>OY998180.1:183625376-184282043 GCA_963921935.1 Galeruca laticollis
GTCATGGACCAATTACGTAAAACAGTTTGAAGCAGCGGCTAGAGTGAATAATTGGTCCGACAGGGAGAAGGCAGTAAACTTATCCATCGCGCTTCGGCGAGATGCCTTAGATGTACTTCAAACGATACCTCTGGAAGAAACGGACTTTGACCAGCTGAAGAAGAGGTTGGACATGCGATACGGTCACGAACATTTAGAATATTTGTACCAATCGCAGCTGAAGAACCGAAGGCAGAAACCGAAGCCCTTCAGGAGTATGAAGTGGATATTGTCCGACTAGTTCGATTCGCTTATCCATCAACACCAGAGAACATGATGGAATGTCTGGGCATCCAGGCCTTTATTGATGGCTTACGTGACCCCGATATGCAGAGGACGCTTTGTTTAGCCCATCCCAAAACATTAGTCGACGCATTAACAGCTGCTCTTGAATATGAAGCAGCAACGAAGGCTTCGGGATATAACAAAGTCAGGACCATCCAAGAAAAAGGTGACGAGGCCAGACTGGACCAGATCGTCAGTTTAATATAAAGTATGATGGACAAGAAGCCGAGAAAGATCAGATGCTGGAATTGTGGCGAGCTAGGGCATGTACGCAGTTTGTGTAAGCGCCCCAGAACTCCTGCAAACCAAGAACCCCAGTCACAGGAAAACTGAAACGGATCGGCTACGAGGGAGCAGTACTGACACATGATCGTTCCAAAGACCCTCTCATACTGATAGCTTCTCTCAGATGTCGCAACGACAGTGTATATGTAGATGGCGAAGTGAATGGCAAGAAATATACTCTGATGGTAGACACTGGAGCAACTAGAACCATTATACGACCAGAGACCCCAATTGGGAATTGGCGCAGAAAAATTCACGCGTACGGTAATCGTAGCTGACATTGAAGAAGATGTAATTCTGGGAATGAACGTAATGAATCTACATGGTTTCCAATTGGACTACTTTAGAAACAGAACCATTAAAGTGGGTTCCAATGAGGTATGCCTTCATCCATATGAATGCAGCAAGGTGTTGACATCTGTACAGGAAGATACCGTTCTACTTACACGAAGCGAAATCCTGATAGTAGCGCTACAGGGAATCATGGAGGAAGGTACACCGGTTCTGATGGAGCCAAGGAACCACGACGAAGAGGTTGGCAAAGGAGTACTAATTGGAAAAGGATTGGTTACGTCGGCAAAAGAGATCCCAGTACGTGTAATAAACGTGAACGATTACCCAATTACAATCAAGAAAGAAGCTAGGATTAGATTCTACGTACCAGTGACGTCTATAGTTCGTCAAACAATGGCAACTGATAATTCCAATGCCAGATTCGAACAGATGTTATCAGTAGCTGGTCAATCCTTGAATCGAGCTGAGAAAAGGATAATGATAGAATTTCTCTTGCAGCATCGATATTTATTCGTACCAAAAAGAGGGAAGACTGGTAGAACTGGACCCAGAAGATAAAGAGAAGACTGCTTTTACCACCGGATCTGGATTATGACAATTCAACATCATGCCATTCGGGCTCTGTAATGCGCCCGCGACATTTGAATAACTCATGGAAAATGTCTTGAGAGGGTTGTCTTGGAACACATGCCTGGTCTATTTGGATGACATCGTAGTACTGGGAAAGACATTTAACGAACGTCTGAAGAATTTGGAAGATGTATTCAAACGACTCCAAGCTGCCCAGCTCATGTTAAATCCGAAGAAATGGCAGCTGCTCCAAAACCGAGCCAACTATCTAGGTCATATAGTGAGCAATGAAGGAGTGGCGGTGGATCCAGAGAAAATTGTTTCCATTCAGCAATGACCGCAACCAACTCACAAACATCAAATTAGGAGCTTCTTTGGACTGCAAATTCTATAGAAGATTTGTAAGGAAGTTTGGAGATATTGCCATGCCCCTAACTCGACTCACGGAGGAAACAGGAGCTTTCCAATGGGACGAGAAGACTGTCAAACGGCTTTTGAAACCTTGAAGAGGCGCCGATATTAGGATATCCATTACCAGAGGGAAACTTTATTCTTGACACTGACGCAAGCAACGTAAGAAATGAGGAGTGCTCTCACAGATCCAAGGAGAGCACGAAAGATTGCTGGGATATATCAGTAAAGTCCTCTCCAAACCAGAACGAAACTACTGCGTCACAAGAAGAGGACTTTTGGCGGTATTCAAGTCCGTGGAACACTTTTACCAGTATCTCTATGGTAGGAAGTTCTTAATCCGGACTGATCATGGAGCATTCAAGTAGTTGGTGCAGTTCAAGAATCCCGTGGGCCAGATCGCTAGATGGATTAACGACTTTAAGAGTACGATTTCAACATCGAGCTGGTGTCACCGAAATGCCGACTCCCTGTCCAGACGGCCGTGCCCAATAGGTTGTTCCCACTGCAACAAGGCGGAATCTAGGGAAGCTGAAGCTTCAAGAACTACAGTAGTCAAGGAAGAATGGTCACCCACCAGGATCAGAGAAGATCAGGAGAATGATCCTCACCTAAAGAAGATTCGGTAATGGAAGGAAGAAAATCGGCTAACAAGCAAAAGTGGCGACACACACACAGGATTTTTTCTAAAACCCGTTTTTCTTGTTTTTCTCACTTATAATTGCACAAGTGGTTTGTATTTTATCGGGTAAATTTGGGTTGTTTAATGAGAAACTGTTTCCTAGCAATTTGACGAGAATAACTGTCAACTATTAAAAACAGGACACCGAAGGTGGAGTGTTTTTAGGTTGACAGTTATTCGAGTCAAATTGCTAAAGGAAGCAGTTTAGAATTTGAACAACACAAATTTACCCAATATCAATACAAACCTTGAGTTTAATTCGGCAGGACAATTTAATGAATGAGAAATTTGGAAACATACCTTGCAATATTACATTCAATTTCTCGATGGAAGTATCTGGCTCAAATGCGTATCTTTTTGCATCGCAAAACGTAGAAAATTGTCGCCAGATTGATGATTGCGTCGCAACAGTATTAGTAGGCACACAGGTATTAACAATTTGACTAATTTCGGCGTTCGTAGACACACCGTATCGACTCATTGTTAGTTCTTGAAAATTCAATAAGTTGTTGTCAAACATGCCAAACTATTTATTCTGGTAACCAACACCGCGATAATTGATGAACAAATGAATAAGTGAAAAAACCACTAGTGTATTTGTCGCTGTAAAAGTTAAAGCTAACTTTTGCCGCTGTCAAAGTGACAATTGCACTGTGGCATATGCGATTTTTTATACATGAGTTAAATTGTCACTGAAAAACGTAAAAATTACTCGATAAAAATGGAACTGCGCATCAAAAATAATAATTATGATTTCAGTCGTAATGAATAAATTGTTATTTAAGGTTGGTTTTAGAATATATGAAATGAGAAAATATTTATTTGTACGAGAAATGTATTGCAATAAAACTAATTGACATTATAAAAACATGACAAAATGGAAAATTCAAAAAAATTATACTAATAGTGAGTATTTCCTTCTCTGGCGTTTGTTACTGCTTGACCACGATCTCTCACACTAAGAGTACCGTCCTTATTTGATTTTGATCAATTTTATTCCAAATTTCAACCAATCACTAAAACAGTTGATTTAATATGTTTGGTGGGTTAGATAGTAGTCTCTCTACGATGTCCCCAACGTGCTCTATTGGGTTGAGGTCGGGGCTTCTCGCAGGCCAAACCATGACAGGAATTCCAACGTCCTGACGATATTGCTGCACAATTTTTGCAATGTGTGGCCTGGCATTATCATGTATAAGCATGAAATTCTCCCCAGTCCCAATAAATGGTGTAATTGGAAAGACATGCTATCCAAAAATGTCTGCATCACCTTCACTGCGATGCCTCGATACCTCGCGGTCACCTCGTGAAAAACAATTACATGTAATAAGATGGGACAGTTCATAGCGAAGCACCTTCATTGCGATGCTTAGGTCTATACCTCGCGGTCGATCGTCGATGCTTTTTTGAAAGACAAAATTTGTTATTGTTATGTTATGTTATTTGCGATGAAAAATTGTGCGGACTCTCCTTCATCATTATTTTTCATAACAACGATATCTTGGTTTGTTTCCAAAAGATCACACTCCTGATCACTATTTTCCTCGATATTTTCACTAACAGTATTATTTTTCTGATTGTTTTTAGTATTTGTCTCGTCTTCAATCGCTTTATCACTATTATCTGTCATAATATATTCCTGATCCATATCAGAATCGTCAACCACTTCGAATTCACTATCGCTTCCCATTTCAAAACTTTTTCATCAAAATCTTTATCGCCTGGACATACTCTCATTTCGGTATGCTCAAGCAGGATTGTCTTTACTTGTGCTTGGAATGTCCATTATGCCTAACAAAGTTCTGAAAAAAATGTGTTGTATAAAATTGTACACTAAGCGAAACATACGGTCGGACATACATTCCAATTTTTTATCGCAAACAGAAATATCCGGTCTGCAGTACCGGCAAGCTTTTAAAAAACAAATACTTTTTTGCGCGATCGATCTTTTTTGTTAATTTACAGCATCGGTTGTCAGGGCGGTAGGTTATGTTTACTGGTTTCTAAGTCCAACACGTCGGTAAGTGATTTACTTACCGTTCAGACGTCGGTAAGTAAATTACTTACCGACGTCTTAGCCCTATATACATTTAAGTGGTCCTAAATAATATATTACTTCATTCATTACACAAAAGGAGCAAAAAAAATTAGAAGATTTATATTTTTTAATGAACAGAACCGAACAGAACAATATAAAAAGTAATAAATTAGCATGAAAACAATTTCACAGAAAAGACAAAAATATTAATATGAAACATTAAAATTAAATATACAATGGGTACATTGGCTAATTTTAATACCGCTTGTACCTGCCATGTTGGTATCGATAGTATACATATGCGTATTACTCAGCGTAACTGAAGGAGAAACTGACGAGGCACAATCGTGTAAAATTTTCTCTGCAAATTCAATTTTATTTTCCAGAGAATCTTCCACATAGCTCTCTGTTACTGTGGAAGATTTCCACCCCCCATGTCTCTTAAGACCTAAGATATCTACACCTTTATTGGCCAACAGTGTCGCCGAGGTCCTTCTAAAAGAATTACCAGTATAACTAACTATCAGGGCTCTCTAATTTCAAATATTTAGCAATTTTTGTTACTCCAATCGCCCCTTTTCCTACTATCTGTGTAGTGCGTTTTGCGTTAAGATAATTTGAAAATAAATTTTTATATTTGGCATGAGGTGGTCGGAGTGAAACATATTTCTTAAATATTTCGAGGTAGTGGATTTCTTCATCTACCCTGTTGATTAGTGTAAAAGTCCGTTGTACATTATTTTTCGTATTTGGAATCTTAATAATTATGTATTCTTGATGATCTTTTGTCTATCGTCATGTTGTACAATTCCTCCCTTCTGCATGCGCCAGCTATTCCCAACATCCTACCTAAAATTACAAATTTATTTAATTTTTGTTAATGAAATTGACTGTCTCGACCCTTACTTCGTGGAATATGCTCATATTAGTGTTTTTAAATGAAACTCAAGGTATCTAGTTAATTCCACAATATAATACAAGTTATTGAAAATAACTTGTATTATATTGTGGAATTAACTAGAGACCTTGAGTTTCATTTAAAAACATTAATTTTTGTTGTCATAATTGTAATAATATAAAATAGATACCTTAAGGATTAGAAATGGGTCATCGGGAGCTTCATTTAAAAAGCGTTTTCTTAGTTCTATGTCCAACATTTTTCCATTTTAGATAGGCAATCAAAGAATGAAATATTGAAATATCGATAGCATCTTTAAAAAAAATAGTGCTTTTCAACATAGAATACTCTGCCCAAAGACTGCCAGGCGATTTCAATGTCCCATTTCGCCGAATAAAATATGCCAACAACACGTTTTCATTAATACTGGCACCATTCGTTTCCTCGCACCAATTCTTAAACAGTTTGTAGACTTTTTCATAGCGATTCCTTGATTTTTCTGGAAATATTGCTTCACATCCTATTTGCCATGCTTTTTCTACTTCAGTATCACTCTCACTTATTTTATATTAGTAAATTAATCGAAAATTCAAGTTCGAATTATAGACTTTAAAATATAATTTTAAGTTTCACAGTAAATGCATTTGTTTGTTGATAAATAATATCTTGGAAACACTTAGCAACTGCTCAACGATTATTAAATTATATCATTAGCAAGTTGACAACCGCCTACTTTATACCAAAACGCAAATATATTTTAAACTGATCGAGAACTATAAATGTCACTTTTCGTTCATTTCGAAGAAATTTAAATTATTTGATTTGAAACTTATTTCAATACGATCGCGCAAAAAATGGTATAAGCATCTCGAACGTTAAGGGTTTTACCGGTCTCCAGCAAAATTTGAGGCTGAGCGTAGCGAAGCCTCCAAACATTGCTGTCGACCGGTAAACGACTACCAAATGTACAATAAAATTGTTTATTAAACTTTTAAATATAAACACAGAATCAATAAGAAATACAATCACAATAGAAATAAGAAATGCAATACAATAAGAAATACAAAATTAATAATAAAGAAAAAATCAATGAGACGGTTGAGGCTGGTGGAGTGTTACCAGTTTGTTAATATCGGGTTCCAATTTCGTTAACATCAATCGCAGATCGCCACGTTCAGTGATGTGTAGTCTGTTCCTCTTCTTTGACAGCAAATCAGTTACTGCACTGAATGCACGCTCAGCCATATAGGACGAAGGAAATGCAATCAACAACTTCTGTACTATTGTCCACAATCCAGGATAGAGAACTGGTATTGGTTTTTGAAGCCAGAACTCTTGATATCCACGTTTGAATTTTACTTTCAGTTCTTCGTTAGTTGTGAGTTCTAATAGCTCCTCTTCCAAATTTGATTGGTATTTCCATGTTTAAAATATCTTGGAAACGCTCTGTAAAATCAACATGAAAAACTTCCAAGTGGTGGCAGTAAGTAAGTAAATCTTCCGGTTTTGCAGACACTGTTGATAATGTGGGAAAATGGTTGTAGTCACCTCTACCAAGATTTCTTTTGAATATAAGAAGTTTTCCTGCAAAAGCAGCTATGACGTTTTTGTTTTAATTAAATTTAAATCATCACCTTGCAATTGTAGATTAACTTGATTAAATACTTTAAACAGGTCTGTCAAATAAGCGATATCATTTTTTGACGTAATCAGGTTTTCGCGCAATTGTTCGTTTTCTTCAAGAAATTCCAATACTGAGTCAAATAGATTGAAAAAACGATTCAGACAAACACCTTTAGAGAGCCAACGTACTTCTGTGTGCAGCAGCAAGCGATTGTAGTCTTCATCATTTTCATTGCAAAGCTTATGAAACAAACGGTCATTCAATGAATTGCTTCTAATGATATTGATTGCTTTAATAACGTTATTGAGAGACGCATGCAGACGTTCATTTAATTTTTTTGCAACCAAATGCTGACGGTGAATAATACAATGTACAGCGAGTACATTTGGCACTGCTTTTCTCAAATGTGCTATAAAACCCTTATGACGCCCGGTCATTGCTGGAGCACCATCAGTAGCAGCAGACAAAATATTGCTAATAGGAATTTCTTTCTCTTGAAAAAATTCTTAGCAAATAATAACTCTTGATGAATTTTTTCTTCTTTTATAAATCGTACGTATGATAAGAGTAGAGCTTCGTTACTTGGTAGAGTTGATTCATCGAGTTGAATGGAAAATTTGCAAGTCTTTAGGTAATCGCATGATATTTCAACGTCATTTGCCATTTCATCTGTTCTTCTTTGCACTGAGAGGAATTTTTTTAATGATATCAAATGGTGTCTTATGATGGAGAACAGTTTTTAATATCTCTTCGACTGCCGGCAAAATTAATTCCTCGCCAATGGTGTGTGGTTTTCCTGACTTTGCGATTAACAATGAAACGGTATATGAGGCTCGTAGCCCATCATCGTAATGTTTATAAAATGACACACTACTCACGATTATTTACTACGGCAGAGCTTATGATTCACGACTATATATCGCGGCCAAGCACATACAACTAACTAACGAAAAATTCGTAGAGCTGTTGCTTTTATACGTTTCATTTCGTGCATGATTCAACTTGTCTGTGTGCGAACATGTCGAAACATGTTATTTTGTATGAACATCGCCCGTTCGCTTATCAACGTGCGAGGACAAGTCATATAATTCTATTCTGAAATAAAAGAAATTATTATAATTATTAGTATTATTATTAATGCTAATTTAAAACTGCTTATTAACCCTTATTAAATCATTTTTATTTCACCATTCCTCTTGACTGCTTATTATTTGCTTCTGAATCCGCTACTGCCCTCCTAAAAGGCTGCAGCGCCCACAGGGGGGCGGTATCGCTTTCGTTGGGAACCAATGCTAGATGGAACGATGTTGTCACAATGCAAAAAGAAATATAAGTAAAAGTCTGAGGGAACAGTGTTTCGGTTTAAGGGTTAATAACACTTTTTTTGGTTTTTCGAGTTATACATATGATAGGGTAACTTGTCAGGTCAAACCCTTTTCGATGATATATTGGAGCACCTCCCTCTCCCCTTTTTTAGGGGGTCCAGCAGTCGCTAAATATTAATGCTGGAACCGTAATTTTCAAGAGATCTTCCGGATTTGGAGTGCCTATAGGTGTCATGGGTTTGAAATATTCTTAGGACCCCCCAAAAACCCTTAAGAAGTGGCACCGAATTGAACGTGGAAGTTCGAGTTGGTGTTTTTAGGCATATGCGCATTCGGTATGTAGCCGTTGATCGAAAAAAAGAAGGTTAGCCTCAAAGTTGAGCGCCCCTTGTGGCGCCCTCTTTTTCGATAGAACGATTGAACTTTATATATATTTACACTTTAATAATATTGTGTGCTGACCGAAGCGAAATTCGCAGAATTAAATACTTACAATTATTTACAGCCCTTTCCAACAAAATGTTTAATACAATAGTAAAACATATTCAATTAACCCCCCAATTATATGCTATATACCCAATGACAACCCATTCGAATCTCGAAACGTCAAAATCACTTCATTACAATACTTCTATTACATAATATATTGTAATGTTTTTGTTATTTAATTAAACAATAAACGGGTGGGATAAATTTTAAACACACGGTAGGTTCACTCAGTTAATTTATTTAAACACTAAACTAATCACTTACACTTAATTTATATATACTCAGTACATTCACTTGAAGTAATTTATATAATCACTTAATTTATATTCACTTATTTACTGTTTAACTCACGATGTCAAATTATAAACTAAACTCATCCGCCGATCGGTCCTTTATTTATATCAAATCCTTTTTTACTAGAACATTCCGGACTGCGGCTTACACAAAAACAACTGCCTTTCGCGATATTTCTCGATTGCCGGCTTAATCCTTAAAAGACCTTCCGAGAACATGTCTATAAAAACGGTCACAATAAATCCCAATAGACCTTCTCAGAATTCTGCGCGCTCGCCATTTTTTTAACTCCGTTAACATAACGTTACAGGACCGTACTTAGCTTCGGTGTGCGAGTTCGTAACATTACCCCCTTCTTAAATGAAAGTTCCTCCTGGAACTTTTGTGTAGCCGAGACTGGATGTTTGAATCGGCAACTGACTCCATTTCTACACTTTCCGATCTTATGGAAATAGCAGGGCACCGTCTTCATCGGATACTGATAACGGGGGTTGTAGCTGCAAATTAATATCCGGACACCGGTATCTCGAAAGATAACATCTATCATGTTCCTGATGATTCGCCAATCCAACTGGTTACTCGCTATCTTAGACATAGCCAGTTTTTTCACGCTGGATTCCAACACATGGTCTCGTAGGTTAAGAAGTGCTTCCCACACATCGCGGTAGGTAGATCGATCTTGAAAGTCATTTTTAGTTACCACATAGAAGACGTACCGCGAATTATGTTTCAGTTTCATTGTCTTGCCAGGAGCTGGAATCTGGTCTTCAAGTTTTTCTAATTGCCCGAACTTGTTTCGAAAGACGGTTGCCAACCCTCGTGCGTTCTTGATACGGGCGGGGATGTTGTATGCCAGTGAATAATCTTCCGGGAGAGTGAACATATCTTGTTGTTGCTCCGAAGCGACTCCATATCTAGCTTTCCCGGTACCTCAATACGCGCCAATAAATTGATCGAAGGTAAGGTCAGACACATCTTGAATAAGGTTTACTCCTTCATCTAGGTCATGGTCTCCTTCGAATGGCGCTAGTCGGTTTTGGTGAACTACTTTTGATTTTCCGTTGGGGACCTTGCGTATGCGATATATAACATCGTTGATCCTTTTCTTGATTAAGTATAGACCTTCCCAGGATTTTTGTAATTTTGGAGAAAATCCTTTCCTCCTCGTCGAGTTCTTTAAAACCGCCTTCTGTGGCCTGCGTGTCATACCTACTTTTCATTCTGTCGCTGGCAACTTGAAGATTTGCTCGAACTAATTCATGAATATAGTCCAGCCTTCTTCTCATTTGGATTGCGTAGTCTTCGCCTGCTAGATCTTCTCCAGGCCGACAGCCAAATTCCAGGTCACAAGGAAGCCTCATTCCAAGGGCACTCCATATCGGCTGATAAATTCTTTCACCAATACATATGCTACAGCTGTGGCCTCTTGGTTCGGGATAGCGTAAATTTCCACTCATTTTTGAAATAATCCATTACAACCAGTATGTATTTGCTACCATTTCCTATCGTCGGAAATGGTCCAGCGATATCTAAAGCAATCCTTTCGAAAGGGCTCCCAACATTGTACTGTTTCATGGGTGCCTTTCTCTTGCGATGTGGTCCATTACTCGTAGCACAAGTCGTACATTTCTTACACCAGTCCTTCACATCGTCGGAGCAGTTCATCCAATAAAACCTTTCACGGACTCGCTGAAGGGTTTTCTTCACTGCCAGATGACCTCCCGATGGACTGTCGTGTAACTTCTTCAATACCTCAGCTACTCTTGTTCTCGGGATAACTAGCTGTCTTCTCATCTCAGAACCATCATCGTTTTCAAGGACTCTTTTCAACAGCCCTTCTTCCAGGAGAAGGGAGTCCCACTGAGCCCAGTACGCCTTGAGTTTCGGTGAAAATCTTGACACTTCTTGCTATGTAGGTCGCCAATTTTCTTCCTTCCATTTCCGGATCATTTTTAGGTAAGGATCATTCTCCTGTTCTTCTCTGATTCTGGTGGGTGACCATTCTTCATTGATTGCTGTAATTCTTGAAACTGTAACTTCCTTAGATTTCGACTTGTTGCATTGTGAATAGTCTACAGGGTATGGCCGTCTAGGCAAGGAGTTGGCTTTTCGGTGATTCACATCAGCTGGATGTTCACCCCTGTCTGATTTCCCCTGTGTCTGGAGTTCTTGGGTTATAGGAGTCTTGGGGCACTTAGACGGACTGTGTACGTGCTCTAGCTCGCCACACTTCCGGCATTTGATCTTCTTCGGCCTCTTGTCTGCCATACCTTTCAACAAGTTGACGATCTGATCAAGTTTGTCATCGTCATCTTCTTCCTGCATGGTCCTACCTTTGTTATACCGCGAGCTTTTCTTGGCTGCTTTGCATTTAAGAGGTTCTTGGTTTACAGAAGTCGTAGGACGCTTACACGAACTGCGTGCATGCTCTAGCTCGCCACAATTACAGCACCTGATTTTCTTCGGCTTCTTGTCTACCATACCTTTCAACAAGTTGACGATCTGGTCAAGTCTGTCATCGTCACCTTCTTCCTGTATGGTCCTATCTTTGTTGTATCCCGAAGCCATCATGGCTGCTTCATATTCAAGAACAGCAGTCAATGCATCGACCAATGTTTTAGGATGGGCTAATCGAAGCGTCTTCTCCATATCGTGGTCACACAAGCCGTCAATAAAGGCCTGGATGCCTAAACATTCCATCATGTTCTCTGGTGCTGAAGGATAAGCAAATCGAACTAGTCTGGCAATATCCATTTCATACTCTTGAAGGGTTTCGTCACGTTTCCGCCTTCGGTTCTTCAGCTGGAATCTGTACAAATGTTCCAAGTTCGTGACCGTACCGCATGTCCAACCTCTTCTTCAGCTGCTCTAAATCGTCCGTTTCTTCCGGAGGTATCGTCTGAAGTACATCTAAGGCATCTCCCCGAAGCGCGATAGTCAAGTTCACTGCTTTCTCCTTGTCGGACCAATTATTCACTCTAGCGGCTGCTTCAAACTGTTTTACATAATTGGTCCACGACATCTTTCCATCGAACGTTGGGGCCTTGACTCGGGTAAAACTGCAAATATCATCTGTCTTGGGTTGTGTTTCTGGCTTGCAGATCTCTATCTTCTTTTCTTCTGCTGAAGTGTCTTGTGTTCTTAAATCGGCAATCTTTGTCTCTAACTCCTTAATGTTCTCGTCCATCTGATTTTTCATCGTTGTCATCTTATTCTCCATGTCTGATTTTACAGACAAAATTTTATTCTCGACTTCAGCAGCAATGTCATATTTCAATGATAAGATATCTGCAGAAATATCATTCTTCATAGCAGAAATATCGCTTTTCATTGTGGTAATCTTCTCGTCCATATCAGCAGAAATATTAGCAGAAATTGACGAGATTAAGGTGGAAGCCTCGTCATTGAATAAAAATGATTCTGGATCAAAGCCGTCATTTTCCAGTGTCACTTTAAGTCTTTCTACTAATTCACTTTTCTTACCGGACGTTTCCAACTCACGATCTTCCAATTCTGCTCTTAATTCCGCCACTTTCAGATCACATAGTCTCTTGGCCATTTTTACGTTGCAATTTATTTATATTATCCCACTTCTGACAACAATGTAATGTTTTTGTTATTTATTTAAACAATAAATGGGTGGGACAAATTTTAAATACACGGTAGGTTCACTTACTTAATTTATTTAAGCACTAAACTAATCACTAACACTTAATTTATATATACTCAGTACATTCACTTAAACTAATTTATATAATCACTTAATCTATATTCAATTTACTGTTTAACTCACGATGTCAAATTATAAACTAAACTCATCCGCTGATCGGTCCTTTATTTATATCAAAGCCTTTTTTACTAGAACATTCCGGACTGCGGCTTACACAAAAACAACTGCCTTTCGCGATATTTCTCGATTGCCGGCTTAATCCTTAAAAGACCTTCCGAGAACATGTCTATAAAAACGGTCACAATAAATCCCAATAGACCTTCTCAAAATTCGGCCCGCTCGCCATTTTTTTAACTCCGTTAACATAACGTTACAGGACCGTACTTAGTATCTGCTTCGGTGTGCGAGTTCGTAACAATATTATACATAAGGTGAAGTAAAAAAAGTAAATGATGTCATTATATTTTCTCCAAAAAGTGCACGTTTTTGAAGTTCTATTGATACATCTTTACAATATACCGGAGGTAAGAAATATATCTTATCATAAAAATCGAAACATTAAAATTATTTGATTTACTACGATTTTTAAAATTATTTGTTAATTTTGTTGCGCAGTGTAAATGTTTTCATTCATCTTTTAGATATAAAAAAATCTTAATCTAATGACTAATGGAATTTACGCGTATAAATCCTTGGAAAGTCTTTATTTAAATATAAACATATTTAATTGAAGATAGTCATGCATTTCTTAGATAATTATTTAAAAATCATTTACCGAGGCTTTCATCATCACGAAGAAGTAAACAACATACCTTGATACATCAAAGTATACTGTGTTAAGTTAACCTAACATTATTTAAGGCCGGTTTTACAAAAGAGGTTTATACTAGGTATAAATAACAGTATAGTTATTCTTGGAGTAAAGTTATGCTATAATTTATTCCTGGTATAACAGCAGTTGGTTTTACAATGCTTTTTTACACCGGTATAGCAATTCTAGGAGTAACGAAAAAGTAGTTCATATAAATCGATATCTCCTGTCATTTGTCATCTATTTCTTCGTTTTTAACCTTAAAAGTGTGTTTATTATTTTTTATCGGTATTTTATTATTCTTTATACAAAGAAATGTGCTAACAGAATTGTAAAATCACGAGGAAGATATTGAAATTGTTGACAACGAAAATAATAATGAAAATATACAAATAGAAAATAATATACGTAGATTAGATTTAATAAATAATCATTTCTTAAATTTATTGTAATATACTAGACTAATTATATATGGAAACTTTTGTTTGATATTTTCATTTCTTTCTTTGGGATGTATGTATAAATAAACAAATCATTTAAGTTAAAATTATTACTTTATTCTTTACTTACATACTACAATACTACTTAAAACTAGTTTTGATTAAATATAGAGGATGATATGTTTTATAATTACATCCATTAAGTTATCCTTGTCAACACAGCGGAATCAAATCTGAAATAGGTAGGAATTTGATGCTTTTTTAAGCCAATTACATTATCAGATATGACAGAATCTTCTGGAAAAACTAAATTATGATATGCCAAAGAACCTTGAGAAGTTGGAGCTTGATTATTTGTATCTTTCTCCTCTTCAATATGTGAGCTATCAAAATCTAAAAAGTAATAAATATCAATCAAGTACATTAATATAATAAAACTAGGATTTTACATACAGCTTGTTCTTTCTTGCTACTCTTTTTCCAGACATCACATTTATTTCCTTAACATTTTTGATGTTCTACCTGTGCCAGAGGCAGCATTAAATTGTTGACAGAGGGTTTGCGAACACAGCTCCTAATATTTGTTAGTAACTGCATCAGTTAACTTGCATTCTACAAAATAAAACAAGTATGGATAATAATGTTTATATAAATAGAAAAACATTAACTTACTAATGATATTTTTATGTTTTTCTACCAAATCCAATAGTATTTCCATTTCAGTAGCACTAAAATTGCTACAAGGCGTTCTTTTTTCACACATAATTTACAAGATTCTCCACAAAGAAAAAATAAAAGTGTGTGTTTACAAAGTATATATGAATAAACCCATACATAACAATATTTATATACCTGCGTAAACGTCAATTTTTAAGGTTATTCGTAGAGTAATGGACTTATCTGCCTGTTCGTCGATGGTATAGCTTATACTACTCCTTCCGAGAATTTTATTCCGTGGTTAAATTTATACCTGCTTTGTAAAACACCAAAATACAACTTATACCGAGAGTAGGCTTATGCCGGGTCCACATTAAACCGACAAAACAAAAACATAAAACAAAACAAAACATCTTTAAAACTTTTATGCAACAAAACAGTTTCGAAACAAAGTCCACACCGCAGACCATTTATTCAAAACAAAACAGTAACAAACACTCCATGTTTCAGTTTTGTTTTTGCAGTCCACACTAGAAGCATGTTTCGTTACCGTTTCCGTAATGTTGAAGAAGACGACGATTTCGTATTAATGGCTGGATATTATTATATTTTTTTAAATTTGAAGCGGAAAAAAAGACGTTTTTGGGTGAGGCCCACTTTGCGAAGGCGAACGAGTCATGGAGTCGAAAATTTAATTACAGATATCCGTGAAGACGATATTGGTTTATCAGGCGAGATACGTTCTAGTTTTACCAATTTTTTGCGAATGTCAAACGAAGATTTTGAAAGCTTATTAGAATTAGTTGGGCCAGTCATACACAAGAAAAATACGAATTTTAGAAATTCTATTTCCATAACAGAACGCTTAGCTGTTACCTTAAGATTTCTGGCAACCGGTGATTCATATCATAGTCTCATGTATTAGACAAGAATATCTAAGCAATCAATTTCACAAATTGTTCCAGAAACATGTGAAGCTTTAGTACAAGTTCTGAATGGTTTTGTTAAGGTAAGTAAATTAGCTTGCAATTATTTTTAATTGAAAACGCAATCGTATAATTTAATGGCATGTATTTTAATTTATTAAAAATAAGTACAGAATATATATTTTAAAAAAATAAACACCTTGTCGACGAAGTTGATTATTCTCGGTCCCATTCATCAGTAACTATCGTGTTTTCATTCGTAAAGTCCATAGCTGATTGTGATGTCGGCTGAACAGCTGCGAGCGGCTCCAGATAAGTGGGATTTGGCAGAGATTGTACACTGGACAGCTGTGAGTACGACTGGACGCTCGGCGGATTTGAATAAGTCTGCGAAATGGAAGAATGGTCAGTGGTAGTGGAATTTGGCAAAGATTGTACACTGGCTAGCTGTGAGTATGACTGAATGCTAGATGGATTTGAATAACTCTGCGAAATGGAAGAAGATGCTGGCGAGACTGTTGGTAAGCGAACGTATTGTGAGAGTTCTTGATGTACATGAGAAGTTTGAGGGGGTTCATTGTATTTGCCTAATTCGGCTTCGTATAGTAGATTATTTATTTGATGTTCTATGGTTATCTGTGCGTAACGAGTCGGTAAATTGCGCAGTTTTCGTGCAACAATCTCGCCAAATATATCAAAATCGTCAGGCTGGGTTTTACGTTCTTGCCTGTCGTGATGCACAGACTTTATCATCGAATATATTTCTTCACATCGCTTGTCGGTAGTATTTTTTGCTACCGGCTTTTTCTTTATTGCTGATGTATTTTGTTCATGCGAAGTCGATTTTTCAATAGATGAATGGGGAACTTCATTCCTAGATGCGTCTAGTTCTGTACCATCGTCATTATCGACAATATCCTCCGTTATTTCTTCTTCCCCTTCTTCGCTGCTATAGGATTCGTCCGATCTCTGTAACAAAGAGAAAAAAAGTAGCAATTACTGTGAATTTTTTAATAAAAAGGGAAGTCAAGTTCAGTCTAATTTAAGAAGATGTAACCCTCCGTTATTTATTTTTTGTTTAGGGTCATTTAGGGATTTTTTAGGAGATTTATGTAATATAATTCTAGTGACAGTCATGTATTTTAATTTGTTCAGAAGAAGGCATTAATTGACAGTGTAACTCTAAATCACGATATTTTTGTTTCAGACACCTAGCAGTGAAGAGGAATGGAAACAGATTAGCAACGATTATAATAAAATTTGGAACTTTCCTTTATGTCTAGGCGCAATGGACGGAAAGCATATTTTAATTGAAGCTCCTGCTGTTAGTGGGAGTGAATTTTACAACTATAAAGGTACATTTAGTATTGTACTTTTTGCAATAGTGGACGCAAATTATAATTTTCTTTACGCTAACGTTGGATGTCAAGGCCGTATTTCAGACGGCGGTGTATTTAAAAATACCTCCTTTTATAAATTGATGGTAGATGGACGATTAAACTTGCCCCCAAAAACTATTCTTGCTGGAAGGAAAAACGAATCTCCTTATGTTTTTGTTGCGGACGATGCTTTTCCCCTTACTCCTCATATAATGAAGCCATATAGTGGTCACCAAGAAAAAGGGTCTATAAAAAGAATATTTAATTACAGGCTTAGCCGCGCGCGAAGAGTTGTGGAGAATGCATTCGGTATTTTGACAGCCAAATTTCGCGTGCTTCGCAAACCTATATTACTACAACCCAAAAAGACTGAACAATTGGTTATGGCGTGCATTTACCTTCACAATTACTTACGGAAAAGCTTGTCATCTAGAAATAGGTACACACCACCAGGGAGTTTCGATATTGAACACTTAGATAGTGGTACACTTGAAAATGGTGAATGGAGAAAGATGACTGAAAATCAGCAATCTTTTCGAAGTTTAAGTCGCACTGCTCGAAAACCCTCACTGGAAGCCGCAGCCATTAGAGATGAATTCGCAGAGTACTTTGTTTCAGACCAAGGGCAAGTTCCTTGGCAAATAAAATACTGCTAGTTAATAAAACTTGTAACTTTCTGCATATAAACATATTCTAGTTGTTAATAAATAAGCATGTTAATTACTTACTTGTTTATCTATGGACAATCCTCCAGCTTCTTGACTTTTACGCGGTTTATTCTTGTCCTTAAGAAAACTCATAAGCGCATATCCAAACCATTTTGGTATAAACTTTTGTCCCGAGCCAGATTTTTTGCACTGTTTATAATTCCTTCTTTCTCTTTGATATTGAGAGTTGATATTTCTTATTTTTCTCTCAATTTCTTCCTCTGACAAATTTAGAGATCGTCCAATTTCCTTTAAAGCATCAGCCTTTTTATAGCGATTTTTATATTCACTATTTGTTGGATCCCATAACAATGGGGTTTCTCGATACAATTCTATTAATTTACAAGTGTTATCCACAGTCCACTTCGTTTTTTCCGACATCGTTTCACAGTAACAAATAAACATACGCAAACGATACTTTAAGTTTTGTTTCTCTGTCCACACTGAATCGACACAGTTCCCGATAAAGCGAACAAAACAGAAACCTTTTGATATTTACCGACAAGCGACGGGACTCGAAATTGTTGCGGAATCCGGCGACAAAACAGTGCCGAGACAAAAAAGTCGCTGAAATGTTGCATCTTTGTTGCAGAATTGTTGAAAAACATGAAGTTTCTGTTTTGTTTCTCTTTTGTCGGTTTGATGTGGACCCGGCTTTACTCTTCGTTTATACCGCTATTGTAAAACCGGCCCTTAGAAAAAAAATTATCTTCATAGTATTTAAAACTTAACAAGCTTGCAAAATAAAATATTATAATTAACAGATCAGATTTCGTATTCTTCGAAAACTAATTGTAAAACTAAAAACCGGATTACAATGTATTTAGTACGTGATATTTTGAAAGAAGAAAAAACAACTCAACTGTATGTATATAGAATTTTTAGTAATAATTTATATTAGACTTTAGAAGAAATTACACGTCAGAATTTAAGTATAAATTTAAACTTAATTACTTTAATTACGTCAGTAGTTTCTTAAAATTAATGAGTTGACTATAACATACTTATGAATGGGACTCGTGATACTTGATTTGAAGGATTTCTTATGTTTAATTCAAAAATGCTGGTTTCCATACAAATTAACAAAATTAAATTCGAATTGAAGATTATGTTCTAATATATTCCGTGCAATTGATTTGCGTCTAATCGGGTATATCATAAACCTCTCTAGGTGAGTTTTAACCAATTAATTAGATCAAATCTACAATTTGACTGATAAAAACTGGTTTTTGATATGACGCAAAATTTGTAACGGAATCTATTAGTCATCTTGTGTGACAGATCATTTTTTATATTACACAATTTATTTAAGTGGGTCATTGTACTTAAAACATGGAACTTTATTGTTAGTCTTACGTCGTTTTTTTTGTTAAAGTTTGTGTTGAATGTATCGTATACTTTTGTTTAAATATTGTATGAATGCATTTCGAACTATTCAACAGTTGGTTTTCTGAGAAAGAAAATGTCATGATTCGTTGAATCTACCTTTATTTTACGAACCGTTGAAAATGAATGTTTATACAAAAATTCCATCGATTTAGGCAGAATTTCTAGGTTCTCTATAAACTGCGAAATTTTAACATTTTAAGTGGTACTGGTTTCCAAGCTACAGGGCTTTTAATTTTACTTTTTAATTCAAAGATGATCTGACGCCTGAAAGGGCAAAACGATTTAGAAAAGAAGAAGAATTCTAAAATGACATGTTCCACTAAAGTTGCTGGTATCGGCCCAACGATTGAACATAGACGTGTATACAAAAATTATATAGATTTAGGAAAAGTTGCTCTATAATCTGTAAAATGCTACAGGGCTTTGAATTTTACTTTAATTTATTCTTTTAATTCAAAATAGACATGTTTCCCTTAGGTTCCCTGTATCGATCCAATTATTGAATATAGAGCTTTTTAAAATAGCTTTATCAATTAAGGAAAAATTGAACGATAAAACAATATAATTTGTTTAAAACTTCATTTATTTGAACTAAGGTTCAATTTAAACTGGTTGACGCGTTTCACAAACACAGTAGCTTTGTCAAAACGAATGAAGGTATAATATAAAAATGTTTTAATATATACAGTGCATAACTACATAATTAATTCTATTTACTAATGTTAACAAAGGCATTGAAATAAATTACCTGGAAACTCATTCACTACAAACATTCCTAAGCTATCTTCTAGGTAAAAAGGTTTAATAAAGGAGAGTGATTGATATCTATTTGGTCGTTAAGAAGATTACCTGAATATTTATTTTTGTTAATCTCAAGGGCCTCTAATAAATTTAAACTAAAGGATTTACCGACTACATGGAGAATTTCAAAATTTGGGTCGAAAATGTGTTGGTTTTCTGATAAATGATTTGAATAGTTAGAATCTAATTTTTTGTTGTCATAGCTACGTTTGTGTTCCGAAATTCTAATTTTTGAAATTTCTAAAAGTTCTACCGATATAAATTTTATCACAGTTGTCATTACCACATTTTAATTTATAAACTCCTGATTTGTTTAATTTAGATTTATTATTTTTAATGAGTTTGAATAAATTGTAATCAGGAAATATTTATGTTTAAAGTTTCTAAAAATGATTTAATTTTTATGGATGGTGTTCCAAAGTATGTTAAGCTTTTAAATTGTTTATTATTATTTTTATCAGAAGGGAATACTTGTTCTAAAGTCTGTATTTATCTTTTTATTTATTATATTATCAAATAAATTTGGATCGTAATTATTATTAACTGCTATTTGTTTTATGATATTTAATTCTTTGTTATAATTATTAAAATTTAATGGGACTGTTAAGAGTCTGTGTATCATATGATTGAAAGCTGCTAGTTTATGACTGAATGGGTGGACCGAACTATTATGAATTGTAATATCTCTATGTAATGGTTTATGAAATATAGAAAAATCATGTTTATAATTTATATTTGAAATTGTAAGGTCTAAAAAGTTTATACATAGACTTATTTTGTTCAAGCTCTACGGTAAATTTGATATTATTGTGAACTGAGTTTATGTAAGTAATGAAGCTCTCTAATTGTCTATTTGTACCGATGAAGCTAGCTAAAATGTCGTTCACATATCGGTGCCAGTTCATAAATGTTTTACTAAGGGGGTGTTCATGAATAATTTTTTCTATATTATCCATGAAAATTTCTGCTAATAGGTGGCTGAGGGGGTTACCCATAATCAAACCGTCTTTACTGCTATAAACCTCTCCATTGAAATGAAAATAATTTTGATTCAAACACACTTTTAATAAAGTAATGATATCAGAATGAATTATAGGATTAACATTATTGTATGGGAGCAAGTTATCAACAAGAGTTATAGTTTCTTTAGGAGGTATAATAGGGAATAGATTTGAATTATGGGGTAGTATTATATCTTGAATATTAATAATTAATTCCGTTGAGTTAATCTAAAACATAAAACTTCAGAAATTATTAAAAAAGAATTTGTCGAGTTTAACAAACCCAACTTTGAATTATCAGTCGCCAAATCAATTCAACAAAAATCAAAGTCAAATAGTCTTATTTTCACAAAAGCAGATAGAGGAAATACGGTAATAGCATTACCTAAAAAAGATTATATATAAAAAACCAACAATTTTATTAGGCAAGTAATTTTGAGACCCTCAAAAAAGACCCAACTAATAAATTTCAGAAAGAAATAAAATTAGCAGTAGATAACGCTAAATCAATAATTATCGATAAAGAAAAATATAAATTATGACCTTATGAGCTCTATTCATTAACTAAACTCCATAAAGAGGGGTACCCAATCAGACCAGTTGTTTCTTATTTCACAGCACCTTCATTCAAAATTTCAAAGATTCTCATAGATGTCATTTCTAAATATCTAAATATTGTTCATTCAAACCTCGATTTTCAGTTAAAAACTCAACGGAATTAATTAAGAATATTCAAGATATAATACTACCCCATAATTCTAAATTCATATCGTTCGATGTAACAAATCTATTCCCTAGTATACCTCCTAAAGAAACTATAACTCTTGTTGATAACTTGCTCACATACAATAATGTTAATCCTATAATTCATTCTGATATCATTACTTTATTAAAAGTGTATTTGAATCAAAATTATTTTCATTTCATTGGGGAGGTTTATAGCAGTAAAGACGGTTTGATTATGGGTAATCCCCTCAGCCCCCTACTAGCAGAAATTTTCATGGATAATATAGAAAAAATTATTCATGAATACCCCCTTAGTAAAAAATGTATGAACTATGACATTTTAGCTAGCTTCATCGGTACAAATAGACAATTAGAGAGCTTCATTACTTACATAAACTCAATTCACAAGAATATCAAATTTACCGTAGAGCCTGAACAAAATAAGTCTATAAACTTTTTAGACCTTACAATTTCAAATATAAATAATAAACATGATTTTTCTATATTTCATAAACCATCATATACAGATATTACAATTCATATTAGTTCGGTCCACCCATTCAGTCATAAGCTAGCAGCTTTCAATAGTATGATACACATACTAGTCCCATTAAATATTAATAATTATAACAAAGAATTAAATATCATAAAACAAATAGCAGTTAATGCTAATTACGATCCAAATTTAATTGACAATATCATAAATAAAAAGATAAAAAAAAGACTTTAGAACAAGTATTCCCTTCTGATAAAAATAATAATAAACAATGTAAAAGCTTAACATACTTTGGAACATCATCCTCAAGAATTAAATCATTTTTAGAAACTTTGGACATGAATATTTCCTTTAAAACTGATTACAATTTATCCAAACTCATCAAAAATAATAAATCTAAATCTTCAAAATTAAACAAATCAGGTGTTTATAAATTAAAATGTAATGACAACTGTGATAAAATTTATATCGGTAGAACTTTTAGAAATTTTAAAACTAGAATTTCGGAACACAAACGTAGCTATGACAACAAAAAATTAGATTCTAACTTACTATTCAAATCATTTATTAGAAAACCAACACATTTTCGACCCAAATTTTGAAATTCTCCATGTGGTCGGTAAATCCTTTGGTTTAAATTTATTAGAGGCCCTTGAGATTAACAAAAATAAATATTCAGGTAACCTTCTTAACGATCAAATATATATCAATCACTCTCCTTTATTAAACATTTTAACCTAGAAGATAGCTCAGGAATGTTTGTAGTGAATGAGTTTCCAGGTAATTTCTTTTAATACCTTTGTTAACATTAGTAAATAGAATTAATTCTATAGTTATGCACTGTATATATTAAAACATTTTTATATTATACCTTCATTAGTTTTGAAAAAGCTACTGTGTTTGTGAAACGCGTCAACCAGTTTAAATTGAACATTAGTTCAAATAAATGAAGTTTTAAACAAATTATATTGTTTGATTTCATCGTTCAGTATGGATCTTCATCAAGTAAAAGTCTCATCTAATCAATTTTTTATGGAAAAATTTCTCTATAAACTGTGAAATTTTGACATCTCAAATGTCACTGGTTTTAGCCACAGGGCTTTGAATTTTACTTTATTTTTTTTTTAATTGAAAAATGACATACTCCCCTAAAGTTGCTGGTATCGACCCTATCATTGAAGATATACGTTTATACAAAAACTCGCATCAATTCAGAAAAAGTTGGTCTATAAAGTGAGGATTTTTGACATGTCAAATGTCATTTGGTTACCAAGCTACAGGTTTTTGAATTTCACTTTCATTTTTATAAATTCAATAATGACATGTTCCCTTAAAGTTGCTGGTATCGACCCAACCATTGAACGTAGACTTATACAAAAATCGCATCGATTTAGGGAGAACTTCTCTATAAACTGTGAAATTTTGACATTTCAAATGTCATTGGTTTCAAAACTACAGGATTTTAAATTTTACTTTATTTTTTTTATTAAAAAATGACATGTTCCCGTAAAGTCGCCGGTATCGACCCAACCATTGAAGAGCTTTACAAAATAGCTTTGTCAACCAAGGAAAAGTTGCTCTATAAACTGTGGAATTTTGACATGTTAAATGTTTACTGACTTACAAATTACAGGGCTTTGAATTTTACTTTCAGTTTTAGAATCAAAAAATTACAAGCTCCCCTAAAGTTGCTGGTATCAACCCAACCATTGAAGATAGACGTTTATAAAAAACTCCATCGATTTAAGAAAAGTTGCTTTACAATCTGTGAAAAATTGACGTTTGAAATGTCACTGGTATCAAATAGATAGAGTGTTGAATTTTACTTTCATTTTTTTAATTTAAAAATGTCATGTTCCCCTAAAGTGGCTGATACATACCCAACCATTGAACATAGAGTTTTATGTAAAAGCTTTATCAATTCAAGAAGAATATCTTTACAAACTTTGTAATTTTGCCATTCTAAATGTCACTGATTTCCAAGCTACAGAGCCATAAAGTTGCTTATATCGACCCAACTATTCAAAGTAAAGCATTATACAAAAACTTCGTCGATTCAGGAAACCTCCTGTATAAACTGTGACATTTTGAAATTTTAATTGTCACTGGTTTCGAAGTTACTGAGCTTTGAATTTTACTTTAATTTTTTTAATTAAAATATATCATCCCCTAAAGTTTCTGGTATTGACTCAACTATTGAACGTAGAGGTTTTTACAAACAATCCATCCATTCAGGCAAATATGCTCTATAATCTGTGAAATTTTGGCATTTCAAATGGCACTGGCCTCAAATATTTTTTATGTAAAAATGTTTAAATTAAAATTAATAATGCGTATTTAGACCAAATAAAAAAAATCTCTGATGAATTCAGAAAGAAAATAATATTTATTAATTACTTTATTGTCACTTGAATATATCGTTTCTCTGGCATAATTCAAAGAAAAGTTGAAAATGCGATGAAGAGTTTCCAAATGCATTTATTGATCTGATCAGTGATTCATCTAAATCAGTGAAATTGTAAAAGAATTTCTATAAAAGGCACTCTTGACCCAATTCGACGAAATGTTCAATAGTACACGTTTTCTCTACACCATTTTTTCCATAAAAAGTGACCACAAAATAATTTTTACATAAAATATTTCAACGCTGATTTCTCTCACCTGTCGTGACCTTACTATGCATTATTGATCACAACAATCCTCAAGAATACGATTATTCACTCCATTCGCGTATTTTAATTGATTTTTTATTACTATCAACTAAAAATTATAAAAATGTGTCAATCCTTAAGAATATTTAAATTTTACACAGTAGGTTATTTCAATTTTGTTTACATTTTCATTTAAGCAACGTCCTGGTAAAAAATGGACAACAGACACCATCGAATATTGATTAGGAAAAGAACGACAGAAAGTGGCACAATTTCCCAAGGGATTTAATTTTGTGTTGCCATCAAATAGACCGCAAAGTTTTGGATTTATCTGTCACATTCGATCTCTGTTTTCATGGTGAAATTTATTTATATTGGATAATCCTTTGAAAAAACAATTTTTCAGTCAATTACGTTCAAATTAATCAAAATGAAGGGGATGTGCTGGAAGGAATATATGTTTTGTAAATAATTTTATCTATTATTAACATATTAGCATTATTATAAACAAAAAGCTAGTGATAAAGGAAAAGAGTCAGTTAGAGCTCTATGTCTAATTATATTTTTACAAAATCGCACACTGGTGTAGTCCCTGAATCCGACTCTGCCTAAGCCATGTATGAAAGTTCAAATTTTGGGGATTTCTTCGAACTGTTTACCATTATTTTTAATCTAGATATTTCCAGTGAGGTGCATTGTATTTGTGACCAGTCTTATCTAGAAAATTCCAGGGAGGCGATTGTTTTGTGAGCCGCAATCTCGAAAGATCTAGAAAAAATGACACTTAATATATAAGAGTGGCGAGAAAGATTTGTTCACGCTCCCGTAAAATTACTCACTGGCACATAACATATTCGCCAATAACAAACACGCACGAGGATTGGCAACCGTCTTTCGAAAGATAAACTTGAAGATCAGATGCCAGCACCCCCACTTTTTCAAATTAAAAAAAAACTTATGTGTAATTTAGAACGAATTTAGGACTAATTTGTACCCAAAAAATTAGAATTTGTACCCACTTAGTTTCTCTGAAAAATCACTATTTAAAGTGGGGGTGCTAGCTTGAGCTAAAGCTAACACCCCCACATTGACAAAATCAAATTTTATGGGCATAAATCTAAACTTTGAATTAAGGACTAATTTGTACCCAAAAGATAATAATTTGTACCCACTCAGTTTTTCTGAAAAACCGTTATTTAAAGTGGGGGTGCTAGTTTAAGCTCAAGCTAGCACCCCCACTTTTACAAAATCAAATTTTAACAGCATACCTTTAAACTTTGAATTTAGGACTAATATGTACCCAAAAGAGTTTTTTCATTATTATATCATGTTGTTTATAAAATATGATAGTAAATTAGACCACGTGTTTTATTAATTTCTAAGTGAATCGTTAAAAGTTTTGAAATTATCAAAGATACCTAAATATTATTTAATTTTCGAATACAGGACTAATTTGTACCCAAACAGTTTTCCCTGTAAAAGGAGTTTTAATGTGGGAGTGCTGGCTTGAACACGTCTACCTTTAAAAATCCAATTTCAACAGCATACCTTTAAACTTTGCGTTTAGGACTAATTTGTAACCAAAAGCGTTTTTTCATTATCATATCATTTTGTTTATTAAAGATGATAGTAAATTACACCACGTGTTTTATTAATTTCCAAGTATATCGTTAAAGAATGTGAAATTACCAAAAGTAACTAAATATTATCGAATATTGGACCAATTTGTATTTGTATCCACATTGTTTTCCCTAAAAACGGCTTTTAATATGCTTCACATCACAGCATTCATCCTGATTAAAGTTCAAAATGGACGGAAAACTAGACAAACTCTTAGATGAAGTGTTTTATGAAACATGGCACTTACCTAACCAGGTACTTCCCAGAAATGTTTGTTTTCATAATATATTGTTCTGTCTCTAATAAAATACTATATTAATATAATTTCCATATTTGTTATAGATACCATAACTCTCTTTTTTATTTTCAGTGAGATCTTTTGTGATAACTGCGGCGATTCTTTGACGAGGCAAAAAAATTCCCTAGTGCACGTGCGTAAATAGTTCAAAGTGGTTAAAAGAATGATTATACTATGGTGTTGTCACTTTTTTTGACTGCTTGGCGGTTTAGTAAATATGTGCAATATCACGTCAGACTTTCCTTTCTAATGGACTAAACAGTTTTAAAACATTTTTTTGTTACCCTCGCAAATACCGAAAGGTGATATTTTTTGTTTTTTAGATGATATGCGTCTTTGATCTACCGCTCCTATTTCTGATTCATAATAATTCTCTATTGGTTAAAACAATATTAGAAGGCATTTTTAGGAGTATTTAAGCACAGTTAGTAAAATATGAGTATACAAATTAGTCCTATATTCGAAAATTAATATTTAGTTACTTTTGACAATTTCAAATCTTTTAACGATTCACTTGGAAATTAATAAAACAAGTGGTCTAATTACCTATCATCTTTTATAAACAAAATGATATACTTAATAATGAAAAAATAATTTTGGGTACACATTAGTCCTTAATTCAAAGTTTAAAGGTAAGCTGTTGAAATTTGATTTTGTAAAGGCGGAGGTGTTCAAGCCAGCACTCCCACATTAAAACTCCTTTTACAGGGAAAACTGTGTGGGTACAAAGTTTAATTTTTTGGGTAGAAATTAGTCCTATATTCGAAAATTAGTAATATTTAGTTATCTTTGATAATTTCTCAGAAATTAATAAAACACGTGGTCTAATTTACTATCATCTTTTATAAACAAAATAATATGATAATGAAAAAACTTTTTTGGTTACAAATTAGTCCTAAATGCAAAGTTTAAAGGTATGCTCTTGAAATTGGATTTTATAAAGGTGGACGTATTCAAGCCAGCACTCCCACATTAAAACTCCTTTTACAGGGAGACTAGTGTGGGTAAAAATTTTAATGTTTTGGGTACAAATTAGTCCTATATTCGAAAATTAATAATATTTAGTTATCTTTGATAATTTCTTGGAAAGTAATAAAACACGTGGTCTAATTTACTATCATCTTTAATAAACAAAATGATATGATAATGAAAAAACGCTTTTGGTTACAAATTAGTCCTAAATGCAAAGTTTAAAGGTATGCTGTTGAAATTGGATTTTTAAAGGTGGACGTGTTCAAGCCAGCACTCCCACATTAAAACTCCTTTTACAGGGAAAACTGTGTGGGTACAAATTTTAATTTTTTGGGTACAATAGTCCTATATTCGAAAATTAATAATATTTAGTTATCTTTGATAATTTCAAATCTTTTAACGATTCACTTGGAAATTAATAAAACACGTGGTCTAATTTACTATCATCTTTTATAAACAAAATGATATAATAACGAAAAAACGCTTTTGGGTACATATTAGTCCTAATTTCAAAGTTCAAAGGTATGCTGTTAAAATTTGATTTTGTAAAAGTGGGGGTGCTAGCTTGAGCTTAAACTAGCACCCCCACTTTAAATAACAGTTTTTCAGTTAAACGGAGTGGGTACAAATTATTATATTTTGGGTACAAATTAGTCCTTAATTCATAGTTTAGATTTATGCCAATAAAATTTGATTTTGTCAATGTGGGGGTCTTAGCTTCAGCTCAAGCTAGCACCCCACTTTAAATAGTGATGCCAGCCCCTGGCAAGACACTGAGACTCAAAACAGCTCAAAATAAATTTTAGCTGCATCATTAATAACTAAGTTTAATGAGTGCGCCCAGCAAGGAACAAAAAATGCTCGCGGGTTTATGTTATAACTCTACTTGGTTATTTGATAATTATTATTTATAATTACTTAATATCTCAATATTTTATTCATTTGGTAAATTATAAGTACTATACGTATTAATAAATTTACTGCTGTACTCGAAACTGCATTTATTCTCCACAATATCTACAAGCTCAACTTCAAGGTGAATTGTATTGCTAATATTTCGTTAGGTACACAGGATGTGCCAACCAATTAAATATGTTACACATTCTCGCCCCAAAATTGGAGAATCAAAAAATTGTTTACACTTTTATACAAGAAAAAAAATCGGTTGCAAAATCTCCAAACACAAAATACACGAAAAGAGAAGTAACATTTTTCCGTTACCCACACATCATAAAATTAGAATATTATTTTTTAAACGTTTTTACTTAACCAATCTTTTCGTATTCACTTCATTACACACATTTTTTTTATAATATTTCTGCACTCTTTATTTTTTTCTTTATACCTAATATTTACAAACATTATACATGTATACAATTCTCAATTTCTCGACCTTAGAAAGTATCGAGAGCTGTTTTCATTGTCAGCATTAGAATTGATTTTTGAGTTAACAATACCTGGTGAAACAGAACTGTTAGTTGCAGTTTTTGCTACAAGCTTATTTTGTGCATTTCCTGATGTAGAAGGATCGTTCTCTGTTTCATTTGCGTCGTTGTTGCCCAACGATGCGCGCAATTGATTCGAATGACGTCTTAATTATTTACCATCTTTAGTTTTTACATTAAAAATGATTGAACCTTCTGTACCAGTTACTGTTGGACATTCTAGATTTGTAAAATCCCTTAAATGAACTCTTTCACCGACTGTAAAATTTTTAGAATTTCTCTCAAATTTTCCTTTGAAACATTTTTTTAGCTGGTATTTCACCTGTTGTACCGTGAGGAGTATTGCGGTAATCGAATAAAAATTGTGTGAGAAAATCGTCCACATTTTTATTTTCAATACAAGCCTTTTTTATAGCCAATTTGAAAGTTTTTACAGTGTTTTCGGATTGGCCATTGCACATTGCATGTTTTGGAGTAGAGAAAAGTTGTCTCATTTCATTACTTTTTAAATATTGACGAAATTCGTTTGATGTACCGATACTATTTTAGTAGGTAAACCAAAAGTAAAAATAATTGATTTAAAATTTTAATTACGTTTTTTGCCTCACTGACATTAGATTTAAAAATTTCGTGCCATTTTATGAAAGAATCTATCACGATTAAATATTTATTTCCATGGATCGGTCCCAAAAAATCTAAATGTAAACAGCTCCATGGGGTATCTTCGTAAGGCCACGGGTGTAAACTTACCTTTGATGGGTTATTTTTTATTACATTGCAAGTATTGCATTTTTTACACAATTTTTCAATATCATCGTCGACTTTCGGCCACCAAAAATATGAGCGAGCCATCGTCTTACATTTATTTATGTCTAAATGTGCCATGTGAATTTGTTCAAGTAGAAAAGATTTTAATTTTTCAGGTACTACCAACCTGTACCCCCATAAAATGCAACCGTGTTCCAAATGTAACTCATCGCTATTTGAATACTATACCTCATATTCCTTCGCAATTTTAGACTTTTCTAGCCAACCGTGTAAACAAAACCTATACATAGAATTTACAATTGTATCCTTCCTGGTAAATATTGCCACTTTTTTATAATCAATTGGAAGGTTTTCTTCTAAATGAAATAGGTGTGAATAATCGTATGTTGTTTCTTTGGTATTCTTAAGAGGTAATCGTGACAATGCATCAGCGTGATTTTTTTCTGATGGAATATATTTTATTTCGTAATTATACGTACTCAAAATAATACTCCAACGTTGCAATCGCGCTGCTGCATATTGTGGTATGCCTTTTTTACAATCTAAAATATGTACCAAAGCCTTATTGTCATATAACAGGGTAAAAAATGTACCAAACAGAAAATAAATGAATTTTTTTAAACTAAAAATTATAACATTTGACTATAAGATTTTTCTGCCAAAGAAAGGGTGTGTGAGGCGAATGCGATTGGGCGTACGTCTCCATTTGGATATGTATGCGAAATTACACCCCCTACCGCCAATGAGCTGGCATCAACTGCTAAAATTACCGGTAATTTACTATCGTAATGTGCTAAAATTTTAGGTGATGCTATTTCCTTTTATATTAACTTAAAGGCTTGATTTTGTGTTTCTCCCCAATACCATTTATTATTGTTTTTTAATAATAAATGCAGTGGGTATAATTTATCACTCAAATTTTTTATAAATTTTCCACAAAAATTTAGCAATCCAAGAAAAGATTTTTAACTGGTTTTATATCTGTAGGTTGTGGTGCCCTTAAAATAGCTTCAACCTTGTCATCAGAGATTGATAAGCCTTCTTTATTTATTGTATACCCCAAAAAATCTATTTGCTCTTGGAAAAATGAACATTTGTTCAATTTTACCTTTAATCCACAATGTTTTAAAACGGTGAAAATTATTTAAATGCTCTTTAGAATTTATTCCGGTAATTAAAATATCATCCAAAAAAATGGCTATGTTTTTAATATTGCTAAAAGTACTATCAATAATCCTTTGAAAAATACCAGGACTAGAAGACGGCAAACCGTTCATTTTGAATAAGCCCTTGTGGGTATTTATAGTAGTTAGAATTTTTGACGACTCATCAAGTTCGATTTGAGCAAACGCCTGTGATAAACCTATCTTGCTAAAAAAAATTCCATTGTTCAAAGCGGCAAATAAATGTTCAATCTTTGGAATGGAATATGCATCCAAATGTGAATTAGGGTTTAATGTTATTCGCCGCAAATTCTAATTTCCCCAGATTTTTTAAGCATCAATATTTCATTTTTTACTAAATTATTTATTTATTTTTCCACCTTATCTTTTAAAGCTAACGGCAGTTTCCGTGCTTTACAAAAAACGGGTTTAACATTTTCTTTTAAATGCAACTGCGCTTTACCGGAAAGTTTATTTGCAAAACGTCAGTTATCTCCCCGTCATTTATTTCCTCAATGTAATTTAAATTAAAGAGTTTATCTAAAGAGATATTTAATTTAGAAATCCATTCCCTGCCTAAAATAGGTGGACCACCGTTTTTGATAACATACAGTTTTAATTTTACTGACATATTTTTGTACAAAACAGAAACAAAAATATATCCTAAAATGTTGATTACACTGCCCGAGTATGATTTTAAATTTAATTGAGATTTATTTAGTCGAAAATTCTTAAAATTATTTAAATAAAAATTTTCTGAAATGGCGGATATAGGTGAACCAGAATCACATTCCATGGAAATTATTTTATTTATGGAAATATCAACTTTCAATGGTTTGTCATTACTATGCGTTATATTATTAAAATAAGAATCTACATATGAATCAGAATCACCCGAGTCATTATCAATAACTACAAAATTATTATACTTATAAGAATTTGTATTTTTCTCGGTACCTTTTTCTGCACACCTCGTGCTGATGTGTCCTTTCTTGCCACATGTGTGACAGGTGGCGTCCCTGAAGAAACAAGTGGAAGTGACGTGGTTATTCTTGCCATAATGGCGTCATTGAAGACTTCCTCCCTGCCGAGAACTTGAAAATGGCGTTTTGACCTTGGACTTGGATCGCTGGTCTTTCGTGGAAAACTTTTTCCTTTCTTCCTTTTTTACAAAATTCACTTTATTTGCACCACACACTAATTCCGCATCTCTTTCTAATGCTTCCATGTTTACTGCTATTTCCACAGTTTTGTAATAGGTAATAGGTTTTTCTTGAAACATGCGTTGTCGTATGACTTCATTTTTTAATCCAAAAACTAGTTGATCTCGTAGCTGAGCTTCCAAGTTATTACCAAACTTACAGTATTTTGATAGCTGTTTTAATGATACTAAATACATTGAGATTTTCTCTCCTGTTTCTTGTTTCCGCTGTCGGAATTTATAACGTTCGGCAATTTCTGATGGTGTCGACTGTAAATTCTCTTGTAATAATACTTTTTGTAATGCAGCAAACGTTGTATCTTCCGGCTTTTCTGAACTGCACAGATCTTGCATTAGTTCGTATGTCTCATCTCCTACTGCGGTGATCAGCAAGACAGTTTTCATGTTTTCTCAATTTTATTTACCTTGAAATACGAGTACCATACGAGTGATGTAGGAACTTCAATTTCCTTCTCCCAATTTAAAAGATTCCAATTGTCCGACGAACATTTTTTTAACACAGGCAAATTTATTTTTCGTTACCAAAAACACTACTACACTAGTTTTTTTCTTTTCTGACTGCGCCAGTGTTATTACTCTACTTAGTTATTTGATAATTATTATATATAATTACTTAATATCTCAATATTTTATTTCTTTGGTAATTTATAAGGACTATAGGTTTTAAAAAAATTACTACTGAACTCGAAACTGAATTTATTTTCAACAATATCTACAAGCTCAACTTCAAGGTGAAATAAAAACCTGTATTGATAATATTTCGTTAAGTATACAGGATGTACCAACCAATTAAATATGTTACAGTTTATATTTAAGGGGCAATGTGTATTCCATGCATGTTTGCTCCATTATGCAAGCCAGCACCAGTACAAATCAACTATAGGGCAAAATAAAATGACCTGTTCACGTATTTTTTTTCGTCAACTCGTTTAATAAAACAATCCTCAGAACTACACTTGTTCCGTATGACTCACATCTGGTGTACAATCGAAGATTTATAGACTAATATTTATGTTTTCTTACTAGATCTAAAATAGTTGCTCTTACTTTTGAGCTGATTATAATTATCAATTCATTTGCTTTGATTTGTATATTATACGCGTCGACCACGTTGCTCCATTACAGAATCAAATTTTGTGAACGTTTCTATTAATGTTAGGAAGTTTCCCTTATTATTTTCATATAATTTATTAGATCTTCCACTGCATTGTTGAAATTATTCTTTCAATGACATGATACCAGTTTTTTTTCTCCATGCAATCAACGTAATTGACTTTCATTCATAGTAACTCCATTAGATAACATATTTGATAATTCTAGTGAGCTGAAAATCAATAGTGTTCATCTGTGAGACGCCCTGAAGAATATCATAAAATTGGTCACTTGTATACACTCATGAGGCTGTATCGTGCTAACAAACCGAAATGACCAAAAATGTGGTATATCTGGATTTATAGGATCCATCGTAGTGGTTCTGGTGAGCTGAAAATCAATAAGCTTCATCTGTGACACGCCCTGAACAATATCCAATCATTAAGTTGGTCACTTTTATACATTCCGGAAGCTGTATCATTGTAGATTACAAAGGGTTTGATTGGCCTATAGCTGGCCTTTCCACACTGCGACCTGAAAAGATACCCTCCATCTATTTTTTGTCCCAAAGATCAAGGCTTCTAAGGAAGCCTATTATCCGATTGGGAGCTATTTTTGTTACCTGGTCAGGTCTCAAGAACAACCGTTCCAGGTACCTATGGCGTTGGCGAACAAGTACTCCGCAATGGCAGATTATATGTTCAGCCGTTTCATCTGCACTGTCGCAGAATATACATGTTCCTCTGTCCACTTTTCCCATCTTGCAGAGGTGATATCTGAGTGGGCAGTGTCCCGTAAGGAGTCCTGTGATTGCTCTGAGATCAGACTTCTGAAGCTCTAAGTGCGATTTAGCATAGCGAGCAGAAGGTTGTAGCAACCTTTTTGCTTGTCTTTGGCCTGGAACATTTTTCTAGTAGGCTGCACTAAGTTCCTTTTCCCATTTCCGGACTTCTTCCACAATGTGGCTTTTAGTAATGCCACAAAACGGTTCGGGTTCGATGAAAGGAGTGCTAGCTCCTTCCTTTGCAAGACCATCGGCAGTCTCATTCCCACCAATTCCCTTGTGCCCGGGCACCCATAACAAAGATAGTATGTCTAGCCAGTAGCTTAAGAGATTGTTTGCAGCTCCAGACTGATTTGAACTCATAAGTTATAGACCTTAGAGCTTTCAAAGCAGCCTGGTTGTCGGAGGCAATAAATATTCTGGCTGCGTTGAGGCGCTTTTTAAGGCACTCTTGAGCACAGAAGTATATCGCTAGTATTTCCGCTTGGAATATTGTGGGAGTGTTTAGGTCCTGTAGCCCCTATTCCTACTCCTTCGTTTGTTTTTGACCCATCAGTATAAAATGTGAGGGCTTCCCTTGTTATTTCTGAGATTTCGTTTTGTGTTAACTCACGATCGTTAATAATAACATCTAGAGTAGCTTCGAAATCTTGTTTCGCAGGCATTATGTTCCTAGGCATCATCATAGATTGGGTGGATCCAACCCTTACTATCTCGAGATGTCCTGTCAAATCACCGGGTTTTAGAGATTTAGCCTGTGTTAACCTATAGGCGTTTTGCAGAGCAATCCTCCTTACATGTAAATGTAATGGAGGGAGATCTAGCATTACCTCCAAGGCCGCGCCAGGGTATGATCTCATTACGCCCGTTATTCCTAAACATGCGAGCCTTTGCAATTTTTACAACTCTATTGTAGCCTTTTGTTGCGTTGTTTTCTTGCACCATACAAGCGCAGCATAGGTGATGATAGGTCTGACAACCGTTATATATGACCAGTAGATCATTTTTGGTTTTAGACCCCAAGTTTTCCCAAAGAACATACGACACGTCCAAAGAGCCCTTGTTGCTTTTGAGGTAATGTGTGCGAGGTGTGAGTTCCACGTAAGTTTCCTATCAAGGATGACTCCAAGGTACTTAACCTCTTCCGAAAAAAACAGGGTTGTGCCATTCAAGCTTGGAGTCTGTATACTTAACTTCCTCCTGTTAGCGAATGGAACAAGTATCGTTTTATTAGGATTGACTGAAAGTCCTTCCTTCGAACACCAGGTAGGTAGTTATGAGATTCAAGGCACATTGCATGCGATCGGCAATGACGCCGTCGTGCTTACCTCTGACTACTATAACTAAATCGTCGGCATAGCCAAGAGCACGAAATCCTTCTCTTTTTAGCTTTGTTAGGAGGTCGTCAACCACTAGTGACCCCGTGACCCAGTAGAGGTGATAGCACTCCTCCTTGAGGACAACCTTTCACCGCTTTTATAGTAGTCGACTGGTCTCCGAGGTAGGTGATTATTTTTCTAGTATTTAGCATGGACTGAATCCATTTGATTATGAAAGGTGGAATACCCTTCGCAGTTTCAGCAGCGCTAATTGATTCATATGAGGTGTTATCAAAAGCTCCCTTTATATCTATGAAGACACATAGCGATACTTCTTTTGCAGCTATTGCCTTTTCTAGGTCTCTTACGAGACAATGTAAGGCATCTAAGGTACATTTGCCAGGTTGGTAGGCAAATTGTTCCTCGTAAAGCGATGCATTTGATAAATATTCACTTCTCATGTATGTGTCGAGTATTTTTTCCATACTTTTGAGTAAGAAGGAGGTAAGGCTTATAGGTCTATATGACTTTGGTTCCTCTGAAGGACGTTTGCCACTCTTAGGAATAAAGCAGACCCTGACCTGTCTCCACCCTTTTGGAATGTATCCCAAGATGAAGTTCATCTTGAATATCTTACATAAGTGGGGAATTAAGATATCGGATCCCTGTTGTAGAAGTGCTGGAAAGATGCCATCCTCTCCAGGTGATTTGTAGAGCTTGAAGCTGTCAATTGCCCATTCAATGCTATTCTTGGTGAAGATTTTACCCGCTAGGCTTTTTGCTGATCTAGATGTTTTGATGATAGTTTCATGAAGATTTGCCTCTGCGTTATCTTCAATGATTACAGCACCAGGAAAATGAGCGTCTAATAAACATCTCATGCTTTCCTCTATGGCTTCGGCGAACTCTCCGCTTGGCTTTTTAAGGAGTCCAATACTGTTAGAGGGGTCCTTAGCGATGACTTTTTGAAGGCGCACTGCTGGGGCTACGTTAGAAATCCCTTCGCAGAACTGCCTCCAAGTTTTTCTCTTGGACCTTCTGAGTTCTTTGTTATATTCAGTTAGAGCCTTTTTGTAGTCTTCCCAGTTTCCTATCCTCTTGCCTCTGTTAAATGCTTTGCGTGCTAAGACCTTTAGTTTGCTGTGTTCCTTGTTCCGCCAAGGCACATCCCTATTGACAGCCTTTGTTCTGATGGGACAAGATTCCTCGTAGCAATTAATTATCGTGCGATTCAACCATTGAGAGGCTACTTCAAATTCCTCCACAGTTTCAATCGTATATAATGCGCCTTCAACATCCGACTTTAATTTGTTCTTATATGAACACCAGTCCGTTTGTTGAGGTATTCGACAACACTGGATCTGTCCCCGCGTAGCCCCGACCTTGAATCGTATCATCATGTGATCCGACATCGAAACCTCATCGGAAACATGCCAGTTTTGTATTAAATTTGTTGTAAAGCAACTAGCTAGGGTGATGTCAAGCACCTCTTTTCTAGTTGCAGTGATAAAAGTGGTTGTGTTACCTCTGTTAATAATGTCTATATTAGATTTAGCCAAATACTCTAGGAGATACTCACCTCGTTTGTTCATGTCCGCGCTGCCCCATACTATATTGTGGGAGTTTGCATCACATCAAAGAATAAGATGTCTGTTCTTTTTATTGCACCATCTGATGAGGCTTTTGACTTCCTCTGGTGTAGGTTTGTGTTCCTCTCCCGGAAAGTAAGCAGAGGCAATTATAATGTGCCTTTTACCCCTTTCGGTGAGGAACTCCACTTTACCTGTTGCAAGGTCTCTAGTGATAAACTCTGGAATAGAAATAAAGTTAAGTTTTTTAGAGATGAGTAATGCTGCTCTTGGTTTGTCATGTATTTGTGAATATATCAACTTAAATGAATTGATAGGTAGGCCTTTGATAAGTCCTTCATGAGCCCAGGGTTCTGGAATGAGCCCGATGTCAGATAGGTTTCTGCTAAAATTCCTGCTAAACACGCTAGTTGCAGCTTTTGCATGATGGAGGTTTAGTTGCAGAAACCTAACGGATTTGGAGAGAGCCATTTTACTGTCTCTTGGGATCTTTATTAGATCCCTTATTGCCCTTTGGGGGACCCGTTTTTGTGGGTCCCTTTTTGTATTCTTTTCTGCAACCTCGACTGGTTGAGGCTGCAACTGGACCACTAGGTTGCCCAGCATGGGTTTTTTGTGGTAATATTCTTACCTGACCAAATTTATAATTGGCCATATAGCCATTCTTTTTGACCCTTTCTGCGGATATGGGGTCCACTGATAGGGTGAGTTCTACTGTGGGGCCTTTTTCAGCCCTTCTTACAACCCTCCAATTTTGTGTGTTGAGGTCTTCATTTTGGACTTCCAAAAATCGTTTTGATGTTTCAGACTATCAGGAAGATACGTCACAAAGGTCTCTGAGTGAGGAATGTTACCCGAAGCTGTATCATGCTGACAAACTGAAATTTCTCCAAAAATTATCAACCATGTAGTATATCTGGATACATAGGACCCGTTGTACTGGCTCTAGGGTTCATCTGTGAGACGCCCTGAACAATATCAGGGGACTGGAACCCCTATACGACACTTGAAAAAGTGAAAAGAAATGAGATAGCTCTTGCTTTCTCGATCATGCATAATGTTTTCCGTGTATGGTTCCAATCCTCATTCATTATGGTTTTCAAGTAGGCAAACTGTGATACACTCTTTATTGGTGTGTTGTTGATCTTTAGTTCGCACCTGTCATTTACTTCTTCACTTATTAGTTTAGTTTAGAAATATTTCTTAGTCGTGTTTTGATTCCGACCCTGAGATGTATCTTCGATAAATTATTGCATGAATAATATGCCATCTCTAAATAAGTTTGCAATTTTAATTTTGTTCTACTAACTTTCGAATTTAAAGTTTTGAACGCAAGTGTTGAATCAACTTGTCCAAAAAATTTCATTTGTTTACCAATCGCTTAGCAACTAGATCAAAGAAAATTAGTTTAATAATACATTTTTGAAACATTATAAAATACTTCATTATTATTTGAGAGTTCTATGACCCGATATCAATTTATCGAAAGTTTATCGTATGCAAATGCGATATTTTTTCCATAACTGAAATAATAAACATTAAAATTCACTTTAACATCATTGTAGATTCGCATAAAATTTCCGATAATGTTGTGAATTATTACAACAAAAAAATGGATATATTAATTGGTTTAAATAATGTTCATACTGATAGTATGTATTCACTCATTTATTCACAGCACGAATTTAATTAGGAATATTATTAATGACTGATAATTGATAATTAAATTGATTTTTCATGCCTAAATAATTAGGCTCATTGGTGGTATTGATTTAATATATATTAATATTGTCATTTTTGAAATATAAAACAATATTGATGATTGTATATTTATTATAAATTTTCCAGTGGCGTGATTATGGAAGGAATAAGGGGATAGAACCCCCGGTACCCTAAAAATCAAATACAAATTTCAAAACATAATCACAGCAAGCCTACTTGTTTGAAATGTATATGTTTATAAGAAAAACAAAACTAAAATCCAGTTTTAAGGGATTAAAATTTGGAAAAAAATCCCCCCAAACTCCTCGGTAATTAAACAACAGTCTTCTTCATTATCAGCTTGTCTCAAATACCTGGCTATCGAAATTTCATCCCTGATCGCTGTGGACTTCCAAGGTCACTCCATATCGGCTAATAAATTCTTTCACCAATACATCCGCGACAGTTGTGGCCTCTTGATTTGGGATCGCGTAAATTTCCACCCACTTGTAAAATAATCCATTACTACCAAGATGTATTTTCTGTCGTTGGAAATGGTCCAGCGGTGTCTAAAGAAATACTTTCGAAAGGGCTTCCAACATTATACTGTTTCATGGGGGCCTTTCTCTTGCGATATGGTCCATTACTCGTAGCACAAGTAGTACATTTCTTATACCAGTCCTACACATCGTCGGGGGTATTAATTGAATAAAGCCTTTCACAGACTCGCTGAAGGGTTTTCTTCGCTCCCATATGACCTCCCGATGGACTGTAGTGTAACTTCTTCAGCTATTCTCGTTCTTGGGATAACGAGCTGTCTTCTCATCTCGGAATCATAATCGTTTTCAAGGACCCTTTTCAACAGCTCTTCTTCCAGGGCAAGGGAGTTCCACTGATCCCAATATGCGTAGAGTGTCGGTGAAAATTTTGACACTTCTTGCCAGGTAGGTCGCCGATTTTCTTCCTTCCATTGCCGAATCATCTTTAGATGATGATTATTCTCCTGATCTCTGGTCCTGGTCGGTAACCATTCTTCGTTGACTACTGCAGTTCTTTGTAACTCCAGCTTCCTTAGATTCCGCCTTGTTGAGCATGGCTGTCTGGACAGGGAATCAGCATTTCGGTGACTCACACCAACTCGATGTTCGATGTTGAAATCGTACTCTTGAAGTCGTTCAATCTATCTAGCGATCTGGCCCTCGGGATTCTTGAACTGCATCATCAGCCTGGATTAAGAACTTCCTACCATAGAGATACTGGTAAAAGTGTTCCACGGACTTCACTACCGCCAAAAGTTCTCTTTTTGTGACGCAGTAGTTTCGTTCTGGTTTACTGAAATATCCCAGCACTCTTTCTTGCCCTCCTTGGATCTGTGAGAGCACTCCTCCAATTCCTACGTTGCTTGCGTCAGTGTCAAGAATAAATTCTCCCTTTGGTAATGGATATCCTAATATCGGCGCCGTGGTTAAATGCCTCTTCAAGATTTCAAAAGCCGTTTGACAGTCTTCGTCCCAATGGAAAGCTCTTGTTTCTTCTGTGAGTCGAGTTAGGGGCTTGGCAATATCTCCAAACTTCCTGATGAATCTTCGGTAGTATGTGCAAAGTCCAAGGAAACTCCTAATTTGATGTTTGTCGGTTGGTTGCGGCCATTGTTGAACGGAAGCAATTTTCTCTGGATCCACCGCTATTCCATCATTGCTCACTATATGACCCAGATAGTTGACTTGGTTTTGAAATAGCTGACATTTCTTTGGGATTAAAATGAGCTGGGCAGCTTGAAGTCGTTTAAATGCATCTTTCAAATTCGGCAGGTGTTCGTCATATATCTTCTCCAGTACTACGACGTCGTCTAAATAGACCAGGCATGTCTTCCAAGATAACCCTCTCAAGACAGTTTCCATGAGTCTTTCAAATGTCGCGGGCGCATTACAGAGCCCGAATGGCATGACGTTGAATTGTCATAATACAGGTCCGATGGTGAAAGCAGTCTTCCCTTTGTCTTCTCGGTCCATTTCTACCTTCCAATAACCAGACTTCAGGTCCAAGGTGGAAAACAGTTTGCTACCGGCGTGTCTAGCGTATCGTACATTCGAGGCAGAGGATAGCTATATTTCTTCGTCACGTTGTTTAACTGGCGATAGTCCACGCAGAATCTCGTAGTTCCATCCTTTTTCTTGACCAGCACTACTGGAGACAACCATGGACTAGTAGATGGTTATATTACTTTTTCTTCTTCCATCTCTCGAATTATTCTTTCAGATTCCTCTCTCTTTGCTCGTGGTAGTCTTGGAGCTGATTGGCTTGGCATCACCGGTATCGATTTTGTGTTTGACGACTGATGTTCTACCAGTCTTTCCTCCTTTTTGTACGAATATGCCACGATACTGCAAGATACATTTTCTCATATTCCTTTTCTCAGCTCGATTCAATGATTGATCAGTTATTGATAACATATGTTCGAATCTGTCATTGAAATGATCAGTTGTCGTTTGACGAACTATAGACGTCACTGGTACGCAGGATCTAATCCTGGTTTCCTTCTTGATTATTATTGGGTAATAGTTCACGTTTATCACACGTACTGGGATCTCTTTCGCCGACGTAACCAGTCCTTTTCCACATCGTACTCCTCTGCCAACCTGTTCGTCGTGGTTCCATGGCTCCATCATAATTGGTATACCTTCCTTCATGATTCCCTGTAGCTGCGCTGCTATCATGGTTTCGATTCGTACAGGTAGAACGGTGTCTTCCTGTACAGCTGCCAACATCGTGTCGCCTTCATATGGATAGCGGAATACCTCTTCGAAACCTACTTTAATGGCTCTGTTTCTAAAGTACATCTGGAAACCACGTAGATTCATTACGTCCATTCCCATAATCACGTCTTCTTCCGTGTCAGCTACGATTACCCTATGCGTGAATTTTTCTGCAATCATTCACAATTGGATTTGTGTTTCTCTGTGAACGTTGGCATTCTCACTTGTGGCGGTTCTCTGGTCGTATAATGGTTCTAGTTGCTCCAGTATCTACCAGCCGAGTATATTTCTTGCCTTTCACTGTGCCCCCACATATAGACTGTCGTTGCGACATCTGAGAGAAGCTATCAGTATGAGAGCTCTGAAGCACATCTAAGGCATCTCCCCTAAGCACTCTGGTTAAGTTCACTGCCTTCTCCCTATCGGACCAATTATTCACTCTAGCGGCTGCTTCAAACTGTTTCACATAATTGGTCCACGACTACTTTCCGGCGAACGTTGGGGCCTTGAATCGAACAAAACTACCAATATCTTCTGTCTTGGGTTGTGTTTTTGGCTTGCAGGTTTTTTTGTTCGATCTTCTTTTCTTACGCTGGCGCGTCTTGTGCTCTTAAATCTCTCATTTTTTTGTCTCTAACTCCTTGATTTTCTTGTCCATCTGATTTTCCATCGTTGCCATCTTATTCTCGATTTCATCGTGCATCGATGTCATCTTATTCTCAATATCCAACTTTAGACACCAAATTTTATTTTCGACGTCAGCGGCAATGTTGGTTTTAATTGATAAGATATCGGCACAAATGTCGTTCTTCAAAGCAGAAATCTTCTTGTCCATATTAGCAGAAATATCGTTCTTCATAGTAGAAATATCGTTCCTCATAGTAGACATCTTCTCGTCCTTACTAGACGAAATTAAGGTGGAAGACTCGTCTTTGAACAAAAATGTTTCTGGATCCAAGCTCTCACTTTCCAGTGCTATTTTGAATCTTTCTATTAATTCACTCTTCTTTCCGGACATTTCCAACTCGCGATTTCTCAATTCTGCTTTTAGTTCTGTCACTTTCAGGTCACTCTTTTTCTGTAACTATTTATTTATATTACCCCACACCTGACACCATTGTAATGTTTTTCTTATTTATTTAAATACACAACGAGTGGGATAAATTTATTCATACGGTATATCTACTTAAGTAATTTATTTATACACTTAAACTAGTCACTTATACTTAATTTATGTACACACTTAATTTCTAATTTATATTAATTACATTAATATACTGTTCACTTTTCAACTAACTTTTATATGCATCTGTTCACTGTTTTGGGATGAAATCAAACTGTAGACTAAACTGCGGTTGGTAGGTAGCCTTTTATATATTAAAACGTTTTTCTGGAACACTTGGATTCCTGAAATTTCTAGATTGCAGCTCCCAACAAACAATCGACCTCCTTAGAAATGTATATAAAAACAATCTCAAAACATCCCTTCCCAGAAATCGGTACGCTTCCGCCAAAATTTCAACTTTTAGATATCGTATTAGACAGAGTCGGATTCAGGGACTACACCAGTGTGCGATTTCGTAACAATAGAAAGGCGGTAATAATCGAAAGAGTATTGTTCGTACTATTACAAAAACAAAATACAACTGTCTACTATTAATACAACCCGAGTTACAAAATATAGTTAAACTTTTTTAAAAAAATTTCGATTCTAAAGGGTCCCCCCTTTGGATTGAAAATCGAATGATTCGATTTCGATAAAATTTTGTATAGGGTTTTTTATATATACGGAGATTCCGAAAAATATGTCAGTTGTCCGGAAAAAAAATGGTTTGGATGGAGAATTGGGTAAAATTAATGAACATTGAATTTTCCGGAAAACTATACCTCAGAATAAAAAATGGACAGACGGTCATATTTCGGGATTTTTTCATCTTTATTTAGCTAATAATGAATTTATGCGTTACTTAATGTATCGTAATATAATAAAAGTTAATTACCAATAAAACGATAGATAAACAATACCTTTATTCAAAACAACAGTCTTCTTACAACTATTTAACGGTTTGTTGGGTAGAAAATTGAATACCATGCGTTCGATACGAACGCCAGGGTACCTGTCTCATTCTCGTGAATCTATTTTTTTGTGATACACCGGTTTTGTTAGATTAATATTTATATAGATTTTTTGTTTTTCAAATTGGTTTTCTCGTTCTCTTTATTTTGGAATCGTTTATAAAATTTCGTGTTTTTTTATTTAAGCAATAGAGAGTGGGATTTGAAAGGAAATCATTATGAATTGTGAGAAAATTTGATAAATCGATGATAAAAATTATGAAATTTTATATAATTCTTTGGACCGGTGTGAAGGTAGCAGCCAATTTTAGCTGCAAAAATATTGGGAACTGCTTAATTCGCGGTTTCAGTGGCGTGCAAAATATTTATTGAATCGAAGTCATTTTTAGAAAAATTTATATTCATTGACTAGGGGTGTATTCGTGTAGAGGACACACTGTTCGTAGGAAATTTGCTTACGATGGGGAACAAGGGCTGGAACGTCACCCCTAAAACTAAAATAAATTGTAACTTCCAAAGGAAACGAGAAGCCAAGTTAATATTTGGAGGGTAGACGCACTATAATGTTGAAAACACTCTGTTCAAAGGAAATTTGCTTACGATGGGGAACAAGGGTTAAAAACTCACCCCCAAAATTAAAATAAATTGTAACTTCCAAATGAAACGAGAAGCCAGGTTAATATTTGGAGGGTGGAAGCATTATAATGTTGAAAATACACTATTCAAAGGAAATTTGCTTGCGATGGGGAACAAGGGTTAAAAAGTCACTCCCAAAATTAAAATAAATTGTAACTTCCAAAGGAAACGAGAAGCCAAGTTGATATTTGGACGGTAGACGCAATATAATGTTGAAAACACACTGTTCAAAGGAAATTTGCTTACGATGGAGAACAAGGGTTGAAAAGTCACCCCAAAACTAAAATAAATTATAACTTCCGAAGGAAACGAGAAGCCAAGTTGATATTTGGAGGGTAGACGCAATATAATGTTGAAAACACACTGTTCAAAGGAAATTTGCTTACGATGGGGAACAAGGGTTGAAAAGTCACCCCCAAAACTAAAATAAATTGTAACTTCCAAAGGAAACGAGAAGCTAAGTTAATATATGGAGGGTAGAAGGATTATAATGTTGAAAATACACTGCTCAAAGGAAATTTGCTTACGATGGAGAACAAGGGTTGAAAAGTCACCCCAAAACTAAAATAAATTATAATTTCCGAAGGAAACGAGAAGCCAAGTTAATATTTGGAGGGTAGACGCATTATAATGTTGAAAGCAATCTGTTCAAAGGAAATTTGCTTACGATGGAGAACAAGGGTTGAAAAGTCACCCCAAAACTAAAATGAATTATTACTTCCGAAGGAAACGAGAAGCCAAGTTAATATTTGGAGGGTAGACGCATTATAATGTTGAAAGCAATCTGTTCAAAGGAAATTTGCTTACGATGGGGAACAAGGGTTGAAAAGTCACCCCCAAAACTAAAATAAATTGTAACTTCCAAAGGAAACGAGAAGCTAAGTTAATATATGGAGGGTAGAAGGATTATAATGTTGAAAATACACTGCTCAAAGGAAATTTGCTTACGATGGAGAACAAGGGTTGAAAAGTCACCCCAAAACTAAAATAAATTATAATTTCCGAAGGAAACGAGAAGCCAAGTTAATATTTGGAGGGTAGACGCATTATAATGTTGAAAGCAATCTGTTCAAAGGAAATTTGCTTACGATGGAGAACAAGGGTTGAAAAGTCACCCCAAAACTAAAATGAATTATTACTTCCGAAGGAAACGAGAAGCCAAGTTAATATTTGGAGGGTAGACGCATTATAATGTTGAAAGCAATCTGTTCAAAGGAAATTTGCTTACGATGGGGAACAAGGGTTGAAAAGTCACCCCCAAAACTAAAATAAATTGTAACTTCCAAAGGAAACGAGAAGCTAAGTTAATATATGGAGGGTAGAAGGATTATAATGTTGAAAATACACTGCTCAAAGGAAATTTGCTTACGATGGAGAACAAGGGTTGAAAAGTCACCCCAAAACTAAAATGAATTATTACTTCCGAAGGAAACGAGAAGCCAAGTTGTTAATATTTGGAGGGTAGACGCATTATAATGTTGAAAGCAATCTGTTCAAAGGAAATTTGCTTACGATGGGGAACAAGGGTTGAAAAGTCACCCCCAAAACTAAAATAAATTGTAACTTCCAAAGGAAACGAGAAGCTAAGTTAATATATGGAGGGTAGAAGGATTATAATGTTGAAAATACACTGCTCAAAGGAAATTTGCTTACGATGGAGAACAAGGGTTGAAAAGTCACCCCAAAACTAAAATAAATTATAATTTCCGAAGGAAACGAGAAGCCAAGTTAATATTTGGAGGGTAGACGCATTATAATGTTGAAAGCAATCTGTTCAAAGGAAATTTGCTTACGATGGAGAACAAGGGTTGAAAAGTCACCCCAAAACTAAAATGAATTATTACTTCCGAAGGAAACGAGAAGCCAAGTTAATATTTGGAGGGTAGACGCATTATAATGTTGAAAGCAATCTGTTCAAAGGAAATTTGCTTACGATGGGGAACAAGGGTTGAAAAGTCACCCCCAAAACTAAAATAAATTGTAACTTCCAAAGGAAACGAGAAGCTAAGTTAATATATGGAGGGTAGAAGGATTATAATGTTGAAAATACACTGCTCAAAGGAAATTTGCTTACGATGGAGAACAAGGGTTGAAAAGTCACCCCAAAACTAAAATAAATTATAATTTCCGAAGGAAACGAGAAGCCAAGTTAATATTTGGAGGGTAGACGCATTATAATGTTGAAAGCAATCTGTTCAAAGGAAGTTTGCTTACGATGGGGAACAAGGGTTGAAAATTTATTTTAGTTTTGGGGGTGACTTTTCAACCCTTGTTCCCCATCGTAAGCAAACTTCCTTTGAACAGATTGCTTTCAACATTATAATGCGTCTACCCTCCAAATATTAACTTGGCTTCTCGTTTCCTTCGGAAATTATAATTTATTTTAGTTTTGGGGTGACTTTTCAACCCTTGTTCTCCATCGTAAGCAAATTTCCTTTGAGCAGTGTATTATCAACATTATAATCCTTCTACCCTCCATATATTAACTTAGCTTCTCGTTTCCTTTGGAAGTTACAATTTATTTTAGTTTTGGGGGTGACTTTTCAACCCTTGTTCCCCATCGTAAGCAAATTTTCTTTGAACAGATTGCTTTCAACATTATATTGCTTCTACCCTCCAATTATTAACTTGGTTTCTCGTTTTCTTTGAAATTTACAATTTATTTCAGTTTTGGGGGTGACATTTCAACCCTCGTTCCCCATCGTAAGCAAATTTCCTTCAAACAGTGTTTTTGTAACATTATAATGCTTCTACCCTCCAAATATTAATTTGACTTCTCGTTTCCTTTGGAAGTTACATTTTATTTTAATTTTGGGGGTGACATTTCAACCCTTGTTCCCCATCGTAAGCAAATTTCCTTTGAAGAGTGTGTTTTCAACATTATAATGCTTCTACCCTCCAAATATAAACTTGGCTTCTCGTTTCCTTTGGAAGTTACAATTTATTTTAGTTTTGGGGGTGACGTTTCATCCCTTGTTCCCCATCGTAAGTAAATTTCCTTTAAACAGTCTTTTTTTAACATTATAATGCTTTTACCCTTCAAATATTTATTTGGCTTCTCTTTTCCTCTGGAAGTTACAATTTACTTCAGTTTTAAGGGTGACGTTGCAACCCTTGTTCCCCATGGTAAGCAAAATCCCTCCAAACAGTGTGTTCTCTACACGAATCCACCCCTACTCATTGAATATAAAGGTGGCTCTCCGAAATATGAATTCGATTCAATAAATATTTTGCACGCCACTGAAACCGCGAATTGAGCAGTTCCCAACATTTTTTCAGCTAAAATTAGCTGCTATCTTCACACCGGTATTCTTTGGTAAATGAAAGACTCAAAACACTTTACGGTCCAGGAGTTGATTATTTAAGACCCCCAACTTAGGGAAAGCGCAGCTGCAAAAAATTGCTCAAATACTCACTCTTAACTTATATATTTAATGTAGTATTGTAAAATTTCTGGAATTATATCCTGAAACATTGGAAATATTAGAAATATATAAAAGACTAAAAAAACATAAGAAAAAATAGAATATTCATTTATAAAAATTATAACAAAACACAGATGCTAAAAAAAAGTTATTCTTAAAAAAATGTGTACAAAAAATATCATTTTTAATAAACAAGTCGAACAGCAAGGGGCATATCTTCATCGCTATCGCTGTCAATACTGTCGTCAGTGGCATCACACTCAATAACATCTTCGTGTCAGTCTACTTCTTCAAAATCTTCAATAGTATCAGATATAAAAATTTACGTATCGACCTTTTTTATTTTCTTCATCAAGTTTTCATTCTCGGATACTGTCGCGTTTTTTTAATTTCTTAAATTTTTTGTCAATAATTATCACCAAATGTCAATGTGTCAATACCGCGTTTATTTATATGTCTTTATTCTTCGTAATCTCGGCCCTTGTCGTACGATATAGTGCTGTCTGCGCTAGAAGAACGAAGTAAGCACCATTCATTCAAGTATTCAAGAATCGAGAGCTTCAACTCATAGGTGTAGATACACTATTATTACACGTTTCATTAAAGACTTTGTGTTGTATGTGTGGTGTCTCCAATCTATATACATGAAGGGGGCCCCCAGAAATCTCCATCTAATTACAAGACGGCAGATCTCGCAAACAAGTAGGACAAGGTCTTATTTAATGAACCTTATTTTATTCGCGTAATATAATCTATTCTCTCTCAACTGTATCAGTTGTCGAAGGGGTTTCAGTGTGGTCACAGTCTTGATTGCACAGATACAAATCTATTAAACGTCAAAAGTCACAAAATCAGTTTTTCGTAAATATTTCGCTTTCTATTCATCCAATCGTATTTCCACTTATTATGGAAATTGTAGGCCATTAAATTCTACATCACTTGTGTTTGAAATATTTTTTATACAGCTCACCGTTTTTGAGATACAGCGCGGAGAGCCGTATATTGTGACAGTGAAAGGTCAAGCGGTGAGCGTATCTCAAAAACTGTGAGAGCCGTATAAGAAAATATTTCAAATAAAATATGTTAAATTTAATTATCTACAGCTTTCATGGTAAATGGAAATACGATGGGACGCATAGGAAGCGAGATATTTACGAAAAACGGATTTTTTTGACCTTCAATATCTCATGTTCCTTGAGAGATTATGAATTATTATAAATTATCTTTGACCAAAACAAAATATAAAACTGTTTTACCCCAAATAGAGTTGGAGACATCAAATAAAAAGGTAAACGACCAAATGGAAGTTATTTATACTAATAATGGAAGTTATTTATACTAATAACGGAAATCATACATCAGTAGCCGATTTGAGTAAAAATTTTAATGACAAACTCTCCAGAACAGTAAAAAATGGTACTAACCTCGCCAATAAGACAACTGAGGTTAGATCCAAAATATCTGATGTGACCAATAGAGTGAAACCAATAAGTACAAAATCTATATCAACCAGAGTTAAAAAATCTAGTCATAATTTTTCGGTGACCAAAAAAAATGTCATTGCCTCCAACAAGTGTCAAAATAACCGTGATGTTTTGCAGTCAAATTCAAAATTGGAAGAGAATGAAGACGTAGAAAAAAATAATGGTTCAGAAGTCGATAGGGTCGTAGTAACTGAGGAATCAATAAACATCAGTTTCCTTTCTAAAAATAATTCTAGAGTTAAAACTTCTCTTCATACATTTCATTTTCGTTTAAAGATTATCAGGAAGAGAATGATACTCAACAAGAACAAAAGGACACGTCTAAAAATAATGTAGATAACAAGGAATATATTAACAATGTGAACCAGACCAATGATCTATCGACATCATCCAAACTTTCCAAATCCGTAATATCTATATCCAATTCAGTAGCAAACAACATCAATTCAAATTCCTTATCACGCCGATCAAGTGAGACAATAATAGAATCCGAGATTATTCGTACAATGATAATAGTTGTGAAAGAGCTCTTAACAATATCTCCACAATCAGATCCATAAAGGGTATTCCCCAAGAATCTTTGGGTCTCAAAGGCCTCAAAAATATTGGTAACACATGTTTCATGAGTATTATCCAATGCCTATCAAACACAAGGTGGCTATTAGAATATCTAAAGAAAGATGCATACATAAGAGATATTAACATAAACATATCTAGCATGAAAGGAACACTAATTAAAGCATTTGCTGAAGTTATTCAAGAGCTTTGGTCTGAAGACGGTTCAGACAGAGTGGTTAATACAGTATCATTGAAAAGTCAGATTCAGCGATTTACTTCAAGGTTCATGGGATACACTCAACATGATGCACAGGAGTTTCTTCGTTACCTATTAGCAGGACTTCACGAATATGTCAACAAAGTATATGAAAAACCAAAGCCCATATTAACAGAAATTGATGACAAGTTTAGTGATATCGAGAAAGAACAAGAATTTTGGTTAAGATATGCGAGAATGGACAACTACAAGATTGTGGATAACTTTGTCGGTCAATTAAAATCAACAATCAAGTGCACACACTGTGGTCACTGTTCAGTTACCTATGATCCCTTTTGGGATTTATTCCTTGCGATACCACAAAGAACAGGTCAATTACGACTTGCACAATATTTAGATTCGTTTACAAGAGAAGAAATACTCGACAGTGATGAGAAACCAACATGTTCTAAATGTAAGGAACGAAGACGATTCATTAACTGATTCTTAAATTTCCGAAAATATTGGTTATTCACCTGAAGCGCTTTTCGCAAACAGAAAGATTTAGTGAAAAACTTAATGTTTCAATAGATCCTCCAATAGAAGGGCTTGATATGAGCCATTACGCGGCTGATAATGTGGCACCTTGTATGTACAACCTCTACGCTATATCAAATCACTGTGGAACCACTTATAATGGTCATTACACAGCATTTTGCCGACATTCCTACACGGGACAGTGGCACGAATATAACGATTCAAGAGTGCTATTAATATCGTGGAAATCTTTAGTCAGTGAACAAGATGACACAAAATCACACCTTTAAGTTTAATAATTTTTTTATTAGTTTTTAAATTGTATATTTTCATTGTGAACCAATGTCTTATTTTTTTTTCTGCAAAATTTATTTATATATTCATAAAATATATACATTGTATCCTTTTAAAGATAAATAAAATGTGCTTGTTCTTTAGCTGGAAATTGGTATAAACCTTTATTTTTGCAATCTAAACAATGTGCAAAAAGTCTCAAATAATCCCGTCCACATAATTTGCCACTTCGACAACGGTAATTTGCTATTTCTCTATTATTAGTATATTCACTAGTCATACCAGTAGAAGTAAAATTAGTTCCGTAAATTTCTAGGTATAATTTGAATAGTATTTGCTAAGAAATTGTTACAACAAAATGGGATTACAATAAGAGAAGTCAAATTGGATGTGTGACATTCTCACTAACGTCAAAACCGATTAAAACAGTACGTGGTTAAATATACAAGGTTTTGAGCTAATTGAAATATCAAATTTTGGGAAAAATAATATGTTTGTTGTTGTTGTACAAACTTACTTCGAGACCGTAATACAAAAACGCAGCATTTATAGGAAATATTTAGTGTTCTGTTGATGAAGTGTAGATCAAGATGACAGTCGCTTTGGTCAAGAAAATATCTTTTCCGCCCAACCTATCTAAAATGCGAGAAGAGTATTGGTTTACCCCAAAAAAAGTGGGAATTTTGAAAAAAAAATTTTACGTTTTTCATCAAGAACAACACGAAATAAACGGTTTTAAAGATTAAAACTAACTTTTCCGCATCTGTGGCTCTGAACAATATTCTATCATAAAATTATCACTTGTATAAAGTTTCGAGGAATGTATCGTGCTAACAAACCGAAATTTCTCCAAAAATAACCAAAAATGTGGTATACCTGGATTTATACGACCCGCTGTACTCGCTCTTTTCAGTTGAAAATCAATAGGGTATATCTGTGAGGCACCTTGAGCAATATTCAATCATAAAATTGGTCACTTGTACACACTCTGGAGGCTGTATCGTGCTAACAAAGTGAAAATTCTCCAAAAATGACAAAAATTTGGTACTCCAAGTACCATAGCACCTGTTGTACTGGCTTTAGTGAGCTGAACATTCATAGGGATTCATCTTTGAGATGCTCTGAATAATATACAATCATAAAATTGATCACTTGTATATACTCCGGTTCGCTGACGATATTGGACTGATTTCAGATAGCTTGGATAAGGCAGAGAAACTGCTTATGAGACTAACATCTGCTTCACATAAAGTTGGGCTTAAAATCAATCCATCGAAAACAAATTTCATGACAAATCTAGTCCCAAGCCGAAACTACTTAGTAGAAGGAAAAGAAATTTTCCAAGTTACATCCTACAGATATCTGGGCCATGATATTACGATTGGCAGGGACAATCAAACCTGCGAAATCAAAAGAAGGATAGGACTAACGTGGGCCGCCTATGGGAAGCTGAAGCACATTTTTAAGTCCGAAACCCCCATATGCCTTAAGCGGAAGGTGTTTGATCAGTGTGTTCTGCCGGTTCTGACTTATGGTTCGGAGACCTTAACTCTAAATCGGTAAATAAAGTAAGAGTGGCCCAGCGAGCCATGGAACGCTCCATGTTGGGAGTCACGCTGAAAGACAGGATTCCGAATGATCGGATACGTCAGAGAACAGGGGTTACCGATGCAATCCAGCGAATAACATATCTAAAGTGGAACTGGGCTGGACATGTCGCAAGAATGACCAACGAAAGATGGACCAAAAAGATCAGAGAGTGGAGACCTAGGCAAGATGCGTTCAGGAACAGAGGTCGTCCGCCGACCCGGTGGACGGATGACATAAAAAGAGTAACACCAAATTGGATCCAGGATGCCCAGGATCGAAATAAATGGAGATCCTTAACGGAGGCCTATGTTCAGCAGTGGACGAGACAGTCTATTTGATGATGATAATGATGATATACTCCGGAGGCAGTATCGTGTTAAGAAACTGAAATTTGTCCAAAAATGACAAAAATGTCGTACATAAAGTACTATAGCACCTGTTGTACTTGCTCTGGTGAGCTGAAAATCAATAGGGTTCATCTGTGACATGTCCTTAACAATATCCAATCATAAAATTGGTGACTTGTTGAACTCCGGAGGCTGTATCGTGCTAACAAACTGAAATTTCTCAAAAAATTACAAATATCTCGTACTTCAAGTACCATAGCACCCGTTATACTGGCTCTGGTGATCGGAAAAGCAATAGGGTTCATCTGTGACATGTCCTTCACAATATTCAATCATAAAATTGGTGACTTGTTGCACTCCGGAGGCTGTATCGTACTAACAAGACATGTAACGAAAAGTGGTCGACGACGACATACACACAGGATTTTTTTTCTAAATACCATTTTTTCTTATTGTAATAATAACTAAAAATTTTTTCAAAATTCCAACTTTTTTTGGGGTAAACCAATACTTTTCTCGCATGTTAGATAGGTTGGGCGGAAAATTAAAAATGGTTTTGAGAAAGAAAATCCTGTGTGTATGTCGTCGTCGTTGTCGTCGGCCACTTTTCGTTACATGTCTTGTTAGCACGATACAGTCTTCGGAGTGCAACAAGTCACCAATTTTATGATTGAATATTGTTCAGGACATCTCACAGATGAACCATATTGATTTTCAGCTCACCAGAGCCAGTACAACGTGTGCTATAGTACTTTAAGTAGACATTTTTGGAGAAATTTCAGTTTGTTAGCACGATACAGCCTCCGGTGTATATACAAGTGACTAATTTTATGATTGGATATTATTCAAGGCATCTCAAAGATGAACCCTATTCATATTCAGCTCACTAAAGCCAGTACAACGAGTGCTATGATACTTGATGTACCAAATTTTTGTCATTTTTGGAGAATTTTCAGTTTGTTAGCACGATACAGCCTCCAGAGTGTATACAAGTGACCAATTTTATGATTGAATATTGTTGAGGGTATTATATAGGTGAACCTAATTGATTTTTAGCTCACCAGAGCTAGTACAACGGGTGCTATGGTACCACATTTTTGGTCCTTTTTGGAGACATTTCGGGTTGTTAGCAACGATACAGCCTCCGGAGTGTATACAAATGACCAATTTCATAATTGGATATTTTTCAAGGGTCTCGCAGAGATTTTCAGTTGACTAGAGCGAGTACAGCGGGTCCTATAATTCAAGTTATACTACATTTTTGGTTATTTTTGGAGAAATTTCGGTTTGTTAGCACGATAAATTCCCCGAAGTGTATACAAGTGACAATTTAATGATAGAATATTGTTCGGGGCATCTCACAGATGCGGAAAAGTTAGTATTAATCTTTAAAACCGTTTATTTTCTAATACTTCACTTGAAAAAAACTCCTTATTTAATAACAAAAATTTCATAAAATTGAACAAAAAAATGGAATCCTCGTATTAAAACACATGGTACTGCATACTTTTTTCCATACATTCTCAGTAAACCAAAAATTTTCGGTCAAAACCGCAAAATTTCTGAAACATTTTTAACACGCTTCCCTAAAGAATTCTATAATTACGAAACTATGTATATATCGATTCCTTTCTTACGCCATTCGATAGATGAAAGATACACCTCAATTAATTACCATATTTCAGTTCTTTCATTTTATATTTGTAGACAATATACGGGATTAAAGCTGGAGTAGAAATTTTTGTAAAAATTAACTTAAATAATTTGTAATAACTACGTCTAGGCAATGGAAAGACTGAAATTGATGAAAATCGAAATAGGAGTGCTAATACTATTATAAAAAAAATACAGCAACTTTCCATCGATAATGCAAACCGAGATATAAAACATCAGAGTTTTTTTAAATACAATTCCGATTGAAAATCCCAAAAAAAATTTTGATTTCGATTGCGATGAAATGTTGCATAGGGAGGGTTTTTGATACGAGGATTCCAATAAATTGGTCAGTTGTTCGTAAAAAAATTATTTCGGGTGGAAAATTTAGAAAAATTTATGAAAATGGGATTTTCCGGAAAACTGTACTTCAAATTTTGCTTATTTACAAACTTGACCTTAACTTTTTCATTCTGAAACTACATATAAACTTTCATTAAAAAATTCGGTCGCGTTTCCGAATTATCGGGTTGAAAGACCGACCAACCAACCGACATTTTTTAAAAATATAGCCGTCTAGAAAGTAGAAAGCACAATTATAATTTTTCGGTATATATTTTTATTACTTGAATTAATACAATTATAACAAATAATTCATCTCACTTACTTATACAACCTCAATTTAACTCTAAACACTTAATTAAACGTTTAGGTAAACCCGAAACTAGGTCAACGCTATAATGTTCGGTGGTGGTGGTCCAGGCCTGTAAAACTGACCGAATCAAAACTTTTATTTCGTGGCGCTGCTCGTTCCACTTCGATCTTCATTAGTCCCCATATTATTTCAATATGACTAAGATCTGGTGAAGCTGCTGGTCATGGAATTGTTGTCAAGTTTTGTTCTTGCATCCAAGCTGCAGTATATGCAGAAGTATGGCATCTTGCATTATCCTGCTGTAACCGCCAGCCCTTTGGATATAAAGCATGAGCTGTTTCAAGAAGAAAACCATTTAGAATTTCACAGTATTTTTCACTATTAACGGTACCATCAACTATACAAAGAGGTGGAGCACCACGCATAGACATTGCTCCCCAAACCATTATTTTAGTGGGAAATTTGAACAGTAACTTGTTCTCTTGATAGGAGTTTTAGGTGATTTGCACCAAGCTAGAAACAACTTTCGTCGGATATGAAAACATTACCAAACTTATCTTCTCGAAAACATTGACAAAAATCTATTCTTCGTTGCCTTTGTAAAGGTGTCATTGCAGTGTCTTTATTGGTTTCTTTGATATGTAGCCTTGTCTTTTCAGTGACTTGCGGACTTCATACATAGATTGCAGAGTAGGTTATCGATTGCTTGGTTTACAGTACATGTTAAGTACAAGATTTACACAGTTTGACATTGCCGCCATCCTTTTCGCATGTAATGCAAATTAATTGTTTAGGTTGATTAGATTGGTAAGTGATAACTGTATTATCTTCTTTATTTTCCATGATAGCATTAACTTGAATATCGGTTACTATATCTAAAAATAAACAGAAAAAATTATTATTTTTTAACCCCAAGTTATTTTCCAATTGCTTACCGTTATATATTATGGAATCTATAAAAGTTAATACAGTAATTTCTTCGCTTTCCTGATTGTTCTCAGGTATATTTTCGGATCCAGAATTTACTATATTTAATGCAGAAGAGAAATCATTTGTTTGATTTTCCAATTGAGATTCAGAATTAGAAGCAAACTTAATAATAGTTTCTTCTTCTGTTTGTATATTTTCATATGATTCCGGTGGAAGATTTGAATCTTTTTAAACCAATTTTTGCCTTTGTACCAAACATAGCTTCATATGGCGTAGTTCCTATTCCTGAATGGTAAACATTATTTTTCATAAACTGAACAAATTTGACTCCCTCGACCCAATTTTCGTTATTATTATCTTGCATTCAAGTTGTAATAATGTTTTCTAGCTCTTTCTACACTTCATTGGCTCTGACTGTGGCGAGGTTTTCCATAAACCAACTTCATTTTTGGCCACACTTGTGACAATTCATAAATTACTTTATTATCAAACTGTAACACTACAGGAGCCCCGATTAAAGTAAAGATGCCCATCAGGTGAAGAGCAACCTCGTTAACAATTTTCGTTTTTAATGGCCTTAATACCAGTGATCCTGATAGACCATTAAAAACTTTAAAGTCATTATCAGGATGGGATTGATAATCAATTAAATTCACTTGACAACGAGAATTAAAATCGATAAACACCTTTGATTTTGTAACACCTTTTTCCTGAGATTTATGTTTCATTTGGCACAGTTTAATAGGTAAATAATAATATGTCATCGCGTGTAATATTTTTATATTTTTCTTTAATTTTATGGTACGTTCTGACCTGGTCACCGGGACCCGTTTCCGAATGTACATCTTTCAGTACCTATATTAAAAATTTAATTATCATGAATATAATAATTTATGTCGGTAAAATGACCGTTTATAGGGAATATTAGTTTTTCAACTGATATGTTATCATAATGTCGTAATGCATGAGAGGATCCCTCATCATTTATTGCAAGTTTCACTTCTTCTATTAATTTATTGTATTTCTCAAGACTTAAACTTCGACAGTTTTTACCAAGATTACTTTTCCTTTCATAAAATTCTTCATAAAATCTGAAAAACCATCATCATTGTTATATTTAAATATAATAAATGCAACCCTGTATACAGTTGAATTATTGGATCTTTACCCGTGCGTCATTAATATCTGATAACATAACTCAAAAAAATTAACTAGTAAATGGCTGATACCAAATTTGAACAATTCGAATAAATGTCCTGTAAGGTTCTACAAAGAATGTGATGACAAGAGAACAGAACATATAAAAACAAATAGTCTATGCTTAACTGTAAATCCAACGTGGAATCAGGCTACTTCCAAAGGTTGGTACAAACATTGTCTAGCTGGATATAACACCGTATCGAAGAGGTTTAGATTGGCAGCTTCTATAATTGAAATTGATAAGTTATTATTCCGTGTAAGACAGTTTAAAAAAAATGTCGACTAATTAAACCCGAATTTTGTTAAAATTTTATTAAAAGAACAGTGGATGCAGATGAAAAGGGGGTTGACGTAGACAGGAAGACGCATATATTCATAGTTTGATATCAAATAAATAAATAAGGAAATACAATACTGATATAAAATTTGCGTCATTTTATGCAAATTTTTTGAGATTAAAATATATATTAATAGAAGGGAGCAAAACTAATATTAACTAAAAGTTCCTCGACCGCACCTTCAATATATTATTATTGCATAAAAGAATGAGCAATATTATGTATTTTAACATTCTAAACATAATATAACGACAGTGTTTCAATTAACTTGGAAAAACTGTTTGTCATCAGCACGACTTTAATTAATTTTACGATATAAGAAGCTGCTAAATAAATAAAAAATGTATCAGTTTTTATCTTCTTTTCGAAGTTTAACTCCAGAAAAACAACACACGAAAAGCATTGGGTAAATGGGTTTCGAATTCGTGGCTTCATTTGATGTAAAGTACAACAGAATATACACTGAGAGAACAAGCTCAAATCGCTACAGTGAAAAAAAGGTTTTTTTCTACATTCATGCAAAAAACCACAATTTTGTGATGAAACACATTTAATGGAAAAAGTGGTTCTTTTTGCACTAGTGCTACAAAATTTTTGTTGCACTCATCTGTCATTCTTGTCAGTTTTGTGATGATTTATGACAAACATAAACATTTAAATAAAATAAAAATCCAGATCAAGTGTCTGATCCTGCTCTAATACAGCAAACATATATGTATATCTTACTACTTAGTCTCAACGAGTTACAATTATTGCAAAAATCTTTGATTATTTAAAATTTAAATGGTCAAAGCGAAAACCAGCTATGATTAAGTGCTGACAAGGTGGAGGCCATAAAGATACAAAAAAAGAAGAAGAACGGTTAAAATACATTGTGAGTTCTGGCATGGTTCTAATTTTCCAGTTTTTGTATGAATGTAGAAAAAATGTTGTACGCAACTCGTGCAAAACGTGTTTTTTGCACTCGACGTGTTGTGACAATTTCACGTCGCGTGCAAAAAACACTCACTTTTTGCACTTGTTGCATAAATAACTATTTTATTTAAAGAAAGTATGAGTGATAGTTTTCGACATTCTGCCTGAAATTTAAATTCAAATAATTACTTTTACAACTGAATTGTGATTTTAAAGAAATTTTGAAGAAAACATCTTCGAATATGTATTTATTTATGATATTATTACATTTCAAGACTAATTAAGCATGTTACGTGCATAATACAGGGTGTTCCGGGACACGATGCAAAAATTAGGGAGTGAGTAGATGACGTGAAAATAATGTGACATAAAAAAATTCTCATACGGCCCCTCGTTTCCGAGTTATAGGCCTCTACAACCTAAATATAGCAAAAATGAATTTTTCAATCTGTTTTTGATTATATTTGTAGTTGAACTTCGTCAACTGGCGTGGACATTCAACTAAATAAATAATCTTAATTTGACAAAGTTAATGTCGAAATTAATAATTTATTGTGTACAAATTTACAAAATGTTACAAAGTTGAGTTGTGAACGCTGAATTTCTGTGGTTTCAGATCGGAAGACACTTTATGTTTCGTTTTGATGAATTTTAAACTAACTTTGTTATTGAGCGTTGAGCTCGATTCGATGAGTGTGTAAAACTCGCGTCGATGAATGTAAAACTCGCGTCTAGAAGTGTAGAACTGACGAGTGAAAAACTAACTTTGTTGTTGAGCCTTGCGCTCGTTTCGATGAGTTAAAAACTAACTTCGTTGCTGAGCATTGCGTTCGATTCGATGAGTTAAAAACTAACTTCGTTGCTGAGCATTGCGTTCGATTCGATGAGTGAAAAAACTTTGTTGTTGAGCGTTGCGCTCGATTCGATGAGTGACAAGTAACTGATTTCTTCACGTTGTGAGACGTGTTAAGTAGAAATCTGCGAGGGGCGTGTTTCCACGTGGATTGGGTTGACCAAACGAAAATAAATATTTCCTATTGGCCAGTATCATTTAACTTGTCGGGTTCCTAGACAAGAATCAACTATGGATGCCGCCAATAGTAAGTTAAATTTCTATGGAATACTACAATAGCCATTGTAACCTTCTTACTTAAAAAGGTAATTCAAAAATGTCTTTCATGTCTTCCGAACCTCGACCATAAAATTCATGCAGAATTGACACTAAATTTAGGGTTTTTACAATACAATATATAATAGGGTGAAACGTGACCTTTTCCTAACTTCTTAACTATAGGACAATGCATCAAGATGTCGAATTTCAAAAAAGGTGCTATGCATATGCGCATACAAAACAATTTACAATCATTGTTGGAAAACGTGATATTTTAAAGTATTTTGAAAATACAATGAAATTATCCTTTGAATTTACAACAATATGAAGATGTTATCAATTCTGCAACATATTTCTACAAAGCTATTAACTAACATGAATTTACGCCTTAAATATATACAATAAAAAAAAGGAGGCATACAAATGTCTCACATATTTTAAAGGTATCTTTACAAATAAATTTCAAGATTTTACAATCTTGAACACAATCGATTTTTTAACAAAAAGGTACTTTTTGTTTAACTCGATAAAATTTATGGTTTAGGAGATATGTTGATTTTTAGATCGTTGTACATGCCAATGAAACCGTTCGCCATAAAGAGACATTCTGAAGAAAATTATCATAAATTGTAATTTTTTATTGAAAATACTTACATGAGGTATTAAAACACAATCAAACATATCTAATTCAACTGCAAACTGTCGAACATCGTGTTACTTACGTAAAGAAAAAATTGAAATGTAGAAAAATTTAGTTGGTTAGCCTACAACTTATCAAATAAAAACAAAAAAACCATAATAATTGTTCGAAGTGGGTACCTTGCACTTCTATACACTTCCGGAGGATATTTCTTTGAACTTGGAAGACCTTTTCAAGATTCTGCCTTATAGCGTCACAATGGAAGTTTATTCTTTCGATCATTTCGTTCCTTGTGTTTACCGGTGTTGCATATACCAAGCTTTTAAACCCCTCCCCACTTCCCAAATGATGTAAGAAATCATCTTAATAACATTTTTCCTAATAGGTGGATTGGTCGGGGAGGTCTATTTGCATGGCCACCTCGTTCCCCTGAATTAAATACAATGGATTAATTTTTTTGGGAATATCTTGATAACCAATTGGATAGGCTTATTTCAAGTAACATTTCTGCACCAAAAACAAAAAAATGCAAATTTTTTTTGGAAAATTTGTGAATTTTCTTAAAGAAACGTACAAAAGTTGTAGAACGTGTTAAGGCCTATGAAAAATCTTTGTGTTTTTTACATCAAATGAAAAACAAAAGAAATACGATTTTTTTTCAACATTGACAGGCCGCCAATTTGTTTCTACTGGGCCGATTTGGCTCATTAACGAACTCGTCCAAGATATTGGCCCAACCTATTTTTGTAGCGAGTGTGTTTTCGATCATCAAAAAGAACGCCCTCTATCGTGCTTACAAATTCCGTTATAACCTAACCTTCGGAACAGGGGGTTATTTTGGCATCAGGGAACGAAAAACTGCATTGAAATTTTTCCGAAGTCGCGTCATGCTACTCTACAATAGCCCTATTTCGTTCTGAAATAAGTATAAAAATTCAGCAAATATACTTATATTATCAATACAAACCGTTGTATTAAAAATGGAAAAAAGAAATTATATTGCGATTTAATTTTGCATATGGGAGTTTTTTGTTACGAGAATTCCGTAAAAAGGTGTCAGTTGTTGGAAAATAAAAATTTTTGGTGGAAAATTGAGGAAAATGAATTTAAATTGAATTTTCCTGAAAACGATACATCAGAATAAAAAACTGACACGTTTTTGGATCTCCACTACTTTTAACACTCATCGAAAATATACAATATTTCTTCAAATTTTATATTTCCTTACGCGTAGCTTATACATACACACATTTTATTGTAGTGGACGTATAGAAAACTTTTATCAGTGTATTTATTCTGTTGTGCTATCCCCACCTAATAATGTTGCGTGTCACCGGATTGTCACCTTTATTTGGTTAGTAACTCTTTGGTTCACCTGTTCCTTCTCAGAAAGAACTTAATTTAGAAGTTTATTTAATACTAATTAGTTGTATTTCAGAACTCCCAAATTGAAATGGAAACGAATGTATTTGTTATAACTGTTCTTACTGTAACTCCACTTATTATTATAGGAAGTAATCTTTATACGAAAACTTGAGCCATCCAAAAAATGATTTTTGGTGGAAATTTGAGAAAAATTAATGAAATTTGAATATTTCGGAAAACTATACATTAGAATAAAAAAGTGACATGTGTTTTGGATTCTCCGTTACAAAAAACATAGTTCTACATAATGTTTCCCATACATTCACTAAAAACCCAAATTTCAATTTTTTGTCAAAACCTGCAACATTTTAGAAAAAATTTTAACATGCTTCCATAATTTTTTTTATAAATCCGAAACTATGTAAGATGGAACATAACAAAGCTAAGTGAAGAGAAAGTAAGGAAAGAATATGAAACACAGATAGAAGAATTACTAAGCAAAATAGTGAAAAAGGAAGACAACGTTAACGCACAATGGGAAGCTATAAAAAATCCATTCAAATAACGGAAAAACACATAGGCAAAATGGATAGAGAAAAAATAGGTAAAAAAACTTTTTAAGTTAAACGGTTTTATGTTAAACATACATTGCAATGTTTAAGATAAATGTACCTACTAAAAACCAAAAAATAATAAAATAGATACAGTCGTGGGAATTATAAACATATGCATAGACTAGACTAAAATAAAACCGTGGGGCACGTCAATTGTCTACAATCGTTGATTAAAATTTTTGTTTTGTAATGTTACACTATAATTAGGCAGTTGTTCAACCGACAACGATGGACGTGTGATAAGTAGGGCTAGAATGTGGAAACAAGCTAGCAAGCTCGATTATAAGCGAGTTTTAGGGTTTCATAGTGGTGAGCGAGTAGTACTTTTATCATATGTTTTGTCGATTAAAGACAAACTACGAGCAGTGAAACGATTCCTCGCCAGCCAGCAGTGTGAATGTCCAACGATAAACTAGTTGAAACATCTCTTTTATTTACATGGAGTGTATTGGAATTTCCATGAGCAAGAAAATAGTAAGTAATTTCCTCACCGTCTGCGGGCTAACTGCCTAACGACGAATTAAACGATTCTTCTATCGCACATTAAGTCGATAATTTGTAGACAATTGACGTGCCCCACGGTTTTATTTTAGTCTAGTCTATGCATATGTTTATAATTCCCACGACTGTATCTATTTTATTATTTTTTGGTTTTTAGTACATTTATCTTAAACATTGCAATGTATGTTTAACATAAAACCGTTTAACTTAAAAAGTTTTTTTACCTATTTTTATTATATTTTTGTTTACTTTATTATATTTTGAATTACTAAATTTGACCCAAGAATAAATAAAACAAACGGGGTGAGCTAAATAAAACCGTTTAATAAAAGAAAAGAGTGGTACAATGATAGTTGCCGTGTAGCAGTAGAAAGAAAAAGGAAAAAAGACAAAAATGGTTAAGAACAAACGAAATAAAGCACAAGCAAGAATACATAAAAAGCAGAAATGAATGTAACAAAATGATAAGAAAATCAAAGCGAGAATGGATGGATAACAATATAAAAAAAATAGAACGAGAAAGAAAGAATTGTAATACCAAGAAATTTTATAAAAATATAAATGAACAAAGCCGAACCTATGAGGGCAAAACGAAAGGTATAAAAAACCAATATGGCAAAGTCATTGAAGAAGAAAATGAATACAAACAAATATGGATGGATCACTTTAGGACTTTACTAGTAGAAGATTCAGTTATTGAAAAAGACATTGAAGAAATAGAACAAGAAAAAATATTGGAAGAACCTACAAGAGCAGAGATTATGGAGATTATTAACAACAGCCGAAACTGAAAAGCTCCTGGAAAAGATAACATAAATATGGAACTGATAAACTACGGAGGTGAGAAGCTTCATGATATAGTATACCAACTTATAATAAAAATATGGAGAGAAGAAAAATGCCTATAGAATGGGAAATAGGCCAAATAATTACAATCCACAAAAAAGGTGACCAGCATGAATGCCAAAACTATAGAGGTATTACATTACGGAATACTGCTTATAAAATACTATCAGCTACAATAAACAGAAGGCTTAGAGGCACTACAGGAAATACTATAGGACGATATCAGTGTGGATTCGTAAAAGGAAGATCAGCGGTGGATGCCATATATACACTGAAGCAGATAATGGAAAAATCATATGAACATCAAATAGAACTGGAAATGTTATTTGTAGACTTTCGGCAAGCTTTCGATTCAATATATAGAGGCAAACTTTTGTCTGCTTTGAAAGAACTAGGCATTAATGATAAATTAAGAAGGTTAATCAAGATGACTATGGAAAACTCAAGGGCTACGATAAAAACACAAGGAGGAGAAACTGATGAAATATACATAAATAAGGGTGTAAGATAAGGTGATTCGCTAACTGCAACATTATTTAACCTAACACTTGAATATGCAATGAGACGAATACAAAAAAGCAATCTCAGGACGAGCGGAAGACAGATAATTGCCTATGCGGACGATATAGTAATCATATCAAAGACAAGAGAGATTCTGGAAAACACAATAAGGGAAATCACAAGTGAAGGAAGTAGGATGGGATTAGAAATAAATTCAGATAAAACAAAAATAATGATTTTTGGCAAAAAAAATCAAACCACTGCAATAAAGATCGGAGATTTCGAATTTGAAAAAGTGGAGAAATTCAAATACTTAGGTGTCACAGTAACAAATACTGGAAACAGGAAAAAGGAAATAGAAGAAAAAATCATTAATGCAAATAGGGCTTACCATGCCAATAAAAAACTTTTAAAAAGCAAATTACTCTCAAGTCAAACCAAAATCAATATTTATAAAGTGCTAATAAGACCCGTCCTGTTGTATGCTGCTGAAACAATGACACTGACTAAAAAGGAAGAAGAAGACTTGAGAATAATAGAAAGAAAGACAATGAGAACAATATTCGGACCAATCAAATTGAGAGATAACGAGTACAGACAAAGAGTGAACTATGAAATTGAGCAAGAACTGGAAGGAGAGGACATAGTAAGGAAAATAAAAAGGCAAAGAATGAAATGGCTGGGACACATATAGGGCAGAAGAACAAGAAATAACACTGCAAATGACACAATGGGATCCTGGGGGAAGAAAACGTAGGGGTAGACCTAGAATAAAATGGCTGGAACAGGTGAAGGAAGATTGACAAGAGCCGGAATTGGAGGATGGAAGGACAAAGTTAAGGATAGGAAACTATGGAGAGCATTGACAGAGAAACTAAAAGGAAAAACGGGGATTGATCCACCCCAAAAAAATGGGTCTAGAAAGCGTGAAGCGGTGAAACCCCAGCAGGGGTATCAAGCCATTATATGTATATGTAAGATGCTGATTTATTTTTTGCGCTATTCGATGGAGGAAAGATACATCTAAATAACGATGAAATAAAACAATTTACTAGTGCCGCGTTTCGCTGTTTAAATTGAACATTAGTTCACATATAATTAAGTTTTAAACAAATTAAATTGTTTTATTTTATCGTTAAATATGGATCTTCATCAAGTAAAAGCCTCATCTAAATAACTGACCATATTTGGTTTTGTCGATTTCATATTTGTAGATAATAAACTGGGTAAAAGTTAGAGTAGGGTAGAAGCACCATTTGTGGCCAGTTTAAGGCGTGTTTAAAAATTAGAAAATCATACAAAAACGCTGAATAGATAATTTGCGGTGAAGATTGAACAGAGCTAAGGGTTGTAGTATTTTTTTAAATACTTTGGATTTTCTAGCCTTAACTATAAGAATTTATTTGTGATTTGCCGATAAAAGTGAACCTGTGAAAATAATCCTCTTGTACCATTTGTGGTCACATTGGTCCTAATGTGGTCTTTTAAGGACCTGTTTTTGACCACTAATGATTTAGAAAACAAAAGGCAGATCTAAAGTACATAACGAGGTAATATTTATTATTTTATTCAGAATAGAATAAACAGTTTTTATTTAAAAGCCCCATATTTATGGATCTCGATGACGGAAAAGTAACCTCTCGAATTTTTTTTACGGGAGGTTGAATTTTCTCCATAATTTCAACTTCATCATACCAAATTTCATCCTTTCTTTCAGGCCATCTCCAGTCGTTTCCACAACTTTCCATTGCATTAACTAATACTTGATTTTTTTCCGATTCGTAATTATTCCCGTATTTGACAATAACAAAATTATTGTTTACTTCATTAGACTCAGTAATAAGCTCTTCTTTGCACTTGTTTTCTGGCAGTTTTTTGTCTTTTTCAATTTCGTCGGTGTCAATATCTTCAATATTTTATTGTACTTTTCGAAGCTCCACTTCGTCACATTGACTTTTTACAGTAATTCGATTCTTATTAATATCTTCTTCTTTATTTTGCGTTTTTGGATGTGTCTCATTGTTTTTCACTTCTAATTTTTTTCTTTCAACTTTTACATTTATTTTATTTTTCACGGATCGATTTCTTTGTCTTCCGGTCTTGTCTTTTACGATTCTTTTCTTCTTTCTCTAATTCTTTTTGTTTCTCTTTAACCTCCGCAAGTTCCAACGACTTTTCAGATGTTAGAACGGAAGGCAAAATTTCCCTCTTCCTTTTATTTCTTGAAATATTTTCTTCACTTGGATATATGACAATGTTACTCAAAATTTCTAATGGTTTTCTCTTGTGTATAAAAAGGATACAGTTATCAGTAGGAGTAGAATTTGAAACAGAAGGAGAGTCAAGTAATCTGTTGACTAAGATACTGTTGTTTAGTATAGTTGGTGTGGTAACCTGAGTTATAGTTTCTTCTGATTGTTTAGCTATCTATTGATCAATTAAAATTTCTGTCGTTTGATCTATTTTCATTAAAGGCCAATTGATCAAATTCCGGAGAATCAAACGCTACAAACTCGTTATCAAGTTTAATTTCATCTAGAATAATATTCTCGGCGGCACAATCAATGGATTTTTCTTCGATTTGTGGGTTCTTCTTACAATCAAAGTCCAATTGGTTTTCACTGCCGTCGTCGAAATAATCGTGTAATAAAATATCATCATCCTTAAATTGCATCTATAAATAACATTTATTTTCTGATGTGTAAGTATGCTCTTTAAATTGTTTCAAGTTGTCAACTTCAATTTTAGATTCTAAGTATTGCAAATGTGTAAGCTTGGATTTCGTCTTATTTGATATAGCATTTGGCAATTCTTTCAACGTAATTTTAGAATAATCTACATTATTTGCAGAAAATGGATATAGACCACATGTCTTGAATCCGTTTTGAAGAGATTTCTTAAAATCAGTATTGTCCTTGATTTTTTGTAGCAGTAAAGGTATGTCAAATTTCCTAATATCCCTACCGTTATGAAATCTGAACATCTTGACTTCCGTTTTCCACTTGCTCTTCAATGGAAAAAAGAAACTTACGTCTAATGGCTGAAGTATATGCGTTGTATTAGGATGTAGGCATACAACAATTATCTTATTTTCTATGCACATGCGACTTAAAGGAAGGCTTAAATGAGAAGAGTGGCCGGACAGAAACACTATAATAGGCAACTCAATTTTACTGTTTTTGATAAACGGTATGAAAACGTTAGAAAAATATTCAAAGAAGCATTTCGACGTCATCCATCCTTTTGGGGATTTCCCGATTCCACATTCAGCTGGCACATTTTTAAAAACCCTTTCAGGGAGACGATCGTATTTAAAAAGAGTTAAAAGAGGAGCCAAATGTCCTAATGCATCTGCTGTAAACAATGTTGTTATGTTTGCTTTGTCGGAGCTTGAAGAAGTATTGTACACGGGGCGACCTTTCTCAGCCAGAACTACTCCGCCCTTGGGGCACAAATAGAATGAAGTCTCATCCATGTTCCATATTCTTTCCGGGTGTTCTAGAACATCTTGGTCATTTCCTAGTAGATCAAGTGTTTCTTGAAACCAATGTCTAATTTTTTCTTCGGTGATTAATGATCAAGCTCTGTTAATGTATTCGGATTGTTTTAAAGATATTTGTGGACATCAACGTTGGAATAACTTAAACCATTTTCTACCCGGTGTATTTGCTTTGAATGGTGTCTTTAATTGGCATTCTTCTACTAACTTTTTGATTGAAAGGTAGACCTTCTTGGCATATTGGAAATCCCATTTTGGCTGTGGTTTTAATCCAGGTTACTAACTGGTCTTCTACTGTTTTGCCTAATAACGGACTCCGTCCAATTTTGCCTGTAGCTTCGGGAGCTCTTCCACTTAATTTATTTCGAATTGTGGTACGGGGGACTCCATATAAATTGCACGCTGTGCTAATTTTCATCCCTCCACGAATAGCGTTTAAAGTATTTTTAACTTGCTCTGGTTGATACTGGAAAATGTTTCTTTTTACTTCTCTCTTACATGTTTTTTTAGTTTTGCTCATTTTTTTATAATTTGGGGCCCAAAATTTCGAAAAAAATTAATTTCTTTGCAACCCTTTACCTTAAAAATACCAAATTTAGTACACTGTATGAGATTGTTAAGAGCATTAAGTAATGGTAAGTAGAAGGCGATCGAGCCAGTCTGAGGAGTTAATTAGGGGTGACCTAACCTTAAAATTTCACATAATTTTTTTATCTGTTATTCGATTTGAAAACTTTTATTTTCATACCATGGACAACTTAATTTTTAAACTTTTTTTACTCTTGTAATTTTGCACAATACTTTGTCATTTTCAAGGAAAAATCCAATAACCAAAGACATGTTTTCACCAATGTTATTTAAAAAGTTACAAAAAGTCAAGAGTTGGATGAATTTATACATCAAATTTGAGAATTTGGAATTCAGTTTTTGTAGTAAGTAAATTGTTATAATTTGTTTTAAAGGAGTGGAAAATTCTCATTTAGTGAAATTCATAGCCAACTCTTGACTTTTTTGTAACTTTTTTAATAACATTGTTGAAAACATGTCTTTGGTTATTCGATTTTTCCTTGAAAATGACAAAGTATTGTGCAAAATTACAAGAGCGAAAAAAGTTTAAGAATTAAGTTATCCTTGGTATGAAAATAAAAGTTTTCAAATCGAATAACAGATAAAAAAAATTATGTGTAATTTTAAGGTTAGGTCACCCCTAATTAACTTCTCACACTGATTCGATCACCTTCTACTTACCATTACTTAATGCTCTTAAGAGTCTCATACAGTGTACCAAATTTGGTATTTTTAAGGTAAAGGGTTCCAAAGAAATTAATTTTTTTCGAAATTTTGGGCCCCACTTTGAGGCCCTATAACTCCTCAGGGATGCAACTTGGTATAGAGGTAAATTGCCCCCAATCGTCATATTTTGGGCTCCCCTATACGTCTCTGCTATGTGTCGGTTCTTATGCGGGACACCCTGTATATATATATATATATATATATATTTCATTAATTTTTCTTGACCATCCTGTATATATATTTGTATGGAAATTTCTTGGATTAAGGTCATTAAACAAACTTTGGACGTTTCTTTTAATACATTTTTTTATTGATTACGTACGTTTCGACATAATCCTGTCATTATCAAATCACCTACAATAAAATTAAAATATATCTTTACAAACAGAAACTACACTATAATTAAAAAGTAAAAACAGTAAAAAATTTTAACTCTTAAAATAATCAAATTTGTTCAATTGACAATGAAATAAATTACCTGTTTGTTTGGACATCACATGGTTAAAAGATCTTAAAACTAATTTAAAGTTGCTTTTTTAAAAATATAAGTTTCCATGTCAAACATCCTCCTTCTCTTATCACAGCTTAATTAGTTTTAAATAGTATTTGCAAAACATGCATTATTGGTTTTTTAACTCGTACATAGTGCACTTTGAAATTTTTATTTGATAGTACAAGCGATATTTCACAATTTTTAGTACATATTCAATAGTAAGGTACAAAAAGTTTCAGAGGTGGTACTCAAATACTTATCTGTGTTATTATTTTTTTAATATGCCGTCATAAATAATACTCAGATTTTTGATGTCATTTCTGGAATTGATACTGTTGGAATTTTGTTTAATATGGATCATTTCTAAAACCGTTCTAACCTTATCGTTTTTTTCTTTTGCAAGAATTTTAGTTTGGTAATAGTTAAAAGAGTGTCCTGTTTGTTGTTTATGATGTGAGAGTGCTGTAACATCTGTTTTAGAGTATTTGTGAGCTTGTAGTCTTTTTTGCAAATATTGTTTAGTCTGACCGTTGTATGTACTGGGACAGTCTTGGCAAGGAATTTGATACACTGTATGTGTTTGTTTGTTTTTATTTATTTTTGGTTTCATTTTTGAGAAAAATATCTTGTTGGTATCATTAAGTTTGTGGGAAATAGATATTTTTTCCTTTTGCGTTATTTTGTTTATTTTTTCAGACAGACCATTTCCGTAGGTAAGCGAAATATAAGTATTGGATTTTTTATTGGTTTGGGAGTTGTTGTATATGGAGTGAATTCGTTTATTGATAATTTTGTTAGTGAAATGTAGTGGGTAGTTGTTTTCTGCAAGAATGGTTTTAATTTTTTTTAAGTTAACTTCTCTAAATTTAGGATGTGAGAGTTTAATAGCTCTATCAGTTAGATTATTTATAACACTCTTCTTAAGAACATAGTGGCGCAAATTGAATATGTACTAAAAATTGTGAAATATCGCTTGTACTATCAAATAAAAATTTCAAAGTGCACTATGTGTTAAAAAACCAATAATGCATGTTTTGCAAATACTATTTAAAACTAATTAAGCTGTGATAAGAGAAGGAGGATGTTTGACATGGAAACTTATATTTTTAAAAAAGCAATTTTAAATTAGTTTCAAGATCTTTTAACCATGTGATGTCCCAACAAACAGGTAATTTATTTCATTGTCAATTGAACAAATTTGATTATTTTAAGAGTTAAACTTTTTTACTGTTTTTACTTTTTAATTATAGTGTAGTTTCTGTTTGTAAAGATATATTTTAATTTTATTGTAGGTGATTTGATAATGACAGGATTATGGCGAAACGTACGTAATCAATAAAAAATGTATTAAAAGAAACGTCCAAAGTTTGTTTAATGACCTTAATCCAAGAAATTTCCATACAAATACATATATATATATATATATATATATATATATATATATATATATATAATGTACGAATAGTGCGTCACATATGAACAACACGCAACAAAGATATTAGTGGGTATTACACTGAGGACGGCTAATGAGCCAGAAACATGCATGTCTGCGGTTACCACTCTTTTCAGTAGCCCCTTTTTCTATTTGCATGCAATACCCACTAATCTCTTTATTGCTTGTTGTTCATATGTCACGCACTATTCGTACATCTTGTTGTTATTTCATTAATCTGGGTAGGAAGTTTCAGACGGGAGTGTTATCTGCGCCTCCGTGTCTATGTTGGTTGTTGTCTCGAATATTCGAGATCTTCTAATATTACTGACACAAATGTTGTGTTTGACTATCCTGTTGAATTCTGCTATATTTTCTCATGCTACATTCGTCACCTTTGCTCCCAGGTTTCACACCCTTTCTTGGTTGTACCTCTCTAGAGAAGAAAAGTACGACTTTGCTCCCTACAATGAGCGAGAAAATGTATACTTTGCCTAGAGGTATAGTCGCCTCTCTTTGGTTACTAGCTCTGGTTTAAGTGTCCTTTCTCAGAAATTACTCAGAACTCCGAAATTGAAATGGATTAATAGCTCTTATTGTAACCCCACTTATTATAGGAAGTAATATTTATACGAAAACTTGAGAACCCATATGCCCAGAAACAAATTCACTTATGACAACGAATAATTCTTTCATCTAAACGCATTTTCAGTAATCAGCTTCTGTCCTCTCCACGAATTATCTTTTATATCTTCTATTTATGGAAAATGAGTAAGTCGTAGTGATAATTATGAACGAATTAATAATAAAATTTTATTATACTTAAAGTGACTCCTTACTTTTGGGGTACAAATTTTAGTTGATTCACATCGTATTTTTTACCATAAGTAGCAAAGATTTATTATTCTGATTGCTACGTATCGAAATATCGAATCGAGGTTTGTTTGTATTGTTTATTAAAATGCTTTGATCTATGTCACGAGATAAAATTGACAACACATTTTCAAGTAAACCAAGCAGAACTGTTGAATGTAAATTTAATACTTGAAAATTTCATCTCTCATTAATATCAAATTCCGAAATTGTCGATTAAACAGTTTTTATTAAATATTGTTATATTCCATATTACGTAATTGGCCTCAATAAAAACATGTTAAAAGGAACAGAATACAAAGACATGAAAGGTTATGTTCCGATGAGGAAGTTCACTGAAACTTTAATTCAGTCAAGATCGTGTGTAGGAAATGTATACACACTAATATCATTTTTCATTCAATAATTTACAAAGTGAAAGTAAAAGTTGCTTCTTCATAGAACATTAAATTATTTGAACGTGTATTGTTTTGTTAAATAACTACGGTAAAAATATCGACAACAAAAAAAAATCAAGTTATAAACAGTAGGTACTGTATTTATTATTACAATAAAAAAGTTGGTAGATAAAATCGAATAAAACGAAACAAAGCCATCTATTGAGTTAAAATTAAACCTATTTTTTGCTAATTTTCAACATAAATAGTCATTTTATTCTCGAACAAATTTTTGGATGATAATGTATGTATAAAAATAATTTGACCCTAATAGCCTGTTTCTGTTTAAGGTACTTCACACAAAAGTAGATCCAGAACATGTCATCAAAAAGAGAAGTGCAGATCAATCGTTACGAATTTTACTGTATTATGACCAAAGTGTTTATAGGTAAGTCAAATTACATATTATTTTAACCAAAATAAATTCAACGAGGTTTCAGATTATATAGAGTGTCCCAAGTAAAGCTTGCACCCCCAATATCTCGAGCAAAGCAAAAGTTTTATGGGGCTGTAACCAAACAAATTACAGCTGGCCGATATGTGTTTATTCGAGAAAGAATTGAGTAGAACCACTCGAAAAGTCGGAGAAGTGATTACGTTAACACCATACATTTTTATGTTAATAATATAAACATAGACACCGAGGATACACGGTTTAAAGTTTTTAAGTTTTGTCCTTTCTATCAAGTAGAAATATTATTTTATATTGGTTCAACCAATATTATTTGCTGTTCCATATGGTATTGCTTAAAGAGTCTAGAAGCGACACGAACACACTCATTATTTTGATAGTACAGTTTTATTAATTCAACTCTTCCTTGTGTACAATAAACGATTTTAAAAATGGGAATATCGTCTATCGTTATTTAATTAGTTTTTGGGGTATCGGGATCCGGTCTATGCATACAATAAATAAAACTCTTTCTCTTTTATATTTCAATATTTCGCAATGATTTTATTGCTTCATCAGGAGTTAACCAAAATAATATATGGTCACATACAACTATAATGAAATGTAATGATAAAACACAATTACAGATCAGAGTATAAACGCTATCAGCACACAGTTAAAACTAAACGCAATCACCAGCATAGTACATGAGGTACTCCACCTGCAAGTGAGGCATGAACAATGTTTTGCATTCTCCTGTTTTCTAATGGAAAAGCAAAAATGCGGCAAGTCGTATTCACTTTTATGTTTATAAGCTCTTGAGGACCAATCGTAATGTTACGATAATAACTGCTTTTATATGTATGAGTTGTTTGTTATGTTAAATGAAAATCGATGTGTAAATGCACTTTTCTTTATATTTCTATTACTTTACACTTACTTCATTTTGCGTCACAATTAAGATTATCACAAATAACATTGTAATTGAAAAGTTTTTACTTCTTTATTATTCATTTTTTGACAATGTGACGACTTTTTATTATTTTTTGAATGAATTTTAATTGAATTTTTGTTACTCGACTAACAACCTTTTTATATAGATATGATGAGAATGAAAAATTGAATGTGCGTTGTTATAGATATTTTTATATGTCGTTTAAAGTTGGTGATAACAAGGAAAGTTATGTGAGAATGTAACCAATGGGAAATAGAGATTTAAATGAAACTGTCATATGACTGTTGAAACTCGGTCGATACATATAGTTTTGTGGACAAAGAAATTGATATATAGTTATCTGTGGTTTTTTATATGAAATGAAGTTTGAAATGGGTTTTGTAAAATTATAAATACAGGGTGAAGACAAAGTAATAATTTATGTAAGAATTACCAGTAAGAATTTGAGTGTTAACTCAAATTCGTATATATTGGGGGCGCGGGAAGAGAGGAAAAGAGGTGAGCGTTGAATCTGATTAGACATCGGATAATGGTGTTAGTGAAATGATCGAGAATGTATAGGAATATAATGCATAAGTGCGAATGAGAGTGAGTGAATGTAAATATGAATATATAAGTAAATGTATAAGAAATGTAAAGAATAATCTAATGTTGTTGTCAGAGTGTTGCGAAGGCTCTAACGTAAAGATTATAAAGAATAATTTCAAGTTATTGTTAGAGTGTTGTAAGGGCTCTAACGTCATGAGTGTAACAAATGTTAAGGGTTGATGTTAGAGTGTTGTAAGGACTCTAACGGTATGAATGTAAAGAATGTTAAGGGTTGATGTTAGAGTGTTATAAGGGCTCTAACGTCATGAGTGTAACGAATGTTAAGGGTTCATGTTAGAGTGTTGTAAGGACTCTAACGTTATGAATGTAAATAATGTTAAGGGTTGATGTTAGATTGTTGTAAGGACTCTAACGTTATGAATGTAAAGAATGTTAACGGTTGATGTTAGAGTGTTGTAAGGACTCTAACGTCATGATTGTAAAGAATGTGGAGTAAAGATTGAACAAGTCTTCTAGTTGTATGCTAGTTCTTGTTTTTAAGGGTACGAATGTATGCATTGTACTCTAGAAATAGGCTAGAGTTGTTAACGATAAGAATGTATGTATGTACTCTAGAAATAGGCTAGAGTTTTTAAGGGTACGAATGTATGCAATGTACTCTAGAAATAGGCTAGAGTTTTTAAGGGCACGAAGGTATGCAATGTACTCTAGAAATAGGCTAGAGTTTTTAAGGATAAAAATGTATGTAATATAATAGGAAAGAGAGAGTAAGTGAGTAAATGAATGATTATGTTGTAGAAGAGTAAGGTTAAGGTGTAAGTGTAGCAATTGAGTAAGGCATGGATTAAGTTCTATGGGACCAAGTTATGAAGTATGAAGGGACGTGAAATTCCATGAGAGAGCATGGAAAAACTCATGTGGGCAATTTTCCGGTGTTTTGTTTAACAGAATGAATAGTGCTGGGTAAGAAAGAGAACGTTTTTCTTCGAAGAACGTGAAAACTCCAGTGTAGCTTGCGCTACTCCCTTTCTTCGCGGAAGACTGAATTGTATAATGAGAGTGACGAAGTGTGTAATATTTAATGGTTGGGAAAGTGATGTGATTAATTAATGAACTAGTATGATTGTATAAGTATAAACAATGTGACCACTAATGTAAGAATAAGCTTGCGATAGACCTTTTAACTTATGAGGTTGTTTGTATATAATTTGTTTTATGTAACATAATGCTGAGAGTAAATGAAGGGCTCTGTCGCGGCGAGAATGCATTTAAAATCTAATTATTTTTATGTGAGGAATTAATATAATTATGAGACAATGAGAGAAAAAAAAGAGAATGTTTAAGTCGATTCTAGTTCGAAAAGTATGGCACCAGCTTGTTTTACGAGTAACGGTCCAGGAACCTCGGACTTCCCAGTGTTTGGATATGGTACGAGAGATTGAGGCTGCAATGCATGTACAACGCAAGAGAGGGTATGAAGTTTTCAAGTGTAAGCAAGAGTATGGGTATAAGAGTGAGTTCAAGTTTAATATTTCACAAGATTGAATGGAATTATAATTACAAGTGTAAGTGAATGCTACTCTACGAGTGCGAGTAGAATTGGAATGAGGTTGTGAATTCAAGTGAGAGTGTAAGTAAAATGGGAATCCATTGTGAATGTATTGAGTACAATTTATATTAAGAATGTATGTGCGAGTAAGAGAGTGTGCTCATGAGACTAGAGCAAGTACGAGTGCGTGCAACAACAAGTGAGTAAGAGTAAGTACGAATGAATGTAAATGCAAATGTAAGTACGAGTATGTACGAATAAATGTAAAAGTATTACGAATGTGAGTTTAAATGTGAGTGCCAATATGAGTATGAGTATAAGTTTGATTAAGGTGCAATTATATGAGAGTGCAAGTAATAATTCATTTGTAAATGTGTAAGGTAGTGACCACGAGTGTATAAGTATGATGAGAGAGTTTTTTCTAACTCTTTTGAGATTGTTTTTGTATATTTTTTTATGATTATAGACGTTTGTCTTAAGGGGGCCCGGCTTTTTTTGCGGGCAAGAATAAGTTTTAAAATGTTTTAATTAAAGTCAAATAAAGTTATTTCTGTTCTCGTCAAGAAAAGGGAGGGTAAGATGTATTAGTATATAATGTTTTTGTCAAGTCGTTTTAAATTAAAAGTGTCGTCAATGTAATTTTTTAAGTAAGGGGGATGACGTTCTCTTCTAAACGTCACCCAAGTGTTTATATTCTTCTACCAAGTATTTTCTTCTTCAACCAAGTATCTTCTTCTTTTCAACCAAGTATCATCTTCTTCAACCATGTATTTTTATCCAAGTATTTTTATTTTTCAATACCTTTATCCAGGTATTCACATTTAAATATTTTTTTTCAATAACACCTTTATCCAGGTATTCACATTAAAGTATTTTTTATGTCAAAGTGTCTAAGTTTTTTAATCGTCCAGGGTTTTAAATGTTTAAGTATTTGTTCTTCAATGTCCAAGTCTATATGTCTAAGTTTTTCTTAAGTGTCAAGTAGGTATATATGTTTAGGGGTTAATCATTACCCTCTTCTTGAGGACGAAAGGTTTGGTTTTCTTGACGAGAAAGAATTTATATAATGAATGAGTGCTATCCTGCACTAAAGGAGCTTTGAGTAAGAAAGTGAATCGTTTAATCGAGTGTAAGTGTTGGTTTGAGGATGAATTATGAGTTAATATTGTTTTAATTTGAGAGTAAACTTTGATTTTATAAGTGTTTTGTGATTTAAGAATGTATGTGAGGGTAAGTTTTGATTTAAAGTGGTTTGGTCACACCAGAAGAATGAGTATAATCAGTATGAGAGTAATGATCATTAAGGTATTATGGGAATAAGTTCTGTCCAGAACAGTACATTTCTTTTTTAAATGCTTAAAGCATTGAGAGAGATTAAGTTTTGATTAAGACAATGAGAGAGATTAAGTTTTCATTAAGGTATGTTTGTTCACGAGATTATAAGAGTTCAGTGATCTAATTTGATTTTTTATCAATAAATATGAACCATCACAGAATCAAGTGAAGTTTCGGTTTAACTATTTTGTGATTTAATGATTTGATAATAAGTTTTGCATCAGATGTGACTATTCTTAATTGTTTTGCAGTACAATTGGTTATTATTACAATTTTTAAACAGTTGAAATGGGCATTATTAATTTGCCATTTGGTATTATTTGAAAAAATGACAATCTAAAGTTACATTGAAATGATACTTGAGAAATAAAATTTGTTATAATCCTATAAATTGCCACCTTGCAACTGACACGTTGCGTCTTTAAAGGATCCATTTTATCAATTATATCAATTATTTGACATGAATAGTTGACATAAAATTCAAATCAATGTGTCATGTTAGGTATTGAAGTAATATTTTATGATGTAAATGATTGTTTTCCAAAATTAATATGAGAGAATGTTATTAAATGGCCAAACTAAATTTGTAATTATAAAATATAATAAAAATGTAATAAATTTTATCCGTCAGATGTACCTTATTTGTCTTGTTCATTTTCACTGCTAACCTGCTGTCTGTCTCGAAGAATTTCAATTTCCTCTTAGATTTGAACTGCCAACACTGCTCTCAATTCAGGACCATATTCTATGAACTTATTTGTCTTGTTCGTTTTCACTGCGAACCTGCTGTCTGTTTTGAAGAATTTCAATATCCTCGTATATTTGAACCCCCAACACTGCTCTCGATTCAGGACCAAATTCTATGAACTTTATTTGGTTCGATCCGGCCCGAAGGGACATGTTTTGCACTCTCCTGTTTTCTAATGGAAAAGCAAAAATGCGGCAAGTCGTATTCACTTTTATGTTTATAAGCTCTGAAGGACCAATCGTAATGTTACGATAATAACTGCTTCCATATCTATGAGTTGTTTGTTATGTTAAATGAATTGCGTCACAATTAAGATTATCACAAATGCTTATGGTACATTGTAATTGAAAAGTTTTTACTTCTTTATGATTAATTTTTTGACAATGACTTTTTATTATTTTTTGAATGAATTTTAATTAAATTTTTGTTACTCGACTAACAACCTTTTTATATATATGATGAGAATGAAAAATTGAATGTGTGTTGTTGTAGATATTTTTATATGTCGTTTAAAGTGGGTGATAACAAGGAAAGTTATGTGAGAATGTAACCAATGGGAAATAGAGATTTAAATGAAACTGTCATATGACTGTTGAAACTCATTCGATGCATATAGTTTTGTGGACAAAGAAATTGATATATAGTTATCTGTGATTATTTTATATGAAATGAAGTTTGAAATGGGTTTTGTAAAATTATAAATACAGGGTGAAGATAAAGTAATAATTTATGTAAGAATTAACAGTAGGAATTTGAGTGTTAACTCAAATTCGTACAAACTATTTTAAAACTTGGAATTCTTAACGAAAACAAAATAACTGATCACAATGAATTAAAACGATAATTATTAATTTTGTTCTTTTTTATAATTTTTCCTTTTTATAATAAATACTTCCTTATAATTTTTATACAATAGTCCAGTGAGAGTCAACGAAAAAAAGAAGAAAAACAGCCAGAATGTTATATTTTAAGAAGGTTCGAGTAGATGGTACTTGATTGGTTCACATCTATTTTGTAGTTGACCACACGTGGTTGCTTTTTAATTTCACATATTTCAAGGAACAGCCTCCTTCTATAATTATTCTCATGTCGGATTATGTCAACATTATCATAATCCAATATATGTCCGGTGGTTTGGTGGTGATTTACCGTAGCACACACATTTTTTCCCAATCGGCAGTCGCTTCTGTGTTGTGTCAACCGTTGTCTGAGCCATTGAGACGTTTGACCAATATAACATTTGGGACAATTCGAGCAAGGAACTCTGTAAACCACATGCGAATGAAACTGAAGTGGAGTCACATCTTTTGTTTTTGTAAATATCGATCGACTACTTCTTGCATTGTATTTGGCGATTTTTATATTTGGAAACGGTTTAAAAATAGCTGTAATAGCATTTGTTAAATCTTCTACATATGGTACCTTTTTATATGTATATTCCAGAGAACTTCCGCTCTCTCTGGGACCATAAAAAAGTCAGAATTGCATATTAGTTTTTTTAAAATATATCCTGGGTAACCGTTGTTGAGAAAAATATCGTACAATTTCTCAAGATTTTTATTTAAGAGGGTGTCATCGCTGATATGTAAGATTCTGTTTTTTGTATTCGTTACACTGTTAAATTTCTGATTTTTTGGATCGTTCAAAAAGTAATTTATAAACCTGCCAGACGATGTTGGCTTAAAGTACCAATCAAAGATTATGTAGTTTTCGCTATTTCTAATCAGCTTGGTATCTAAAAAAGGTATACTGCGATCGTTTTTCACTTCAAGGGTGAATTGTAGGTGTGGATTGAACGAATTAAAGATGTTTAGTGTCTCCTGAGTTTCATCAGCAGGGACGGAACAAATCAGATCATCCACATATTTGTAAACAAAAGGCATTCGAAAAGGTAAGATTGGGATGACATTATTCAGGAGTTCATCCAAAATTATTGTTGCAATGATAGGACTTATTGGCGATCCCATTGGAGTGCCAAAACATTGCCGATAAAATTTTTTGTTGAAGGTAAAAAACGCATTATTAATAAACGGTTTTAAAGATTAAAACTAACTTTTCCGCATCTGTGGCCCTGAACAATATTCTATCATAAAATTGTTACTTGTATCCACTTCGGGGGATGTATCGTGCTAACAAACCGAAATTTCTCCAAAAATAACCAAAAATTTAGTATATCTAGTTTTATAGGACCCGCTGTAATCGCTCTAGTCAACTGAAAATCAATAGGGTACATCTGTGAGACACCTTAAACAATATTCAATCATAAAATTGATCAATCGTATACTCTCTGGAGGCTGTATCGTGCTAACAAACTGAAAATTCTCCAAAAATGACAAAAATTTGGTGCTTCAAGTACCACAGCAATAGGGTTCATCTTTAAGACGCTCTGAATAATATCCAATCATAAAATTGGTCACTTGTATATACTCCGGAGGCTGTATCGTGCTAACAAACTGAAACGTCTCCAAAAATGACAAAAATATCGTACTTAAAGTACTGTAGCACCGGTTGTATTGGCTCCGGTGAGCTGAAAATCAATAGGGTTCATCAGTGAGATGCCCTGAATAATATTCAATCATAAAATTGGTGACTTCTTGAACTCCGGAGGCTGTATCGTGCTAACAAACTGAAATTTCTCGAAAAACGACAAAATGTCGTACTTCAAGTACCATAGCACCCGTTGTACTGGCTCTGGTGAGCTGAAAATCAATAGGGTTCATCTGTGACATCCCCTTAACAATATTCCATCATAAAATTGGTGACTTATTGCACTCCGGAGGCTGTATCGTGCTAACAAGACTTGCAAGGAAAAGTGGCCGACGACGACGACATACACACAGGATTTTTTTTCTAGAAACCATTTTTTCATATTGTTGTTAATGGAAAACGTAAAAATAACTCAAAAAAAATTTTCAAATTTCCAACTTTTTTGTGCGTAAACCAATACTTTTCTCGCATATTAGATAGGTTGGCGGAAAAGTAAAAATGAAATTGATAAGATTTAAGAACGTGTCTTGTTTCAAAGTTGTATATAGTTCAATCCTCTGCCACTTGGATTCCAAAATATTAACTACTATATGTAAAGGAATATTAGTAAATAAAGATACCACATCAAGTGACACCAATATGTAATTATCTGGTAAATGTTTCATTTTTAAATTATTCACAAGTTCAAAACTGTCCTTAACATTGTATTCAGTTAGATGTTCAAATGCATTTTTTAAAATGTCCGCCAAAAATTTTGAAATTTTATATGTGGTCGCATTGATGGCACTTCCTAGAGAGGGCCTTGATGAAATTTTGGATACGTTTAACAGCTATGATCCATACATTCAGTTCACAATAGAAGTAGAAGACGTCGATAATTCCGTGCCATTCTTAGACACTAAGTTCATTCGTAATAATAATATGATTATTATAGATTGGTACAGGAAACCATGCAGTTCTGGTAGATATTTAAATTACCATTCTTACCACAAACATTCCATGAAAGTGAATCTGGATAAACAAATGAAATAGAGAGTACTCAGAATTTCAAATCATATCTTTCATAATAAAAATTTAAACGTTTTACTTAACCTTTTCTTGGATAATTCCTATCCAAGAACTTTACTTAATAAAATATTATTTAGCACATCTAATACCATGGACTTGTTGGTTGATGATAGGCATCCTAACGTGGCCCAAATTGATGTTGGCGCTGGTACGACCCCTGCTCAACCGATTTTTGCAACTTTTCCATACATTAGACACATAACTCCGAGACTTGCCAGATTGTTCAGGGCATATGGTAACTTCAAAATTGCTAATGAAACAGCGTTATCAATTAGATCAATTTTCACTTACTAATATGGTGTACAGTATTCCATGTAGAGATTGCGATAAACAGTATATTGGTCAGACCTTAAGATCTCTGTCAAGCCGTATTGTCTCACATAAGAGCGACTGTAGATTACACCCTGAGCGGTGCGCGTTAGCTTATCATGTTAATTCTCTAGAATCATTGGTTCCCAACGGGGGCGATACCGCCCCCCTGTGGGCGCTACAGCCTTTTAGGGGAGCGGTAGCGGATTCAGAAGCAAATAATAAGCAGTCAAGAGGAATGGTGAAATAAAAAATGATTTAATAAGGGTTAATAAGCAGTTTTAAATTAGCATTAATAATAATACTAATAATTATAATAATTTCTTTTAGTTCAGAATAGAAGTACATGACTTGTCCTCGCACGTTGATAAGCGAACGCGCGATGTTCATACAAAATAACATGTTTCGACATGTTCGCACACAGACAAGTTGAATCATGCACGAAATGAAACGTTTAAAAGCAACAGCTCTACGAATTTTTTGTTAGTTAGTTGTATGTGCTTGGCCGCGATATATAGTCGTGAATCATAAGCTCTGCCGTAGTAAATAATCGTGAGTGGTGTGTCATTTTATAAACATTACTATCTATAAATCTATTGAGAATTTAATTTTTGTATGAAAGTAGCTGAATCTACTTTTAAATTAAAAAAGAAATGCCGGCAATACAGTATTGAATATTTAAAATATGGATTTGCGGAATCTTCTACAAACAAATCATTACCTATGTGTTTAATTTGCCGAAAAGTTTTTTCAAATGAAGCTATGAAACCTTCTAGGCTACAAGAGCATCTATATAAAATGCATCCTGATAAGAAGAACCAAGATATATTCTATTTTCAAGAACTCGAAAAACAATATTTAAAACAGCCAACTATATCAAACCTTTTTGCATCGTCTTCTAAACGAGACGATGATGGGCTACGAGCCTCATATAATGTTTCATTATTAATCGCAAAGTCAGGAAAACCACACACCATTGGCGAGGAATGAATTTTGCCGGCAGTCGAAGAGATATTAAAAACTGTTCTCCATCATAAGACACCATTTGATATCATTAAAAAAATTCCTCTCAGTAAAAATTCAGTGCAAAGAAGAATAGATGAAATTGCAAATGACGTTGAAATATCATTATGCGATTACCTAAAGACTTGCAAATTTTCCATTCAACTCGATGAATCAACTCTACCAAGTAACGAAGCTCTACTCTTATCATACGTACGATTTATAAAAGAAGAAAAAATTCATCAAGAGTTATTATTTGCTAATGCCAAATGTACTCGCTGTACATTGTATTATTCACCGTCATCATTTTGTTGCAAAAAAAATAAATGAACGTCTGCATGCGTCCCTCAATAACGTTGTTAAAGCAACCAATATCATTAAAAGCAATTCATTGAATGACCGTTTGTTTCATAAGCTTTGCAATGAAAATGATGAAGACTACAATAGCTTGCTGCTGCACACAGAAGTACGTTGGCTCTCTAAAGGTGTTTGTCTAAATCGTTTTTTCAATCTATTTGACTCAGTGTTGGAATTTCTTGAAGAAAACGAACAATTGCGCGAAAACCTGATTACGTCAAAAAATGACATCGCTTATTTGACGGACCTGTTTAAAGTATTTAATCAAGTTAATCTACAATTGCAAGGTGATGATTTAAATTTAATTAAAACTAAAAACGTCATAGCTGCTTTTGCAGGAAAACTTCTTATATTCAAAAGAAATCTTGGTAGAGGTGAGTACAACCATTTTCCCACATTATCAACAGTGTCTGCAAAACCGGAAGATTTACTTACTTACTGCCACCACTTGGAAGTTCTTCATGTTGATTTTACAGAACGTTTCCAAGATATTTTAAACATGGAAATACCAAGTTGGGTTATAGATCCTTTCGCAAACACAGATACTGAAGGCTCATCAAATTTGGAAGATGAGCTATTAGAACTCACAACTAACGAAGAACTGAAAGTAAAATTCAAACGTGGATATCAAGAGTTCTGGCTTCAAAAACCAATACCAGTTCTCTATCCTGGATTGTGGACAATAGTACAGAAGTTGTTAATTGCATTTCCTTCGTCCTATATGGCTGAGCGTGCATTCAGTGCAGTAACTGATTTGCTGTCAAAGAAGAGGAACAGACTACACATCACTGAACGCGGCGATCTGCGATTGATGTTAACGAAATTGGAACCCGATATTAACAAACTGGTAACACTCCACCAGCCTCAACCGTCTCATTGATTTTTTATTTATTATTAATTTTGTATTTCTTATTGTATTGCATTTCTTATTTCTATTGTGATTGTATTTCTTATTGATTCTGTGTTTATATTTAAAAGTTTAATAAACAATTTTATTGTACATTTGGTAGTCGTTTAATAAATTTCTACTTCATCATTCCTCTAAAGTAAAATTTAGACATTAACTGAAATTAGCTAAATACAGATCAATTGGGACGTTACAGATGATATTCAAATAAAATTAACTACTTTGGACTAACCAGCGACTGGGGGGGGGGGCGGTTAAATTTTTGTTCTCTTCTATAGGAGGGGGCGGTGGTCCAGAAAAGGTTGGGAACCACTCTAGATCATCATATGAATTTTGTGGCTGTGAAGGTGTTAACCACCGATTCAAATAGAACGAAGAGATCATTCTTAGAATTGGCATTTATTTCACAGTTCAACAATGTTATTAATAAAAAATAGACATCGAGCACTTGAGTGAGATTTACTCCTTGTTGTTGTCCTTGGATGTCAACTGTAGCCTTCCTGTCACAAACGACAATCATGTTGCTCCTTATGACATCACTCTTATTGCTGTAACTTAAGAACTTCCACGATTTGGGTGTATTGGTGTTAGTAGATACACCTAATAATACATATTTTAGATAATTATTATACACATTAATGATTACTATGTTATTATTGTTATTTTTATATATTTTAATTGTTGCTGTCGTGCTGGTTGACTTTGATATCTTCTACCGTGTACGTTTTATTATGGTTTTAATAATTTCAATCCTATCGTATACGAGAACGAGGCAATCTCTTCTTCTTTCTTAAATAGAAGATTTACCCCCTATACAATCTCATACTCCAGTTTAGAGAGTGGTCAAGATAACAGAGGCCATGCATAATGGGTACATCATCCGATGTCGGACCTACTTTCTGACAGTTGGCAGCATTGTTCTGTCTAAAACTGCATCCGTTTCAGAGGGAAAAGGTATCATTTCCTTGCCAGCTTTCAACAAGAAAAGTAATTCGTTTCTTCAAGTTACAAAATGGGGTTGTACATTGGCTTTTCAGTCATGTTTGATGTGGTTGATTGATCGGAACAACATAACATAATGGAATCTAACCTCAACTCGGAGGTAAGTACACATGTGTAGTGGATCCCTTTCTCATTATATCCCTTTTGACGATTACTTGATTTAACCGTTGTTTTTTTCATTTTAGTCTCCCTGATGATGAGGTTTGGCCACAGGAGACACATATTGGTTTGGATCTGTAGGATTCGGATGAGTGTCCGGTTTGGGTGCATCGGTTTCATTATTTGGGGAATGGGGGTAGCGGATTGGAGTTAGAAGGTTCGCATTAGAGTGGGAAACCGTGGAATATGAGATCTGAAATGAGGGCTTGGTGGTAATGTATTTCGATGTCCGTAATAATACGGAACATGGAAGTGAATTTGTTGTTTGACTTGGTGATGATTCGCAAGCTTTTTAGAAGGGGAAGTTTCGATTTTGAATAATTTCTTCAAGAGGGATGAAAGCGTCTACATTTCTGCAGACGAAGGAAAATGTGGTTGTGAGTGTTTTGGCAGGACGGGGGGGGACGTTGAGTGGAGTGGAGGATATTGATGGTGATGTTGGGATCACTGGTGGTATTATGGATTTTTTTAAGGAGGGTGAAAAGTGTCATTGGCGAGGAGGTTAAAGTTAGCTTTTAGTTACAGGATGTGTCCGTTCAGGAGTTCTATGGTATTTAGGAAATTGAATAGGGATTCCTGGGTGGAATATTGAGGGAGGAGGTTTCTGAGGTTAAGAGTTTGGATTAGGGTAGGATTGTTGATGGGGGTTGAGGTTTCAGTATGTCAGGGTTTGGTTCTCCCAAAGAGGGTGAAATCCTCGTCGGGAATGGAGACTTGTCTAGCAATTGAGGGAGCGGGACATTGAGACCTTACAGAGGAAGCGTAAGTTCTAGGGGGAGATACTAAGGAAGTGTATTTGGAAGTTTGAATTGAAGAGGTCTGAGGTTTTGAAGATGTTTGGGATTTTTAGTGAGCGGAAAAGTTTTTTTGGATTTTGGTGATTGTGGAGGAGTTCGTCGACTGTTTGACTGGTTCACCTGTGTCTTTTAGGAGTTTAATAGTGGATTCTGCGATTACAAGGACTTTTAGTTGTTGATAGGCCATATGAATTAGTTCAGGATATTCTAAATCAGAAGTAGTGGATTTGGATACAGTTTTACTGTTGCGGGTACGTCTGGAGGATATTTTAGAGTGTTTTTTTTTGGGAATGAGTATGGATTTTAGGGGGTGAAAATTAATACCGACATCGGACTTATATTCAGGGTGTTGAATTTATTTGATGTTATATGTCATTCCTGCGTCTGGTGGGTGTGGTTTCAGTTGGATTCGGTGAAAGATTTCATAAACAATGTTGTAATACACTTCCTAGTGTAATTACAATGAACTGTCAAACTGATAAGTACGACAGAATGTATGGGTTGACTAGTGAGTTTCGTTGGCAGCGCCCACGTTGCCGGTGAAATTACTACGAATTGGTTTGAATCAGTGCCCAATTCTGCGGTTATTACCTTACTCGAGCGATGGACTGGAATATATTGTTTAATAATAGAAGATTTATTGATCAAGAAGAACTGTAAATGAACATGAGAATTTTATCTTTCATCATCTTCAACCAAAATTTTTTGTTATTCGATAAACTAAAAACAACAATTAGTGTAGATAAGAACACAACATAACAAAAAAAGCTTGTTAAAATTTTGAACAAGAATATTCAGGATTGACAATTTCAAAAATCTCAATGACAGGGTTGCGTAGACAATGAAAGCAGCTCCAAAATGATGTATTACTTGAGGCCCATTGGCATTTGAAAATTTTCAAAAGGTAGTTATGGGCGCTAGAGATATGAAAAAAGATGTTAGAAACTACGATAAAAAATCAGCCTGCTGTAAGTTAAAATTGACCTGTTTTGGTATTTTTTCAAAACTTGAACAAAATTAGAAATATTTGGAGGTGCAAATTTTAGTTGGGACACTCTGTATATTAGCATAATTAAAGCATGGGAGTAAAAAAAGTAATTATGAAATTGATACTGTAATTTGCTACCAATTTTAATAGATATTGTTATCATTGTAAGCAGGGTTTTTTATTTCAGGCTTGTGTAAATATTTTTAATCGAAATTATTTGGAATGTTTCGTTATAAAAATAAATATTGTTGTTAACATGTTTTCATTTACACCGTTAATCACCTTGGGAGAAAGCGGATTTGTTTGAATAATGAAAAAAATGTTGTGAATTTATTTTCAATTATAATCAAATTAACAATACACTATAAAGTAAAATTAGTATATTATTAAACGAGAAATTTATGATAGTCATTATTCACGCAGGGTGACGTTTGCGTCACAAGTCACCCGAGTAAATAATGGCCATAAATTGCGAGTTGAATACTATACTTTGTCCACGACCCTTGATTTCTATATTAAATATTTGTAAAGTAAATAATACGAGTGTAGAACGGAAAGTTTTTATTGAACATCATTATTACTTACATTTATATGAATATTTTCTGTAATTTCTGTTGGTTTACAAGAAAGCTCATCACTATCCGAATTCATCGTTACAATATGTATATCGGCAAGTTCGTAATAATTTGGTATTTGGTATTATTGACAATTCTCACTTCAAAATTAATAAATCTCTGGAACACGTCAAATAATTCGTGTGATCTATAGAGATGGGTGATACTGTGTAAAGTATCGGTACACCGTACCGTTATAAATATATTGTTTTAAAAATATCGATATTAGAAAATATTGTTATGAAAAGTGTTAATACTAAAAATTTCGATATTTTGTCGATACGATATATTTCAGAAACAAATTTCCTTAACAAAATACGCAGACTTGTTTACTTAGTGAAAATATCGTGTATCCCCCATCTCTAGTCGCCTATCGGGATGTGCCGGAATGTTGTGTTGTCATAGCAACATATGCTATATAAATGCAAAAGCGTGAATTATCATATATCACTCTAATGATATAAGGGTAACATATACTTTTAGATAGGAGGTAAAATATTGATTTATTATTAAGTGGTCGTCGACAAAATTGAATAATTGAGTTAAAATCAAATTTGTAAATAATGAAATAGAAATTTATAATATGACGTCAAGATTACACTTCAAGAATAAAAAGAAAATGTACATGTATATTAGAATTCATACATTTTAGTGGAGTTTTTCTGGGGTTTTCATTAATAGACAAAGTGCAATGTTTTATTTTTTTTTTGGGAAAATTATATTTGATGATTGTGGAAAAAATCAAGTTTAGCACTGAAAAAATGACATACTTTACTCACATGTACTAAAATTAGCTATAGTGAGTGAATTTACTATGTACCTAACCTAACTGTCAAACTTCAATAAATAATATATATTTCAATAAAGTTAAATCTTCAACAAGGTTACCAAGCTATGGTAGGTATTGGGCATTTTTCGTATAACAAAAACCAATACTTAACAATAGGTTTACACGCATTTATAATTTTTTCAACGAAATGTCATTTTCAAATCTATCACATTGAAAATTTAGATAATTTTTTTTATGAATCTGATTAATTACACTATACATGTAGTCATCTGTAATTAAAAAACAAAATTCCAATTTCTCTAAGGTTATACAATTATTTTTACATGCTTATTTAAATATTAAAAAGTATTATAAACTAAAATCTCTAACAAAAGTTTTCGTTTCCAGATTAGATCAAGAGAGATTCGCATTAATTAATGTAAGTATTAAATTACGGTTAGAACATTAATTTACTAACAATTAAATGAGGAATTCATGATACATATCATAGTTTTAGTTTGACTTGTTTGAAACGCAGGGGCGTACTGAAAACGTTACAAAGCTGTATTAGTTATAATCACTGATAAGAAAAGGGTATGTTAAGGTTTCCCCCGTACCACTAAAGATCATTACTGTTCATTAGAGTATTAGAGCTTTTGATAATGACATGAATATGCCTGCGACTTAGACTGTCTATTTTTTTTATTTCAATTAACGTGCTCGGCTACTAAGGTCACTCGCACAGGTACAATCAAATATACAAGTAAATTAACTAATTACGTAGGAGTTGGATTTTATGGTACCGCTGGACCTCTTTTAGAAATTTGAGGACGGTGATGGCATTATCTGGATTTTCTAGTATATCCTTTGAGGTTGAGCTGCTGTCTTCTAGCTGAGTCCTGTTGACATTCTATAATAATGTGTTCAACAGTAAGGTTACAGTCACAGGTTCAACAATATGGTCAGTTGTTTGATGACATCAGGTAACTATGAGTAAATTTAGTGTGACCAATTCTTAGTCTCGTGACCACTGCTAGGTTTTGACTTGAGAGACTTGAAACTCCAAGAGAGCAACGGCGGCTTAATAAAGGTTGGATTAGGTGTAATTTTGACGGAATTGAGTCGCAATGCTGTTGCCGTATGGCTCTGAACTTATGCTTAATGACTTGCTTGAGATCGGATACAATTTGGATATTATCAGCATAATTGTTCAAAGTTGTCGCTGTCTTGGCTAGTTGATCTGCAATTTATTTTCCCATTTATTACTGACACAAATGTTGTGTCTGACTATCCTGCTGAATTCTGTTATATTTTCTCATGTTTCATTCGACACCTTTGCTCCCATGTTTCACATCTTTTCTTGGTTGTACCGTACCGATGACGGCTAATGAGCCAGAAACATGCATGTCTGCGATTACCACTCTTTTCAGTAGCTTCTTCTTCTATTTGCGTGCAATACCCATTAATCTATTCGTTGCTTATTATATATATATATATATATATATATATATATATATATATATATATTGTTTTTTTTTGTTCTTGGTCTTTTTTATTTACTTATATATTGTTTATTTTATATTCTTGGGATTGAGGACCATTTTTAAAGACATTTAACTAGTAGTTAATAAATTTTTATTTAACGTTTCGGTCTTTCCATGACCTTCATCAGAAATAAAATTTTTGTTAAAACTAAAAGAAATGGTACAAGTTACTGAAAGAATTTTTAAAAGCAAAACAAATAAATCTTACCTTCGACAGATCGTTCATTTGATTATTCAATATATTTTATAGATGTTTTAGGACGCATCACATAACAGTATATAACTCACACCCAGAACAAAACGAACATTTTAAAAATATGACATTCATTGATGAAAATTTGTATTGGAATATACGAGTATTTGTTCTATACAATGAAAGCAGCCGTAACGAGGTTTTAATGTGTCGTTTTTTGTGTTGACTGGTATTAAAATGGATTTTATATTTATATAGGGAGTGGTAATAAATGGATTTTATATTTATATAGGGAGTGGTAATAAATTTATTATATTTGGAATGTGCCACGTGTTTCTCTATATTTCTAAGTTTTTATAATGTTATTATAAATTTTACTAAGATTTTTTGTGTCAGTCTTTAAATTTACGGAACTAGTTTTTCTTTGTATTTCTATCATTTCTAGAACTTCGCGTTTTTTTGTGTGGTTTTCACTTCGAAGAATTTTTGTGTTTTCGAAATCAAATTCGTGTTGGTTTTTTGAAACATGGATAGTGAGTGCCGTTTTGTTTCGTTTGTCATATTTGTAATAATAATAAATAGTCATACTCTTGTCAATTGAATAATATTGACAATTCTTTGGAAAAATATTATTCAATCGTCACGTCAAAATTGAATCATTATGCATTATTTTGGCGCAAGTTGGGGGTACGAGGCTGCTATAGCGATGATATTAGTTTTTACAAACATTAATAACTTTGTGAATTTCTATCTTGAGTTCTGTTTGTTTCGCGTACAAGATGAATACTAGTACTAGTGCTTTTGATGAAGTGGAAATGCGTAGCAGTACTCCTCCTAACATATCGGAGTTAGCCGCAAGTACAAAAGAAAATTTGCTACCTACAAAATCAAAGGGGATGTATGATTCTGCATACAAGAATTTTATGGATTGGCAGTCAACACAAAAAAACACTTCTTTTTCTGAAAATGTATTACTCGTGTATTTTGCTGAATTAAACAAGAATTAAAAGTCGTCCTCACTATGGGCAATCCTAAAACGCCAGTCCGAAGGCCATCGGCCAAAAAAAGCCAAGACTTTTACAACGAAGGAACTGAATAATTTCTTAAAGAAGCACCAGATCATCCATTTCTTCTGACCAAAGGAAGTCATCAAAAACGAAATTTTTAAATATTTCATTAGTGTTTTGCACAGGTTGCGTTAATCATGGGTTTAATGGGAGCCTGCCGCAACAACGAGTTACATTCCATGAGAATTGAAGATATGGAAGATTATAACGGATCTCTTATAGTCCATATACCTGTGACTAAAACTAAGACATCTATATAAGGTTTGTTCCAACCGACGATTTTGAGATCGTCACGAAACGATTCAGAAACTGTTTGGACTGTTTTTGTGCGCAGGTCCAGACTTTACACCGTTCGCAAACGATCCCGAAAATGTGAAGTTGGAACGGTTTTAATGACTGTTCACTGGATGAAAAGTTTTATAGCTAAAAGTTGATGTTAACAATCTGAAAAATGATCGTTTAAGGTGAAATTTAAATTTAATAACTAAAAACATATGAACGACAAAAGTTACAGATATATCAGAGGTGTGTTACAACCGACGATTTTGAGATCGTCACGAAACGATTCAAAAACTGTTTGGACTGTTTTTGTGCGCAGGTCCAGATTTACACCGTTCGCAAACGATCCCAAAAATGTGAAAAGTTACAGATATATCATATCTTGTCTTACCTAAGATAAATTGTAAAAGCAGTGTTGAGAGAGGAATTTTTGTTGAAACTAAATTATATTTTCTGTTCCTTTTCTTTTACACCATATATTTCAATCACAAACCTTTGTACCTGTTTATGAATATTGTGTTGTTCAGTTCAAAACAAATGTAAATAATAAAAAATAACTTTATGATTTATTTTTGAAAATATTCACATTCATACATTGAAGTGTCAAATTGAAAATACTGTTTCAGAATGGCAAAGTATTTGCAATTATCTCTCTAATATTTATTATATCTTGGTCTTCATCATCAGAGTCTTTAACATCACCTTAACCCACATCATGTTTCAGCTGTACAATACAACAAACAAATTAACATAGGTACCTAAATAATTTTCATTTTTGATTCTGGGATTATTTAATTATAACTCTAAATCATCTTCATGCGAAATATCTGACATAAAATCACCATCTCCGACTCGTTACATTATTAAATATTTGTTTGATGTATTGAAAATAAAAATGTTTATAAAACAATAACAATTTAAAATATTAGGTTAAACGATAACACGATGTACATGTACAGAATACAGAATAGTGCGCAAGTCAGTCAATTCAGTTTCGGCTCACGACCAGGTACCGAAATGATCGTTTCAAAACCGTTCGCAAACGGTCACAAAATCAGATGGAACGCCATCAAAACCGTCCGATTAACCGTCAATTTTTAGTTGGAACACTTTTTTAGTACTGCGCATGAGCGTGACCGTTGCTGAACGGTTTTCAATGAAGTTGGAACAAACCTATAGTTTACCGTGTCTGGTGAATTTTACGCTACGCTCGTGGTGCGAAAATTATCCTCATGAGTAATAGCCATCATTACTCGCTCATTGAATAATATACCTACTATTGTTTCCTTATTTTAGAAAATTATTGAAAATACTGGGACACGTCAATTTTAAATTCAAATGTGCACTTTTAAAACATAGACTTAAATGTACATGTATTCACGCAAGTCTAGAATAATCCATACTCTTTATTTTTAATGAAACAACTTGTATATTTTTGAAACCTCCTCAACGGCCTGATTTTAACGAACTATATCATTATGAATAATATTAGGTGAAATTTTGAGATTATTTGTAATTTTTCTTCGAGAAATTAAAATAAAATATCTGAAGTATTTGATTTTAATACATTAATATAAATACTCAAATCTCAGTTTCCTATAAAACTCGCCTCGAACTTTGTTTAAAGTTTGAGAGGAAATATTCCGTTTTCTGTAGTTATCCTTTTTTTGAGGTCTGCAATGCTAGTTGGTTGTGTTACATATACTTTGTTCTTGAGATAACCCCACAGAAAGAATCTATCGGCATAAGGTCTGGCGAAACTAGCTGGCCACTGAATAGTACTAGTAATAATTAGAATGAGCCTTCCTATTTAGTGAGAGATCAGAATGGTACCTTATTCAGGTGGAATAGAAGATGCCTTAGCAAAAGGAATCTAAATCATGCAGACATTGATGAAACTGTAAACTTTGCTCAAAATATTATATGACTTTAATCTTAGCATAGCACCCGTTTTATTTAAAAATCAACCAAGGCCACGATAATGTTGACGTTCCAAACATTTTAAATACTGATGATAACATTGATAATTCAATAATTAATTAAAATCAACCTTGATGATGTTACCTTATCCGAGAAAAGAATACGCAAGCCTCCTTCATATTTTAAGAATTATATAACTGAGTTTTTCCCCGGCTAAGACAACGATGACGATTACAGTTTTAATTCTCTTAGTAGCAGTAGTAATTGCTGTGAAAATAATTAAAGAAATTGAAATAAAAATGAGAGCGTGATATGTATTCATATTTATAATATAATGTGTGAACCCACCTTTAGATATAGACATTTGACAATAGGGAGGTAACCTAGGAGTGTGCAGCAATAAATAACTTAAGGTTAAAGTATATTTATTGGCCAACGTTACATTTAATCCATTTATTTCGGTTTACTTAACCGAAATCTTCTTCAATAAATGGTTTGAATGTGAATGGCCAACATAATTCTCACCACTAAAGTATAATGGGGTGTTGTCCCGTCCTGCTGGATTCAGACATTTTCATTCATTATACTCGAATCTATTGCGTTGGAATATAAGTTAGCCAACTCAGGAATAATTTCGTCTCTAATCATGGTACCTATGGTACCTGTCCAAACGTTCACCTTTTGAAGATACTGAGTATGTATGTGTCTCACACATTCAATGAGGATTCTCCGCTAAACAGTGTCTACAGTTTTGTCGATTTACCTCCTCGTTCAATGTGACATTCACACATTCATCAGAAAATAAATGGTTTTAAAGATTTAAAACTAACTTTTCCGTAACACGCCCTGAACAATATCCTACCATAAAATTGGTCACTTGTATACACTTCGTAGGCTGTATCGTGCTAACGAACCGAAATTGCTCAAAAAATTACCAAAAATGTAGTATATTTGGATTTATAGGACACGATGTACTGGCTGTAATGAGCTAAAAATCAATAGGGTTCATCTATTAGACGCCCTGAACAAATATCCAATCATAAAATTGGTCACTTGTATAGACTCCGAAGGCTGTATCATGCTAACAAACCGGATTTTTTCCAAAAATGACAAAAATGTGGTACTGTAAGTACCATAGCACTTGTTTTACTGACTCTGGCTGGCTGAAAATCAATAGGTTTCGTCTATTAGACGCCCTAAACAATATACAATCACAAAATTGGTCACTTGTATAGTCTCCGTAGACTGTATCGTGCTAACGAACCGAAACTTCTCCAAAAATGACCAAAAATGTAGTATATCTGGATTTATAGGATACGTTGTACTAGCTCTGGTAAGCTGAAAATCAATAGAGTTCATCTGTGAGAGACCCTGAACAATATCCAATCATAAAATTGTTCCCTTGTATATCCGGAGGCTGTATCGTGCTACAAACCAAAAAATGTGCTACTTCAAGTACCATAGCATCCGTTGTACTGGCTATAGTGAGCTGAAAATCAATAGTATTTATCTGCGAGACGTCCTGAACAATATTCAATCAAAAAATTGTTGACTTGTTGCACTCCGGAGGCTGCATTGTGCTAACAAGACATGTTACGAAAAGTGGCCAACGACGACGACGGACATACACACAGGATTTTTTTTCTAAATCCCGTTTTTTCGTGTATTTTTCAAACATTCAACTTTTTTAGGGTAAACCAATACTTTTCTCGCATAATTGATAGGGTTCGGCGGAAAAGTAAAAAAAATGTACCAACAACTATTTCATTTCTGTTCAGTTTATTCATTATTCTTTCGCAGAAATTAATTCTACGTCTGGATGGTCTTCCGTTAGCTCCTGCACAAAAGTTAATCTAAATAGATGAAGATTTTCTTTATATATACACCTTAGGACAGTTGTATGTCTCATATTATGTTGACGGGCACTTTGACGTAAACTTGACGTTAAAGTCTACTCGACAAAACATCCACTTTCACAACATCTTCAACGATGTTGGGTTTTATTTTTAATGGTTTGGCATGTCCAAGTTCTCTGAATTGTGCATGAATTTTAGTCACAGTACCTTGTAAAATATTAGACAACTGAGGATACTTCTGATTGCGGTTGCGTGGAAGACCGCTACTTAGCTGGTGCTTCTAATACGAGAACATCATCTAAGAGCGAACGTCGCTTTTGCTTGTACTTCTTGTATTCTTCTAACATAGCAATAAAGTCATTATTATTATTATGCTAGTTGCTCGAAACTTGGTTCGGTAATTATTTAAGATTTTGTGACGGGCCTAAATCAAGTCACATCCTCTTTCTATTGCAAAAAATGTGTTACTATTGAGGTTGTCTGTAGTATACCGGCTTTTTGTACGTTTGTGTGAGTGTTTATTGGCTGAAGGTCGATTGTTTTTAAAAGTTGTGCAAATGATTTTGTTGTTATACCTGTAACCGACATAACTATTGGAACTATTAAAATTTTATCCTGTTTCCAAACTTCTTTCATTTCCTCGGCTAAGGGTGTGTATTTTTCAATCTTTTCAGTTTCTTTTTGTGTAACATTATTGTCATTTGGTATTGCGATGTCTATGAAATATGTATGTTTTTTATCCTTGTCCATTAGGGTTATGTCTGGTCTATTGCAAATAATTGTTATGTCTGTGTCTATAGTTCTGTCCCAGTATAATTTAAACTTGTCATTTTCAAGAATTTCTTCTGGTGTGTATTTGTAGAGGTATTGGATTATCTCGTGAACAGTGACCTTGACCATTCCTGCGCGAAGCGATAGTGAGAAGTCGGCTAACACTCTGTAAGTGAAACCCAAAAATATTGGCTTGGGTCTAGGTACTTCAGTATTGTAATTGAAAGTATAAAACGGGTAGCGCGTTTCAGCTCATTTATTTAACTGCATTTACAGTATAATTGTTACGGACGTAAAAAACAAACAAGCTTTGTTGTCTTTGAAATGTATTACAAAAAAGAATTATATACCTGATGAATAAAAAATCATAACAATGTTGTCATATTACACGTTATAATTTTAATAAAAGATAAATAGTTACTTAGAGAAAGAAAAGAAACAAAGGTTTCAAAATCTGTTTATATGGGGTTTGATAAAAAACATACTAAGAGGCCATAGAGTTTTCGTGACAAATTTAATTAGCACAAAATTTTAATGTGAAAAAACAAAAAGAAAATACATACACAGGATAATTCCAGAATATTGTGAAAATAGCCAAACATGAAAGTTTACATTAATGGTTGGCAACCTAAATCGTCCAGTTCCTCCTCATTCTCAGGGTCGTCTTCATCCGAAAATAAGAAGGAATCAGATTCACTGTCGTCTTCTAGTGAAATTACGAAATCTTCCACTTCATCCATTATATATTCTTTCCGCATATATTCTTTTTCGACTTTTTCAACGTGAGCACAAATTCTTTCCCATTGTTCTTTCCCAACTTGGTTAAATTTTTCTTCGGTCATTTTCAACACGTCATCAAGTTTAAACGTCGTATTACATGCAGCGACGTGATTTTTCACCAGTGCCCATATTTTTTCGATAGGATTAAGCTCAGGATGATATGGTGGTAGACGTAGAAGTGGAATGTCCCGTTCTGCTAAAATTTTATCGACGGCATATTGTTTGTGAATTGGCTTGTTTAATTGAATTTTTGCATACAGTTCACCCTTCGTTTCCTTTTCCTCGAAAAAAATGCTTTTTTCCCTTAACCAGTTTTGCATAGATGCTTTCTTCCATGAAAAATTAGGAATTGGTTCGACCAAAACATTATGGTAAGAGGCATTATCTATCACAAGGACAGATTTCTTTGTGACGTTCACCATGAATTTTTCTTTAAGCCACTTGTTGAAATTATTATGATTCATTTCATCATGATAGTCGCCTGTTTTAAGACCCGATTTAAATATGGTTAGAGCTCCGGGTACAAAGCCTGATACGCCCCCGGCGTGTAAAATTATTAGTCGTTGTCCTTTGGACACAGGTGACTTTAGACAATTATTTGTTCCATCGTCCCATGCCATTGGTACAGTATGTGAACCATGAATATATGTTTCATCGCAGTATAAAATCTCCCGCCCTTCTTTTTTGTATTTTTTCAATTTTCTTAAATATTCGACTCGTTTGGATTTGATATCAAATTTTTCGACTAAGACCTTTCGGTTGTCTTTGGTTTTTTTCCAACGGAATCCCATTTTTCGCACCAATTTTCGAAATGAATCGATTTTCCCTGTAAAATTAATCCCTTCTTCCTTTTTAACTTCTTCAAACACAACTTTCATCGTTGGTCTTCGTCTGTGAATAGCTGCATATGAATAAAATATTCTCCTAATAATTTCCTCTTCAAACTCATCTACTGATCCTCTTGAGGTGCATGGTTTGATAATATTTTTTCTTGGTGACTTAAACTTTTCACCACTTTTTCTTAAATCAGCTTCTTTAATTATTCTTCTTGCGGTGCTCAGCCCAACACCAGTGGCTAACGCTACTCTTTCTTGTAACCGATTTAGGGGAAGTTTAAGTTTACCTTGTTCCTTTTCCTCTTTCATGAATTTATATACGTTATAAATTATTTCACGACTCTGGCTGTGAACCACTCGTTTAGAATTGCTCATGATTGAAGATTTGTCTGTAAAAAAATTATAATTTTATAGGGCCCAGAGAGATCATTTTTTTATCGATAAATACATGTTTGATTGTATGAAAGTTTTATAGTCATGGCAATAAATCGAGAATCAAGAGAGTGAAAAAATCACGAGAGCTTGCTCGAGTGATTTTTTTAATTCTCTTGATTCTATAATTTTTGCCGTGACATTAAAATTTGAATACAATTTGTAATGTATTTCTCGATTACGAAAATTATCTCGAATGTATTTTAGGGAGATAAATACACAAGTACATGAATGCAGACAATTTATTAACTGTACTTCTCGGAGTAACACTCTGTACAGTTTTTTCAATATTTTCTAGAGATTCTTTGCTAAATATTGCCATTTTGAAAATACGTTCTATTAGGAAAACTCAAAAATAATCTGACAGTGACATTCACGGCATAGTTGATTAACAGCAAGGCGCATATTTATCATTTATTGAGAAATTTAGGTAGCTTTTCCATCATTTAAAATGATAGTTAATTGGTTGATTTTAAGAAATTGAAGAAATCTCATTGACTGTTAGGATAGGCGTGTATTAATCGCTGAAAAACTCAAAACAAAATTCAAAAATCCAACTTTTTTGTGAGTAAACCAATACTTTTCTCGCATCATAGATTGGGTTGGGGGGAAAATAAAATAATATTTCATATCGTAAATATGCAACCAAAATAATAATAATAAATAATAATATATACGTACATAACTAAATTTATAAGTCTATAACAATCGTAAACTCCTTTTAACTATTAACTATACTGTCTATATCAAACACTAAGTATTAAAACGCGTTACCCTTAAAATAAACACAGAAAATAATAAGTTCACTAACACCTCGAAGAAACGATCGTTTCAATGCGATGAAGGAAAATAAATGACGATATTTTCAGTAAAGAGTGTAGGTATCTCGGAGTCGTATAATCGTCGTCTGCGCATGGTGGGGTCACTGTTCATGAGATATTCCAACATCTTTTTTTTTTCTAGTATGGTATTTCAGTTTGGGTTAATTTATGTTTTAGGGCAAGCTCTTGGTGAATTATTTTTGCTGCTGTTCCCGCAAGAAGCTTGCACCCTCCTGTGATGTGTTCTATTGTTTCTGGAAATTGATGACATTTTCTACATAGGTCAGACAATATGTTTTCCTTAATTATGCATTTTCGATAGATTTTAGTAGCTATAACTTTATCTTGTATGGCCAGGGCAAGGCCCTCAGTCTCTGGAAATAGTAGTCCGGTTTGCAACCATTTATATGAGAGTTTTGTGTCAATGTCTGGATTTTGCATTAATTTGTAGTGTTGTCCATGTAAAGTTTTACTTGCCCATGTATCTTTTTTACGTTGTGCGATGTTTAGTGGTTCCTCGTGTACTACATTTCTGCCTATATTAAGTGGTGTATATTCATTGTCTGCCTTGACTATTGCTGGTGTAGCGAGTTGTTTTTGTTTAGAAAGTATGATCTTAATTTTTCATTTTGAGTGCGATTTACCATTTGTATGTCTATAAGTCCTCTCCCACCTTCCTTTCTATTCATTGTTATTCTCTCCATACAGGAGTTGGGATGTAATTTCCGTTGTTTTGTGAGTTCAGTTCTACAGAAGCGATTGAGTTCTTCTAAATCCGTATCGGACGATTTAATAATGCCAAATGAGTAGGTCAATACGGGGATCGCGTAGCTATTAACGGCGTTTGTGATATTTTTAGAATTAAGTTTTGATTGGAGAATCATTTTCAATCTGTGTCTGAACTTTTCTTTGAGTTGTTGTTTAAATTGAGTATGGTTAATATTTACGTTTTGTTCAAACCCTAGGTATTTGTATGTATCTTTTGGTTCCATGTTTTGGAGTATCTCATTATTAAGTATTTCTGTTGTGTTTTGTTGTTTGTGTTTTCCTCTGTACACATGTAGCATTTTACACTTATCGATGCCAAAATCCATTTGTGTGTCCTGTGTGAATTTTTCCGTTGTAAAAGTGATTTCATTTGTTGTTCGTCTTGTGCGAATATTTTTATATCGTCCATATGTAGCAGATGGTTAATTGTGTGTTGTACAGACTTTTGATATTTAATTTTAAATCCATATGGCGGGTTGTTCAGAGTACTAGAAAGAGGGTTGAGACTGAGACAGAACCATAAGGCACTAAATGAGTCACCTTGAAATATTCCGGTTATAATCTTTATATCTTTTATTTCTATTTGTTCTTCACCAGTGTTCAAATGTATTGTTGTTGTCCGCATCAGCATAATTACCTTCAAGAAGGCACGAATGTAAGGGTCTATTTTATATATTTACAGATCTTTTTGAAGCCAACTGTGGGAACTGGAATCAAATGCTTAATTATAATTTATATAGCAGGTGATAACGTTTCTCTGCTGTTTTTCTGCTTGTTTCATAATTATGCTGTCAAGTATTAGTTGTTCTTTACATCCACGGCTATTTTTTCTGCAGCCCTTTTGTTCCTCTGCGAGGATGTTGTTCTCAGTTAAATGTTTGTCAATTTTCAATGTAATTATTGCTGTGATTATTTTGTACAGGGTTGGTAAACATGTAATAGGTCTGTGATTTGTTGGGTTTCTGGTGTCATCGTTTTTAGGAATAATAAAGGTTTTTCCTTGAGTGAGAAACTTCGGCATTTTGTGCGGCTCCTTTATGACACTATTAATTTGTATTGTCAACTGTTGATGTATGGATGTGAATTTTTTGTACCAAAAGTTATGAATGTGATCATTTCCAGTGGCCTTCCAATTGTGTGCTTTCTTCAGAGTTTGTCTTAATTCTTCTATTGTTATTTCATGATCTGTTTGTGTAGGTGTGTTTATGTGTTTTTGTTCCTCGTCTTTAATCCACTCAGCTGATTCATTGTGTTGTTTCGGTTGTGACCATAAGTTCTCCCAAAAATGTTTTATTTCGTGTGTCTCTGGTGGTACTACTTGGGTTTCTTTATGTCCTTCTCATTGTTTGTAGAATGATTTTTAATATTATTATTATTATCATTCCATCTACCTCCAAGAGGCGTGCGGTTTTAATATGCTAGAGAGGAAACAATTCAGTTTGTCTCTGCTAGTTTAAAAATTTCCTGACTATATGGCATGTTTGCAGTAAGACTGCTCTTTGTCCGATGTCCACTATGTTATGTTGCAACTCTAATTCTCCTAAATTTTTGGAAAGCTGGTCACTGATAATCCCTTCCACCGAAAACACTAAGGGGATTATTTTCACTGTATTTAGTTTCCAAGTGTTCTTGACTTCATAGGCGAGATTTTCATATTTGGTACACTTTTCTGTCTCGGTCTTCCTGATGTTGTGACTGAGAGGTACAGCAATGTCGATGATAATTCCTGTTTTTTTATCTTTATGAATCAACACGATATCTGGCCTATTATAATCCACAGTGCGATCAGTTTGCATCGGTCTATCCCAGTAAAGCACCACGTCATGATTTTCTATAACTGGTAAGGGGTTGTACTTGTAGTACGGAGGAGGCATCACGTCAAAAAGTTTATGTTTAATTCCCAATTGCTGATGGACAAGTTTAGCTACTTGATTGTGCTTTCCTAAGTAGGAAGATACTGCAAGAGCTGTACAGCCAGCGGTAATATGCTCGATGGTCTCACCAACCATCCCGCACTTTTGACATTTGTCGGTTACATCTAACTTAAGACAGTGCTTTTCATAATTTCTCGTTCTTATGACTCTATCTTGAATAGCAATAATGAAACCTTCCGTTTCTGGGTAAAGTTCTTTTCTAGTAAGCCACTTAAAAGACGATTTTTTATCCGTACCAGGAGCTGTTGTAAGTTTAGGATACCTTCCGTGGATAGTTCTCCTATTCCATTCTGCTATTCTATCTGTAGTTGATCGATCTTCCAGCACCAGGTTATGAGCACTTAAGTTTAGTGGCGTATACCCTTTATCCTGCTGTGCAACCAACTTCATCAGATCGCTTCTTTGATTCATCAGTCGATGCCTCATACTCTTTTCTTGGCGCACACATAAGTTTCTAATATTAAGTAGCCCTCTACCTCCTTCTCTTCTTGGAATATACAGCCTTTCAACAGATGAGTTGGGATGCAAACATCTAAATTTCTCTAGAATTCTACGGGTCGTGCGATCCAGTTCCTCCAAGTCAGTGTTGGACCATTTGACTATTCCAAATGAATAGTTTAGAGCTGGCACTGCCCATGAATTTATAGCAGCGATCAAGTTTTCCCCACTTAGTTTTGTGTTCAAGAGAGTCGTGAGTCTCTTTCTATATTGTTCTCTAAGCTGTTGTTTTAATAGTGTATGGTTCATTACTTGGTTCTGGGGGGTTCCCAAGTAGCGATACAGCTCGTCTGGTGGTAGCTGCTTAATCTCATGCATAGGTGGTTGTTGATCCTGATCCAGGATTCCCTTATTCACGTTAATGATTGCACACTTGTCAAATCCAAATGACATCCTGATATCATTGCTAAAGGTTCTCACTAAACCGAGGAGCTGGGAAAGCTTTTGCCTGGTATCAGCGTAGAGCTTTAGGTCATCCATATACAGTAGATGCGATAGTCTTTTTGGTGACCCCATACTAAGTTTGTAGCCAGCTTCCGTTTTATTCAATAAGGCTGAAAGTGGGTTGAGGGCCAGACAAAACCACACTGGTGAGAGTGAATCACCCTGAAATATTCCCCGCTTTATATCAACCTTTCCAACCTTCTGACTGGACACGTGGATATTGGTTTTCCATCTGATCATTAGATGACTCAGAGTGTTCCGGATCTTAGGACATATTTTATATATTTCCAGTACCTTTATGAGCCAATCATGGGGCACGGAATCGAATGCCTTGCTGTAATCGATGTAGCACATATGGAGGTTACGTTGTTTTACTTTCGACTGTCTGAGTACTACAGCATCAATTGTAAGCTGTTGTTTGCATCCCAGTGCCCCTCGTATACACCCTTTTTGTTCATCACCGAATATGTTATGTGTTTGACAATGACTATATATTTTCTCGTTGATGACGGAGGTGAATAGTTTATAAACTACTGACAAACAAGTTATAGGCCTGTAGTTTTGGGGGGCATTAGGGTCTCCTTTCTTATAGAGCATATAAGTGTTGCCTTCAGTCAAGAATGTTGGTATTTGTGTGGGGTCATTAAGGGCTCTCGTGAAGCATGTTGCGATATTTTCGTGTGCTGCTACTAAGTTCTTGAGCCAGAAATTTTGAAGTCTATCGGGTCCTGGTGCTTTCCAGTTATGAGCTTTTTGCAATATCCTCTTGATATCGTCAGCAGTGAATCTTTCAACAGACATTTCTGGTATATGAGTTTGCTGTCTTTGGTAATTTTCGATCCAAAGTGAGTTCTTCTTATAACCTTCTGAGTTTTCCCACACCTTGTTCCTGTAGTTAATGAACTCTGCTGGAATAGCAGTTGTGTTTATATTGTTTACATGGGCGGAACTATCCAAACCACGAAAAAATTCCCTCTGATTTCTTAAAAACCCGGCGTTTTGAATTTTTCTTTTCGATAGTTCATTATATCTCCTGAGTCTTGCACCCTTCGTCTTAGCTCTCTGTCGAAGTTCGTCTTGCAGTTTTAGAAGCTCGTGGGAATTGGGATTAACATCAACGATTCTTCTTTGTTTCGCTATTGCGATGGTTTTTATCTTCACCTTTTTTGACAAGTTACTCTTCATGTATTCCGAGATGACGTCTGCTGTCGATCTCAATTTTTCGATGTCTTTTTCTATGCGTATTTTCCATGGCGGCTCGCACTTGACACTTCTTTTGTTGTCTTCCTTCTTTACATAGACTGATTGTCAACCGAGCTCTGTAACCGTTACCGCAGCACAGTACAAAAACAGATGGACCTGTTCCAGGTCAAAGTGAGGTTTCAAATGTTTATTTAAAAATTCGTTGATCTTATCGATAAATAACTTTACAGAAGCCGAATTCTTGAGCCTAGGTATTATTGGCCTTGATAGAGGATCTGAATTTTGGTAGTGCGCAATGATGCTAAGGAATTTTTCTTCTATTTCATTGTGTCATTGTGTCATTATTATTATTATTATTGTTATTAAATAAGTTTGCCACTTGCAATTATCCCCGTTACTGATCATTGTTAAAATTTACTATTTCAATGTAAAACGTCAACACATTAGCAATTGATAGATATCAATCACAAAATATGTAATTTTGTGATTAATAATTATATAGATATTATAGTATTTTATGTAACGATCATTAATACACGAGCATATTGTAGGATACATGCAAGTGTATTAAGGGCCATTATATATGAAAGTTGCATACATTATTTTTTCTACTCATTTAGTAATTATCAGTTATTATATAAAACAAGAGCAACAAATAAATTTAAAACTTTTGAACATATTAATTCTCCAATCTTCTTCGTTTATGTATAAATGATTTATTCTACAGTTTGTAAACTTTATTTGGGTGGCTGATCCTGTTCGAATAGTTGTTGAACTGGAGGGCTTGTTAATGTTTGTGTCATTCCTCTTTTCAATTGAATTGAACAATTTATTTTATTCTTCGTTATCACTCATTTTCATAATAAAATTTAAAAGTAATTACCTAATAAACAATTTTAGGATAAATTGTAAAATTTACCTACCCATAATTGAAACTAACAAATTTGAATATCCCGCCTGTAAAAATTAGTTTTTGTACACATAACTAGTGGCACTGCGGTCAACGTGATGCCAACTGATAATACAGGAACTCTTATTATACATTCCTCTATGACTCACTGTGAGAAACATAAGCAGCTTATTTTTATCTATGAACACAGTCAGACTCACTTCAGCTAATGTAAAATTTTGGCTATTAGAAGATGACGAAGACAACTTTTCAAATAAGCAATATAAAATAAAATCTTTGGAACCTGATGGGTCCAATTGGAAATGGCCAAAACGAGATGATATACTGCGGTACCTATTTAAAGATATCAAAACCAAAATTCATTAAAAAGGGATCATATTTTATTCCTGAAATGATTCATTATTTATAATACCTCTTATAGTTATAAAAAATATGACTTTTGTACTTACTTACTTACCTTTTAAGTAATTTTAATGAGATGTTTTTAACTCAAAGAGTTTACATTAATGTTATTTTTTTATTTTATATTCTTTTTAATAAACAAAATGATTATTTAAAATTCTATTACAATTTATTAAAATGCATACTATATGACTTACTTATACCTATAATTAATACAAAAATAAATAGTCGATAATCGAGGCATTGACTTGTCGATAAATGACTTACTGATATTTTCAGTATGTCGATAATGCATTGCATTAATTTAAAATAATTTTTTTTTAAATTGGTTATTAATTGGCATTTGAATGTGAGTTATTATACAAATAAATGTTTGTTTTGAATGTTAGTCTTTACAATAAATTGATGGGATATGAATTTTTAAAATTAAAGGCTTTCAAATATTGCTATCCTGTAGAAAGTCGTTTATGGTGTCGATAATGGGTGCTTTTACCTTATCCACTACTCTTCTGCTTTCCGTGACTGTTTGACGTTTATTAATGGTTTTGAATTTGAATCCCAATTTTTTAATCCAGTTTTCAATAGTTTTCTTACAGACATTTACATTACGACCGACATTTGTCAATTTATTTCTTATTATTTCAATCGTTGGTAACTCATTACTTTTGTAACAGTCATATTTGGTAGTTTTTAATAATTTTATTACAGACACATCTGAAGGTTCGATCAATTCCTTATCACATCGCTTCTTGCGTTCGTAAGGCCCATTCTTGGCTATTTTATGCGTAGTTGACAGGGGAACTTCTGTTAAATCAGATTCTGCTTGCGTTAATTCAGTTTCTTCATCGAAACCAAACATATCTTCTGTGTTTCCAAATTTAAATGACGTCGAATCCTGTTTTCATTTTGATCATAATTATTTAAATTTTCGTTATTGTTACACACAATATTTTGGACCGAACTCGATATTTCCCAAGGACGCCACATTGTAAATATTTAATTTTTAACTAAAAATATAATTGCTATATAATAAATATGTGTCTTACCCAAATTTCTCAGAAAAACACTACACTCTTTCTTGATGTCAGCCTACCAACTAAAGAGTGAGTGTTGTTATCTGTGGTGAACACCTGTTGTGTTCGAAAAAATTGCTATCTCAAAATATACTTTTCAGTAAAAGATGAGAAAAATAATAAATATTTGAAATTAATATTCTTAATTCTTCTTAATAAAACGAGATATAAGGTACTGCTAATTGTCTGGTGTTATGTTTAAGATGTTTTTAAATATAAATAGGTTAATATTGTGTGCATTTTGTTCTATATATTAACGCGAGGTTTCTTAAAAAGTAGGATGGTGCTCCATAATTGCGGGTTAAAAATAATCGTTAGACAGTCGATAAATGTATTTAATAATTATAAAATTATTAAATACGTTAGTAGGAGTACCGACACCTTAAACCATCCCCTCCCCCCGAAATTCGAGCCCCACAAGAAAGGAGGCCCCGCATATTCAAACTGCTCATCTCTATCTGATAGTGACGTCACTCTACCACACCAGCGTTTTGCGCAGGTCATAAGGGCATTGCCGCAAGTTACAGTTCGCTGACCCATGGTTCATGCATGGTATTAACCTTCGAGCTTCCGGCATAACTCACGACCGCTGATCCATGTTTGTACAACAAATGATGATTCTGCAGAATTGCACATTTTTAGTCTATAGTTGCATTTATTTTAGTATATAAGTTCGATTAATTGAATGTATTGGATATAGTGTATTTTTGTGTTTAAGTTGTGTAGTTGTATTGTTAATAAAGTATCTTTTTAAAAAGTGACTTTTCGGGCAGCAACCCTTAATTGGCGCAGTCAGTAGTATAGTGGAAGAGCCCTTAGTGATCCTCTTCGTTTTTTAACGTTTATCCACTTCAAGAACCTTTGGGAAACGTTGAAGTTCGTCCAAAAGTGCCAAAAGAAGAATAAAAGTAAGTGAAGTGTATCCATAATTATTAGAAGAAAAAAATCAATTTAAGTTAAGAAGAAATACCTTTGGAAAACCAAGTGAAGTTCATCCAAAAGCTTTAGAATTAAAGAAGCAAGAAAAAAAACGACACTAGTAACCGGAATGCACCTCAGCATCATCGTTAGCCTGTAAGCAATTATAATTTTTCCTGTTTATTACCTATATGTCAGAAACACCCCAAGCAAACACTCCTGATACCTCTCAATCATTATTACGTCCATCAATCCTAAATTTAAACACACCTAGACTCATAATTACCCCACCTCAAATCAACATTATGCCTGAATTTAATCCAAAACATCTAGACATCCTATCCCCATACGATGGAAATCCCAACGAGCTGTATAACTTCATTAATACCGCTACTCTACTCCTAAGCCATTTCTGGGACAATAACAACATCCAAAGTTTTCAAAACCACCTCCTATTCCAAGGAATCCTAAGTAAACTAACAGGAAGAGCTAAGGAAGTCATCTCAGTCTACGGATGTACAGATTGGGAACATACCAAAGAAACTTTGATCCAAAACTTCGCCGACCAACGTAATGAGAATTCTCTCACAAGAGACTTAGTAAATTTACGTCAAGGACCCAATGAATCTCCACAGCAGTATTACGAGAAAGTAATGGGTCTGCTAAATACAATATCTAACTACATAGAACTCCACAACGGCGATATCAACATAAAGGCAAGTAAGAAGAGCTTTTTCCAGAAACAAGCCCTAACAACTTTCCTAGCAGGACTTCGGGAACCCTTAGGTTCCACTATCAGAGCAATGAGACCAAGCAACCTATCTACGGCAATACAGTACATCCAGGAAGAAAACAATATAAGGTATCTCCAGAAAGCAGTAAACCCTCAACCAACAACCAGCAGGCATATCAGCGCAAACCAACAATATAAATCACCAGCTCCTCTTATGTCTTCACAAGGGCAGCCATCAACGTTTAGACCACAATGGCAACCATCAACTTTCAGACCACAATGGCAACCACCACATCCCCGACCGCAATGGCAGCCACAACCTCAACAGTCTGGATTTAGACCACCGGCGCAACAAAACAATTTCATCCCACAAGGCCAGAAAGTATTCCCTGGACCGTCAAGGTTTCAACAGTTCAGCAGGCCTCAACAACAGAACACCTGGAGTAATAAACCTGGAATATCTCAGCCACATAAACCTACACCAATGAGCATTAGCACTAGAGCTACGACTCAGAACCGAAACTGGAGATCTCAACAGCAAAATCCACCAAGATTCACATCTGAAGAATTATTTAATATTGAACATGCTAACGAAGCATATGGTTATGATACCAACGAATTTGATGATGAAACAGCTTACGATTATTACCACCAAGGAAACCAGTTTTGCGAGACAACAGAATCGTATGAAGAAAAATTTCAAAATGATTACGAAGAACAATCGACAAATTTTTGGGAAAATGCCGAAAACAACAACGCGACGTAATAGAGCTTAATTCTTACCAAGGTAAAAGGGAACTACCCTATATAACCATCTCCAACCCTCCTCTTAAACTACTTATCGACACTGGTGCTACCAAATCTTTCCTCAATCCCGACATCGCCTCGAAATATTTCCATGATAAAATCAAACATGAACCTTTTATAGTAACCTCCATTTTCCAAAATCATTCTCAAGATTATTGTGCCGACATACCTATATTTTCCGAATTCCAAAAAAACGGAAATTTCAAATTCTACCTCTTCAAATTCCACAAAACCTTTGATGGCCTAATAGGCCTTGATAATCTCAAGCTTCTAAAAGCAAAACTCAATTTTCCTGATTCTGAACTCGTCACAGAAAATTCTGTTCTACCTATTCAATATTATGAAAGTATCAAAACCCAATTTTACTCCATCCAACTCGAACCACAGACAATTACTCAAGTCCGAGTACCCGTTAAAGAAACACATGGAACTGTCATACTTCCGAAACAAGAGATACAAGGAGCTTTCCTTAACGAAAGTCTAACTACAGCAGCCAATGGTCTAGCATGGACAGAACTCATCAATGCCACGGACGAACCAATACAGATAGCACTAACAGATCCAGTAATAAGTTCGGGGATCCACTTACCCGATTACCATCTTTACACAGCCGACATTATACCTCAGGAATACCAGAAGACAGATGTCGAACATCTACTTAGAACCGATCATCTCAATCCAGAAGAAGAAGAGCACATTAAACGATTGTGCAAAAAGTTTTCAGATGTCTTCCATCATCCAGAGTCACCCCTCGCCTTCACCAATCAAATCAAGCATAAAATCAGAACAAGAGATGAAGTTCCCACTTACACCAAATCATACCGCTATCCTCATATTCATAAAGAAGAGGTCCAAAAACAAATAGCATCAATGTTAGACCAAGGAATCATTCGACCAAGCCAATCACCATGGTCATCTCCTATATGGGTCGTCCCCAAGAAACCCGACGCCTCGGGAAAGATTAAATGGCGAATAGTGGTAGACTACCGTAAAGTTAACGAGAAGACAATAGACGATAGGTATCCAATCCCAAACATCACAGATATCTTAGACAAACTAGGAAGATGTCAATATTTCTCTACCCTCGACCTAGCTAGTGGATTCCACCAGATTGAAATGGCAGAAGAAGACATCCCTAAAACTGCATTTAACGTCCAGAACGGCCACTATGAATACCTCAGAATGCCATTTGGACTCAAGAACGCCCCTGCAACATTTCAAAGAGTAATGGACAATGTTCTCAAAGGATTGCAAGGAGAAATATGTCTTGTATATATGGATGACATAATCGTTTTTTCTACGTCCCTGCATGAACATCTTGTCAACCTCACGAGAATCTTCAAAAGGCTTAGAGAAACGGGATTTAAGATACAGGTAGACAAATGTGAATTTCTGAAAAAGGAAGTTAGCTTCTTAGGTCACATTGTGACTCCAGAAGGAACTAAGCCGAATCCTGACAAAATCAAAGCTATTGTCGACTACCCAATTCCGAAAACAGCCAAAGAAATCAGAGGATTTCTGGGATTAATGGGCTACTATAGAAAATTCATCAAAGACTTTGCTCGAATAACGAAACCTTTAACTTCATGCTTGAAGAAAGATGCTAAAATAGAACACACACCAGTATTCCTAGAATGTATCAAGACCTGTAAAAACCTCTTAACCAATGAACCACTGCTTCAATATCCAGACTTCACGAAGCCATTCAACCTCACCACAGATGCTAGCAACTTCGCCATTGGAGCCGTACTTTCTCAAGGTCCCATTGGCAACGACAAGCCAATTGCATACGCGTCCAGAACTCTAAACGAAACAGAAATTAAATACTCAACTATAGAAAAAGAAATGCTAGCAATAATATGGGCTACTAAATACTTTCGCCCGTATCTTTTTGGAAGGAAATTCAAGATTCTATCAGACCATCAACCCCTCAAATGGTTGTTCTCGCTGAAGGACCCAAATTCTAAATTAGTAAGATGGCGACTGAAATTGGAAGAGTTCGACTATGAAGTTGCATATAAAAAAGGTAAATCTAATACTAACGCCGACGCCCTTTCTAGAGTTGAGATCAACGCACATGAACTTGACAAACAACTTCAAGAAGAAATAAGTAAATTAGATAACGAAGACACGGCATCAATGTACAACCACCCAGGATCTACCCTCGATCCTTTAGAAGATATCGAAACAGAAATTTTTCGCACGACAGACCATCTAAATCCCAAAGAACTCCAAATAATTAAGGAATTACTAGAAGAAGGAGAGAAGCAACACTCTTCGTCAAACAATCTAAACATGGAAGAACTCCCAACTATAGAAGACTTACTTCAAGAAAGAGAAGACGATTCCGATTCAAATGCAACAAGACATACAGCTCAAGAAAACCCTATCCTAGGAATTCCCATAAGCGAGAGACCACTAAATCACTACAACAATCAAGTGATATTCAAACTAGTTAACCATAGTCCAGCTCCACCAGTTAGCGAAGTAACTTTTGTTAATAAGAAAAGGATTTATATTCAAGTTGGCAAAAACAATCTAAAAGGAGACTTTTTCAATTTCTTCAAAAACTATCTCGATCCCAAGAAAAAATATGCTCTGTACTTCGAAAATGATGATCTCTATCCACTTCTCTGTAACATAGTACGAGAAACATTCAAAAACACGGCCTACGATTTAGTAAAATGCAATCAAGTTTTAGAAGATGTTAATAGCTCCCAAAGACAAAAGGACATTATACATCAATACCATGAAGGAAAGACCAACCACAGAGGTATAAATGAAACCGAAAACCAAATTCGGAAACTATACTATTGGCCTACATTGAAGAAAGATGTTGAAGAAATTATCAATTTGTGTGATACTTGTCTAGCCAGCAAATACGACAGAAATCCTCCAAAACCAAAATTCATGATAACACCAACGCCAACAAAACCTTTGGAAATAATTCATCTCGATACCTTCCAAGCAAATGGTCAAAAGTTTCTGACTATCGTCGATGCATTTTCCAAGTATGGACAAGCCTATCCGATAGAAGGATCTAATTCTATCAACGTTCTAAATGCTCTCCTCATCTATGTAACACATCATGGAATGCCACACATGATGGTAGCTGACAGTGGTACCGAGTTCAAGAATGGACTTATGCAAGAGTTTGTAGACACCCATAAGATTATAATTCATTACACAACTGCGGATAGCCCGCAGTCGAATGGAATAGTTGAACGCTTCCACTCCACAATACTCGAACATCTCAGAATCCTCAGAACAAAGAAGAAAACTTTAAGCATTAAGGAACAAATGCTATATGCCATCCTGGGTTACAACAGTTCTGTTCACTCTGTAACTAAACAAAAACCAATAGATGTCCTGAATGGTCATTTCGGCGCTCAAGACCCTTTTGACATGGACATCGATAGACCTTTGTTAAACAACTACACACAAGGCCATCGGGAAAAAACGAAAGAAATATATAAAGAAATCAACAAGAGAATCCAAGACATCAAAGAAAAAAGCCATAGAAAAAAGGAATGAGAAACGACAAACTCCTATATCCTACAAACCTTCTACCAAAATTTATACCAAAAAGATGGTCAAAAGAAATAAATTACTTCCAAGATTTTCTCCTAAAATCATTACAAAAGACAACGAGGTCACTGTTGACACTCAAAATACAACTATACACAAGAAAAATGTCAAACACCAGCCAAACAAATCTAATGTGAACCCTATATTACAGATGTACATACATCATGGCCCAAGAAGTTCTGATCCAGGATCTCAAGGACAACCCAGGAATTCTACCCCTCAAGCTGGGACTAGCAAGAATTCGAACTAGTAAACACGACTTTATCCACTATTTTCCCCTGAGACCATTAGCTGAAGAAATAAATGCACTCGAAAACCAATATCGAACAGTAACATCAGAAATTCAAGAAGGACTAACACAACCTTACTTCGATCAGCTTCAAAATTTCGACCAGAGTCTGCAGTACCTACTAATCGCTGCTAAGCAGAAACTCCACAGCATCTATCCAGAATATAAACTGAAGAGAGGATTAATTAATGGTTTGGGAAGCATAATCAAAGTAATATCAGGCAATTTGGATCAAGAAGATGCCGAAAGATACGACAAGGCCATCGCCTCACTTGAGAAAAATCAAAACAACATTATATCAGAAATTGACAGGCATACGAGTCTAAACAAACTAATCATGGCAAACTATAATACTACAGTGACACTCATTACACACAACCAAGAAAACATTGCTTTTGAGATAAACAAAATCAGCACTGATATGAACAAATTTGTATTTGACTTCAATAACTATATGGAAGTACGAAACATATTAGACCAGCTCAACCTAACTCTTCAGACTATCTTACAGCTTCTCACGGACTTAGAAACGGCCATCACATTTGCAAGATTAAATATCATTCATAGCAGCCTAATCAACCCAGAAGAATTGAAATGGGCCGTAGAGAAAATGCATGAACATCACTCATCCGAACAATTGGCATACGTTCAAGAAGATTTCACGAAATACTTCAACATTCTAAGAGTTGACGGTTATTACACCAATCACACATTGGTATTTGTCATCCACTTTCCAGTCTTCTATCCCGATCCGTTCTCATATTTTCATCTATTTTCAACTCCCACATATAACCAAACAATAATCATTCCACCTGGTCCTTACCTAGCCTCTAATGAAAACCTTTACCAATATATGGAAACACCCTGTGAACCAATGGGCGTAGAATACCTATGTGTAGAACAGCTACTTCAAGAAAGCTATGATTGTGTTAACGAAATCCTGAAGCTCACCAACGAAGAAGCCCGATGCGAACATCTACCTATCGCAATTAACTCCACATTCATTCAAGAGATGTCAGAAGCCCATTATATAGCAGTTTTTCCCCAGGCTACAAAGATTTCTACACAGTGTTCCTCTTCAAAAATTATGGTGCTTCAAGGAACATACCTCATCGAACTTCCTCCAGGATGTCGCTTCAGAACAAATATGGAAGCATTTGAAAACACAAAATCGGTAATACGAGAAGAAGCTTTAACCCTACCAAGAATCAAAACCTCCTCACAGACTCAGATAGCCAAGACCAAACCGTTAACAATCAAGAAAATCCCGCTGGACCAACTCCACCTCCTTACCAGGGAAGAAGAACGACTACAATCAATATCTACCAATCAGCAAAAAACAGACCCCACACACTTCTGGATGACTCCGATCTACATCATCATAACCATTTGTATAATACTGGGATTATATAAACTTCGAGGACGTCAACGTAAAACTCCAGAAGAACCAGAGGTTCATCAGGATGTGCCATCATCACCATCAGTTTTGTTCGTCCCTTACAAAACTTCTTCAGGGGATGGAGAAGTTACAGTTCGCTGACCCATGGTTCATGCATGGTATTAACCTTCGAGCTTCCGGCATAACTCACGACCGCTGATCCATGTTTGTACAACAAATGATGATTCTGCAGAATTGCACATTTTTAGTCTATAGTTGCATTTATTTTAGTATATAAGTTCGATTAATTGAATGTATTGGATATAGTGTATTTTTGTGTTTAAGTTGTGTAGTTGTATTGTTAATAAAGTATCTTTTTAAAAAGTGACTTTTCGGGCAGCAACCCTTAATTCGCATATCTCTACTATTATTGGTAAGATTTTTATGAAACAAACGACATTATGATTGTTAGATTATTATCATGTACAGGATGTGCAAAAATATGTCATATAGGTAAGAAAACCATATTACTTTACTTTCGGCGGCGCGCAATTGGGGTAACCTAACATAACAAACCCCACGAAAACAGGAGGGGTGGGGGTCGCCGAAAGTAAAAAGCAATGTGGTTTTCTTACCTATATGAAGTCCAGTCTACTGGAGAAAGAAGAGAAGATAACACAATTGAGGAAGAGATCAGAAAACTATTTTTATAGCCATTAGGCCAACCTAGACCCAGCAGGTGTGTATAAAGTGTCGGCGTTTACCATAAAAAATAAAAACAAATATACTTATGTTGGTGTGTTAGCGGAAAAGGATGCCATAAAAAATGTCTACTTCTTAAAGGGTTACTACAAAAATATATTTCTAAGTGTTTACAACAATAGAGCAGCTCTTATTGCAGATGGTTATATTATAATACTTTATAATAATGGTATGGAGATAATATGTTTGCCTACAGAAAAAACGTTTGTAACATTTACTACAAATGGTATTCCGTCTTACCAAGGCAATATAGAAAATTTTTGTACGGAGGATATTCCTTTTACCCAAGAAGATATGACCCCAATTAAAAACATTACTATGCAGAAGATAAAAGATCGTATTAAATTAAGGTTTTGCCAGCGCTTAGAAGAAATTGCCGAAGGAACAGAAATGATAATTACCGCTATAAACGAAGTTAAACACAGAGACTTCGTTACATATTAAAGTTTGAGAACTCGGATATCTTCTATTGCTCAAACTATTGGTTGGAAAGAGAATTTGCAGAAATGGACCTAAGTTATAGAATTAAGATAAAAATAGATAAAATTAAACATACGTCTAATAGAGATAATAAAAGAGTTGTATTTTGTGTGTAATATTTGTATTTGTTTGTATTATACTCAACATGTTATTATAGTAAATAAAAAAGATTAAAAAAATAGCGTTTTGCTATTGCCCGCCAGTGTTGTTTTATTCCTATTTCCTAAAGATATGGGTTAAGGGAGGTGGTGCGTCACTTAACCTAATGACATCATGTATATTGATCGAACTTGACATACCTAACATAATGCCATTTGTTCGATGAAAATCCGACCAATAATAACGTTTGTTCCATAAAAATCTGACCAATAATAGCAGAGATATTCGCTAGTGCCCTAATGACAACTTTTTTGAACATCCTGTATATGATGACAATCTAACAATCATAATGTCGTTTGTTCCATAAAAAATCTGACCAGTAATAGCAGAGATATGCACTAGTGCCCTAATGACAACTTTTTTGAACATCCTGTATATGATGACAATCTAACAATCATAATGTCGTTTGTTCCATAAAAAATCTGACCATTAATAGCAGAGATATGCACTAGTGCCTTAATGACATCTTTTTTGCACATCCTGTATATGATAATAATCTAACAATCATAATGTTTGTTCCATAAAAATCTGTCCAATAATAGCAGAGATATGAGGCAATGTTCTTATGACCTGCGCAGAACGCTGGTGTGGTAGAGTGACGTCACTACCAGACAGAGATGAGCAGTTTGAATATGCGGTGCCCCCTTTGTTGTGGGGTTCGAATTTCGGGAGATGAGGATGGTTTAAGGTGTCGGTACTTCTACTTACGTTTTAACGATTATTAGTTGAAATTATAATATTTAATGAATATATCCTCAAATAAGAATTTTAAATTATAATATTGACTGGACTATGACTGTATTCAAGTCAAACGATAAGCCGAAACATTAAATTTCGTACTATATCTCTTACGTCGACTATACAAATACTTTCTTTAGAAATTCGATGTCGGTATTTAAAAAATAACATCATTCAAATCGTGATAAATGAATTTCAAAATTTCACCCCGTATTTTTATAATAGACCATACGTGATATATTTAATTGTTGAGGAACTTACATAAATATACAGGGTGTTTCATTAAAAATAAAGAGTATAGACTATGCTAGACTTGCGTGAATCACTCTTTACAATTAAATTTATGTTTTAAAAGCGCACATTTAAATTTAAAAGTTTATGTGTCTCAGCGTTTTTTATAATTTATAAAATAAGGACACAGCCAATTCTATTCCATAAGTGGTTTCCACACTGTATAATCCTTATTAAGATTAAAACCGTTACAAGCCTGCGTTAATTTCATTTTTATACCTTACAATTTAACCATTTTCTTAATGCCGTCCTTTAAATCAGAATTTAGTGAAGTATCGTGTAGTGAACATAATCACCCATTATGGCATTTACTTTGTAGAACACCCACACATACTGTAGACAATATCGTTATTCTAGCAATATGACGTCAATAAAATATTAACATTCAGTTATTCCGATAAAAATTTTAATCAATACTGTAATCCCGTATTAAGAACTTTAATTATTTGTGGTATAATTAATAGAAGTCCAGAAAATAATTTGAAAAAGCTTTTCGTTCAAAATCATATTTCACTATACTTTAGATAAATGCGAGAAAACCAATATTTCCGCTTGTTACACGGCTTATGACAAAGGATTAGTCCGTGTTCAGAATCAATTCGAACATTTTGATATTTACATTATATTGTATGTCTGTGTTGGTAGAGTCTGTTTCACGAAACTCCGAAGCCACCTGAAATTGCAGTCAAAAACACCACCTTATTGTAAAATTGAAAATCAGTAGCGTAACGATTTCACATTTTATAGGTTAACACAAAATTAGAATATTAGTAATTTATTTATTCCAAACAGGTTTTATAGCCTAATTACATGGAATAAGAATTAATAATACATACATTTTATCCTAACATTGTGTAGTATGGCCATTGATAAATATAACAGTAATATATTGATTAATGTAGAGAATTAAAAACAAGGTAAAGACGACTAATTTGCAGAATTGTTCCTTCATAAACAAAATTTTTCAATATATTCATAAAAACTGTTCATAAATTGTCTAATTGACATTGTCCTATCTACTTCGGTAACATTATTGACAAGTTTTAATATGGGCTCAAGAGGAGAACAAACGAATGTTCTTAGTCTTCCAAACAATAAAGAGAAGAGGATAGAGTTAACCTTGAGGGAACTTTGAAAGGAATTAAGTACAATATAATAAATTACTAGAAGTCGATATACAATTAATTATTTTATAAAAGAAAATCACCATATTCAATTTACGTCGACTAGTGATAGAGATAGCCTAAAGTACTTCCCTTAATCTAGTTGTCCTAATTGTTCTATTTATACGATTGGCTCTCTTAACTGATTTTTGTATATGTGAAAAGAAAGATATTTGACTATTATAAGTAACTCCAAGATCCTTGACTCCATCTTTCCTGGAACAGGAAGGATGAAGAATATTAATAATAATGATTTATTTATCATGATTTGACAATGTCTGTGTGAAAAATAGACGTAGAAAAACACAAATTTTAATTATAAACAAAATACCCTTATACATAGATTTAAATACACATTTTATTTTTCATTAGGTAGTATGTCTGCTGCCTCTGCTTTTATTATTTTACAAACTTCCTCATCTTCTGCAATTTGCATGACATATATTGTTGTTATTACAAATGCCTTATTTAATTTAGCCAATGGTTCGTAGTTTAACTTGTTGATGCAATCATTAATTTTTGAAATGGAATACTGTCGAATTGAAGTATTTAAAAAAAAATATATTCATGAAATTTCAATTACATTTCTTATTTCTTCTAAGCTAAGTAAAGCTTGTGCGCTGAAACTTGCTTCAATAAACTGGGTTACTTCTTTATGATAATTCAATAAAGTTACAGATGCCTCATCTATTTAAAAATTATCTCCTGATGTAGTGCTGGCAGTAACTGAAACAAACTCGCTCTCCTGCAGTATCTTGTCTGCTGTAACACCTGCTGTTAATTTACTATACTGTTTTGGATTGTTGCTTCAATCTTTGGCACGCATTTCATCTTTGTGTCCCACATGTGTTTCCGTAATTAGTACCATTATATTTCCTTTAATTTATAATTACAAATAAGTTAAAATATAATATTCAAATTATAGTTATCTGATAAGTAGATACCATCACTTTCAATGTACGTTTAATTCTTGATGGATACATTAAACGAATATGGATGCTTCCTCAGGTCTTTATATTACGTTTCTTATAGGTACGAAAAAAAAAGCTTAAAATTATACATTCATAAAAACTAAACAATTATGTAATGTCTTTCTTATTTATTTGAAAGTTTTTATTACGACGGTGGGATACATTTATACACACGGTATGTCTACTCAATTAATTTATTTATTCACTAATTTATATTATATATACATTATATTCACTTACGCTGGTTTATATAAACATTTCACTACTGTTTATTTACTTAGACTCAATTTATATATTTACTTGTTCACTGTTTATCTCACGAGATAAAATTATAAACTAAACTTCTTCCTCTGGTCGGTAATCTTTATATATGAAATGCCTTTTATTCCCGAACCTTCTAGAATGCGGCTCACAAAAACAATGGTCCTACCTGGAAGGCTCTAGATAAGACTAGTCACAAAAAATAATGATTAACAGTTCGAATAAATCTCTGCGCCTTCGCCAAAATTTTAACTTTCGCACATAGCACAGATAGAGTCGGATTCAGGGACTACGCCAGTGTGCGATTTCGAAACATTACCCCCTCCTTAAAAGGAAGTTACTCCTGGAACTTCTGTGTAGCCGGAACTGAATGTTTAAATCGGCAACTGGACCCATGTCTGCACTTTCCGGTCGTATGGAAACAACGGGGTACCGATAACGTGGGGTATAGCTGCAAATTAGTATGTTGACACCGGTATCTTGGAAGATCACCTCTATCATGTTCCTGGTGACTTGCCAATCCAATTAGTTGCTCTCTATCCTGGGCATTGCTAGTTTCTCTACGTGGGATTCCAGCACATGATCTTGAAAGCTTCGTGGCGCTTCGCATACATCCCGGTAGGTGGATCGATCTGCAAATTATTTTCTAGTCTAAGTGTCTTACCAGGGGCTGGCATCTAATATTCAAGTTTATCTAATTGTCAAAACTTCTGTCCAAAGACGGTTGTCAACCTCCGTCCGTGTTTAATACTGGCGGAGATGTTATGTGCCAGTGAGTACTCTTCCGGGAGCGTGAACAAATCTTGTCTTTGTTATGTAGTGACTCCGTATCTAGCTTTCCCGGTACCTCCGTATGCCCCCATAAATTCTTCGAAGGCTGGGTCAGACTCTTGTTGTAGATGGTTCACCCCTTCCCCTTAATCATGGTCTCCTTCGAATGGTGGTAGTCGGTTTTGGAGGACTACTCTCGGTTTTCCACTGGGGATCTTGCTTATACGATAGGTGATGTCGTTGATCCTCTTCTTGATTAAGTATAGACCTTCTCATGATTTCTGTAATTTTGGAGAAAATCCTTTTCTCCTTGTCGGGTTGTGTAACCATACTTTGTCCCCCTCGTTCAAACTGCATTATGTGACCTGCGTATCGTACCGTTTTTTCATTCTGTCACTGGCAACTTGAAGATTATTTCGAACCAATTCGTACACATCGTCCATCCTGTTCGAATTTGGTTTTTAATTACCAAATTCTCCCGTGATTTAATTTCAACTTCCCCTGTATACTACTGTGCGAATATTATGCTCAACACATATAACTAAATATATCCTTATTTTCAACAGTTAATATTTCTTTACTTCACTAAAAAAGTCATTTTAAATTTACTAACACCTACGAATAACAGATAAATATCGTTTTCTGAAATTCTACTGAACATATCAAAGTCCCCGACATCTTATCTCTTCATAAAAACTCTCTTCCAAACTCTGTTATCTGTATCTACGAAACCATTGAAAACCCCCAAAAAAAACATCTTCATAACTGCCAAATTCACTTGTTGTTCGAACGTTACGTTTAAAATACTCGTATCCCATTGGTTAGACCCGACCAAGTGGACCCTACGTCAGCTAAGATATAAATACGACATATAACCTACATCCAGCCTCTTTTCATCATCAAACGGGGCACAGAAAGGTACTCATTTTTTAGAAGAGCACCCGGCATGTTCATAGCGGGAACAAACATGTGTTCTTAAACCGTAATCATCTCATAAATCTTCATAATATGTGCAAACTACCTTCATTCACCGCGTAAAAATCAAGTGAATTCTTAATTGTTCAAGCAAATAAAAGAAAAATGTACTTTTCGTCAATATACAAGTGAAAGTGACATAATAGTTTGATTTAAAAAACCGCCATAATCCTACAGTGAACTACATATAACTACACGGTCCTTCGAGCTAAGTAAACTACAACCTTCCGTTCCATTTATTATCCCAAGTGCAAAAAAGGGTTAATAAAACATGGTCCTGTCGAGACCGGATAGAACCAGAAAAAAGTGAAGCAGTCCTAGCGACCAGGAGAGAGCAGTGAAACAGCCCTTGGAGTCCAGAGAATATAGACCCTCAGCGTTCCCGAGAACTCTTCGAGAATATCAGTCAGCAGAAAACATTCATTAGATAAGGTATTTATCGATAATAAAAGATTTTGTATATTTGCTTATCAACCAACGTAGAATTTTGTAAACATAGTATATAGGGTGATTTAAATGGTTTCACCTTCATATTAATTTGGATTTATAATAACATTCTTTGACATTGTTTGTGTAAAATAAAATAGTATATAGGGTGATTTAAATGATTTCACCTTCATATTAATTTGGATTTATAATAACATTTTTTGACATTGTTTGTGTAAAATAAAACAGTATACAGGGTAATTTAAATGATTTCACCTTCATATTAATTTGGATTTATAATAACATTCTTTGACATTGTTTGTGTAAAATAAAATAGTATATAGGGTGATTTAAATGATTTCACCTTCATATTAATTTGGATTTATAATAACATTCTTTGACATTGTTTGTGTAAAATAAAATAGTATACAGGGTTATTTGAATGATTTCACCTTCATATTAATTTGGATTTATAATAACATTCTTTGACATTGTTTGTGTAAAATAAAATAGTATACAGGGTAATTTAAATGATTTCACCTTCATATTAATTTGGATTTATAATAACATTCTTTGACATTGTTTGTGAAAAATAAAATATTATACAGAGTAATTTAAATAATTACACACTAAGATTGTTATGGAACCATGTTTTGCAACGAGCCGTAAAACACTGAAATATGGCACGGCTGGTAGCAAAAATAAAATAAGACATTACGCTGAGACAAAATAAACATTGCCTAAACATAGCCATTAATTTACATTTTATGTTAAATATAATAATACACGGCAGATTGTTACTGCCCATTTCAACCGTTTGACAGCCTGTAATAACATTTCAAAATGTACTGCCCAACAATTAAGAACATTCACGTCCGAAGCTAGATCTATCGTAAAGTCATTGTTAAATTTAAATATCAATAAGGAAGAGTATTTGATGCACTAATCGTTCACATATTAAAAACAAAGTTACATTATAATACAAAAAAAATCTCTTGAAGAAAATGAGACTGATCAAAATTTAATTGCTAGTGATACTTTTTTTGATTTCTTGAGAAAAAAATGTACAGTCTTGGAAAACTTGTTAACCCAAGATCCCAAACCCTAACCATTCACCATCAATGCAAATCTCCAGAATATTATCGTCAAAAAACGTACTGTTCTGGACACAACTCATTCACAATACCTTACGGATAACCTCTCTCATACTCATTCTTTGGTGTGACCACACCACTTTCAAATCACAACTTACCCTCAAAAACATTCTTAATTCACAAAACACTCTTAACACTTGAAATTTTTCTCACGTATGGACTTTGTCAAAATTTCAAAGAAAACGCGACGATTCTAGATCTTGGGTCCCTCGTTTATATAAGAAACGGGAAGACATGGAGACTCCATTTTTGGTATTGGGCATATACGATGCGTGAAATCTCAAAAAAATACACAAAATAAAAAATTCCCTTTCGGGGGCGGTTTTTTTGAGGGGTGGCTACCCTTATTTTTGGAAAAAATGAAATTCCAACGACGTCATCGGTTTCCTTGAATTTTTTTATGTACGGCCCTAAATTTTCATATATTATCTTAAATTTGAAATTTTTCTCAAGTCATCACCCCTTAGGGGGTGGGTGGGGGATGACTGATTTAGGTTAAAATGAAAGGTAATCATCCATTAATACATTCCCGTGAAAAAAAAAATTTTGTCAGGTATGGAAGTATGCTAAACCCGAGAGCTGTACACCATCGAATAATCAAATTTTTGAAACATTTTTTTCGCATAACTTTATAAAAAAACAAGTTATCAAAATGAAATTTTGGGTGTATACGTAAAAAATTACGTAGAATTTGATTCCGAATTCAAAAATTTATTTTTACGACTATTTTACAAAGTCACCCCCACCCCCGCCCTTAGGGGGTGGGTGGGGGATGACTGATTTTGGTTAAAATGAAAGGTAATCATCCATCAATACATTCCCGTGAAAAAAAATTTTTTATCAGGTATGGAAGTATGCTAGACCCAAGAGCCCTACTCCAACCGGATTTTGTATATTTGCTTATCAACCAACGTAGATTTTGTAAACATAGTATATAGGGTGATTTAAATGGTTTCACCTTAATATTAATTTGGATTTGTAACATTCTTTGACATTGTTGGCGTAAAATAAAACAGTATACAGTGCGGTTTAAATAATTTCACCTTAATAGTAATTTGGATTTATAATAAAAGTCTTTGATATTTTTCATGCAACATAAACATTTATATTTATATTATGCAGTGTGATTTAAATAAGTTCACCTTAATATTAATTTGGGTTTATAATAAAAGTTTTTGATATATTTTTCATGCAACATAAACATTTATATTTATATTATACAGTGTGACTTAAATAATTACACCTGAATATTGATTAATTACATTAACATCGTTGAAATTTCTTATAAAACATACATTCATTGTACAGTGTGTCCTAAATAATTACATATTGAGATTGTCATGGAACCATAATAACACTAGTAGGTATTGTTGTGTGAGAAAACCAGGTACAATTACAGTGTCATTTTAACTTGCAACGAGCCGTAGAAAACTGAACAGGCACGGCTGGTAGCAAAATATATTACGCTAATGAAGATAAGCATTGTTCAAACATAGCCATTAATTTACATTTCATGTTAAATATAATAATACACGGCAGATTGTTACTGCCCATTTTAACCGTTTGACAGATTGTAATAACATTTCAAAATGTACTGCCCAACAATTAAGAACATTCACGTCCGAAGCTAGATCTATCGTAAAGTCATTGTTAAATTTAAATATCAATAAGGAAGAGTATTTGATGCACTAATCGTTCACATATTAAAAACAAAGTTAGATTATAATACAAAAAAAATCTCTTGAAGAAAAAGAGACTGATCAAAATTTAATTGCTAGTGATACTTTTTTTGATTTCGTGGAAAAAAAAATGTACAGTCTTGGAAAACTTGTTAACCCAAGATCCCAAACCCTAACCATTCACCATCAATGAAAATCTCCAGAATATTATCGTCAAAAAACGTACTGTTCTGGACACAACTCATTCACAATACCTAACGAATAATCCCTCTCTTACTCATTACATTCATTCTTCCGGTGTGACCACACCACTTTCAAACCACAACTTACCCTCAAAAACATTCTTAATTCACAAAACACTCTTAACTCGTAAATAAATAAATGTCAAACCAACACTTACACTCGAATAAACGATTCACTCTCATACTCAACGCTCTTTCAGTGCAGGATAGCACTCTCTCATTGCTTAAACTCTTTCTCGTCAAGAAAGCAATCCTTTAGTCCTCTGGAAGAGGACAGTGATACTTATATACTTGAAACTATGTGAAAAACTTAAACTTATACTTGAACATTGAGAAACAAATACTTTAACACTTAAAACCCTGGACGATTAAAAAAAAAAAGCTTAGACACTTTGACATGAACATTACTCTTATGTGAATACCTGGATAAAGGTATTGAAATGAAGAAGAATATACTTGGTTGAAAAGAAGATGATACTTGGCTGAAAATGAAGATACTTGGTTGAAAAGAAGATGATACGTGGCTGAAAATGAAGATACTTGGTTGAAGAAGAAGATACTTGGTTGAAAAGAAGATGATACTTGGTTGAAAATGAAGGTACTTGGTTGAAAAGATGAAGATACTTGGTTGAAGAAGAAGATACATGGTTGAAAAGAAGATGATACTTGGATAATATAAACACTTGGGTGACGTTTAGAAGAAAACGGCATCCCCCCTTACTCATATGTTACTTAAACAATCACATTGACGACACTTTCAATTTAACACAACTTGACAAAAACATTATATACATATCTTACCCTCCTTTTCTTGACGAAAACAATCACATTGACGACACTTTGAATTTAACACAACTTGACAAAAACATTATATACATATCTTACCCTCCTTTTCTTGACGAGAACAGAAATAACTCCTTTACATTAATTAAAACATTTTAAATAACTCATTCTTACCCGCAAAAGAGTCGGGTCCCCTCAACACAAACATCTATAATCATAAAAACATATACAAAAACAATCTCAAAAGAGTTAGAAAAAACTCTCTCATCATACTTATACACTCGTGGTCACTACCTTACATTTACTTTATGCTAACTCACACTTACATTATTACTTGCACTAGCATACAATTGCACCTTAATCATACTTATACTCATACTCATATTGGCACTCAAAGCTCACATTAATAATACTTTTACATTTATTCGTACATATTCGTATTTACATTTGCATTTACTCTTGTCAACGTGACAAAGCGTGCTCTCGTTGCACAAATAAACAACCTTATATGTAAAGAGGATCTCTCTCACAATTCCTCTTATATTGGTGGTCACATTACTTGTACTTATACGATCATGTCACATCATTAATTAATCACACATTAACCTTTCAAACATTAAAACATTACTCTCTTACAATCACCCTCACAAGTCATTCCTCCGCGTAGAAAGGGAGTAGCGCAAGCTACATTGGAGTTTTCACGTTCTCCGAAGAAAAACGTTCCCTTTCTTATCCAGCACCATTCATTCTGATACAATAAAAACCCGGAAAAACACCCACATGAGCTTTCCATGCTCTCTCATGGAATTTCATACCCCTTCAAAACTTGGTCCCCCTTTTTGTTTACATATGCCCGAGGTTCCTGGGCCGTTACTCCTTAAACAAACTGGTACCACAATTGTTTTAACCTAGAGTCAACGCTTGGCGTGACGTAAGTCGCTAGGCCCCAATCGGACCGGGTAAGCCTCTGCCGGTGGCGAATTGCGCTGGTACATAGATTCAGTAGGCCCGAAAAAACTGCCGCTTGGCCCTTTCCTATCTCTCTCATTACTTCATCTTTCTTTCTCATGAAACTTAATCCAACCCTTACTCTTATACAACATAATCATGTACTCACTCACTTACGCTCTCTCCTTCCTTTTATATTGCTTACCTTCTTATCGTTTACAACTCTAGTCCATTTCTAGAGTATATTGCTTACACTCTTATCGTTTACAACTCTAGTCCATTTCTAGAGTATATTGCTTACACTCTTATCGTTTAAAACTCTAGTCCATTTCTAGAGTATATTGCTTATCTTCTTATCGTTTACAACTCTAGTCCATTTCTAGAGTATATTGCTTACATTCGTTACATTCATGACTTAGAGTCCTTACAACACTCTAACCTCAAATCTTATTCATTCGTTACATTCACGACGATAGTCCTTATAACACTCTAACCTCAAATCTTATTAATTCGTTACATTCATGACGTTAGAGTCCTTACAACACTCTAACCTCAAATCTTATTCATTCATTAAATTCATGACGTTAGAGTCCTTACAACACTCTGACACCGACATTAGGTCACTTTACAACCCCTATACACCTATTTACATAGTTACTCTCACAATTATTCACTTTCATTCACAATCCTGCATCAACACTGTATACACACTCACGCTCCATACCCTTTCACTAACATCAGCATTCGATGTCTGAGAGCAGCCATCTCTCACCTCTCTTCCATTCTTCCCGCGCCCCCAATATGTTCGAATTTGGTTTTTAATTACCAAATTCTCCCGTGATTTAATTTCAACTTCCCCTGTATACTACTGTTCGAATATTATGCTCAACACATATAACTAAATATATCCTTATTTTCAACAGTTAATATTTCTTTACTTCACTAAAAAAGTCATTTTAAATTTACTAACACCTAAGAATAACATAAATATCGTTTTCTGAAATTCTACTGAACATATCAAAGTCCCCGACATCTTATCTCTTCATAAAAACTCTCTTCCAAACTCTGTTATCTGTATCTACGAAACCATTGAAAACCCCCAAAAAAAACATCTTCATAACTGCCAAATTCACTTGTTGTTCGAACGTTACGTTTAAAATACTCGTATCCCATTGGTTAGACCCGACCAAGTGGACCCTACGTCAGCTAAGATATAAATACGACATATAACCTACATCCAGCCTCTTTTCATCATCAAACGGGGCACAGAAAGGTACTCATTTTTTAGAAGAGCACCCGGCATGTTCATAGCGGGAACAAACATGTGTTCTTAAACCGTAATCATCTCATAAATCTTCATAATATGTGCAAACTACCTTCATTCACCGCGTAAAAATCAAGTGAATTCTTAATTGTTCAAGCAAATAAAAGAAAAATGTACTTTTCGTCAATATACAAGTGAAAGTGACATATGATTTAAAAAACCGCCATAATCCTACGAATACTACAGTGAACTACATATAACTACACGGTCCTTCGAGCTAAGTAAACTACAACCTTCCGTTCCATTTATTATCCCAAGTGCAAAAAAGGGTTAATAAAACACATCCTTCTTCTCAATTGGATCACATAATCTTCTCCTGCTAGATCTTCGACAGGCCAACAGCCAAACTCCAGGTCACAAGGAAGCAGCATTTCACGTCCAAATAGAATTTTCGCAGGTGTTTCACCCGTGGACTCATTTATGGCCGATCGATAAGCCAACGCAAATGGGGAAAGGTACTGGTCCCAATATATCTGGTGGCTGGAAACTACTCTGGACAGGTATTTTCCAATGGTCCTGTTTATTTTTTCGACCATTCCATCTGACTGTAGATGCAATGCTGTAGTCCTGGTCTTCTTCAGTCCCAGCTTGTCACAAATTTCCTGGAATACCTGGCTCGAAATTTCTTCCTTGATCACTGTAGACTTCCCAGGGCACTCCATATGGGCTGATAAATTCTATTACCAGTACATCCGCGACAGTTGTGGCCTCTTGATTCGGGATCGCATAAATTTTCACCCACTTTGTGAAATAATCCATTACTACCAGGATGTACTTACCACCATTTTCTGCTTACACCAGTCCTTCATATCGTCGGAGCTGTTCAACCAATAAAACCTTTCGCGGACCCGCTGAAGGGTTTTCTTCACTCACAGATGACCTCCCGATGGACTGTCGTGCAACTTTCTCAATACCTCAGCTACTTTCGTTCTCGGGATAACTATCTGTCTTCTCATCTCGGAACCATCATCGTTTTCAAGGGCTTTTTTCAACAACCCTTCTTCCAGGACAAGGGGCTCCCACTGAGCCCAATACGCTTTGAGTGTCGGTGAAAATCTTGACACTTCTTTCCAGGTAGGTCGCCGATTTTCTTCCTTCCAATGCCGAATCTTCTTTAGGTAATGATCATTCTCCTGATCTTCTCTGATCCTGGTGGGTGACCATTCTCCGTTGACTACAGTAGTTCTTGAAACTGAACCTTCCCTTGATTCCGCGTTGTTGCATTGGGAGCAGTCTGTTGGGCACGGCGTCTGGACAGAGAGTCAGCATTTCGATGACTCACACCAGCTCGATGTTCGATGTTGAAATCGTACTCTTGAAGTCGTTCAATCCATCTAGCGATCTGACCCTTGGGGTTCTTGAGCTGCATTAACCACTTGAGTGCTGTGTGATCAGTCCGGATTAAGAACTTCCTTCCATAGAGATACTGGTAAAAATGTTCCACGGACTTCACTACCGCCAAAAGTTCTCTTCTTGACAGTAGTTTCGTTCTTGTTTGACGATGACTTTACTGAAATATCCCAGCACTCTTTCTTGCCGTCTTTGGATCTGTGAGAGCACTCCTCCAATTTCCACGTTGCTTGCGTCAGTGTCAAGAATAAAGTCTCCCACTGTTAATGGATATTTCAACATCGGCACCGTGGTTAAATGTCTCTTCGAGATTTTAAAAGCCGTTCGACAGTCTTCTTCCCATTGGAAAGCTCTTGTTTCGTCTGTGAGTCGACTAAGGGGCTTGGCAATATCTCCAAATTTCCTGATGAATCTTCGATAGTATGTGCAAAGTCCAAAGAAACTCCTAATTTGGTGTTTGTCGGTAGGTTGAGGCCATTGCTGAATGGATGTAATTTTCTCTGGATCCACCGCCACTCCTTCATTGCTCACTATATGACCTAGATAGTTGACTCGGTTTTGGAATAGCTGACATTACTTCGGGTTTAACATGAGCTGGGCAGCTTGGAGTCGTTTGAATACATCTTCCAAATTCTTCAGGTGTTCGTCAAATGTCTTCCCAGTACTACGATGTCGTCCAAATAGACCAGGCATGTCTTCCAAGACAACCCCCTCAAAACATTTTCCATGAGTATTTCAAACGTCGCGGGCGCATTACAAATCCCGAATGGCATGACGTTGAATTGCCATAATCCATATCCGTTAGTAAAAGTAGTCTTCTCTTTGTCTTCTGGGTACATTTCTACTTGTCATTCATCAGACTTCAGGTCCAAGGTGGAAAACAGTTTGCTGCCGGCCAAAGTATCTAACGTATCGTCGATTCGAGGCAGAGGATAGCTGTCTTTTTTCGTCACGTTGTTTAGCTGGCGGTAGTCCACGTAGAATCTCGTAGTTCCATCCTTTTCTTTGCAAGCATTACTAGAGACACCCAAGGACTGGTGAATGGTTCTATTACTTTTTCTTCTGCCATCTCTCGAACTATTCTTTCAGCCTCCTCTCTTTTCGCTCGTGGTAGTCTTCGCTTTGATTGCCTAATTGGCTTGGCATTACCAGTATCGATTTTGTATTTGACGGCTGATGTTCTACCAATCTTCCCTCCTTTTGGTACAAATAGGTCTCGATACTACAAGATAAATCCTCCCATTTTCCTTTTCTCAGCTTTATTTAAGGATTGACCAGTTACTGATAACATCTGTTCGAATCGGGCATTGGAATTGTCAGTTGCCGTTGTTTGGCGAACTATAAACGTCACTCGTACGCAGGATCCAATCTTAGTTTCTTTCTTGATGGTAATTGGGTAATCGTTCACGCTTATCACTCGTAATGGGATCTCATTCGCTGACGTAACCAATCCTTTTCCAATTAGTACTTCTTTGCCAACCTCTTCGTTGTGGTTCCTTGGCTCCATCATAACCGGTGTACCTTCCTCCATGATTCCTTGTAGCCACGCTACTATCATGGTTTCGCTTTGTGCAGGTAGAACGGTATCTTCCTGTACAGCTGCTAATACCGCGATGCCTTTATATGGATGAAGAAATACCTCCTCGGAACCCACTTTAATGGATCTGTTTCTAAAGTCCAATTGGAAACCATGTAGATTCATTACGTCCATTCCCAGAATCACGTCTTCTTCTATGTCAGCTACGATTACCGTATGCGTGAACTTTTCTGCGCCAATTCCCAATTGGATTTGTGTTGGACCGATTGGCAATAAAATTAGCTGAATTTACAATTGCTGCCATAGTTCCTGACGAGTGTTCATTTCTTGTGAATATAATAATGATTTCATATGGTCCCAAAAATAAAAATCTAGAGGATTACCTTCGGGAGTTCTAAGCGGCCACGAAAATTCCCTACCTCTGCCAATCCAACGATGAGGAAATTGGTCATCGAGATAATTTCTCGCTATTATACGGTAATGAGTTGGTGCTCCATCCTGCATAAACCACATGTATCTTCTTCAATTAAGTGGCAATTCCTCGAGATGATCGAAAATGGTTGTTTGTAAAAATTGTAAATATGAGTTACCATTCAGATTTGCTGTTAATTCATATAGACCCAACAAACTATATTCAAAGATACCGCACCATAAATTTATCTTAAATTCGCACTGAAAATGTGATTGTCGGAATACATGAGGATTTGCAATATCCCAATTGTGACTGTTTTTTCAGTTAAAAACTCCTCTACGTGTAAATGTGGCCTCGTCAGTAAAAAGAATTTTGTTAATAAAATTACGATCTTCATTTTTTTTTATTTATCCTCTACTGAGCAAAATTCATTCTTAAAGGATAATCTCTAGGCAATAAAATTTGTACCGGTGTAAGATGGTAAGGTCTTAAATTTTCATTTTTTCAAATTCGCAAAACTGAAGATTGGCTTACTCCAGCCATTGCTGTTAAACGCCGAGTGCTTAGTTCCGGATTATTAGCAACTCCCACTAAAATATCATCCTCCTGATCCACAGTTATTATTTTCGGTCGTCCCATACCACTGTTACGCCTAAATTGTACAGTTTCTCCTAATCGACGAAAAATATTGTTGAATGCTCGCCCATTGGGTTCAACTCTATTGAATACATCTATTGACATCTGCCAGGTGCAACACAGGAATAATTTTCGTTTACATAAACAAAAAACATGTCTCGTATTTAAAGATTAGTAAAATTGTTGTCGAGTGTCGAGGCATTTTCACTGGACGGACGTTACATTTTACAACAATCATAATTTCAAGTGACATTAGCAACAACTAACAGGTATGACAGCACCCCAATAGATCGAAACAATTAATTCAGACCAGAACTACACAAAAAATTATTCATCAAATTCCACTTATCTGCTTGTAATTAAAAATAGAGATCAGTTCATTTGTTTTAAAACATTTTAAAATCAATTTAATATTATTCTAAAGTTAGTTATTTTTGTCAATAAATTTCAATATCTTTATTGTTAATACGGATTAAAGTTTCGTTTGCGTATTAAATGCAATCCACTGGCCCGAAACATCGACATAGTTATTACACATCAATATTAAAAAATTGTGCAGATTCATGTTTAACCTAAAATATCTCGAGAAATATTGATTTTATCGTTATGAGGAAAGAGTACATTATTTATGTAAAAAGTATAGGACAATCGAAAAATTGTGCTAAAATTTGTATTCCGCCAGTGGCGTAGAATTTGGGAACGATTAAACAGTCACTCGCCCCTGTCGTACATCTCTGGTAGTAGCAAGAAACGTTGGTTTAACATAATTTAGTAGTTTAGATTTCGTGCCAAATATGAAATGGATACGTAGAATAGATTTAAAGTATTGAGCACAAATCGTTTTAAATTTTTAAACAAAACATCCTGTCACTCAGTAAGCAGCTACATTTTATTTAGGTGTTTTGGGTTAAATCTTCATAATTATTGATAAATATTAATATTTATGACGGTCAAGTTGACGAACATAGTGAGCAAACCATAAAATATTATAAACTTCCGTACATTACTAATCTAACTCATTTAATTTTACCTCTGTTTAAAAATTTAACCAATATTAAGATTGTTAAATATAATTTAATTACCAATTCTAACCTTTTTTCTAAAGTAAAAGACCCAACACCTACTTTATACAACACAAATGTTATTTACAAAATGGATTGCTCACAGTGTCAGGGATGTTATGTTGGTCAAACCTCACAATGGCTTAAGCAGCGCATTACCCAGCACAAGAGTGATTGTCGTACTGGTAAAAATAATTGTGCAGTTGTGGACCATTTTTTAAAAACAGGACATACGTTCGACTACAATAGTGCTAAAATACTGCAACATGCGGACCGATACAAACATCGATTGTTTTATGAGATGTATCATATTGCTAGGAACCCTAACGCGATAAACCTCAAATCAGACACTAATGGACTTAGTAATATTTATTGTCAACTTTTAAAATCATTTTTTAGAAATTGATTTGTCTTATCACCCTGTAATTTGTTTTAGTGTGTTTCTTGTCAGTTTCTTGTAAACATTTTTATATCTATACCTTATTGGTTTTTTAAAATTATTTTAATTAGTCTTGTCCTAAACCTTTTAATGTCTAGACGTCACTAAATTCCAGACTCTAAAATCTGTAAGTTAACCATTTGTTATTGTGTGCAATTGTTTATTAAATAAATTTTGTAGTATCTCCTGATGAAGCTACCAAACGGTAGCGAAATATTGAGCATAGGATAATAGTTTCATTTCATTTCACTGACCGCATACCCGATAATTCCCCCTCTATATATATATATATATATATATATATATATATATATATATATATATCTATGTTGTTTTCCACTGAATAATCAACTCTGGAAAGCAAACCTAATTACTGCGGCCATATTGGCGAAATCCTTTTATCCTCTATGGAGTATTACATATATAATAATAATACCTCATCAAACATATTGCACGGTTTTCCATTTATACAAAATCATTTTCGTGTATCTAAAATGTACTAACCAGAATTGAACTGAAACACTTCATTCATGGTTTCATTAGGGTATGCACATTTTTAATTAATTAACGATCTAAATAATTACGGTGAAATAATGGAGAATTAATTTCTAAAGGCTGATAGCAGACAGACGGATTATGTGTAACTCTGATTCTATTGGGCCAATGCCGCAAAATTATAACGAATTTATTTTCACATTTATGTAAATCTGATTAATTATTATAAATTACTGTACTACTTTCACGTTGTCGTGGGTAGTCAGGGGGTAGAACATAAAGGGCAGTTTGGTTAGATCTGTTTTATTGAACAGAATAATTTATTTACAAATTTTTAATGAGTGCGTAAAGGATGACCTGCTTAAAGATCGATATAGCATTAGAACTTCCTCTCGAATAGCTCGAAGAGGGGATACGCTCGACGTCACTACACCGAGGCTCGTCACCAAGACAGGTTAACAAATCTTACATTGGTTGGTGCGAATCTGACTTGTGTTTGTCAAAGTGTCAATAATAAAAATTGCTAAAAATATGGTTATGGTCTGACAAGGGTGAATAGGATTATTTTTTTTAGGATTTTAGTTCTAATAAAGTAAATAAAAGTAAGTGAATCTTTAAAATATCATAGTTGTATTGCAAAAAAATGTAGTAGTAAATATTTTTGGTTGCTTCCTAAGTTGGAATCTAAGAACAAAACATTTTTCAAATTTCCATTTAACATTAATCAAAAGGAACAGTGGTACAACATTTTAGAACTTCCTTATACATTTAATGATCAAAAGTTGTGTGAAGATTATTTTGATGATGATGCATTTACAAGTACATTATGCAAAAGACTTAAATTTGCTTTTCCTTATCAACCCTTACATCATACACTACCAAAAGTAGTTGAACATAGTAATAATACCCAAGCTTTTTAAACTACAGTATTGTCTGTAAAAGGAAAGCTTATTTTTTTAACAATGATAGTCAAGAACTACAACAATAATTGTGAAGCAGATGACTGCAGTTTATTAGATAACTTAAATAATTTTTAAAATTTTCATAATGAACCAAAACTATTCACTTCCGTCAGTATAGGTCTATCTGCAAGAGCCATTATAAATAGGTTTATAATATCAGAATTACCCCCCAAAGTACTAGTTGATGATCTGTACTTTCTTGTATACATAGTCGGCATGTTTCAGCAGTTATTTAAGTTTTGAATATTTTCGCAACCACGGCCGGCAAATAATGACTCATTAACATTAGACATACCGGTTTTAAACTAAAAGTGATTTGAATTTAAGTTTGCAATTCTGGAGATTCCTTATTGGTCAGATCACAGCCAGTTTTACACAGAACGTTTGAGTCTAGTGGGGTAACCGGAGAGGAGGACCGCATTCCGTCTCTCTCGATTATATGGTATTATAATATCACTGCGTTCCTTGTTACAGATTACTGTCTATACCCAAGATATATTTTTTTCGATACTGTATATAAATCTGTTTATAAATCTTCGTCCGATTTGATACCTTCGGCGTGTATCCAGTCTTCTGTCAAACAGTAGTCCAACTTGGTTCAGCCGTTACTGATCACTTCTTGATTCCGTTTGAACGTTTCTTCTCGATATTAGAATTCTCCCTTATGTTACTCTTGATTTCGTCGGCTTATTTTCAAACTACGTTTTGTTGAAGGAAATATACGATGGCAATATTTTAGTTTTTAATATTGACGGAACTAAAGAATCGAAGTTAGATTTTTTGTTTTTATTTAATATCGGAATAGGGATGTGTACGGTTGTTATTATTCCGGGTTCAATACACAACGGAATAGTATCTGGATGGTTGGGTTTGTTCCGGATTCAGTACACACCGAAACGGTATTTGGATAGGTAGGGTTTGTTCCGGGCTTAGTGCACACCGAAACGATGTCGGAACGGTTAGGATTATTCCGAATTCACTCACCGGAAGGAAAAATGGTTGAAAGTGGGGCAGTGGACTGTAGAAGAGACATGGGAGGATAGTTGGAGTGGGTAAATCTAATATGGAATGGAGATCTTTCTTCCATCTGCCAGTGCGTAACGGTAACTCCTTCTTCCGATTTTAGGCTTGTTCCTCAGTTGCTCTGGGACGACGTCCTTTAGTGGTATGCTCACTGGCAACGACCTATTTTTTCTTGACGGATTTTCCAGGGTTGTTGGCCGGCTTGATTCTTCCTCTTCAAAATGGCTGAAATTCTCAACATTCAATCCAGATATAGAGTGTCTTGTGATGTTCACTAGCTCCAAAAGTTTCTGAAATAAAAGTGTTTTTTGGACTATACATCACCTTTACCATTTTTATTTAGAGATGTAGTTCTCAGTAGAGTATTTACACGAAAATTTCACGCCAATAATATTCAACCAATAAAATACAAGCATTTTCTAACGTTATCATGAAACCAGTGTATCTTTTCTGAAATTTTTTCTTGCTGGTGCACCAGCAAGAGGGTATTACAGCGGCATTTTTTTTACAGAATAAAAAGTGACAACACAAAACTTTATAAAAGGTTAACTGTCAACAATTAACCAATTTGTTGTGTTAAACCATCTGTATTATTTATTATTAAAAGAGCAAAACACCCCAACAAAACAAATTTTTAGTATTATTTAATTTTCTGTGATTCTTATTCAGGTAGCCGACGAGTGAACTCGTACTACATATTTAGGTAATTAACGTTATCTTCGCGCTATTTTTTGTATTGATGGTTTTTATACTATTGACAATTGTTAAATATAAATGGCAACATGTGAACATTATAAACCAATTAGTGACCTTTTTCCATTTTGTGAAATTATCATTAGCAAAGAAATCCACAACCTGCTATTTTCCTACCATTTAATTCCAGTGTCCTTTTTGGACTGATGTTCCTTCCTAACCAAACATTATTCCAACAAAATTCACTTAATGGCATAAAATCATACGTAGATGCAACTTTAACAGAACCCCCTCACTCATCAGAACATTTGCATCAATTCCACAATAAGTCCTATTCGAAGACTTATTTTGCCAGCTAAACGTATTTTCATATCGTATATATCCACCACTCTGTTATCGCGAAAGCTCAAGAACATCGGACTGCAAATAGCTTCTCCTATTTCAGTAGTAGAATGTGGCACCCAAGGAGATGAATATGCTCATATCACGAGTTTCCGTATAACGATTATTAAGGGTCATCTATTAATAATCGCAATTATTTTTTATTTTCATACATTGTTTTGTTAAATTCAATATTTAGTGAATAAAATACTTGAAAAATATTCAGAAACAGTAAATAAATGTAGACAAACAAATACAAAACTATTGAAAATGTATTATTTTTATAAAGTATGATGTCCAAAATTCTGTATCTTGGATTCCTTATTAAGAGAGGATTCGTAATAACCCGAAATTCGAAGAAGTTTAGTTAAAAACGCGGTATTAGTGCTTCATTGGTACTGATAGACAACTGAAAGTATTCCTCGACTCTATTAAGAGGGGCCTCACGTTTTAAGAACCTGAAAACAGTTGGCACCCATGATTTGCAACAAAATTTAGGTCATTTTGTACACAACAAATCTAAAGAACGCAGGGAAATTAAGTGCTGAAATTTTAACACAATATAACTTGGACCTTTGTCTTGGGGATCGGGTATTTTGTTAAAAAAAATATATAAGCCATTAAGTGATGGTGTGATTTTGACAATTTGTGGTCACCAATCTGGACACCAAAACCTGATCTCCAAAAGGAAGCCTAGAGAATTCGATTCTGAAAATATGAAATCTCAAATCATTGTATTTTTTGAAATTTGTTGTGCGCAAATTTTTGCAAACGAACATCTTTTTACTTTAGTTCAACCGCTCCACCGTCTTGATGCATGGGGCTGTATAGAACAATGACAGAAGACGACGGTCAATTCATAGACAAATAATATTATAACTTTCTCTATGGGTCACATGCTGTTGTCATATGTTTTGTGTTTATAAAAATATCCCAAATTTATAGTTTAGTGTGTATTGTATTTGTAAGTGATTATAATTAAGTAATTTTCATGCTAAATAAGTAAATTTGTGCTTCGTAAATGCTATTTATATTTACTCCACAAGATTGTGTTTAGTGCTTCATGCTTCCTTGCAACAAAAATGCACTTTTTGCACCTATTACACAAATAACTACTTTTAAATGTTATTCTTATTTATTGTTGGTAAATACATCAAAGTGATTAAATATATTATGTGAGAATGATTTTGAGTTTTTGTTCTTTGGAATAAATATATCATGTTTATACCTCATAATAGTAATTGTGATTCGGCTTAAGTTGAATTTTATTGTTGTGTTTTTTTAGACAAATTTTGTTATTCATGAGGTCAATTAATTCGCTTATTGTATTTGTTTGTAAATTCAGTTTTCATGCAGAGTGGAGGCATTTTATTTCAAGTAGTGCATCATCACCTACAAGCCCTAAAATATTTTATCAATAAATGTATGTCATTTAATATGCAAAAAGAATTTATAACACATGGTAATTATTTGTTATGTTGAATATATTTACAATCAGGAGAAGCACCTAGAAAATTGTGTTGAACATCGACCCAAATCCTGTATCAATCACCACAACATTTTGTACTTGTTCAAAAATGCTCTTAGCCGCTTTTTCCTTAAGACTTCCATACTCCATTACCTCCGTCATACAATAAGTCTTTTTAAGAACAGTTTTAACAAGACAATGACAAGGTGTATTTGTTTTTCTCTTAACAACCTGTCCAAAGATTTTATAAGAAATTAGGATGGTTATCCACTTTTTAGCTTGCCTTAGCCTATGCACCATAGGTAATAGTAATTGTTGAATAAAATTAATGAAGGAAGTTCGAAACATTATATTTTAAAAATCTTTGAACCATAAATATTTTAAAACTTTGTCTAGCCAGTAGTCAAAATTTCCTTTCAAATTGTTTGATTATATAAGCATTTCAAAAAATCAAAGAAAATAAGAAACCAAATTATTATTAAAGGATGACTTAGTAATAATAGTCTTAGTTGTTGATATTAAAAAAAAATTGTAAAACAAAGGACGACTAAAAAGTTAATTTTGTCTACTTGTTGCACTTCGGGGGCTGTATCGAGTTATACAGATAGGTTTTCTTTTCTAAAAACCATTTTTTTGTGTTGTTCTTGCTGAAAAACGTAAAAACAACTCAAAAAAATTCAAAATTCCAACTTTTTTTTGGTAAACCTATACTTTTCTCGCATATTAGATGGGTTGGATGGAAAAGTAATAAAACCAATAATGTATTATACAAAAACAAAAAAAATATTTACCATTCAGGTGATCACAAATATGTGTATCTGTCATGGAAAAAAGAGAATGAACCAACTATTTTTTTGTATAATGAAGGAAAAATGTTTCAGTTCCAATCTCCACAATACATATGATCTAATCTTTGCAAACAAGGTAGAAGCAAACTTGTACATGTTGATTGTATGCTTGATTTGTACTGTATATATCGATCTCCCCACAATATATACATTATTATTTGTCATTACAGATCTATCGCTTTAAATTTTTTATTAGTTGTTATAGTTGCTTTGTAAGTTTTTTAAACGTTTGCTATTTTAAATTGAAATTCCTCACTGTACTATACTTTCCTCTTTCTATTAAACATAAAGCATTGTATTACAAGTAAATATTTCTTTGTATAATAAATTTGGAAACTCTTTGTTTATATTATTTGTTTCTAGTTAAAATTGAATATATTTACACATGTAGTTGAAAAAAGAGCCTACAAGTCAAATAAAATTTGAAAGCAACCAACAGAAACTCTGAAACTGATACAAATATGATTGGATTGAGGCAAAGTTGTGACACGACGTTCTGTGTTTTCAGACTAAATGGCCTATTTTAAATCATGTACATTTGCAACTTTTCCGCAGTTTAATTTTCTTAGCATGAAACAAACAAAAATTTATGATCATGAAAATTTTTTATTATGTTAATATAAATGGTACAATGTTTTTAAAGTATGTATATTTTTCTTCAATTCTTAATTTCTTGGTATCCATATTATTAAATAGCACATGTCCTTTCATGCAATATGTAATGCATCTTGTATCAGGTGATAATAGTTATATTTTTCAATTATCACTGTTATATATTCATCAAAATGAATTGTACAAGATTGTACAATTCTTGTCTTTTGAGAGCGGTTTTAATTTTTCTTCATTCAGATACTTCAAAGGTCACTTCAATTAAGCATTTTTCGCTGTTCGCTAACAAACCCATATTATAATTAAAACAGGGATTCAAGAGAATGTTGAAAGATGGTTTGATGATACCAGAACAAACCATCAGTATTATTTATCTCATATTTTCACATTAATCAAATAATCCAGTAAACATAACCTCAAACATAGCTTTTAAAATTAAAAAATACGGATTGCAGGATAATTTACATTATCATAACTATAATTTTTGATATCGGGTCAATACGATTACGTACTTTTTCACAATTTATTCCTTTCAAAAACATTTATGAAACTCTTAAATAATCAAAAATCTACACTCAAATGGAAATTATGTCAACAAATTTTGTTTGGATCCGTGTATATAATATTCTCTTATCTATACACAGGTGTTCTGTGGTTTGGATGCAACATAAAAAACAGAGATAAGGTTTCTGTGCTCACAATAAGTTGAAATATTTGAAATCAAAACATTCGAACAGAGATGCGTTTCTTTGAACCGTCAAGAGTGGAAAGACAGAGAGAAAATATGTTGAATAAGTAAAAGCCGATTCAGTACTACTATCGACATCTATCGTAAATATTTTGAACCAAATAATTACTAAATTAGTAACTAGTATTGTGTAGGTTTTTAGGTTTATATACCTGTGAGGAGGCCCCTCTTAACGCTTGAACATGAAAGTCATAATAGAAACTGATATTAAGCAACTATACATTAGATAGCTTCAATTTATCATAAACCTACACATACAGACATAGCTTTTTACAAGCGTTTTTCTCGTACCTTTCGTTGCTTTTCTACGGAATTATTCCGTCAACCACAGTCCGCAGCTTCTCGGACTTCAGGAGAAGTACAGGTTAATACAAAATCAGATATTATGTACTTGTTTAAGCAAGAATATTAAAATTTCATAACGGAAATAATATTTTTTGACTTAATTGTCAAAACCAATAAACTAGTCATATTGCCTAGTAACAGTTTCATGAAGTTCTTGGTCGAAAAATTTATGATAACAAATTTTCTTAAAATTAATGTTTTTAAAAGCTTGTAACTAAGCGATTGTGAATAAAATAGTATTCATACCACACGGAAAGGATCTAACAAAGCCTGAGCTGTAATGATTTACTTCCCCGCTATTTAGGTAATATACTATTTGATAACAGCTTTGTTAAAAAAAGCAAAATATTGTTCGGTATTTGTTCGACGCAAATCTTGAACATATAAACATTCATCTGAAGAACTGGAGGAACCGAAAGAAGCTGATTTACAAAATAATGAAGTGAGTATACTCGCAACTTTGCATTACTCACCATACAAGTGTCCTCAAAATATTTACAAAAAAAAACACATATACAAATCGTATATATTTTCGGTACATCAAGAAATTTTTGAAGAAGATAAATTCAACCGAATGCTTTTGTGTGAAGCTATTTTGAATCGGGTTCACAGAGATCGAAATTATATTATGAATATCTGTTTCCAATAAAAGCTCATTCAGCATTAATGGGGAACCAAATGGGCAAATTTTTCGAAATTGGCACCAAGAAAACCGCAATTTAAGAATCAATATTCGTTCCCAATATCGTGAAGTTCTTAAAATCTGGATTAGGATATTAGGTCATAATATCATAGCTCTGTTCTTCATTGAGGGAAAACTTAATGGAGACCGATATTTAGAACGATAAGAAAATAATATCGAATCTGCAATTGAAAGTGTTGCTGGCGAGTATGTTATTTGGTTTCTGCAGATTGGACGTCTGGCTCATTCATCCAATGCAACTAAATTACATTTAGAAACTGCTTTTGGTAATAGTGGACCAATGCATTGGCCAGCTCTATCACTGGATTTGGCACCAAATGAATTTTTATGGGGACATTTGAAATTTAAAGTTTATTAAATAAGACACCCCAATATTGATTCTCTCAAGCGGAAAATAATTGACGAATATGCGAAGATTTCGAATAAACAATTAGTAAATGTACGGCAAAATTTTTACGATAGACTTGGTTTTTGTTTAGCGACTTATGATGATTTATTTCAACATTTTCTCTAGACACATAGTTTTTTTGTTATTATTCTTTTACTTTTCGGTTTTTAATGAAGTTCATTAAATCTGTTTACTGTGATAACATGCATAATTTATTTCATTTTTTTCAATTGTTAATAACAAATAAAATTATTCTATTAATAAGAAACTAAAAAAAAGCATGTTGAATATTTAGAATTTCTATAACACGGATGACAATTTTCCGCAATGCACAATTTTTATCAAGAGTAAAATTTTCTGACAAATGGATAATAAAAAAGTTTTCCATATGGTGCACATTGCAGACTTTCTGAAGCTCACTGTATAAGTTTAGTGTTTTTGTATAATATAACTGCGTTATATTAGTCCTGTATTTTGAATATGCCGTTAATGCAATTTAGCTGTAATTTTCAATAAATTCATTATTTTTGAAGCTTTTCATAACGATTTCAGAGATAAAACTATGAAGTTCGAAAAGTGTAATGACCTCCGCCTGTACCGAGATAGGTCTTGTACAGTGGCGTGATTGCTTTTTGCGGGGTAAAAAATAAGATTGTTACATTTTCCTGAACTATTTATTGGACGTGGGAAACATTTATAAAATAAAGAAAACCCTTCAATGAAAACAAAAGAAATATTTTTTCTAATAAAGGAAATCATAGGTACAAAAATAAAACTCATAACACCGAAAAACAATGATAGAATTTACCCTTTGTCATTTCCCGATTTTTCATCATCAATGTCACTATCACTATTACTGACATTGATAATAATATCATCGATAACTTTATCAGCCATATTATCTACATCCCACATTTTCTTTTCTTCGTTTTGAACATAAGCAATACACTTACGTCACTTACTCCAGTTTTCTGCTGTCACTTGTTCCAATTATTTCTCAAAACGGCGTTCCACATCGGCTAACTTAAACATTCGATTTTCCCGTGCCATATCTACTTTAACTTGTGCCCAAATTAATTCAATTCGATTCAGCTCACATTGAAACGGGGGTAACCTTAATACAGTAATTCAATGTCTCAATACTAATTTAACTGCAGCATGTTTCTTATATTTATGGGCATGTATCTTCACCATTTGAAGCAATTCGTTCTTTACACTGCTTTCATCGTAAGGGATGCTTTTATCCCGTAACCATTCTAGAATATGAGCTTTTCTCCATGCCTGTTGCGGCATTTTTTCGCAGTGTCGGCTGTGGTAAGAAGTATTATCCATAACGACGACAGATCCTGGTTCCGAATTTTCAGTAATACGTCCAAACCAACTCTCGTACACCTCTGCGTTCATCTATTCATGGTAGTCTCCCGTTTTCTTGGACTTAAATATTAATTCACCATTTAACACAAATTTGCTATCACATCCTATATGTGTAATTATCAAACGACGGCCTTTTCCAGATGGCATTTTTAAACCGGTTGACCAGCCTTCAATAGCTGCTTGCCGTGCATTTTTCACATTTTCATCATGTTATACTTTTTTCACCGTTTGCCCCTCGTTGACCCATGTTTCATCTGTATAATAAATCTTTCTTCCCTGCTTCCGGAACTCGTTAATTTTCCTTAGATAGTCTCTTCTCCACAATACTGTTTCAGATCTTTGAATAAAAACAATTTTTATATTTGACCCATTTGACATAAACGACCATTTAGTTATATCTCAATATCTTCAAAAGACCAAATTCCAAAATTTACTAATATTCTCACATACTTACTGTCAATTTCTTAGAGCTCAAGTGTCAATTGTAGATTCAAAATTCCAATATTTAATTCCAAATCCTTTAAATTTTATCACCTGTTTCCCATTATCCAAAACAGTAAAATATATATTCATGATTTTCCTTATTTGGCACGAACGCAATACGAAAACCAATCAGGAAAAGAATAATGCCTATCGTTGGAGGAAACCTATTACTGGCAACAACATTTAGTGCGTAAAGAAAATTGTACTCTAAGTTTACCAGAAGGAAATGGTCTGGATGATTGCCATATCATGGATGTCAATATTAAAGAAACGATTATTCAACAAATCACAGCTAAAGAAATAATAATAATGCCAATGCAACCAGAAAAAGTTCTTTTAAAATGCCAAACTGATCGAGATCTCGAAGTAAAAAAACGGACGATGTTCAAAATTGTGAAATATGTATTAATAATTTAAGATATATAAACGGCATTGAAATCAACTACGGAAAACCATCCATTCTTCCAAAAATAGAAACAAGCAAAGTTACATCATCTAAACACTACTAGAAATATAATATTACGAAATTAGACATCGACGAGCTTTTCGAAATCAATGAAATATTAAGAAAATTAAAGCCCATTCAAGAAATCGTGAGCACCCAGAACCATACGCCAATAATTGAAAGTACTCTTGGAACTATATTTATTATCATAATCATGTATGCTGTAATCAAATTCAGATCCAAAATCTTGAGGTGCAGAAGAAAGAAAATAGAAGACTCACACGAAAAAGAAGAAGGAAATTTAGGGAAAAGTCAATCCATACTTTTCGATACTTGGGGAATCAATCAATATGAAGGCGGAAACCCAACACCATTCTGAAAATAATCATGCTAGCAAGTATTTACGTTTTAGATTGTTTTATATAAAATATGCATCCTTTGTTTAATCCTCTTACAAATAAGTTATATAATTAATAGTAAAATAATTTTTCTTTTTAAAAAGTTATTTTTCTGAAACATATAAAATCTGCTACCCTAACTGACGTTCGTGCTACATATAATAGGTATGTTCGACTCCGTTATCTGACAAAAATATGTATATATAACTTGTATGACTCGAAGCGAGATAGACGTCTTTCTAGTCGCAGTTCATTCAGACGTTGCCACTATTCGAAGAAATTTCTTAAACAAGAATTAGAAGAGAAGTACAAACTTTATTTCATAAAAATAACCTTTTTCTATGTGACTCATAAAGTATGACAAAACTTAACTAAACTTTAAGAAATTCAAGAATTCTTGTTAAAATTATTAGTTCTAGAGTTTTTTAAAGTATTTCCGAATTATTCACAAATATAAAGAAATTTTAGAATTAAATATGACAACAACACTTTCATGTTTATGTATACGTTACGCGGTCATTGCACTTTGCAAACTTTTTGGTTTTAGTTTTTATAGCTTTAGTAATCTAAATTAGAAGAAAGTTAAAGATAATATTGTAAAGTTTTTCTTCTTTATTGAAACGTTTTTATTACGGGTGGGATAAATTCACTACACTATTCACTAATTATATACACATCGTCTCCTTCGAATGACGCTAGTCGGTTTTGGTGAACTACTTTTGGTTTTTCGTTGGATATCTTGCTTATGCGATACATAATTGATCCTTTTCTTGATTAAGTATGGACCTTCCCAGGATTTTTGTAATTTTGGACAAAATGCTTTTCTCCTCGTCGGGTTGTGTAACCATACTTTGTCCCCTTCTTTAAAACCGCCTACTGTGGCCTGCGTGTCGTACCGACTTTTCATTTTTCGCTGGCAACTTGAAGATTTGTTCGAACTAATTCATGAATATCGTCCAGCCTTCTTCTCAATTGGATCACGTAGTCTTATCCTGCTAGATCTTCTCCAGGCCGATAGACAAATTCCAGGTCACAAGGAAGCCTCATTTCACGTCCAAACAAGATTTTCGCAGGTGTTTCACCCGTGGACTCATTGACGGCAGATCGATAAGCCAATGCGAATAGGGAAAGACACTGGTCCCAATCTCTCTGATGGCTGGAAACTACTTTGGACAGGTATTTAGCAATAGTCCTGTTCATTCTCTCGACCATTCCATCTGACTGTGGATGTAATGCTGTTGTCCTGGTCTTCTTCATTCCCAGCTTCTCGTAAATCTTCTGGAATATAGATGGCTTTCGAAATTTGTTCCCTGGTCACTGTGGACTTCCAATGGCACTCCATATCGGCTGATAAATACTTTCACCAATACATCCGCGACAGTTGTGGCCTCTTGGTTCGGGATAGCGTAAATTTCCACCCACTTTGTGAAATAATCCATTACAACCAGTATGTATTTGCTACTATGTTCTGTCGTCGGAAATGGTCCAGCGATATCTAAAGCAATCCTTTCGAAAGGGCTTCCAACATTGTACTGTTCATCCAATAAAAGCTCTCACGGATTCGTTGGAGGGTTTTCTTCACTCCCAGATGGCCTCCCGATGGATTATCGTGTAACTTCTTTAGTACCTCAGTTACTCTCGCTCTCGGGATAACTAGCTGTCTCCTCATCTCGGAACCATCATCGTTTTCAAGGACTCTTTTCAACAGCCCTTATTCCAGGACAAGGGAGTCCCACTGAGCCCAATACGCCTTGAGTGTCGGTGAAAGTCTTGACACTTCTTGTCATGTAGGTCGCCGATTTTCTTCCTTCCATTGCCGGATCATCTTCAGGTGAGGATCATTCTCCTGATCTTCTCTGATCCTGGTGAGTGACCATTCTTCATTGACTACTGTAATTCTTGAAAATGCAACTTCCTTAGATTTCGACTTGTTGCATTGTGAATAGTCTACAGGGCATGACCATCTAGGCAAAGAGTTGGCTTTTCGGTGATTCACATCAGCTGGATGTTCAGCCCTGTCTGATTTCCCCTGTGACTGGAGTTCTTGGGGTACAGGAGTCTTGGGGCGCTTAGACGGACTGCGTAGGTGCTCTAGCTCACCACACTTCCAGCATTTGATCTTCTTCGGCTTCTTGTCTGCCATACCTTTAAACAAGTTGACGATCTGGTCAAGTTTATCATCGTCATCTTCTTCCGGCATGGTCCTACATTTCTTGTACCGCGGCCTCTTCGTGGCTGCTTTGCATTTAAGAGGTTCTTGGTTTGCAGGAGTCGTAGGACGCTTACACGAACTAGCTCGCCACAATTACAGCACCTGATTTTCTTCGGCTTCTTGTCTACCACACCTTCCAACAAGTTGACGATCTGGTCAAGTCTGTCATCGTCGCCTTCTACCTGTATGGTCCTACCTTTGTTGTATCCGGAAGCCATCGTGGCTGCTTCATATTCAAGAGCAGCAGCCAATGCATCGACCAATGTTTTCGGATGGGCTAATCGAAGCGTCTTCTCCATATCGTGGTCACATAAGCCGTCAATAAAAGCCTGGATGCCTAAACATTCCATCATGTTATCTGGTGCTGATGGATAAGCAAATCGAACTAGTCGGGCAATATCCAGTTCATACTCTTGAAGGGTTTCGTCACGTTTCCGCCTTCGGTTCTTCAGCTGGAATCTGTACAAATGTTCGTGACCGTATCGCATATCCAGCTTCTTTTTCAGCCGCTCAAAGTCATCCGTTTCTTCAAGAGATATCGTCTGAAGTGCATCCAAGGCATCTCCCCGAAGCGCGATAGTTAAGTTCACTGCCTTCTCTCTATCGGACCAATTATTCACTCTAGCGGCTGCTTCAAACTGTTTCAACATAATTGGTCCACGACATTTTTCCATCGAACGTTGGGGCCTGCAAGGTTTTGTTTGCTCGGTCTTCTTTTCTTCCGCTGGCGTGTCTTGAGTTCTTATATCTGTCATCTTATTCTCAATCTTCTCGTTCATCGTTGTAATCTTCTTCTCGATTTCAGATTTTCAACGTTAGCGGTAATTTCGTTTTTCATTAATAAGATATCGGCAGATATATCGTTCTTCAAAGCAGAAATATCGTTTTTTCTGTGACAGGAAAAAAATTTGACATTTTATCTCTGTTGACAGGTAACAAAATACAACTTTTCACGAAATTAATTTTTTTCCCACGGGAAAAAAGTGAGTACTTTTTTCCCGGATATATATACATATAGATAAAGGAAGATATTTGATTTTAGTATATTTTATTGAACATAAGTTACATTTCCTTTATATCAAGAGTCAGAGAAAACTCGGAATCAGACATTTTTTAACTTTATATTTTCCAAAATAACTACTAAACAATCACTGAGTTCGCCATTTTTGAATCAAATCACAGAATTAAATTGACATATATTTTATTACTTTGAAGTTTTCCTTAGCAACGCAGGTCTAATTGTCGCTATAACTACAACAGCTTATTGGTTTAAAAATTCAAATTTCATATCGATAACATTCTGATTTTAATATATTGTAATAATATGTTCTTTCACTATTGAATCGTCGTTTTTCCTGTCACAGAAAAAAATAGTGTATTATACACGGGAAAAATGTTAGATTTTAGCTCTCGAGCTAAAATCTAATACTTTTTTCCCTTGTATAATAAATAACTATTTTCACATTCGTTGAAATTTTCTCTTCCATGGCAGAAATGTCGTTCTTCATAGCAGAAATCTTCTCGTCCATATTCTCTTCCATGGCAGAAATCTTCTCGTCCATGTTAGCAGAAAGTGATGAGATTAAGGTGGAAGCCTCGTCATTAAATAAAACTGTTTCTGGATCAAAGCCGTCATTTTTGCAGTACCACTTTAAGTCTTTCTACTAATTCACTTTTCTTACTGAACGTTTCCAACTCACGATCTTCCAATTCTGCTCTTAACTCAGTCACTTTCAGGTCACATAGTCTCTTGGCCATTTTACGTAGCAATGTATTTATATTATCCCACTACTGACACCAATGTAATGTTTTTCTTATTTATTAAATCGTTTTTATTACGGGTGGGATAAATTCATACACACGGTAGGTTCACTTATTTAATTTATTTATTCACTTCACTATTCACTAATTATATATACAGTATATTCACTTAAACTAATTTATATAAACACTTCACTAATTTATATTCACTTATTTACTGTTTATCTCACGATGTCAAATTATAAACTGAAACTCTCTCGCTGGTCGGTCCTTTATATATTAGTGTGCCTTTTTTTACTAGATAATTCTAGATGCGGCTTACACAAAAACAATTGCTCTCTGGCATTTTCTAGATAAGACTGATCACAAAAAACAATGTCTAGATAAGATAGTCACAATCGTAAACAGTTCTAAGAAATCCCTGCACATCCGCAATAATTTCAACTTTCATGCATGGCTTAGACAGAGTCGGATTCAGGGCCTACACTAGTGTGATATTTCGTAACAAAATATTAAATCTAAAACAGGTGCTTCTTTGTTACTATGATTGGTAAATAAAAAGTTATCTTTTACTAAATTAATCTGAAACAAAAATATATTTTAAAATTTCTATTTTAACTACAACGTATTAGTATTTATGGATAGGTTTATTACAAATTATTTTGACTACCATAGTTATTATTAATGTGAAATACACAATTGTTATGAGCTATACTGGGTTGAGTCGGTTCTTTCTTTTTATATGCTTGAGCTATACCAGATTTACATGATTCCGGCTTTTGAGATTCTTGGATAGAAATTTTATTTGGGACAGATCTCATTGTCTCAATTAGTTGTTAATGATGACCTACATCTATTTATAAACATGGTTTTATCGTGTCCCGTGATCTTAATTAATTGCTGTTCACCAACTCCATTTCTTGCTAAACTTGACTCTGCTATTGCCCTTGCAGAGTTATTCGTAATTTTGATTTGTTGTGTATAAATTCCAATCGTAGAAGCTGCCAATCTAAAGGATCAAATTTACGATTGTACTTTTTATAAAAATGTTCCTGTAACTGTTTCGCAATATAGTTCCACAACATTTTCCTTGTAATTTGTTCCATCTTGCCTGCCTATATTGAATCCAAAATTCTCCAAAATTAACCCAAGTTCCCCAACAGATATATCTTTCATATCGAAATTGCATGACTTCTCTAGGAAAAAGGCAGTAAACTGTCTCCAAACACTAGCTTTACATTTTACATTTTTTGGTATTAGCGGGTGTTAACTTCTCAATTTAATGCCTAACAACTTCCATATTTTCTTGACCAAAGCGACTCATCTTGTCGTCTTGATCTACACTAAACAAAACTAAATATTTCTTATAACTGCGATTTTCTGCTGCGGTCGCGAAGTAAGTTTGTACAACAGCAACAGACATATTATCTCTTTTACTGTTTTCCCTTAATTTAACATTTAAATTAGCTCAAAGCCCTAGACATTTTTTTTCGCATTTGAATATTTTCAAAATATTCGTTAGCTCAAAAAAAATCCGAAAATAATTTGACCTCTAGTGGTATTGCTAGTGATAATAATAATAAAAATAATAATAGCTATTATTAACATTATTTAACATGTGAGTCTCCTGACAAAAAATTTTGGGAACTGCTGGCTTAGACTAATACTACAGCTTGGAACATTTGGTAAACTTGATGATCTTCTGACTAACCTCTAAGATCCAATTTTACTGTTTTAGAAGTACCAATTATTTTTTATTTTATTGTTCATATTTTTTTCAGAACACGATTTTACCCGAAGCTGTAAGTTTTTGGGAAAAGGCCCTTTTTGTTAGAAGAACAGAAAATGTGATTCGTTTAACGAGGTAAGTTCGTATAACTCAGTTAATTATTTTAGTCACTCATTTCAACTAAAAATTTGTGTTTAGATATTCATTTAATATCTTCTTGTTAATTTGTCTATTTCATTCCCGTAACATTTAAATTTTCTCGGTAGAATTGCCATATTCCTAGTTAAATGTTCACTAAATTAGTCAATTTAAATTAGAGTATAATTTAAACGACTTGTTGATTACTTTGCAAATCGATTAATTTAGATTAAGCTTAAGTGAGTACCTTTCAACCTCATATTGCCATCTCCTAATACGGCTTGGATATCTTCGTGAAACTCGCCGTATTCAAAATTTGAAAAATTCAGGCTGCTGGAAGATGGTTTTTTACCTAAATAAGTGTTTAATTTAGAATAAACAGTATATTTTTTTAGGTTATAAAAACGAGGGTAAAATGTACAAGTATATAGTCTAGGAGAGTTCTAGGGCAGAAGTCGGCCATGTTGGATTTGTTGACTGCGCTCTCTGATAGTGTGACGCAATTTTTGTGACATTGAATATATTTTTTTTATTAAATAAAAAATGTTTCGTCCTGACGGAGATTCGAACCCACGGTCTATATTAATTCAGCTAGTATACCAGCTACACTATTAGATCACAATACACTTCAAGTTGAGACGGAGGTAATGATTTATAAAAACATGCGCGCGCAGTCGTTACATTCAATAATTGTGGAAAAGGCGTATATTTTTTATATACAGGACATACAAAGATGTCATAAGGGCATTAGAAATGTATCCCTGTTGTTATTGGTCAACATCAAACAAACGCTTGTGGGATAACATCTTTAAAAATTGACAACTGCCGCCACATTAATAATGTATCTGCAATGACATGTGTAATTTTTGTAGCAATATTTATTTTAATATTGAAAATTATATTGTAAATTTTACAAAGAAAGATTAATTATTCGTGTAATATAATCATAAATGAGTATACATTGTGTTTCAATGTATACTTCCTCAATTTTTTAAATATTATTTATTCAAGCAAAAATAATTGCATCGTTACAGGAACCAATATTTTCTCTAAGATAATATACCTTGGAACAATTATTTCCTAAATTAAGATTAATCATGTTGACTGATACACACTGCATTTTTACACAGGAAACCAATATGTCCTTAGCTCAAACAATTTCTGATAAATGGTGTTTTTTTTAATCAAATTTCCACAATTTACGTTTAATATATGACATTGACCGTTGTAGTTTTTAATAACAGAAATTAATGATTTTTTCAAAGATGCGTTTTATTTATTCAAAAATAAAATTTCAAAAATGTTAAAGAATTTAAAAATGATTAAAGTTAACACCACTCTCATTGGAGATTATATAAAACAATCAAATGACCGGGAAGTTTTAGTTCAAAAACATTTCAGTACACCCAATGCAATCATTGACGAAGGAACTGATTTGATGGATTGGTTCAAAAATTATGTTGTTGATCGAATTTTACACAAGATGTCTGAGTTTCAAGAGAAACAGTGTGGTTGGGCCTTAAGCAAAATTATTTCTTTAGAGGTAGCTATAAATAAATACGAAATGGGTAATGGTTCATCTTTCATTCGATTGCCTGAGCAAATACAGAGAAGGCATGCTTGCATCAATATTCAGCACAATGATGAAGCATGCTTTTTCTGGAGTGTTGTTGCCGGTCTACATGCTCCCACAGGAAAACTGAGCCGGACGACATCATATCCACACTATTCCAGTGTTTTGAAAACTCAAGGGTTAGACATGCAGATGAAACTATCCCAAATTAAGAAATTTGAAAAACTCAACGAACTTTCCATAAATGTTTAGATGTTGGAGTATAATGAATCAGCGAACGAGAAAAAAACATTTTATACTGTAGCACCAGCACGCTTGAGTAAGAAAAAATTAAATCGTCACGTCAACTTATTACTCATTCAAGATAAATATTTTCCTAAATTAAACGATTATCAAGTCCGCCTTGTGATGATGATGATATTGATGTTGAGATTAAATACCATTATTGCTGGATTAAAGATTTATCGTGATTAATTAGTTCGCAGTTGAATAAACATAAACAAATCCAACATGGCCGACTTTTGCCCTAGAACTCTCCTAGACTATCTACTTGTACAAATGTCCAACAAGATGTCAATTATTAATTAATTTCTTTTTTGGATATGTAACTATAGAATTGAAAAAATCAGATAAATCCTACCAACAGTAACATAAATAAATAAACTGAAACACAGGTCTGTCTTGCATACCCGTCACTTAAACGGTTGTGGTCAGCCATTCAAAGCAGTTTTTTTAATTTTATAATTATCTTTTCACATAAGTGAGATAATATCTGTCTACGAAAACTTGGGACACACTGTATATATCTTTTGTTGTTCATATTTTCTCGGTTTGCTTTTTTTGTGGTGTTTTACGAGAGTTGCCTGCAAAATCTAACCATGTAAAATGGCTGAAAAGTTCTGTCATATTCATGTTCAGGTAATACATGTTTCGGACAATTCTTATATTATTGAGAATGTTTATTATTCATCCGAAGAAATTTGATATCCGTTAATGTTATTCGTTTACAATTACCAACAGGAAGAAATTATCTGTAGAAGAGTGTATAAAATAAAATAAACGATTCTTGTGCTCGTTAAAACGGGGACCAATTTACCTTAGTCTCTTATTTTTGTAATTATTGTGAATTTGACCTTCGGTAATTTTAAATACGATTATATAAGTTTATTTTCCTTATTACAAATTCAAATTGAACCTATTAACTAAGCGTATTTCATACAGAATATTACTTTGTAAATTCTTTCTATATCATGTATTTATATAATAAATTACTTCTAGGAATTGCATATCATAATTGTATATATATACAACAAAATATGTTTATAAATCTATAATTTGTGGAACGTATGCACTGACGAAATTTATTTACAGGGATAGACAAAAATATTCATTTATTTGAACTATAAAATTTATACAACAAAAAGTAATCAGTCATCCAGCGAAACATAGGTCAGAAACAAAAACACGAAGCATGTTTTTTGGTGATATGCATGCTCCTTGGGAAACGTCATAAATATAGAGTTAGTTAGTTCTATGGGCTTTTTCTCATTAGAAACTCAATTTGTTCCCATTTAACACACTTTTAGTTTTACTTTAATTTCTATCGTCAATTTTCGATACTTTCAATTTGACGCTCTGTATCTCACTAATACCGGTATTTAGGACATTTTCAATTGACCATCCATAAAAACTGAAGCTTTGAAATTACTCCTATGAAATATAAGCCCTCTCCTTATTTTGATGCATCTACTATTTGTTTCCAAGATACGGCCTTAAATTCTACTTTTATTTTTTGCTCCGATTTTAAGAGACTAAAAGAAAATTCTATGTGAACAATTGGACTAGATTGATGAGGAGAGTTGACTGGTACGTAAGACCTAACGAATTACTTGTTAGAACTTGTACATTATCCATAAAACCGTTTAACTTAAAAAAATTATTAGGGGAGAGTGGTCGAATATCAACCGCTGTCCAGTACCGATCACACACCTCTACCCAATTATTGAAGCTTTTCAACTTCTTAATAGAGCGAGAAAGCATGCGTTGGGATGGTATTTACCACAGATAACCCACAGATAGATGAGACACTGATTGTGGCGCCATCTAAAGAGCCTGTCGACTAAGCAATTGAGTGATGTTAAAAAGATTCCTGTAATTTTAGGTTTTGGCGGTATATTCAAATTTACTGTATTTTAATTATTTTATTTCAAAATAACCATTTATAGTCCATAATTTGACATTTCATTCAATTTAACTCCATTACTCAATAATAATTAGATGAGGAGTTAAATTAAATGAAATATCAAATGATGGACCATGAATGGCTAAGTTGGAAAAACTAATTATATAAACAGTTATTTTTCTATAAAAATACACAACAAATAATTTCTTTCACAAAGTACTTTTCTTAACAAACAGAATGACAATAATGTAAAAACAATGCAATAATTAAAAAATAATTTGAGTAACGTACATTCTAGATTGGAGTATCATTAGAGTTTATATTAATTTATTTATTTATTATTACGCATATAACACACAGAACTGGACAAACTACTGGAGTATAACTGCTAATTACTTAATCAAAAAAGTGTTAACCATGAGTACTTAACTAGTATATTTGGCAACTTTCTGTGAAAGAAAATATTTGATTATAATAACTGTGACTGTTAGAACAAAAGTAATTAAAATATTCTTAAAGGAAAAGTAGTTAACTACTGCCCAGCTCTGTAAATACAAGGTGCCAACTAATTACATATAAGAGTGCTAAACAGCACTTGTAACTGTACAACATTTAAAATAATATATCTAAAATTTCATTTCCACTTGAAACGCATCTTTATTTCTTTACTGAAAGTATTAAATAGGTATATATCACAAGCTTAAACCTAATAAATTGCATATTTGTATATTTCTACATGTAAAAGTATTCGGTTCTTATGAAATCATCGCATAAGATAGTTTAAGTTACTCTGCAGCTCCTGGCAGTCTATGATTGTTAAAATGTTTCTTAAGAGCTCTTAAAAATCCTACCGTCTTCTGGAAGTCCTTTCTCGTTTCTGGTTGAGCTTCTACAAGTAAATACACAAAATAATAACAATGAATAAGTAAACACACAAATATGTTTGAAAATTTATCTCAACAAAAGAAAACAAAATGCGCTTACTATAGAAATAATAAGTTTTTGTACTAAGCCAAAAAAAATATCAAAAAATGTTTGAATGTTTAAATTTTTTTGGTTTTTTTGAATTCCTTTTTTTTGGAGTTTTGGTTTTTTTAGGAATTCTTGATTTTTTTTTAGGTTTTTAAATATTTTCTGGAACTCTTTGATTTATTGTTTTTTTATTTTTTGTCTGTATTGGATATTTTGGATTTTTGGTTACCGCTGGACCAAATACTTAGACGTAAGGCTCAACAAAAGTGAATACTCACTTTCATTTCCCATAAATTGTCATACCATGGGCTACATATGAAAATCGGCAACGGCTCAATACCTACCATCCCATAGCTGGTGGAGGGAATCTCTTCCACATGTGGTGAAGGTGGCAATGGCTCAACATCTTTATTGGCGGAGGGAATTGCTATAACATAAAATAAAACCCAGATTATTATTTTTTCAATGGGTACATTTTAAAATGTCCAAAATTATAGCATGCTATATTGAATACAATAAAACTTAGCATCAATTTTTGTAAATTTCCTCTCATATAGGAAGCCAAATCAAACTGTGTTAATAACCTCCCTTCCTCTTCCTCAAATCTAAAGAAACACAGTTTTTGAAAATGAAGGGGACATATCCTCCATTGTTTCCTCGTCGACAAATTTAATGATTTATTACCACTGCGTTCCAGCCACAATAATTTTATATCTTCCTGGGTCGGAGGAACAAAACTGTATAAAGAAATATTTACTTTAGTAATGCAACAATTTTCAGTTTAGCTAATGTAAAAAACAACCATGATCTCTAAAGTTGTCGATTGAATTAGTAAAAATTCTGTATTTTATAAAACTACAGAAAATTGTTGTTAATTGAGAAAGAAAAAATGCTTTAATGTTTTTAATAAAACTTACCGAGTACACCATTTATTACACTCCTTCACAATACACTTTGACATTGCCTTTTCAATTAATAACAATAAAATAATAATAAAGCAACGAAACAACAAATAAATATTACACTATAACAATTAAAAATTACACCAAAATACCGAAACCACAGAATAACCTTAACACTTGAACTAAGAAATGATAACAGGTAACCCGAACCGATCACAACTGTGCTGTGATTACAAAAGAAAATGATTGGACGAGCAATATGACGTTGCGCATACGCAGTTATAAAAATAAATAAAATTCGATTACTAACGACGTTACAGTTTTCGCTAATTTTTTGGATTTTTTTGAAAACTACCGATTTTAGTTACCGACAGGCCCTATAGATGGCACGGTCTGCAGTGTCCCTAGCATGGTATTTACTACCTATACAGTCACGTACGCACTTAGTCGATGTTTGACCGTAGTGAATGCTTGATCTTAAATTTTGCCTTATTCCTTATAATATTTTTGACACCGATATGTGCTTATTTTTTGTAACAAATTATCGTTAAATTTTCACGGATTTTTTTGTAATTCATCTTTTTTGTATACCACGTGCAGTCGGCCAATGTCAACTGAGGTGATCGATATTTTCCTACTGTGATCGATATTGTACCAATGTCGTTTATTATTTTACAGATGCCTGGTCAAAAGTATACCCGCAAAACTTCTCGCGCTTAGTGGCCTGAAAATGATATGGAACGTGCGCTTAAAACAATACAAGACAAAATTGCTTCCATACGAAAAATGGCACAAATGTTCAGACTCCATATTGCACATTACAAGACCGTTTAAAAGGTCGCTTCGCTACAAAAAAGTACAAAATTGGCAGAAAATCTTCAGCAAGAAGAAGATCTCGCAAAAGATGTTATAAATCTCTCTCGCCTTTTTTATGGACTAACATCAATGTCCATAAGAAAACATTGGAATTTGCACAAACCAATAAAATAAAGAAAGCCCATTTAATGAAGAGAAAGCAATGTGTGGACAAGATTGGTTCTATGCATTTATGCGGCGCAACCCGACATTGAGCCAGAAGCCACAAGCCTGAGCCGTGTGTTGGCATTCAATAAAGAGGAAGTTACGATATTTTATAATAATTCAGATAAGCTCTACTCTGAGCACACTTTTGAAGTTCATCGCATCTCCAATGTAGACGAAACAAGGATTAGTAACGTTCACGTGCCAAGCCGCATTATTACCCAGAAAAGTCAAAAACAGGTAGGAGCTGTCACAAGTGGAGAGAGGGTCCAACTGGTAACTGTTGTTGTAGCGATCAGTGCTGCATGCTCGTTTGTTCCACCGAGGTTTATTTTCAAACAATCAAACGAAAAAGAATGAAAGAAGCTCTAGAAAGAAACGGGCCAGTATATAGGTGCTTTAAGTCTGGATGGATTACTGAGGAGATTTTTATTGACCGGATTCAACATTTTGCAAAATTTACAAAAGCTAGTAAAAATGATCCGGTCCTGTTATTAATGGATAACCACTCCACTCATTCAATTTTGAGGACATATCATTATTGCAGAGATAATGGCCTTAAAGTTGTTTCAGTTCTGCCCCACACTTCGCACCGGTTGTAACCGCTCGATGTTGGCGTCTTCGGACCATTAAAACGTGCATACAATCAAGAATGCGATAGATATATTAAAGCAAGAAAACTAGATTCTGCAAACGGATGTTCCGGAGTTATTTAAAACTGTTTTTAATAAATAGACAGCTGTAGAAAAAGTGGTCAAGGCTTTCGAGACTACTGGCATTCTGTCATTTATCAATTTAACCGATCCGTGTTCAGTACCTTACTAGTTGATCCAGCGCCAACTGAAGAGCAGAATCAAGAACCGACGTTTGCTGAAACAAAGACAATAACACGATTTAAGAAAACACTATCTCCTATATCTGGACCATCTAAGACAAAACGTCACCGTACACCTTCCTCTAGTAGTGAATCTTCAGAATTGGAGCTTGAAGAAATTATAGACGATAATTGATCGACGTTGATGATCCGACAGTTTAGCTACCCATGGAAAATAAAACCTTTGCAGAACTTCTATCCTTGCCAACAGTGACAACTAGAACCAAATCACGAAAAACCAAGCATTCCCAGATACTGACCTCAACGCCATTAAAAGAGGAATTGGAAAAAAGAAGAGAATAAGTAACAAACACTGATGAAGTTAGAAAAACAAAAAGATATAAAACATGAGAAGCTGAGAAAAGCTTCACGACGGATAGTTCCGGAATAGAAAGATAATTCTTCAAATGCTGACATATATGTTCTGTTTATCAAGAGTTTGGAAAATCAAATGAAGTATGGTGGAGATGCCGTTCATGTGCTGTGTGGACGCATGCAGATTGCACAATCATTGAAAATGCTAAAGATTATGTTTGTAGTAAATGTTAAATAGTTTGTTGTAACCTTACTTTTTGAATAAACTAAATTTAAAAAATTTGGTTGATATTACACGATATGGTTGACATTACCCGATATTGTGGTTGATTTTATCGGACTGGTCGATATTATCCAGAAAAGTACCGATTAGAGTTTCATACATTTGAAAAGAACAAACATTATTTATTCCGTTATCTATTTTTGCCATAACGTTACTAATAGTTTTTGAGGTACTTTCATACATACAGCATCTTCATACATATATTACATATACAGTTATGACCACTTTTGCTTAGTGGTCGATATTCGACCACTTTCCCCTATGTATTTTATTTTGAAGTCAAGTTTTAGTCTTTATTCATTCTATTACTTAATTTTTCTCATAATATTTAGTTCATTTAGTGCCTCATTATTACAAGGTTTCTTTCCTTTGCTTGTAAGGCCATTTCATTTGATACCCATTACCTATAATGAAACAAATATGAAATCTGGCATTGTATGCCGTTGGTCATCTTAGATTTGAAATTTGTCGTAGTATACAGTATTCTAGGAGTCATGCCCTTTTTTTTGATACCCATATTGAGGGAGTTGTGAAAAAATATGTAATCCGCCATTTTGTGGCAGCGGCTATCTTGGATTTACAATATATTAAATTGTACCGTCATCAGAACTAACGGTGTGTATCATATATCAGATCAATCTGTCAGCCGGAAGGGGGTAAAATTTCAAATATTGAAACAAATATGAAAACTGGCGTGTTGTGGCGTCGGCCATCTTATATTTGAAATTTGTCGTAGTGTAGAGAATTTTCCGAGTCAAGCCCTTTCATTTGATACCAATATTGAGGGAGATGTGAAAAATATGTAATCCGCCATTTTGTTACAGCGGCCATCTTGGATTTACAATGATATTGAATATATTAAATTGTATTATCATCAGAACTAAACATATGTACCAAATATCAGATCAATCTGTCGTACAGAAAGGAGGTAAAATGTTTTTCTACTTTGCGATTCTAATGATTACTTTATGAAACCCCTTGAGTTTCAAAAAAGAGCATTTTCCGAAACACAATAAATATTTGATTCATCAAGGTTTTTAAGACTAACACCGAAACGTCAACGTTCGTCGTATAAAAAATCAAGCACACAAATAACATAACCCGACTTTAATCCAAGGAACGCTTTAATCGTAATATCATCATTGAACAATAAATACTACAACAAACAGTTCAGGTGGGGTACACCATTCTTTTCACGCAGATAGACGATTGAACAAAGTATTAAGCACAAACCACTGAAATGAATAACCTAAACTGGAACAACTGCGACACATTCTAAAAATGAAGCCATGTAGTTAGACAAGAACAACTGCTGAGGGACGGAAGACTATATTTGTTACACTCGTGCAGTTAAATAGCAGAAATGTGATAATTATTTTTAAATTTAAAAGAAAAAATTTCAAAGATGCTAAATACATTAAAATGCCTTTTTATTAGGTAGGTATATGTACGAAAATGTAAGACAAGGCAATCTTTTGAAGCGTTCAATATGCTTTGATATTTAAAACAAATTAAAAACGAGTAATAAGGGGAGCGCTCTTAGTTTTATTATACATGTTTTTCCTTATTATTGATTTGTTTTCATTCAGTGTAATTATTTTAATCGATTTAGAGCTGTTAAATAAAATTTTGTACCATTAGAAACTTTCCAAAAGTGTGCAATGGATAAATTTAAATACACTTATTAATTGAAATTATTTAAAATCCCTAGACTCTCAGGAATGAATTATTGTCATCATGTATGGTTATAATCAACAATAAGTCAAATAAACATAACTTAAGAAGATTCATTTTTCAAAACGCAATTAATCAAAACACGTTAGAAAGAGAAAATATTCCCTCCCGCGACATCTATCCTTGTCTAAAAGTGGCTTCAAATTTGAAAGACATTCGACCTTTACGTGCGCGTTCCAGTATATTTATTCAGTTCAGTGGCACAAACTTATTGCAAATTGACACAATTAGCCGATTTTCAAATACTTCAACTTGTCAGCATTACCAACCGCTACGTCATGAATATAAAATTCCCTAAATCGATTTAATTAATCTATTATGAAAATTTTGTTACTCTTTGAACTCAAAAAACGCAAAAAATAATATAAAAAACTTGTTCCATAAGGCCTTCCATCCATAAAATGATGCCCTATGAAACTTGTTCTCTAAGATACCATTAAAAATTCCTCATCATTCTGTTTTCACCAGGCATTTTTTCCCGTTTTTTATTTGACAAAAACTCTGTTGTTCCAGAAAGAAATACTCTATGAACGTTGGAATTTTGACATTTCAAACGTCACTATAAATAGTTCCAAGATACGAAGCTTCCATTTTTTATTAATATGAAAAAATGTTCGATTGCATTATAGCTCTAAAACATGTAACTTTACACTTCATCCTTATAAATGCAGCACTAAAAACTGCATAATTTCTACATTCGATATACAATACGGCGTGCCAATCAGAGTGCACGATTTATTAGACACTTTTAGCTTGTCATAAGTTTTTACACGTATCCGTATTGGAGTTACGTTGAGGTAAAAACGTTGTCAAGGAAACCTTTTTAGCAGATAACGTAACGTTTCGTTCTGTTTCTAATTGTACAACCTCAAAAATTTTTTAGGTTGTCACTGGTTTGTATTCTCAAAACTAAAAATGTCAAAATCAAACCAATACAATATCAAAGAAGACCTGAAAAATAGCACTAATAGCACAGAAAACTGATTTTGGTCGGGATACGGATACGTTTACGTATACGGAGTAGGTGACGTAACAATCCGTTCAACGCATTGTATCGGCTGAGCCGTAACGGGTCCACACATGTGCAGTTCGTTACGGATACGTGTGACACTTCAGACAAGCTAAAAGAACCTAATAACGTAAATATAATTCCAAATTAATCTTGTAAATAGAAAATAAAACCACAACAATACGATAATCGGACTAAAGACTGTTTTGATTTAATTTTTCAGCTCCAAACTGTTAAGACTATCAAATTAGTTGGCCACCTCCCATCAGTTCATATTCTGTGTTACATATTAATTATCTGAAAAGTCAAAATAATTTTCTTGTAAAATGTTTCCTTCTATATGTCGTTGAAAACTGTTCTGTGAAATAAGTATAACAACAAAAACATTCATAAATTATGTTTTGGATAACAATAATAAAAATTCTTGTATTTGTTCATTCGTTTCCGTGATATTAAATTCCCATCTCTAAATTTATTGACACTTGCACCTCTAGTAAATTTTATCGCTGTGGCTAACGGTCCGCCGGCAGAGGGTTACATATAAACTGATAATTCCGTCATATGCAGGACTCCTTGCAATATAATTAACTTATCCGCCGAAAAATTTATAGTATACAGTAAGTGCGGCGGAAAGCAATGCTTAAGAAATCATTTTCCGTCCTTTGGCGGATTGTACTGCGTAGTAGCTGTGATCCGCCGTAAATATTTCGAAAAGTTTTAAAGTTCTCTAATTTATATGATTGTGTATATGTTGGTGTACTTATGTACGTTTACAAAATCGGTAATCAATTAACAAAAATATTTGTCAATAATTCTATTCTACTTCTTCAATTTTTCCAGCTGAATTATTTCTTTTTGTATATACTCTGAAAGATGTCGTTGCTGTGGTAAATGGTCCTACAATTGCTATAAGAAAAAATTAACGAACTAAATACTAGAAGCACACAAAATATGCGTTTACAGTTCCTTGCTATTTGGTGATTGTGGTTAGTTTCAGTACTAATTACTTGTAACTTAGTGCCACACTGTGATGCTCTTAACGTAATATGAGTCTTTCAGCCGTCTTTGTATGTTGTGCTGAAAATACGTAGTATGGCTGCGGAATACTGGAATATTCCGTCAAGTGATGGAATTCTTAAAAAAAATATACTCTCCGCCGAACTTACTAAATACTATAATTTTTCCGGCCGATAAGTTAATTATATTGAAGGCGGAATTATCAATTTATTTGTAACCTACTTCCGGTGGACGGTTGGCCACTGCGAAATATTATTTTACAGTTTCCTGCGATACGCGGAATAATTTACCTTTAGAGTTTCCAGTTGATAGTGAAGATGGCGTATATAACGCCTTTTTACTTCTATTGCAACAGTGGTAGCTAAGAACTAGATACATATTTTCGAAGGCTAAATGAATATACAAATGTTTTGTAAATTTTCCATTTTCACACTGGTAGAGGTTCACGTGAAAACATTCAAGTGGATTTCTGATATACTTATTAATTTAAGTATGGAATGAAATATCCGGCATACGGGCACCCCCCGACCAAGGCCATAGCCAGGGAGATCTTGATCGATCCTCCATGACATGAAATATATCCGGTATGGCCACTCCCGACCAAGGCCATAACCAGGAGAGGAGGATCGAGGATATTGATCGATCCCGCATGAAATATCTGGCATGGCCACCCCCGACCAAGGCCATGCCAGGGGGAATCATGATGATCCCCGCCAAAAATAATTAAAACATATTTCTTTAGTAAGTTGTGGCTAGTGCAAAACCATGCCAACTTTAGTTAAATATTTTTGTGCTAGGGCTTATTTCAAATCACAAATTGATCGGTCGTTTTGTTTTAACAGTGAGTTTTATCTAAAAAAAAAAAATTTTGCGTATTTAGAAATAATAACAAATATTAGTTAGGACGGAAAACAAACCTAACGGTAAAATCCTTGATTAAAATTAAAATTTTGTTGTTACTTTTCTGCTCACTCCTGAGAGGCAAGAAATGTATTAGTTTACCCAAAAAAAGCTGGAAATTTTGTTTTTTGAGTTATTTTTTCCTTTTTCATCGAGGTAAATACTGTGTGTGTGTGTGTGTGTCGTGCACAGCCCCCGGATTGCAACAACTCACCAATTTTATGATTGAGTACTGTTGTAGGACATTTTACAAATGAACCCTATTCATTTTCAGCTCATCGGAGCGAGTACACCGGGTGCTATGATTGAAGTACCACATTTTTGGTCATTTTTGGAGAAAGGAGGATTTTCGGTGACAGATATTAATATTAGAAGTAATTAAAACTTATTATTAAAACAAGATACACCAGGCATAACAATTCAAAACTGTTAAAATTTCAAAAGTAACTATACCTAGGTTTAACTGTTTTTCATTTTTCAAATCCTTGCAGTTCAACGTTTAAATAAAATACGTATATAAGTTACGTTTTGCTTTCATCAAGAAACTTGGTCGTAGAAAAAACATTGTGTACAATTCGTATGCAAGGCATTTTTTGCACTCCCTTGATCTGCAGCACTCGCCTTACGGCTCGTGGCACAAACATTTGTGCTCCTGGAAAAAGTAAACGATATAGAAGTTGATATGCTGCAACGTCTCCTGGTGGGAAGTTACAACAAAGAGGATTTGAAATACAAATTCTGCATAGAAAAATACATATATATATATATATATATATATATATATATATATACCCATTTTGAGGGTAATCGGTTGAACGGTGTAGAATTTTATATGCTGCAGCGCTACCTGGTGAGAAATTACAATAAAGAGAATAGTGTAAAAAGCTTCTCCGTGAAAAAATACATTAATTAAAATCAACAAACTTTAATTTCATCAAATGAAATATTTATAAACACCAAAATTCCAATAATATAATTTTATATTTGTTGTTTTTAAATAGATTTGGTACGCCTATGCTTTGACGATGCCTCCAAGGCGATGTATCCGCAATACAATCCCCACTTTTTGTAATTCATTCATGATTTTACTACTGGCGTTTAGAATTGTTGGCCGCAAAAATAAACGTGTTTATGAATGAATAGCCCTCTCTATGTATATTATTACTCTAAGTTTATGACAAACATAAACATTTAAATAAAATAAATATCCAGAACTGGGATTCTAACAATTGATCGTATCGTATCCGTGCGAGACGAGACGAAAATCGAAACGATAGTACGTTGCTATTCTAACTCTCTCACGGAAGAATGATCGGGTATTGTCGGAATATGTCTTAAGGACGTTCTCCATTCACATGGAAATTTGTGTTTTATGCATAGATATAATTATATTTCTATGGTTTTGTGTCAAGAACAAGTGAAGTACCCAATTGTTAGGAATAATAAATAATCAGCAATTTTTTATTTTTGTGTAATTGAGGTAATTTAATTATATTTATAAATATAATGTCATTCAACGTAAGAGAGGCCCACTGGCAGATTATGTTAGAGGCCATGGAGAAGCACTCTTTCCTGGCTACAGGTAAATTCGTTGATGCTCGAGGAAGGGATCTATATAAAAAACATTGGGACGAATTGGCCCATAATCTGAATGCTCTAGGCTATGGAGCGAAACCTACTGAAAAATGGCAGAAGGTAAAACAAAATATCAAATACTTAGATTTTTTATAACTTATTTGAACTTTGGTTTGTAGACTTGGTCCGATCTAAAGTATTCATTAAAAAAAAAAGGGTGCTGCAATGAGAGCATCATTATCTCGCAATGGGGGTGGACTTGATGATGTAACACCACTGAGTGAATTGGAACTGAAAATATTGGATTTATTAGGGCAAAACTTTGTGGGATTAAATAATCCAGAATGTGGTGTACCTGTAGGTGTGAATGTATCCCTTGAAGCAGATTCCCGCAAAAATAGTTTTGATGAACCATCAACATCAAATACCCCATCAACATCTAAGACTATGCCCCAGAAAGATAATATGGAACCACCTTATAAGAGACAGAAAATGGACTTTCACAATGAATACAGGGAAACCATTGAAGAGTTAAGGGATATAAAAAACACCATAAAATGTTCCTTGGACGATATTTCTTCCAATTTGAAGGATGTTGCTAATGAATTGAGAACTTTGAACAATTATTTACCACAGGTAACAACAAATGCAATGATTTAAATGAATGAATTTAACAAAAAATTAGTTTCTAGGTAGGCAGGTGATTTTTGAAGAAAGTACCTCTCAAGAACTGGAATAAAATGGCAGCCTTCCATTTATGTAATACTGAATAAATGGTTTTGTTAAGAGAATTAATGATTCTGCATTATTTTGTGAAATATCAGAGACTGTTTTTATTTTATTTTATTGTTATAGAAAGCAATGTTTATTTTTAGTTTGAATGTACCTGACTTTGTGCTGGAATATAATATTAATTAAATTTCCTTAATAAAATGTTTTACTAACAATTTCAAGTTGCAAAATGTAATTGCAATTTCCAAAAATCAGGATGGTTATTTTATTACTTCTGCAATAGTAACTTCAAATGATTTTTAAAAATAATAATTTACAATAAAATTATAAAAATCATGATCTTAATCTTAATTAATTGAAAATCAACACTACAGTTTTCAAACTTGAATCTTCAGTAATCACAAAAAACAATAATATCACTTTTTGAACACACTGTATTATATGGTAACTTTTTTCTTAAATTATGAAAGTAGCAGTTTTCGTTGTATTTGAGATGGGTGTATAAAAAATTTATTGGTAATACTGCTGTACAATTCTATCTCTAACCCTCATTCCTTCTTCAGCAAGTTGTCCTGGATTATTGAGTGGTTCTGCTATCAGAACATCACCGTTATCATTGTCTGGATCACCTACGTTTTCATAGATGGGTATGTTTTCATCCATACACATATTGTGTAAAACAGCACATGCCTTTAACAAATTAGCTACAAAATCAGGATTGTATCTCAAAGTACGCTCCTTCAAAAGGCAGCGAAATCTTATTTTTAGGATGCCAAAACATCTTTCGATGCAATTCCTTGCTCTAATATGGGCATGATTGAACCTATATTCGGGACTATTTTCAATGGGGTTTTGAAAAGGTATCATTAGAAATGGCTGAAGTGGGTATCCAGAATCTCCAATTAACCAAGCTTGTTCCCCAGATTCGTAAATTTCTTGCATATAATCCTTCATCAATGAGTGGTTCCATATAAAAGAGTCATGAGTGGATCCTCCATAGTTAGCAAAAATATTATTTATTTTCATACGGTGATCACAGATAACTAGGCAATTCAGAGAATGGTAACCCTTCCTATTGATGAAATTATGTTCATCGCCAGGTGGTTTTAAGATGGCAACATGGGTACAATCAATAGCCCCTATGACTCCTGGAAAATGTCATTTCTCCATGAAAGCCATTTTCACTACATTTCTTTCCCGAATATTCTGAGGGAATGCTATAAATTCTGCACCCATCACTTCAACTATAGGAGTTGATACTTCATGTATTGCTCGATGAACTGCAGTTTGACTCAAACTGCAATAAGTTTCCTCACCAACACCCCTTTGGTAAGTCCCTGTTGCATAGAAACGGAGAGCGCAAAATATCCTACTTTCTATTGTTATACCTCCTCTTATGCGTGGAGATCTCAAATGGGGGGTTAATATGGTTATCAATCTTCTTGTCAAATGTTTATTCAACCGATACAATTCAATAAATCTTCTTTCAGGAAGATCGAATGGATTATATCTATTTCTTAATTGGAATCAATGTCTTCTTAATCGCCTTATAGGTGGTTGATTTCGTATAATTCCTTGATGAACTATGGGCAGCATATTTGTTGTTTATTTTTTGAATACACAAATACTTTATAATTAAATCGATTTCGTTTTAAGGTTAGGAATTTGACACATTGAAAAGAGAAACATTTACTATTGAAATGAGAAACATATATCGAAATCTGTAAACGATATATCTACACCTATCGGATGAAATTACGAAAATTGGAGACACGAACCGATACCAAGTACTACTTAGAATTCCTACTGTCGTCTCAAACGATACGAGACCTATCTTAGAATCCCACAGCAGAGTAACATATTATATTCTAATTTTCCAGTTTTTGCATGAATGTAGAAAAAATATTGCAACTCGTGCAGGCCTAAAGGCCTCGTTGGACAATTTCACGTCGCGTGCAAAAAACACTCACTTTTTGCACTTGTTGCATAAATAACTATTCTTCTAGTATCGGTTGTTACGAGCGTTTTGCTATTTTTTACGCTTGGCGAGCATAAAGTAACTCCCCTCATGAAACGTCAACTTTTCGTTGTCAATGGCAAGCGAAAAAGCCTACTTTTCAATTTGATTGTAGAAAATAGTTATTTGTAAGACAGGTAATGACTAGTTTTGTAGTACGAGTGAAGTTTGCACAACTCACCGCTTCGCGGTTCGTTGTGCAAATCACGAGTACTACAGAAAGTCATTGTGGCACAAGTTTAACACAATATTTTTTATAATTCGCATTTATTTAATTATTTAAATAAAATAGAATTTCATATAATCCCTGTTTTTAAACTAGGAGGAGTGGTTTGAATTTAAGTTGGCAATTCTGTAGATTCCTAATTGGTCAGATCACAGATGGTTTTATCAAAGAATACACCAACATTCTTTGGTTTTATTCAGCACTTCTGACTTTTGACATATTATAACCGAATAATTGTGTAAATTGTAAACAAACTTTCATTTAAGCAAAAAGAGGGTAATTATTTGTTTAAAAAAGAGCTTCTTCGTATATGCTCTTGCGATCTATTTATATTATATCATGAACAGAGAAATTTCTGTAATACATCTTCACATATATATCTGATGTATTTTTTGGCGTACCACTGTTTTAAAATTATTGGGTCTTTTTTAAAAACATTTCATTTGAGCGTTGAAACAATGACGTCGTAGACGGAATGTTTCAAAACATTTTGCATTATTATGAACCAAAGGATAAAGAGCGGTTCAAAGCTGTCAGTTGTCATTGTCTTTTGTTTACATACTTAAAATTGCATAATTATCAATGAAACGAATATATTCTTTGATATTATGGTGAAATTGACTCCGCAAGGAGACAGAAAACCAAAAACAACATAGAAATAATTGCATATTCTTTTTTTTTGTAAAGAAGTTTCAAGTGACTATTGATGATATGCTATTAACAGTGGATGAAAAGACTGCTTTCCTGTTGGTTAGGCCATGAAATATATCTCATCTGTAGTTCAAGTATTTTGGGAATAATTAACTCGACTGCACTATATACTGTAGAGAGTGCTACACATTGAACCTATCGGACACATATATCAATGTATCACCTTTTCCTAGCCACCAAAGGAACATCAAAACACATTTCTCCATGGAAACAGGATGCTAGCCACCAACAAATTGTCTTTCAATGCAATTTATAGCACCCAGAAGATTCACAAATGTATCTCTATTCAATCGAAAAAGATTGAAAAAATATCTCGAGATACTGTGGCAACCAATCTTCATAATAATCTGGTGAGTGTGTATGCACCAAATTAGTGGAGAGAAATGTTGGAAGAAGTACTTTCTCCTGGGTATCATCCCTCAAATATTTGTAAATAAGATATCTTTGGAGATCACACAAAATTGATAAATGGAACAAAATAACAAAAAATTTCAAAATAATCGACTTGTTTCTTCGCGCTTCGCTCAATGACAAATGACGTTGTTTTAAAAATATTTCGTTTTCGCCATCGTCAAATCTATGACGTAACATTGAATATGTTTTTAAAACATTATTGAATACGGTTCAGCGCCAAAAAATAGCTCTGGTAATTTATCCCAAAAATCGAACGTTTTGTATACCTATATATTGATCCTATACAATATAAAAATAACCAATTGATAAATAAACGTTAACGTACTTTATTCATTAATATTTTTAATATATAAATCATTCTAATTTACCTTTAGTATAATAATTTGCTAGCTAGAACAACGCTAGACCATTTTATTTATAATTTGTGTCAAGGTTAAAGTCAAATGTCAAATAAAAATATAACTAAATTCAATAACCAACTGTACACTAAAAATTACTATAACAGTGTCCAAAGAGCTTCATCGTGACACTGTAAACAATGTTATAATGAAGTCTCTTTTATACGTGAATTATACTGCTATTTAACTGCACGAGTGTAATAAAGATAGCCTTCCCTCGCACAGCACTTGTTCTTGTCTAACCAAGTCGCTTCATTGTGTGATATGTCGTGGTTGTTCCAGTTTAGGTTATTTATTTCAGTGATTGATCCAGGAAGAAATACTCTATAGGGATCGAGACCAAACTATAGAGGCAGCACGTCTGTTGAAAGTAGAGCGCCCTGGTGTTAAATAAGAAAAACATTGTGATGTAAACAGTCTAATAAATAACTTACAAAATGCAAGAAATGAATAGATCTTTTTATTTTCATTGCCAAGAAAAATTGTAGGTATGTAAGATGGGTGTAGGGGATTATCTGATTTTTGATTATTGACAAAATGAGCACTGCAAATTCTAGTATTTTTATTTGGTTCCCAATCTTTCCGATGTTTTCTGAAATGTAATTAAAAAACTTGAAGCCATTCGGTTTGTACAAATATTTACTTTCTTTCTCTTAATAGTATTTAATTATTTGAACTTATTATATAATATTAAAGTCAGCAAACACATAACAAGCTTTTAATTTTATATAATCATTGAAATCGTACAGAAAACAACATTTTATTCTCTCAATAAAATCTTTTATTTATGGAAAAAAATTGGAACTTTTCTAATAGCTGTCAATTGTAGAATAATACTGATTACACACAAAATAATAGTTAATACAAATTTTTAATTAGAACATTTCACTTGCATATGGTTTTTTACTGCATTTATCCATTTTTGACGTTTTAAGGTTATCCACGCAGTGTTTAATAAACTTTCGGGGAAACAACCTATAAAATTTCAACTGTGTAGTATTTTTATACGGCATATTTGAATTGCCATGAATACAGAAAGATACTTTTGATGAAGACATCACAAACATTTAATATCAGTTTAAAAAAATGAACATTTAAAAAAGTTCATTATACAAAACTAATAGTGTTTACATCACTTTGTGTTTTTTCACAGCAGATGGCATAAGCGTCATCTTTCTCGGTCCACATGAACGTTGGAATATTGGAATTTCAACCGTCACTATAAAGAGTTCCATAATACGAAGCTTTCAATATCAGGCCTTAATCAAAATTAACAATAGATGCATCTAAATAATAAATCACAAAATTCTTAATTCAAATTAAATACAGAAATTTAATATTGAACAATTATACAATTGGAAGAGTATATTAAAAGAAATTGGGACTGTGAACGGGTATTTGACATTCCTGAATTAAAAGTGACAATTCGAAAATCATTTGGACAATTCGAAAATTTATAAACTTCGTTCGTAATTCATTTAATTTGTGTTCATTGTAAATAAGATTTTTGTTATTTGATAAAAAAGGAAAACTAGGATTTGTTTATTTTCTGTGATTTGGTAATTGTATATAACTTTTGAATTTGACTTACTTTAGATATAGTTTTGTAATAGATTTGAACCGTTTATAGAAATTAAATTTACTTTATTCGATAAAAATTTGTATTTGTGACAGTGACATTTGTGGATTATTGACAGACTGTTTATTGAAATATATTGAATGTCAGAAAGAAATTAAATAGCCTTTATAATCTTGAACAAATAGTCACATTATATTACTAGATAGATCATACAGAACAAAAATAATAATCATTATTGAATTCGGAAAAAAATTTAAAATTTATGATAACGATCTGAACCCACCTGAGACTAGAGTCAAATTAATTCAAAAGTAAATAAACTCATCTTTCGATATATTAAAAAAATTTATTCTGCTAGCCGGAAATTATTTGACAATTAGTGTCAGTGTCAATTTTCAAATATATAACAAACGGTGCTTAAGCCCTATGTACAATATATATTAAAAGTATGGCTGCGGAATATTGGAATTCTTAAAAACATTATATTTCTCCGCCGAACTTACTAAATACTATAATTTTTCCGGCCGATAAGTTAATTATATTGAAGGCGGAATTATCAGTTTATATGTAACCAACTTCCGGTTGACGGTTGGCCACTGCGAAATATTATTTTACAGTTTCCTGCGATACGCGGAATAATTTACCTTTAGAGTTTGCAGTTGATAGTGAAGATGGCGTAAATAACGCCCTTTTACTTCTATTGTAACAGTGGTAGCTAAGAACTAGAAATGTTTTGTAAATTTTGTATTTTCAAACTGGTAGAGGTTCATGTGAAGACATTCAAGTGTATTCTTTTGGGAATATCCGGCATATGGCCACCCCCCAACCAGGCCATAGCCAGGGAGATCTTGATCGATCCTCCATGACATGAAATATATCCGGTATGGCCACTCCCGACCAAGGCCATAGCCAGGAGAGGAGGATCGAGGAAATTGATCGATCCCACATGAAATATGTGGCATGGCCATCCCCGACCAAGGCCATGCCAGGGGGATCAGATTGATGATCCCCGCCAAAACGAATTAAAACATATTTCTTTAGTAACTTCTGGCTAGTGCAAAACCATTTAGTTAAATGTTTTTGTGCTAGGGCTTATTTCAAATCACAAATTGATCGGTCGTTTTGTTTTAGCAGTTAGTTTTATCTAAAAAAAAATGCAGTTTTAAACGAAATTTTGCGTTTTTATAAAGAACAACCAATACTAGTTAGGACGGAAAACAAACCTAACGGTAAAATTAAAATTTTGTTGCTACTTTTCTGCCCACTACCTAAGAGGCGAGAAAAGTATTAGTTTACCCAAAAAAAGTTGTAAATTGTTTTTTGAGTTATTTCTTCCTTTTTCATCGAGAAAAACACTGTGTGTGTCGTGTACAGTCCCCGGATTGGAACAAGTCACCAATTTTATGATCGAGTATTGTTCAGAACATTTTACAGATGAACCCTATTGATTTTCAGCTCATCGAAGCGAGTACAACGAGTGCTATGATACTTGAAGTACCACATTTTTGGAGAAAGGAGTGTAAGTTTTTCTGGTAATCTGCTTCCGGTCATAAGATTTTGCACACTTTTAGATCTATAAAAAAGAAACATTTTCCCAAAATTTTTGATTCCAAAACATTCCGGAACATCGTCAAATAAGTTCTTTAACAACATTATTGAAGGCAATAAAATGGTAAAATTGACATTTTGGCAACGCCGCTTATGTGTGTATTCTGGGTTTCGACAAAGAATACATACAACTGGTGTATTCTTTGGTTTCGATGTAATACGAAGGTAGAGGAGACCATAGAACCAAGAAGGGACAGATGTCATAAGAACGATTTGCAAAAGTAGGTGACGAAAACGGCTATCTTGAACGTTGTAAAATAGGTGAAGCTTTAAACATATTTAAAGTTCTGGTGGTGTAGCACTAATAGCAGGCGCTATGACAGATAATATATACTCCTGCAACCAAACCATATTGGTAGATATTTAAAGATCGATTTCCGTATAAATAAGCTAACAAAAATAATGACTTTTGCGATTTTGCTTCAATTACACCCACTGTCACCAGTAACTTCACTCTTTTTGTTATTTAAGTTTTCCATATTTATTATGGTATTGGTTACTGTAAGGGGGCAGCCAAAAAGAGTCCAATAAGTTTAAGAGTTCTTCAAAAAATCCGGCATTCTTAAAGCATAGTACTATAGAGATGAAAAATAACAAAAGTCTTATTGATGTATTAGTTAGGACTCAAATACGCACGTCCTTTTTTTAAATAACTGGTAGTTGTAGATTATATACAATCCTTAAACATTATTAAAAAACCTATCTTTCTTGATTGGAAAATATATGAGTACTTTTCTTACAAAAGCATTTACAAGAATTATACAGTGTGTCTACTTAAGCTGGAAACATAATTAATTTTTCCTAAAAAAGGGAATTCTTCTTCAAAATGTTGTTATATTTTTCAATTGTGAGCATATAGAAATACGTTCCTTGCTAATAATTTGGTGTTACCTACGAAAGTTTTGTCATACGGGCACGTACCATTAGTGATTCGAAAAATTATATAGTATCTTTCACAAATCACGGAGGAATTGACTTAGGTAGTGTAAAGTAGCCGTGATAGGTGGAAGTTGCTATACAATTATTCGAGCCACTAGTGGAATGTATGTCAAAATTTCCGTACGTCCGACTTCTTAGCATGTGAAACGGGCATACACTACCTATTTAACTAAATCTACGCAAACCAAAAACGTGTAACACTGGTTTTGCAACAATCACGTCATTTAAATTATTTACCATATCTGTTGATGGGTAACGAATTTGTGGCTGATGACTGCCGTATGACAAAAACCATATTACAGAGCAGACATGTCCACACATTCGAAACACTCGTGCATCAGATTTGCAGCAGAGATATAGCCAGCCAGTTATTGTATTTCTCTGAGAAAGACTATCACGAGGTTTTTCATGGTACAAGTATGTGGCATCAACAAGAGCTACTAATGAATCAGGATTAACATGACACAAGCGATTTGAAGTAGTACTATTGTGATTAGCAGCGTATTGACGAGTTATGTGTTGCTAACCAAGTTGGAGAGGAACAAAGTAAGCTGTTAGTGAATTTAGAACAACGTGGAATATTTTGCTAACAAGATATTGCTGCTGTGGTTTCATGCTATACGATATACCTGAAACATTCTGAGTTGGATCAATTCTTAGTAACATAAGAAAATAGCTACGCAGTTTTTTTTTGAAAGTTTTCTTCTATGTATTAACTTATTGCAGTTACCTACAACCGTTGCAAACTGCGCGTTACTTAATCCGGTTAAGCACTTGCAATCGTTGTTATCCATATTTTCATTGTCAAAGTCTAATATCTTGCATTTTTCTTCTAGAACTACTACACGATCAGTGAGTTGATTGATTAAACATTCATTGTCAACACGTGTAAACTGCCTAGGAGGCGCTCGCAATCGCATTAGAGTAACAGCTCCTTCAAAAAAGTAACCATTCCCAAAATGTTCTAGACATGATCGCGTCTCCAAGTTTTAAAAATATCCGGTTTTGAATCCACAACTTCAAAACGGCTTCTCTTGAAATACGCTGCCAAAATTAACACTACACACGCAACAAAATGCTTGTATAGTTGGCAGTTGGACCGGTAAATTTCTAATATTTTCGCCATTTCCTTCATCATTATCAACGGCTGCTACCTCATCATTTTTATTTTCCATATGAATGGGATTTTGGTGAATATTAGGTTGTCCTATTTCGTTGCCTTAAGAAATAAATAATGACAGGAATTATAAACTACTACTACAATAAACATTGTTTTAGTTTACCTTCTCACCTAAACCTAGCACAGCACTGGATACAAATTCAGAAGAGTTCTCCAGGCTCTACCCAGTCAACTTCTCGAAGTACTTTTTTTATTGATGTAGGTACCCAGCGCAACCAAAAACACTTTGTTTGGGCCATGTAATTAATAATTGAATATTATAAAAAGGGTTAAAATTAAAAATATGCCTACTAATTAAATTAAATAAACGAATCGAAAAGAAAACGATGCATTTATAAGAAAATGTCTGTTCTGAATATTAAGCATTTAAATAATTATTGTGGCAACGTTGCAAAGAAACATGTGAATTCTCTGGTGTTGTTATATACTCATGTTTTATAAATAAAACTGACTCTTTAAATTAGTGCAAGTATCACAATCAATTCATTCTATACCCAAGCTTAATACTTGTAAGTCCATTCCAGTTTTTTAAAGTGTCCCAAGGCTGCCATCAAGTATTTCACAAGACTGAAACTGCTCGTTGCTGAACTTTGCACCCTAGGATCTCCCAGTATTCAGGTTGTTCCGACTAGCGCTGTTGCCAGACCCCAAAGTTATTCGGGGGATCAGCATAAAAGAGATCTTCCACTTTATGATAAAATTAAGATGACAGAACTGGAAAAGGCGATCAAAATCATTCGTGACGAGATCTTGATAAACCGTAGTGAATTGAAAAACTGTATCGAAGCTAGTGAAACCCGGCTTTTACTAAACGTAAAAGACTTGAAAAACACTGTATCAAAACTGGAGAAAGAAAATAATTACCTCAAAGAAGAGGTGGAATACGTAAAAAGGGCACAATATAAAAAAAATATTGTGATTTTTGGTCTCAATAAAAAGCGAGAAGAGGTTGTTGCAGGGAATTTGTGTCGGCACCTCAGAGACTTGATTGGGATAGAATTGAAGGAAAGTGATTTTGGCGACGTTTACTCACTCGGTAAATAAAGATCGAGTTTGTTTCAACCCTCAAAAAGAAAGAAGTTCTACAAAATTCAAATAAATTGAAAGGAAGGAACATATCTATAACCCACGACCAAACACACTCAACTCAACCGCACCAAACTACACAAGAAAAGCCAAGAACACGTTCGGTTAATAAAAATAGTGAGTAGCATTAGAAAATTATAAATCGGTTGATACTGAGGGGTTAAATAATATGTGTCACTGTTTTGTTTTTATTACTTTTTTACTTGATAATATTAGTTTTAATCCAAACCAATTATGATACGATACGATACGATTTATTGACTAGTTTTGAATACAAAAGCATTTGTGTAGTCCTAATACTAAATTACTAAGTAGTTATCAAAATTCCTAAATCAGATAATAGAATAGAAATAAAGTTAAACCAATATTTTCATAAAATTAGATTTCTGAAGTAACATATATGTAAGAATGAATTAGTAAGACTAATAATTGAACGACATGTAGTCCCGAACTGCGTAACAACAATTTTGTAGTAAAAATTGTTTTGAAAATCTATAGAACTGATTCTGGCTCATATTTTTGACATTCTTATCAGCATGCAAATCTAGAAACTTATTATACAATCTAACATCTAGCTTGTTGTATTGTGTTTGATGCAGCCTAGAAAAAGGCACAATGAGTCGCTCTGCACCTCTGGTGAACACCAGAATGAGTTGCCATATGTAGTACACCCCTATGAATACACAGAAGTGTCTCAAATATGTACATGCAAGGCAATGGCAGGATCCCATATTCCGCGAAAAGTCCACTGCAATGTACTCGACTTTTTGCATTATGAATAATGCGCAAAGCAGTCTTCTGAAGAGTAAAGACTCTTTGTACTCTGCTAGAGTTACCCCATAGAGAGATACCATAAGCCAGATGACTGTGGATCAACGCAAAGTAAATCGTACGCATAACAAGATTACTACCAATAGATGAGCGTAATTGTCTCATTGCAAAAATCTGTGATGGACACATTTATAAGAGAATATCAAAATGATCCTATCAAAGCACAAAATATCAAAGAAGTCACAGACTTAATACATATTTGAAGTAAGGACTCAGTGACTTTAAAATTTTTCATACCAATATAAGAAGTATTTTCAAAAACATAGATGAATTGTTCATTTACCGAAACCAACTAGAAAGCAACTTCGATATAATCATATTGACAGAAACTTTTAAAGTCACTGATGCCAGTATATATGGATTAAAAGGTTGTAACACGGTGTACAATGAATCCTCATTAAACAAAAATGATGGAGTCATAATATTCATTAAAAACGAACTCAATAATTATGATCAGACAAATATCAGCATAGGAAACATTAAACTTCTCGAACTCAATATAAAATTAAATGGAAAAAAAATAAAATAATTTCGATATATCGATCTCCTAGTTCATGTCCATATGATTTCAATGAACACTTTTTTTACTATTTACAAAACATTAAATACAGTGATATTCACGTAATAACTGGCGATATGAACATAGATTTACTTTCAGAAAATGAATCCATTGATGAATATAAAAATAATTTGGAATACTTCGAATTCATCTCTTATATAAACGATATCACTCGACCAAATAGCTCCACGTGCCTCGACCATTTCTTTGTAAAAGCAAATATAGAAAGGCATGATCGAATAAAGTCATTCATATTTCAGGATAAAATTAGTGACCACCGACCTATTGCTCTAACAGTAGATGTGGGTGAGAGAGCTGGTAATAAAGAATTCAAAAATACAAAAGTATATATAAATTACAACAGGCTACGGGTGGTACTACAAAGTAAAACATGGACAAACATTTATGAACAAAACGACGTCAACTCCAAATGTGAAATATTCATAAACAGACTGAAATACCATGTAAAAAAACACACATCTGAAATCAAAATAAAAAATAAAGATAAAACTAGAAAAAAATGGATCACGTCAGGGCTATCTGCATCAATAAAAGAAAAGAACAAGCTATATAAACTACTAATTGAAAATCCCAATAACCTACAAATAAAACAAATATACAATAATTACAAACGAAACTTACGAAAGAAGCAAAGAAACAATATTTTCAAAACGAAATTGGGAAGAATAAAAGTAAAACAAAAGGGCTCTGGGAAAGTGTCAATGAGATTTGCAACAAAACTCGCCCAATAACAAAAATAACCAAAATAGAAATAAAAGAAAATTGTACCACTGAAAACAAAAAGGTTGTTAGTGATGAATTCAATAAACACTATAGTGAAATAGGGCAAAAACTAGCAAATAAAATCGAAAAACCAAATTCCTTCCTAGACATTACAACTGAAATAAACAAAAATATGTTCTTATACCCCTCAAACACTGGAGAAGTATCACAAATAATCAAACAACTTAAACTCAAAAAAAGTCCTGGGCATGACGGTTTTACTGCAGAAACGCTGAAACAAATAGCCGACTTCATAACAGTCCCTCTCACTCACATTATAAATAGCTGTATTGAAAATGGAATATTTCCGAACATTTTAAAAACTGATGTTATCAAACCACTTTTTAAAAGTGGCGATAAACTGCAAATTTCAAATTATAGGCCCATCTCTTTGATATCAAACATAGCAAAAAAATTTTGAAAAAATAATAAAAAAGAGAATGGTACATTTCATGAAAAAACATGATATTCTATCCGATAATCAGTATGGGTTCAGAGAGGGGAGGTCAACCGAAGATGCAATACTAAAACTGACAACGTACATTTACAAATTACTCGACATTTCTAAACTGTCGCTATGTATCTTTGTTGATCTTTCCAAAGCCTTTGATACTGTTTGTCACAAAAGGCTTCTAGAGAAACTGGAAAAAATTGGTATGCGGGGTAAGACACACGATCTTTTGAAATCATACCTGTCGAACCGAAAACAAGTAGTAGATATTGATGGTGTGGTGAGCACTCTGAGGACAATCACTTACGGGGTTCCTCAAGGCACGGTCTTAGGTCCCCTACTATTCACTATCTATATAGACAGCCTGTTTAAAATGACAACTGTAGGTAATATTATAAGTTATGCTGATGACACGGCAGTAATTTACAGTGACAACACATGGCAACAACTGAAAGCAAAGAAGGAAAAAAGACTTCAACATCATCTTTAACTGGTTCCAATATAATAAATTAACTATAGACGCGGAAAAGACCAAATACTTACCTTTCACCTCATATAGCAATAACTTGCCGAATATGGGTCCATTAAATATAACTCAAGATATATCCATTCCAGAAGCCAGCTCCATAAAATACCTTGGTATACAAATTGACAAACATATGAAATGGAACTTACATATATCGTATCTAACAAGAAAACTACGTGGATTCATATCAAGATTCAAACTGTTGAAATAATTCCTTGAAAATTCTCACTTGAAAACTATATATTATAGCCTTATATACGATATTATATGATGGGGAGGCGTAAATGATACGCATTTAAATAGTCTGAATATTGTGCAGAAGAAAATTCTCAAAATAATCCTTGGCAAAGGAAAGACGTACTCAACCGACAATCTGTATAACGAATGCGGCATGTTTGATATTAGACAACTCTATTGCCAAAATATGTTACAAGGGATTTACAAAAATAAAATTGAAATAACGCACCCAGATCATCTATATAATACAAGAAGGCGAAACCACAGCGTCGTGGTACCGAAATGTATTAAAACAGTGGGTCAGAGGCACTGCAGCTTTCTAGGTCCAAAAATTTGGGAATTGTTACCTGAAACAATAAAAACCAACCGAAGCAACGAAACTTTTGGAATAAAAGTTAAAAATTGACTTCAATGCTATGATAGACAGAGATTCCAAAACATAATTTTAACACTCAACATATTGTTCATCAAACTTATAATACAGTAATGTATGTGTATGTGACCCTTATACCAATTGTGATATTATGTGATACTCACATGGGATCAAAATCGTATGACTGTATTATAGGTGTATATGAGACTCTGAACCCTTTATGTGTAACTTACCTGATAGTGACACTTTTACCAATTGTGATATTTTATTTTATGTGATGCAATTTCTACCCATATGTCTCATACTTATACTTTACCTTATTTTAAATTTATATTTTAATCTTTAATATATTTATTATATTTAGAGGCTACATCACGCACAATGAGTAATTTTCTACGTTTGCTCCTTCAGTGATGCCATTGTTTATTTCACTCAGCTCACAAGTTCTACTCACTTGACATTGTTTTATCAAAATTATACTTGATTGTACATTTATGATGAATAAATATTATAATAGCCCTTTACATTATTTGAAAATAATTTATTAGAAGTTATTATTTTTTTAATACATAAGGTAAATTACTCTAGATTGAAAAAAAAACAAATTTATTACTATATTACTCAATTATAAGCATTTAAAAGCATTGACATTTTTTTTCAGAAAAGGCCCAAATTTTACTATCAAAAGCATACCCTCCTTTCGATTTGTTAGCACGATACAGCCTCCGGAGTATATATAAGTGACCTATTTTATAATTGGATATTATTCAGGGCGTATCACAGATGAACCCTATATATTTCCAGCTCACTAGATTCTGTACAACGGGTGCTATGGTAACTGAAGTACCACACTTTTGTCTTTTTTGGGGAAATTTCGGTTTGTAAGCACGATACAGCCTCCGGAGTTTATACAAATGTACAAGTGACCAATTTTATTATTGGATATTGGTGTCTCACAAATACATGTTCAGGGCATCTCACAGATACACATCATAACTCGCGTTAGAATATGTCATAACATTTCATAGATTTCCATTGATGTGTTCAGGTGCAACGGGAGTTTTGAAGCGAAAAGTTCTTGTTGTTCAATATTTTCATCCGTTTTTTCAAAAAAGTTTTCAAATATGGATGGTAGTAGAATTTGATACTGATTTATTCATCGTCGAAATTTGGGACATAACAACTAGGGAATATTCAAATTAAATCAGCAAAAGAAATGCTTGGGAAGAAATTTTTCTCGTTTTCAGTGACCCAAGTGACACCAAAGAAAGAAAAAAATGTCATGGTAAGTATTATCAGTCCAAAAACCACTTGACGAGGTAAAAATAGGTGACGCAAGTACACTCCTTACAAAAGATGTCATATCAAATCATACGATGTATAGGGTGACACAACTACCATACCTACTTATAATCTTTTTAAAATAAAGGTAAGTTATAGCTACATATTCACATTTTATTCCTTATTAATTGGGAAGTTTCAAATCACTGATGTACTTGCGTTTACCCCTGTTCAAAATAACCATATTGGAAGGGTGTAAAATTATAATTTACATGATGTAAATTCATTTAAAATTAAAATTGAATGAATTTACATCATGTAAATTATAATTTTACACCCTTCCAATAGGGTTATTTTAATGTTTTTATTCCAATGACTTAATCATAACAATTATTCTACTTTGAGCATTGTTCTTAATCAACTTGATGGCTTTGACACCTACTTTTTAAATGACGACAGCTTTGATAATGGCTTAATAGCCGAAAGCGCTTAGCTGGAAATTAATAAACTAATACACACTGAGTATTCGTCGTTTTCATTTACTCAATTTACATCTAGTGTGTACACCATATCCACAGACATTTCGTTTGTTATGTGTTTTGATAGTGCCTATTAATCGAATGGAGCCTTTTTTTGTATTGTATTTTGGAAGTATTAATTGAATGAAACAATTTCTATACATTGTAATCATATATTTATTTTTGCTAGTATGAACTGAATGGACGTCCGTCTAAAATATAATTTCTGTATATATATATATATATATATATATATATATATATATATATATATATATATATTTATATACATATATATATATATATATATATATATATATACAGAAATTTTGATGATTTGTGTAAAATTTAAAGAAAGAAAAAAGTCAGCGTCAAACTAACACTAACAATATTTAAACTTGGTTGAACGCAAGTACATAATTGATTTGAAACTTTCAAATTAATAAGGAATAAAGTGTAAATATGTAGCCATAGCTTACGTTTATTTTAAAACGATTATAAGTAGGTATAATAGTTGTGTCACTGTATACATCGTATGAATTGATATCACATCTTTTGTAAAGGATGTACTTGCGTCACCTATTTTTTGGCCGTGTACCTGATGGTGGGTTATGATAGTCCATCATGGGTAACTGACAGGAAAAATATGCCCCCCCATGGGTGAAGCTTGCCCCCCTAACTACATTGAATATAACGGAGAAATAAATTTTGTTTTGCAAGATATCGAAAAAACGCTAGAGACTAAAAATGTAGAGGGCGCTTAGACACGTACATAGAAATTTTTTAGCCTTAATAAAAGAAGTATACTTCGCCTAAAAATTCCGAAAATTCAATGTCAAAAAATTACGAAAAAATTTTTTCATCGCCCTGTATATACTCAAAAAAATTCTAATTTTTTCCTCTATCGATCGATATATATACTTTTGTAATCTTATCGGAAAAGAGGGCGCCACAGGATGCGCTAAATTTTGAGGTTAAAATTTTTTTTCGACCACCGTAGCTATATACCGGATGCGCATATGCCTAAAAACATCATCTCAAAGTTCCACGTTCAATTTCGGTCCACTGCTGGGGGGGTCATTGGGGGGGGGGCCTAAAAATATTTCACCTTCCATAGATTCTGAAATATGAAATTTAAAACGGAGGCATGTCAAAAAGATTTTGTAAATTTCGGTTCCCAGACAAAAAAATTGAAAATTTTGCTTTACTGTGAATGTATGTAAAAGTGATATAGTATTATGTATTTCGTCTCGTAGAATCCAAAAAATATGTAATTTTTTGATTTTGAGTTATAGTTTTCAAGAAAATCCCATTTTCAATAATCTTCCTGAATTTTTCACAGGAAAACATTTTTTTTCAAACAACTGAAAAATTTTTCAGATTCCTCGTATCAAAAAACTCCTTTATGCAAAATTTCATGGAAATCAGAGAGAAATTTTTTTTTTCGGATTCTATATAGGAAGGGGGTGGATTTTTCGGTCAAAAAATGTCAACTTTGATGTTTAATAACTCGGTTATTAATACCGCTGGAAACTTGCAATATTTTTTTTATAATAGAATCTACTCTCCACTTTCGATTTTGACCAATTTCAATATTTCCATATCATAAATGTAGTTGCTACGAATTTTTTCAAGGTGAAATTTGATAAAAATTTTTAGCTCAACTTTAACCCTGTAGAATTCCTACAAATGATGAATGGAAGAAACGAAAAGTGATTGAGGATGAAGGTACATCTTTCCTCTGTCAAATGGCGTAATAATAATGACAATATCTTTCTTAGTTCCGAAAATATTAAATTTTAAATAGAGGCATGTCAAAAAGATTTCAAAAATTTCGATGTCCTGGATAAAAATTTGAAAATTTCGATATATAGTAAACGTATGGGAAAAATGATCAAATATCATGTATTTTTACCCGAGGATTCCATTTCTGTTATCAGTTTTCCGAAATTCTTTTTAATAAAGAAATAAAAAAATATTTTTCGAAATTTCTTCAAGTAAACTATTTAAAGGAAAAATTTTAATTGAAAACTAACGATATCATCCGATTCGTCTTGATTGAAAACCCCTAATTACAAATTTTTATAAAAATCGCATAATAACTACTATTTTTAAAACTTGCAAATATTCCGATTTCTGACGTTTTTATTTTTTTTAAGCATGTTAAATAGAACTTACCGAAAAACTGATTAGCTCATTGTATTTCTCGTCTCCGGAAACCTCTTTCCCTAGATTTTCATTCAAATCGCAACATAAAAGTTACCGACCCCCCCTTGATGGGTCCTGGCGAAAATTTCAAGTTACGTTTTGACACATAAAAATTCGTTTTAAAGAAATTTTAATGTCGGGACCGTCTTCCTGGGCCAAATTTATACCCCCATACCAAATTTCGTATCAATCGAAGCATTTTGAAAATCTGACCTATAAAGCCGGTTCTGACACATAGTTAACGGGCAACATGAGCTGGGTTTTTAAAGGGGAAGGAAAAATCGTAGAAAAAAAATAAAAAAACTGTCGTGTAGAGAATCAAAAATGATGAACATTGGCGTAGTAATTGAGCCTATAAAAAATTGATGGTGGGTTATGATAGTCCATCATGGGTAACTGACAGGAAAAATATGCCCCCCCATGGGTGAAGCTTGCCCCCCTAACTACATTGAATATAACGGAGAAATAAAATTTTTTTTGCAAGATATCGAAAAAACGCTAGTGACTAAAAATGTAGAGGGCGCTTAGACACGTACATAGAAATTTTTTAGCCTTAATAAAAGAAGTATACTTCGCCTAAAAATTCCGAAAATTCAATGTCAAAAAATTACGAAAAAATTTTTTCAACGCCCTGTATATACTCAAAAAAATTCTAATTTTTTCCTCTATCGATCGATATATATACTTTTGTAATCTTATCGGAAAAGAGGGCGCCACAGGATGCGCTAAATTTTGAGGTTAAAATTTTTTTTTCGACCACCGAAGCTATATACCGAATGCGCATATGCCTAAAAACATCATCTCAAAGTTCCACGTTCAATTTCGGTCCCCTGCTGGGGGGTCATTGGGGGGGCCCTAAAAATATTTCAAACCCATGACGCCTATAGGCACTCTAAATCCCGAAGATCCCCCGAAAATCACGATTCCAGCATTAATATTTAGCGAATGCTGGACCCCCCAAAAAGGGGTATATTATTGTAAAGGGCTTGAAGTGATTTTTTTCCTATGATTTTTTTCTGCATTTTTTTTCTCTACACGTTGGTATAAACAGTTCCCGCTTCGCGGGAAGTTTTTTTTGATGCTCTCGTTCCCTTTTAATACTAATTTGACATAGATTTTACAAGAAATCAAACAACTCTCTTATCCAGACTGTATTTCACAAATAAGGAATAAATTATAAAGTGTTGAATTAGGTACTTACCATCTGAAACACATCAGATCCTTCATCAAAGTCAACAATTGCAAAAAATAATTTATTTGAGAATGACTGAGAGTACGTAAAGGAATTTGCAGTAGTCTTCTGAATCACAGATAACCCACAGATAGATGAGACACTGATTGTTGCGCCATCTAAAGAGCCTGTCGACTAAGCAATTGAGTGCTGTTAAAAAGATTTCTGTAATTTTAGGTTTTGGCGGTATATTCAAATTTACTGTATTTTAATTATTTTATTTCAAAATAACCATTTATAGTCCATAATTTGACATTTCATTCAATTTAACTCCATTACTCAAAAATGATTAGATGAGGAGTTAAATTAAATGAAATATCAAATGATGGACCATAAATGGTTAAGTTGGAAAAAATAAAAAACTAATTATATAAACAGTTGATTTATTTTTCTATAAAAATACACAACAAATAATTTCTTTCACAAAGTACTTTTCTTAACAAACAGAATGACAATAATGTAAAAACAATGCAATAATTAAAAAATAATTTGAGTAACGTACATTCTAGATTGGAGTATCATTAGAGTTTATATTAATTTATTTATTTATTATTACGCATGTAACACACAGAGCTGGACAAACTACTGGAGTATAACTGCTAATTACTTAATCAAAAAAGTGTTAACCATGAGTAGTTAACTACTATTTTTGGCAACTTTCTGTGAAAGAAAATATTTGATTATAATAACTGTGACTGTTAGAACAAAAGTAATTAAAATATTCTTAAAGGAAAAGTAGTTAACTACTGCCCAGCTCTGTAAATACAAGGTGCCAACTAATTACATATAAGAGAGCTGAACAGCACTTGTAACTGTACAACATTTAAAATAATACGTCTAAAATTTCATTTCCACTTGAAACGCATCTTTATTTCTTTACTGAAAGTATTAAATAGGTATATATCGCAAGCTTAAACCTAATAAATTGCATATTTGTATATTTCTACATGTAAAAGCATTCGGTTCTTATGAAACCATCGCATAAGATAGTTTAAGTTACACTGCAGCTCCTGGCAGTCTATGATTGTTGAAATGTTTCTTAAGAGCTATTAAAAATCCTAACGTCTTCTGGAAGTTCTTTCTCGTTTCTGGTTGAGCTTCTACAAGTAAATACACAAAATAATAACAATGAATAAGTAAACACACAAATATGTTTGAAAATTTATATCAACAAAAGAAAAAAAAATGCGCTTACTATAGAAATAATAAGTTTTTGTACTAAGCCAAAAAAAATATCAAAAAATGTTTGAATGTTTAAATTTTTTTGGTTTTTTTGAATTCCTTTTTTTTGGAGTTTTTGATTTTTTTTGGAATTCTTGATTTTTTTTGGGTTTTTAAATATTTTCTGGGTTTCTGAGCAACTCTTTGATTTATTTGTTTTTTTATTTTTTGTCTGTATTGGATATTTTGGATTTTTGGTTACCGCTGGACCAAATACTTAGACGTAAGGCTCAACAAAAGTGAATACTCACTTTCATTTCCCATAAATTGTCATACCATGGGCTACATATGAAAATCGGCAAGGGCTCAATACCTACCATAGCTGGTGGAGGGAATATCTTCCACATGTGGTGAAGGTGGCAATGGCTCAACATCTTTATTGGCGGAGGGAATAGCTATAACATAAAATAAAACCCAGATTATTATTTTTTCAATGGGTACATTTTAAAATGTCCAAAATTATAGCATGCTATATTGAATACAATAAAACTTAGCATCAATTTTTGTAAATTTCCTCTCATATAGGAAGCCAAATCAAACTGTGTTAATAACCTCCCTTCCTCTTCCTCAAATCTAAAGAAACACAGTTTTTGAAAATGAAGGGGACATATCCTCCATTGTTTCCTCGTCGACAAATTTAATGATTTATTACCACTGCGTACCAGCCCCAATAATTTTATATCTTCCTGGGTTGGAGGAACAAAACTGTATAAAGAAATATTTACTTTAGAAATGCAACAATTTTCAGTTTAGCTAATGTAAAAAACAACCATGATCTCTAAAGTTGTCGATTAAATTAGTAAAAATTCTGTATTTTATAAAAATACAGAAAATGGTTGTTAATTGAGAAAGAAAAAATGCTTTAATTTTTTTAATAAAACTTACCGAGTACACCATTTATTACACTCCTTCACAATACACTTTGACATTACCTTTTCAATCAATAACAATAAAATAATAATAAAGCAACGAAACAACAAATAAATATTACACTATAACAATTAAAAATTACACCAAAATACCGAAACCACAGAATAACCTTAACACTTGAACTAAGAAATGATAACAGGTAACCCGAAACGATCACAACTGTGCTGTGATCACAAAAGAAAATGATTGGACGAGCAATATGACATTGCGCATACGCAGTTATAAAAATAAATAAAATTTGATTACGAACGACGTTACAGTTTTCGCTAATTTTTTGGATTTTTTTGAAAACTACCGATTTTAGTTACCGACAGGCTCTATAGATGGCACGGTCTGCAGTGTCCCTAGCATGGTATTTACTACCTATACAGTCACGTACGCACTTAGTCGATGTTTGACCGTAGTGAATGCTTGATCTTAAATTTTGCCTTATTCCTTATAATATTTTTGACACCGATATGTGCTTATTTTTTGTAACAAATTATCGTTAACTTTTCACGGATTCCTTTGTAATTCATCTTTTTTGTATACCACGTGCAGTCGGCCAATGTCAACCGAGGTGATCGATATTTTCCTACTGTGATCGATATTGTACCAATGTCGTTTATTATTTTACAGATGCCTGGTCAAAAGTATACCCGCAAAACTTCTCGCGCTTAGTGGCCTGAAAATGATATGGAACGTGCGCTTAAGACAATACAAGACAAAATTGCTTCCATACGAAAAATGGCACAAATGTTCAGACTCCATATGGCACATTACAAGACCGTTTAAAAGGTCGCTTCGCTACAAAAAGGTACAAAATTGGCAGAAAATCTTCAGCAAGAAGAAGATCTCGCAAAAGATGTTATAAACCTCTCTCGCCTTTTTTATGGACTAACATCCATGTCCATAAGAAAACTTGCATTGGAATTTGCGCAAACCAATAAAATAAAGAAAGCCCATTTAATGAAGAGAAAGCAATGTGTGGACAAGATTGGTTCTATGCATTTATGCGGCGCAACCAGACATTGAGCTGCCGTAAACCAGAAGCCACAAGCCTGAGCCGTGTGTTGGCATTCAATAAAGAGGAAGTTACGGTATTTTATAATAATTTAGATAAGCTCTACTCTGAACACACTTTTGAAGTTCATCGCATCTCCAATGTAGACGAAACAAGGATTAGTAACGTTCACGTGCCAAGCCGCATTATTACCCAGAAAAGTCAAAAACAGGTAGGAGCTGTCACAAGTTGAGAGAGGGTCCAACTGGTAACTGTTGTTGTAGCGATCAGTGCTGCATGCTCGTTTGTTCCACCGAGGTTTATTTTCAAACGATCAAACGAAAAAGAATGAAAGAAGCTCTAGAAACAAACGGGCCAATATATAGGTGCTTTAAGTCTGGATGGATTACTGAGGAGATTTTTATTGACCGGATTCAACATTTTGCTAAATTTACAAAAGCTAGTAAAAATGATCCGGTCCTGTTATTAATGGATAACCAGTCCACTCATTCAACTTTGAGGATATATCATTATTGCAGAGATAATGGCCTTAAAGTTGTTTCAGTTCTGCCCCACACTTCGCACCGGTTGTAACCGCTCGATGTTGGCGTCTTCGGACCATTAAAACGTGCATACAATCAAGAATGCGATAGATAGATATGTCAAAGCAAGAAAACTAGATTCTGCAAACGGATGTTGCGGAGTTATTTAAAACTGTTTTTAATAAATAGACAGCTGTAGAAAAAGTGGTCAAGGCTTTCGAGACTACTGGCATTCTGGCATTTATCCATTTAACCGATCCGTGTTCAGTACCTTACTAGTTGATCCAGCGCCAACTGCTGATCAGAATCAAGAACCGACGTTTGCTGAAACAAAGACAATTACACGATTTAAGAAAACACTATCTCCTATACCTGGACCTTCTAAGACAAAACGTCACCGTACACGTTCCTCTAGTAGTGAATCTTCAGAATTAGAGCTTGAAGAAATTGTAGACGATGAATTGACCGACGTTGATGATCCGACAGTTCAGCTACCCATGGAAAATAAAACCTTTGCAGAACTTCTATCCTTGCCAACAGTGACAACTAGAACCAAATCGCGAAAAACCAAGCATTCTCATATACTGATCTCAACGCCATTAAAAGAGGAATTGGAAAAAAGAAGAGAAGAAGTAACAAAAACTGATGAAGTTAGAAAAACAAAAAGATATAAAACATGAGAAGCTGAGAAAAGCTTTACGACGAATAGTTCCCGAATAGAAAGATAATTCTTCAAATGCTGACATATATGTCCTGTTTATCAAGAGTTTGGAAAATCAAATGAAGTATGGTGGAGATGCCGTTCATGTGCTGTGTGGACGCATGCAGATTGCACAATCATTGAAAATGCTAAAGATTATGTTTGTAGTAAATGTTAAATAGTTTGTTGTAACCTTACTTTTTGAATAAACTAAATTTAAAAAATTTGGTTCATATTACACGATATGGTTGACATTACCCGATATTGTGGTTGATTTTATCGGACTGGTCGATATTATCCAGAAAAGTACCGATTAGAGTTTCATACATTTGAAAAGAACAAACATTATTTATTCCGTTATCTATTTTTGCCATAACGTTACTAATAGTTTTTGAGGTACTTTCATACATACAGCATCTTCATACATATATTACATATACAGTTATGACCACTTTTGCTTAGTGGTCGATATTCGACCACTTTCCCCTATGTATTTTATTTTGAAGTCAAGTTTTAGTCTTTATTCATTCTATTACTTAATTTTTCTCATAATATTTAGTTCATTTAGTGCCTTATTATTACAAGGTTTCTTTCCTTTGCTTGTAAGGCCATTTCATTTGATACCCATTACCTATAATGAAACAAATATGAAATCTGGCATTGTATGCCGTTGGCCATCTTAGATTTGAAATTTGTCGTAGTATACAGTATTCTAGGAGTCATGCCCTTTTTTTTGATACCCATATTGAGGGAGTTGTGAAAAAATATGTAATCCGCCATTTTGTGGCAGCGGCTATCTTGGATTTACAATATATTAATTGTACCGTCATCAGAACTAACGGTGTGTATCATATATCAGATCAATCTGTCAGCCGGAAGGGGGTAAAATTTCAAATATTGAAACAAATATGAAAACTGGCGTGTTGTGGCGTCGGCCATCTTATATTTGAAATTTGTCGTAGTGTAGAGAATTTTCCGAGTCAAGCCCTTTCATTTGATACCAATATTGAGGGAGATGTGAAAAATATGTAATCCGCCATTTTGTTACAGCGGCCATCTTGGATTTACAATGATATTGAATATATTAAATTGTATTATCATCAGAACTAAACATATGTACCAAATATCAGATCAATCTGTCGTACAGAAAGGAGGTAAAATGTTTTTCTACTTTGCGATTCTAATGATTACTTTATGAAACCCCTTGAGTTTCAAAAAAGAGCATTTTCCGAAACACAATAAATATTTGATTCATCAAGGTTTGTAAGACTAACACCGAAACGTCAACGTTCGTCGTATAAAAAATCAAGCACACAAATAACATAACCCGACTTTAATCCAAGGAACGCTTTAATCGTAATATCATCATTGAACAATAAATACTACAACAAACAGTTCAGGTGGGGTACACCATTCTTTTCACGCAGATAGACGATTGAACAAAGTATTAAGCACAAACCACTGAAATGAATAACCTAAACTGGAACAACTGCGACACATTCTAAAAATGAAGCCATGTAGTTAGACAAGAACAACTGCTGAGGGACGGAAGACTATATTTGTTACACTCGTGCAGTTGAATAGCAGAAATGTGATAATTATTTTTAAATTTAAAAGAAAAAATTTCCAAGATGCTAAATACATTAAAATGCCTTTTTATTAGGTAGGTATATGTACGAAAATGTAAGACAAGGTAATCTTTTGAAGCGTTCAATATGCTTTGATATTTAAAACAAATTAAAAACGAGTAATAAGGGGAGCGCTCTTAGTTTTATTATACATGTTTTTCCTTATTATTTATTTGTTTTCATTCAGTGTAATTATTTTAATCGATTTAGAGCTGTTAAATAAAATTTTGTACCATTAGAAACTTTCCAAAAGTGTGCAATGGATAAATTTAAATACACTTATTAATTGAAATTATTTAAAATCCCTAGACTCTCAGGAATGAATTATTGTCATCATGTATGGTTATAATCAACAATAAGTCAAATAAACATAACTTAAGAAGATTCATTTTTCAAAACGCAATTAATCAAAACACATTAGAAAGAGAAAATATTCCCTCCCGCGACATCTATCCTTGTCTTAAAGTGGCTTCAAATTTGAAAGACACTCGACCTTTACGTGCGCGTTCCAGTATATTTATTCAATTCAGTGGCACAAACTTATTGCAAATTGACACAATTAGCCGATTTTCAAATATTTCAACTTGTCAGCATTACCAACCGCTACGTCATGAATATAAAATTCCCTAAATCGATTTAATTAATCTATTATGAAAATTTTGTTACTCTTTGAACTCAAAAAACGCAAAAAATAATATAAAAAACTTGTTCCATAAGGCCTTCCATCCATAAAATGATGCCTTATGAAACTTGTTCTCTAAGATACCATTAAAAATTCCTCATCATTCTGTTTTCACCAGGCATTTTTTCCCGTTTTTTATTTGACAAAAACTCTGTTGTTCCAGAAAGAAATACTCTATGAACGTTGGAATTTTGACATTTCAAACGTCACTATAAATAGTTCCAAGATACGAAGCTTCCATTTTTTATTAATATGAAAAAATGTTCGATTGCATTATAGCTCTAAAACATGTAACTTTACACTTCATCCTTATAAATGCAGCACTAAAAACTGTATAATTTCTACATTCGATATACAATACGGCGTGCCAATCAGAGTGCACGATTTATTAGACACTTTTAGCTTGTCATAAGTTTTTACACTATCCGTATTGGAGTTACGTTGAGGTAAAAACGTTGTCAAGGAAACCTTTTTAGCAGATAACGTAACGTTTCGTTCTGTTTCTAATTGTACAACCTCAAAAATTTTTTAGGTTGTCACTGGTTTGTATTCTCAAAACTAAAAATGTCAAAATCAAACCAATACAATATCAAAGAAGACCTGAAAAATAGCACTAATAGCACAGAAAACTGATTTTGGTCGGGATACGGATACGTTTACGTATACGGAGTAGGTGACGTAATAATCCGTTCAACGCATTGTATCGGCTGAGCCGTAACGGGTCCACACATGTGCAGTTCGTTACGGATACGTGAGACACTTCAGACAAGCTAAAAGAACCTAATAACGTAAATATAATTCCAAATTAATCTTGTAAATAGAAAATAAAACCACAACAATACGATAATCGGACTAAAGACTGTTTTGATTTAATTTTTCAGCTCCAAACTGTTAAGACTATCAAATTAGTTGGCCACCTCCCATCAGTTCATATTCTGTGTTACATATTAAATATCTGAAAAGTCAAAATAATTTTCTTGTAAAATGTTTCCTTCTATATGTCGTTGAAAACTGTTCTGTGAAATAAGTATAGCAACAAAAACATTCATAAATTATGTTTTGGATAACAATAAAGTTCATATTTTTTTTCACAAGTAAAAAATTAGTTTTATTCAATAAAAATGTACTTATATGGTACATTGCTAAACTCTATAATATATAGGTTGATACCTACTCAGCAAAATTCTTGTATTTGTTCATTCGTTTCCGTGATATTAAATTCCCATCTCTAAATTTATTGACACTTGCACCTCTAGTAAATTTTATCGCTGTGGCTAACGGTCCGCCGGCAGAGGGTTACATATAAACTGATAATTCCGTCATATGCAGGACTCCTTGCAATATAATTAACTTATCCGCCGAAAAATTTATAGTATACAGTAAGTGCGGCGGAAAGCAATGCTTAAGAAATCATTTTCCGTCCTTTGGCGGATTGTACTGCGTAGTAGCTGTGATCCTTGCTATTTGGTGATTGTGGTTAGTTTCAGTGCTAATTACTTGTAACTTAGTGCCACACTGTGATGCTCTTAACGTAATATGAGTCTTTCAGCCATCTTTGTATGTTGTGCTGAAAATACGTAGTATGGCTGCGGAATACTGGAATATTCCGTCAAGTGATGGAATTCTTAAAAAAAATATACTCTCCGCCGAACTTACTAAATACTATAATTTTTCCGGCCGATAAGTTAATTATATTGAAGGCGGAATTATCAATTTATATGTAACCTACTTCCGGTGGACGGTTGGCCACTGCGAAATATTATTTTACAGTTTCCTGCGATACGCGGAATAATTTACCTTTAGAGTTTCCAGTTGATAGTGAAGATGGCGTATATAACGCCTTTTTACTTCTATTGCAACAGTGGTAGCTAAGAACTAGATACATATTTTCGAAGGCTAAATGAATATACAAATGTTTTGTAAATTTTCCATTTTCACACTGGTAGAGGTTCACGTGAAAACATTCAAGTGGATTTCTGATATACTTATTAATTTAAGTATGGAATGAAATATCCGGCATACGGGCACCCCCCGACCAAGGCCATAGCCAGGGAGATCTTGATCGATCCTCCATGACATGAAATATATCCGGTATGGCCACTCCCGACCAAGGCCATAACCAGGAGAGGAGGATCGAGGATATTGATCGATCCCGCATGAAATATCTGGCATGGCCACCCCCGACCAAGGCCATGCCAGGGGGAATCATGATGATCCCCGCCAAAAATAATTAAAACATATTTCTTTAGTAAGTTGTGGCTAGTGCAAAACCATGCCAACTTTAGTTAAATATTTTTGTGCTAGGGCTTATTTCAAATCACAAATTGATCGGTCGTTTTGTTTTAACAGTGAGTTTTATCTAAAAAAAAAAAAATTTTGCGTATTTAGAAATAATAACAAATATTAGTTAGGACGGAAAGCAAACCTAACGGTAAAATCCTTGATTAAAATTAAAATTTTGTTGTTACTTTTCTGCTCACTCCTGAGAGGCAAGAAATGTATTAGTTTACCCAAAAAAAGCTGGAAATTTTGTTTTTTGAGTTATTTTTTCCTTTTTCATCGAGGTAAATACTGTGTGTGTGTGTGTGTGTGTCGTGCACAGCCCCCGGATTGCAACAACTCACCAATTTTATGATTGAGTACTGTTGTAGGACATTTTACAAATGAACCCTATTCATTTTCAGCTCATCGGAGCGAGTACACCGGGTGCTATGATTGAAGTACCACATTTTTGGTCATTTTTGGAGAAAGGAGGATTTTCGGTGACAGATATTAATATTAGAAGTAATTAAAACTTATTATTAAAACAAGATACACCAGGCATAACAATTCAAAACTGTTAAAATTTCAAAAGTAACTATACCTAGGTTTAACTGTTTTTCATTTTTCAAATCCTTGCAGTTCAACGTTTAAATAAAATACGTATATAAGTTACGTTTTGCTTTCATCAAGAAACTTGGTCGTAGAAAAAACATTGTGTACAATTCGTATGCAAGGCATTTTTTGCACTCCCTTGATCTGCAGCACTCGCCTTACGGCTCGTGGCACAAACATTTGTGCTCCTGGAAAAAGTAAACGATATAGAAGTTGATATGCTGCAACGTCTCCTGGTGGGAAGTTACAACAAAGAGGATTTGAAATACAAATTCTGCATAGAAAAATACATATATATATATATATATATATATATATATATACCCATTTTGAGGGTAATCGGTTGAACGGTGTAGAATTTTATATGCTGCAGCGCTACCTGGTGAGAAATTACAATAAAGAGAATAGTGTAAAAAGCTTCTCCGTGAAAAAATACATTAATTAAAATCAACAAACTTTAATTTCATCAAATGAAATATTTATAAACACCAAAATTCCAATAATATAATTTTATATTTGTTGTTTTTAAATAGATTTGGTACGCCTATGCTTTGACGATGCCTCCAAGGCGATGTATCCGCAATACAATCCCCACTTTTTGTAATTCATTCATGATTTTACTACTGGCGTTTAGAATTGTTGGCCGCAAAAATAAACGTGTTTATGAATGAATAGCCCTCTCTATGTATATTATTACTCTAAGTTTATGACAAACATAAACATTTAAATAAAATAAATATCCAGAACTGGGATTCTAACAATTGATCGTATCGTATCCGTGCGAGACGAGACGAAAATCGAAACGATAGTACGTTGCTATTCTAACTCTCTCACGGAAGAATGATCGGGTATTGTCGGAATATGTCTTAAGGACGTTCTCCATTCACATGGAAATTTGTGTTTTATGCATAGATATAATTATATTTCTATGGTTTTGTGTCAAGAACAAGTGAAGTACCCAATTGTTAGGAATAATAAATAATCAGCAATTTTTTATTTTTGTGTAATTGAGGTAATTTAATTATATTTATAAATATAATGTCATTCAACGTAAGAGAGGCCCACTGGCAGATTATGTTAGAGGCCATGGAGAAGCACTCTTTCCTGGCTACAGGTAAATTCGTTGATGCTCGAGGAAGGGATCTATATAAAAAACATTGGGACGAATTGGCCCATAATCTGAATGCTCTAGGCTATGGAGCGAAACCTACTGAAAAATGGCAGAAGGTAAAACAAAATATCAAATACTTAGATTTTTTATAACTTATTTGAACTTTGGTTTGTAGACTTGGTCCGATCTAAAGTATTCATTAAAAAAAAAAGGGTGCTGCAATGAGAGCATCATTATCTCGCAATGGGGGTGGACTTGATGATGTAACACCACTGAGTGAATTGGAACTGAAAATATTGGATTTATTAGGGCAAAACTTTGTGGGATTAAATAATCCAGAATGTGGTGTACCTGTAGGTGTGAATGTATCCCTTGAAGCAGATTCCCGCAAAAATAGTTTTGATGAACCATCAACATCAAATACCCCATCAACATCTAAGACTATGCCCCAGAAAGATAATATGGAACCACCTTATAAGAGACAGAAAATGGACTTTCACAATGAATACAGGGAAACCATTGAAGAGTTAAGGGATATAAAAAACACCATAAAATGTTCCTTGGACGATATTTCTTCCAATTTGAAGGATGTTGCTAATGAATTGAGAACTTTGAACAATTATTTACCACAGGTAACAACAAATGCAATGATTTAAATGAATGAATTTAACAAAAAATTAGTTTCTAGGTAGGCAGGTGATTTTTGAAGAAAGTACCTCTCAAGAACTGGAATAAAATGGCAGCCTTCCATTTATGTAATACTGAATAAATGGTTTTGTTAAGAGAATTAATGATTCTGCATTATTTTGTGAAATATCAGAGACTGTTTTTATTTTATTTTATTGTTATAGAAAGCAATGTTTATTTTTAGTTTGAATGTACCTGACTTTGTGCTGGAATATAATATTAATTAAATTTCCTTAATAAAATGTTTTACTAACAATTTCAAGTTGCAAAATGTAATTGCAATTTCCAAAAATCAGGATGGTTATTTTATTACTTCTGCAATAGTAACTTCAAATGATTTTTAAAAATAATAATTTACAATAAAATTATAAAAATCATGATCTTAATCTTAATTAATTGAAAATCAACACTACAGTTTTCAAACTTGAATCTTCAGTAATCACAAAAAACAATAATATCACTTTTTGAACACACTGTATTATATGGTAACTTTTTTCTTAAATTATGAAAGTAGCAGTTTTCGTTGTATTTGAGATGGGTGTATAAAAAATTTATTGGTAATACTGCTGTACAATTCTATCTCTAACCCTCATTCCTTCTTCAGCAAGTTGTCCTGGATTATTGAGTGGTTCTGCTATCAGAACATCACCGTTATCATTGTCTGGATCACCTACGTTTTCATAGATGGGTATGTTTTCATCCATACACATATTGTGTAAAACAGCACATGCCTTTAACAAATTAGCTACAAAATCAGGATTGTATCTCAAAGTACGCTCCTTCAAAAGGCAGCGAAATCTTATTTTTAGGATGCCAAAACATCTTTCGATGCAATTCCTTGCTCTAATATGGGCATGATTGAACCTATATTCGGGACTATTTTCAATGGGGTTTTGAAAAGGTATCATTAGAAATGGCTGAAGTGGGTATCCAGAATCTCCAATTAACCAAGCTTGTTCCCCAGATTCGTAAATTTCTTGCATATAATCCTTCATCAATGAGTGGTTCCATATAAAAGAGTCATGAGTGGATCCTCCATAGTTAGCAAAAATATTATTTATTTTCATACGGTGATCACAGATAACTAGGCAATTCAGAGAATGGTAACCCTTCCTATTGATGAAATTATGTTCATCGCCAGGTGGTTTTAAGATGGCAACATGGGTACAATCAATAGCCCCTATGACTCCTGGAAAATGTCATTTCTCCATGAAAGCCATTTTCACTACATTTCTTTCCCGAATATTCTGAGGGAATGCTATAAATTCTGCACCCATCACTTCAACTATAGGAGTTGATACTTCATGTATTGCTCGATGAACTGCAGTTTGACTCAAACTGCAATAAGTTTCCTCACCAACACCCCTTTGGTAAGTCCCTGTTGCATAGAAACGGAGAGCGCAAAATATCCTACTTTCTATTGTTATACCTCCTCTTATGCGTGGAGATCTCAAATGGGGGGTTAATATGGTTATCAATCTTCTTGTCAAATGTTTATTCAACCGATACAATTCAATAAATCTTCTTTCAGGAAGATCGAATGGATTATATCTATTTCTTAATTGGAATCAATGTCTTCTTAATCGCCTTATAGGTGGTTGATTTCGTATAATTCCTTGATGAACTATGGGCAGCATATTTGTTGTTTATTTTTTGAATACACAAATACTTTATAATTAAATCGATTTCGTTTTAAGGTTAGGAATTTGACACATTGAAAAGAGAAACATTTACTATTGAAATGAGAAACATATATCGAAATCTGTAAACGATATATCTACACCTATCGGATGAAATTACGAAAATTGGAGACACGAACCGATACCAAGTACTACTTAGAATTCCTACTGTCGTCTCAAACGATACGAGACCTATCTTAGAATCCCACAGCAGAGTAACATATTATATTCTAATTTTCCAGTTTTTGCATGAATGTAGAAAAAATATTGCAACTCGTGCAGGCCTAAAGGCCTCGTTGGACAATTTCACGTCGCGTGCAAAAAACACTCACTTTTTGCACTTGTTGCATAAATAACTATTCTTCTAGTATCGGTTGTTACGAGCGTTTTGCTATTTTTTACGCTTGGCGAGCATAAAGTAACTCCCCTCATGAAACGTCAACTTTTCGTTGTCAATGGCAAGCGAAAAAGCCTACTTTTCAATTTGATTGTAGAAAATAGTTATTTGTAAGACAGGTAATGACTAGTTTTGTAGTACGAGTGAAGTTTGCACAACTCACCGCTTCGCGGTTCGTTGTGCAAATCACGAGTACTACAGAAAGTCATTGTGGCACAAGTTTAACACAATATTTTTTATAATTCGCATTTATTTAATTATTTAAATAAAATAGAATTTCATATAATCCCTGTTTTTAAACTAGGAGGAGTGGTTTGAATTTAAGTTGGCAATTCTGTAGATTCCTAATTGGTCAGATCACAGATGGTTTTATCAAAGAATACACCAACATTCTTTGGTTTTATTCAGCACTTCTGACTTTTGACATATTATAACCGAATAATTGTGTAAATTGTAAACAAACTTTCATTTAAGCAAAAAGAGGGTAATTATTTGTTTAAAAAAGAGCTTCTTCGTATATGCTCTTGCGATCTATTTATATTATATCATGAACAGAGAAATTTCTGTAATACATCTTCACATATATATCTGATGTATTTTTTGGCGTACCACTGTTTTAAAATTATTGGGTCTTTTTTAAAAACATTTCATTTGAGCGTTGAAACAATGACGTCGTAGACGGAATGTTTCAAAACATTTTGCATTATTATGAACCAAAGGATAAAGAGCGGTTCAAAGCTGTCAGTTGTCATTGTCTTTTGTTTACATACTTAAAATTGCATAATTATCAATGAAACGAATATATTCTTTGATATTATGGTGAAATTGACTCCGCAAGGAGACAGAAAACCAAAAACAACATAGAAATAATTGCATATTCTTTTTTTTTGTAAAGAAGTTTCAAGTGACTATTGATGATATGCTATTAACAGTGGATGAAAAGACTGCTTTCCTGTTGGTTAGGCCATGAAATATATCTCATCTGTAGTTCAAGTATTTTGGGAATAATTAACTCGACTGCACTATATACTGTAGAGAGTGCTACACATTGAACCTATCGGACACATATATCAATGTATCACCTTTTCCTAGCCACCAAAGGAACATCAAAACACATTTCTCCATGGAAACAGGATGCTAGCCACCAACAAATTGTCTTTCAATGCAATTTATAGCACCCAGAAGATTCACAAATGTATCTCTATTCAATCGAAAAAGATTGAAAAAATATCTCGAGATACTGTGGCAACCAATCTTCATAATAATCTGGTGAGTGTGTATGCACCAAATTAGTGGAGAGAAATGTTGGAAGAAGTACTTTCTCCTGGGTATCATCCCTCAAATATTTGTAAATAAGATATCTTTGGAGATCACACAAAATTGATAAATGGAACAAAATAACAAAAAATTTCAAAATAATCGACTTGTTTCTTCGCGCTTCGCTCAATGACAAATGACGTTGTTTTAAAAATATTTCGTTTTCGCCATCGTCAAATCTATGACGTAACATTGAATATGTTTTTAAAACATTATTGAATACGGTTCAGCGCCAAAAAATAGCTCTGGTAATTTATCCCAAAAATCGAACGTTTTGTATACCTATATATTGATCCTATACAATATAAAAATAACCAATTGATAAATAAACGTTAACGTACTTTATTCATTAATATTTTTAATATATAAATCATTCTAATTTACCTTTAGTATAATAATTTGCTAGCTAGAACAACGCTAGACCATTTTATTTATAATTTGTGTCAAGGTTAAAGTCAAATGTCAAATAAAAATATAACTAAATTCAATAACCAACTGTACACTAAAAATTACTATAACAGTGTCCAAAGAGCTTCATCGTGACACTGTAAACAATGTTATAATGAAGTCTCTTTTATACGTGAATTATACTGCTATTTAACTGCACGAGTGTAATAAAGATAGCCTTCCCTCGCACAGCACTTGTTCTTGTCTAACCAAGTCGCTTCATTGTGTGATATGTCGTGGTTGTTCCAGTTTAGGTTATTTATTTCAGTGATTGATCCAGGAAGAAATACTCTATAGGGATCGAGACCAAACTATAGAGGCAGCACGTCTGTTGAAAGTAGAGCGCCCTGGTGTTAAATAAGAAAAACATTGTGATGTAAACAGTCTAATAAATAACTTACAAAATGCAAGAAATGAATAGATCTTTTTATTTTCATTGCCAAGAAAAATTGTAGGTATGTAAGATGGGTGTAGGGGATTATCTGATTTTTGATTATTGACAAAATGAGCACTGCAAATTCTAGTATTTTTATTTGGTTCCCAATCTTTCCGATGTTTTCTGAAATGTAATTAAAAAACTTGAAGCCATTCGGTTTGTACAAATATTTACTTTCTTTCTCTTAATAGTATTTAATTATTTGAACTTATTATATAATATTAAAGTCAGCAAACACATAACAAGCTTTTAATTTTATATAATCATTGAAATCGTACAGAAAACAACATTTTATTCTCTCAATAAAATCTTTTATTTATGGAAAAAAATTGGAACTTTTCTAATAGCTGTCAATTGTAGAATAATACTGATTACACACAAAATAATAGTTAATACAAATTTTTAATTAGAACATTTCACTTGCATATGGTTTTTTACTGCATTTATCCATTTTTGACGTTTTAAGGTTATCCACGCAGTGTTTAATAAACTTTCGGGGAAACAACCTATAAAATTTCAACTGTGTAGTATTTTTATACGGCATATTTGAATTGCCATGAATACAGAAAGATACTTTTGATGAAGACATCACAAACATTTAATATCAGTTTAAAAAAATGAACATTTAAAAAAGTTCATTATACAAAACTAATAGTGTTTACATCACTTTGTGTTTTTTCACAGCAGATGGCATAAGCGTCATCTTTCTCGGTCCCCATGAACGTTGGAATATTGGAATTTCAACCGTCACTATAAAGAGTTCCATAATACGAAGCTTTCAATATCAGGCCTTAATCAAAATTAACAATAGATGCATCTAAATAATAAATCACAAAATTCTTAATTCAAATTAAATACAGAAATTTAATATTGAACAATTATACAATTGGAAGAGTATATTAAAAGAAATTGGGACTGTGAACGGGTATTTGACATTCCTGAATTAAAAGTGACAATTCGAAAATCATTTGGACAATTCGAAAATTTATAAACTTCGTTCGTAATTCATTTAATTTGTGTTCATTGTAAATAAGATTTTTGTTATTTGATAAAAAAGGAAAACTAGGATTTGTTTATTTTCTGTGATTTGGTAATTGTATATAACTTTTGAATTTGACTTACTTTAGATATAGTTTTGTAATAGATTTGAACCGTTTATAGAAATTAAATTTACTTTATTCGATAAAAATTTGTATTTGTGACAGTGACATTTGTGGATTATTGACAGACTGTTTATTGAAATATATTGAATGTCAGAAAGAAATTAAATAGCCTTTATAATCTTGAACAAATAGTCACATTATATTACTAGATAGATCATACAGAACAAAAATAATAATCATTATTGAATTCGGAAAAAAATTTAAAATTTATGATAACGATCTGAACCCACCTGAGACTAGAGTCAAATTAATTCAAAAGTAAATAAACTCATCTTTCGATATATTAAAAAAATTTATTCTGCTAGCCGGAAATTATTTGACAATTAGTGTCAGTGTCAATTTTCAAATATATAACAAACGGTGCTTAAGCCCTATGTACAATATATATTAAAAGTATGGCTGCGGAATATTGGAATTCTTAAAAACATTATATTTCTCCGCCGAACTTACTAAATACTATAATTTTTCCGGCCGATAAGTTAATTATATTGAAGGCGGAATTATCAGTTTATATGTAACCAACTTCCGGTTGACGGTTGGCCACTGCGAAATATTATTTTACAGTTTCCTGCGATACGCGGAATAATTTACCTTTAGAGTTTGCAGTTGATAGTGAAGATGGCGTAAATAACGCCCTTTTACTTCTATTGTAACAGTGGTAGCTAAGAACTAGAAATGTTTTGTAAATTTTGTATTTTCAAACTGGTAGAGGTTCATGTGAAGACATTCAAGTGTATTCTTTTGGGAATATCCGGCATATGGCCACCCCCCAACCAGGCCATAGCCAGGGAGATCTTGATCGATCCTCCATGACATGAAATATATCCGGTATGGCCACTCCCGACCAAGGCCATAGCCAGGAGAGGAGGATCGAGGAAATTGATCGATCCCACATGAAATATGTGGCATGGCCATCCCCGACCAAGGCCATGCCAGGGGGATCAGATTGATGATCCCCGCCAAAACGAATTAAAACATATTTCTTTAGTAACTTCTGGCTAGTGCAAAACCATTTAGTTAAATGTTTTTGTGCTAGGGCTTATTTCAAATCACAAATTGATCGGTCGTTTTGTTTTAGCAGTTAGTTTTATCTAAAAAAAAATGCAGTTTTAAACGAAATTTTGCGTTTTTATAAAGAACAACCAATACTAGTTAGGACGGAAAACAAACCTAACGGTAAAATTAAAATTTTGTTGCTACTTTTCTGCCCACTACCTAAGAGGCGAGAAAAGTATTAGTTTACCCAAAAAAAGTTGTAAATTGTTTTTTGAGTTATTTCTTCCTTTTTCATCGAGAAAAACACTGTGTGTGTCGTGTACAGTCCCCGGATTGGAACAAGTCACCAATTTTATGATCGAGTATTGTTCAGAACATTTTACAGATGCACCCTATTGATTTTCAGCTCATCGAAGCGAGTACAACGAGTGCTATGATACTTGAAGTACCACATTTTTGGAGAAAGGAGTGTAAGTTTTTCTGGTAATCTGCTTCCGGTCATAAGATTTTGCACACTTTTAGATCTATAAAAAAGAAACATTTTCCCAAAATTTTTGATTCCAAAACATTCCGGAACATCGTCAAATAAGTTCTTTAACAACATTATTGAAGGCAATAAAATGGTAAAATTGACATTTTGGCAACGCCGCTTATGTGTGTATTCTGGGTTTCGACAAAGAATACATACAACTGGTGTATTCTTTGGTTTCGATGTAATACGAAGGTAGAGGAGACCATAGAACCAAGAAGGGACAGATGTCATAAGAACGATTTGCAAAAGTAGGTGACGAAAACGGCTATCTTGAACGTTGTAAAATAGGTGAAGCTTTAAACATATTTAAAGTTCTGGTGGTGTAGCACTAATAGCAGGCGCTATGACAGATAATATATACTCCTGCAACCAAACCATATTGGTAGATATTTAAAGATCGATTTCCGTATAAATAAGCTAACAAAAATAATGACTTTTGCGATTTTGCTTCAATTACACCCACTGTCACCAGTAACTTCACTCTTTTTGTTATTTAAGTTTTCCATATTTATTATGGTATTGGTTACTGTAAGGGGGCAGCCAAAAAGAGTCCAATAAGTTTAAAAGTTCTTCAAAAAATCCGGCATTCTTAAAGCATAGTACTATAGAGATGAAAAATAACAAAAGTCTTATTGATTTATTAATTAGGACTCAAATACGCACGTCCTTTTTTTAAATAACTGGTAGTTGTAGATTATATACAATCCTTAAACATTATTAAAAAACCTATCTTTCTTGATTGGAAAATATATGAGTACTTTTCTTACAAAAGCATTTACAAGAATTATACAGTGTGTCTACTTAAGCTGGAAACATAATTAATTTTTCCTAAAAAAGGGAATTCTTCTTCAAAATGTTGTTATATTTTTCAATTGTGAGCATATAGAAATACGTTCCTTGCTAATAATTTGGTGTTACCTACGAAAGTTTTGTCATACGGGCACGTACCATTAGTGATTCGAAAAATTATATAGTATCTTTCACAAATCACGGAGGAATTGACTTAGGTAGTGTAAAGTAGCCGTGATAGGTGGAAGTTGCTATACAATTATTCGCTAGTGGAATGTATGTCAAAATTTCCGTACGTCCGACTTCTTAGCATGTGAAACGGGCATACACTACCTATTTAACTAAATCTACGCAAACCAAAAACGTGTAACACTGGTTTTGCAACAATCACGTCATTTAAATTATTTACCATATCTGTTGATGGGTAACGAATTTGTGGCTGATGACTGCCGTATGACAAAAACCATATTACAGCGCAGACATGTCCACACATTCGAAACACTCGTGCATCAGATTTGCAGCAGAGATATAGCCAGCCAGTTATTGTATTTCTCTGAGAAAGACTATCACGAGGTTTTTCATGGTACAAGTATGTGGCATCAACAAGAGCTACTAATGAATCAGGATTAACATGACACAAGCGATTTGAAGTAGTACTATTGTGATTAGCAGCGTATTGACGAGTTATGTGTTGCTAACCAAGTTGGAGAGGAACAAAGTAAGCTGTTAGTGAATTTAGAACAACGTGGAATATTTTGCTAACAAGATATTGCTGCTGTGGTTTCATGCTATACGATATACCTGAAACATTCTGAGTTGGATCAATTCTTAGTAACATAAGAAAATAGCTACGCAGTTTTTTTTTGAAAGTTTTCTTCTATGTATTAACTTATTGCAGTTACCTACAACCGTTGCAAACTGCGCGTTACTTAATCCGGTTAAGCACTTGCAATCGTTGTTATCCATATTTTCATTGTCAAAGTCTAATATCTTGCATTTTTCTTCTAGAACTACTACACGATCAGTGAGTTGATTGATTAAACATTCATTGTCAACACGTGTAAACTGCCTAGGAGGCGCTCGCAATCGCATTAGAGTAACAGCTTCTTCAAAAAAGTAACCATTCCCAAAATGTTCTAGACATGATCGCGTCTCCAAGTTGAAAAATATCCGGTTTTGAATCCACAACTTCAAAACGGCTTCTCTTGAAATACGCTGCCAAAATTAACACTACACACGCAACAAAATGCTTGTATAGTTGGCAGTTGGACCGGTAAATTTCTAATATTTTCGCCATTTCCTTCATCATTATCAACGGCTGCTACCTCATCATTTTTATTTTCCATATGAATGGGATTTTGGTGAATATTAGGTTGTCCTATTTCGTTGCCTTAAGAAATAAATAATGACAGGAATTATAAACTACTACTACAATAAACATTGTTTTAGTTTACCTTCTCACCTAAACCTAGCACAGCACTGGATACAAATTCAGAAGAGTTCTCCAGGCTCTACCCAGTCAACTTCTCGAAGTACTTTTTTTATTGATGTACCCAGCGCAACCAAAAACACTTTGTTTGGGCCATGTAATTAATAATTGAATATTATAAAAAGGGTTAAAATTAAAAATATGCCTACTAATTAAATTAAATAAACGAATCGAAAAGAAAACGATGCATTTATAAGAAAATGTCTGTTCTGAATATTAAGCATTTAAATAATTATTGTGGCAACGTTGCAAAGAAACATGTGAATTCTCTGGTGTTGTTATATACTCATGTTTTATAAATAAAACTGACTTTAAATTAGTGCAAGTATCACAATCAATTCATTCTATACCCAAGCATAATACTTGTAAGTCCATTCCAGTTTTTTAAAGTGTCCCAAGGCTGCCATCAAGTATTTCACAAGACTGAAACTGCTCGTTGCTGAACTTTGCACCCTAGGATCTCCCAGTATTCAGGTTGTTCCGACTAGCGCTGTTGCCAGACCCCAAAGTTATTCGGGGGATCAGCATAAAAGAGATCTTCCACTTTATGATAAAATTAAGATGACAGAACTGGAAAAGGCGATCAAAATCATTCGTGACGAGATCTTGATAAACCGTAGTGAATTGAAAAACTGTATCGAAGCTAGTGAAACCCGGCTTTTACTAAACGTAAAAGACTTGAAAAACACTGTATCAAAACTGGAGAAAGAAAATAATTACCTCAAAGAAGAGGTGGAATACGTAAAAAGGGCACAATATAAAAAAAATATTGTGATTTTTGGTCTCAATAAAAAGCGAGAAGAGGTTGTTGCAGGGAATTTGTGTCGGCACCTCAGAGACTTGATTGGGATAGAATTGAAGGAAAGTGATTTTGGCGACGTTTACTCACTCGGTAAATCGGATAACTGCCCAATAAAGATCGAGTTTGTTTCAACCCTCAAAAAGAAAGAAGTTCTACAAAATTCAAATAAATTGAAAGGAAGGAACATATCTATAACCCACGACCAAACATCGGCACAAAAGAACCGAGAATAAAATATTGAGAAAGCATATTTTTCTCGCCAAGCAAGAGGGAAAATATACGGAGCACTACATAAAAGGAAACAAATTTATCGTTGACGGAATATCGTATGGAGCAGATGACCTAGAAAAAGTAGATAGTCTGGAAAACAAATCAAATAGCGCCCCTTCCACACCTACAATTCTGGAACAAAACACGAAAATTGTACCGGAACTGTAAACTGGACCGAGCACCCCGAAGATTCCTGTCACGAAAAAACCAACACACTCAACTCAACCGCACCAAACTACACAAGAAAAGCCAAGAACACGTTCGGTTAATAAAAATAGTGAGTAGCATTAGAAAATTATAAATCGGTTGATACTGAGGGGTTAAATAATATGTGTCACTGTTTTGTTTTTATTACTTTTTTACTTGATAATATTAGTTTTAATCCAAACCAATTATGATACGATACGATACGATTTATTGACCAGTTTTGAATACAAAAGCATTTGTGTAGTCCTAATACTAAATTACTAAGTAGTTATCAAAATTCCTAAATCAGATAATAGAATAGAAATAAAGTTAAACCAATATTTTCATAAAATTAGATTTCTGAAGTAACATATATGTAAGAATGAATTAGTAAGACTAATAATTGAACGACATGTAGTCCCGAACTGCGTAACAACAATTTTGTAGTAAAAATTGTTTTGAAAATCTATAGAACTGATTCTGGCTCATATTTTTCACATTCTTATCAGCATGCAAATCTAGAAACTTATTATACAATCTAACATCTAGTTTGTTGTATTGTGTTTGATGCAGCCTAGAAAAAGGCACAATGAGTCGCTCTGCACCTCTGGTGGTATAACAGTGAACATCAGAATGAGTTGCCATATGTAGTACACCCCTATGAATACACAGAAGTGTCTCAAATATGTACATGCAAGGCAATGGCAGGATCCCATATTCCGCGAAAAGTCCACTGCAATGTACTCGACTTTTTGCATTATGAATAATGCGCAAAGCACTCTTCTGAAGAGTAAAGACTCTTTGTACTCTGCTAGAGTTACCCCATAGAGAGATACCATAAGCCAGATGACTGTGGATCAACGCAAAGTAAATCGTACGCATAACAAGATTACTACCAATAGATGAGCGTAATTGTCTCATTGCAAAAATCTGTGATGGACACATTTATAAGAGAATATCAAAATGATCCTATCAAAGCACAAAATATCAAAGAAGTCACAGACTTAATACATATTTGAAGTAAGGACTCAGTGACTTTAAAATTTTTCATACCAATATAAGAAGTATTTTCAAAAACATAGATGAATTGTTCATTTACCGAAACCAACTAGAAAGCAACTTCGATATAATCATATTGACAGAAACTTTTAAAGTCACTGATGCCAGTATATATGGATTAAAAGGTTGTAACACGGTGTACAATGAATCCTCATTAAACAAAAATGATGGAGTCATAATATTCATTAAAAACGAACTCAATAATTATGATCAGACAAATATCAGCATAGGAAACATTAAACTTCTCGAACTCAATATAAAATTAAATTGAAAAAAAATAAAATAATTTCGATATATCGATCTCCTAGTTCATGTCCATATGATTTCAATGAACACTTTTTTAACTATTTACAAAACATTAAATACAGTGATATTCACGTAATAACTGGCGATATGAACATAGATTTACTTTCAGAAAATGAATCCATTGATGAATATAAAAATAATTTGGAATACTTCGAATTCATCTCTTATATAAACGATATCACTCGACCAAATAGCTCCACGTGCCTCGACCATTTCTTTGTAAAAGCAAATATAGAAAGGCATGATCGAATAAAGTCATTCATATTTCAGGATAAAATTAGTGACCACCGACCTATTGCTCTAACAGTAGATGTGGGTGAGAGAGCTGGTAATAAAGAATTCAAAAATACAAAAGTATATATAAATTACAACAGGCTACGGGTGGCACTACAAAGTAAAACATGGACAAACATTTATGAACAAAACGACGTCAACTCCAAATGTGAAATATTCATAAACAGACTGAAATACCATGTAAAAAAACACACATCTGAAATCAAAATAAAAAATAAAGATAAAACTAGAAAAAAATGGATCACGGCAGGGCTATCTGCATCAATAAAAGAAAAGAACAAGCTATATAAACTACTAATTGAAAATCCCAATAACCTACAAATAAAACAAATATACAATAATTACAAACGAAACTTACGAAAGAAGCAAAGAAACAATATTTTCAAAACGAAATTGGGAAGAATAAAAGTAAAACAAAAGGGCTCTGGGAAAGTGTCAATGAGATTTGCAACAAAACTCGCCCAATAACAAAAATAACCAAAATAGAAATAAAAGAAAATTGTACCACTGAAAACAAAAAGGTTATTAGTGATGAATTCAATAAACACTATAGTGAAATAGGGCAAAAACTAGCAAATAAAATCGAAAAACTAAATTCCTTCCTAGACATTACAACTGAAATAAACAAAAATATGTTCTGATACCCCTCAAACACTGGAGAAGTATCACAAATAATCAAACAACTTAAACTCAAAAAAAGTCCTGGGCATGACGGTTTTACTGCAGAAACGCTGAAACAAATAGCCGACTTCATAACAGTCCCTCTCACTCACATTATAAATAGCTGTATTGAAAATGGAATATTTCCGAACATTTTAAAAACTGATGTTATCAAACCACTTTTTAAAAGTGGCGTACATTTACAACTTACTCGACATTTCTAAACTGTCGCTATGTATCTTTGTTGATCTTTCCAAAGCCTTTGATACTGTTTGTCACAAAAGGCTTCTAGAGAAACTGGAAAAAATTGGTATGCGGGGTAAGACGCACGATCTTTTGAAATCATACCTGTCGAACCGAAAACAAGTAGTAGATATTGATGGTGTGGTGAGCACTCTGAGGACAATCACTTACGGGGTTCCTCAAGGCACGGTCTTAGGTCCCCTACTATTCACTATCTATATAGACAGCCTGTTTAAAATGACAACTGTAGGTAATATTATAAGTTATGCTGATGACACGGCAGTAATTTACAGTGACAACACATGGCAACAACTGAAAGCAAAGAAGGAAAAAAGACTTCAACATCATCTTTAACTGGTTCCAATATAATAAATTAACTATGGACGCGGAAAAGACCAAATACTTACCTTTCACCTCATATAGCAATAACTTGCCGAATATGGGTCCATTAAATATAACTCAAGATATATCCATTCCAGAAGCCAGCTCCATAAAATACCTTGGTATACAAATTGACAAACATATGAAATGGAACTTACATATATCGTATCTAACAAGAAAACTACGTGGATTCATATCAAGATTCAAACTGTTGAAAGAATTCCTTGAAAATTCTCACTTGAAAACTATATATTATAGCCTTATATACGATATTATATGATGGGGAGGCGTAAATGATACGCATTTAAATAGTCTGAATATTGTGCAGAAGAAAATTCTCAAAATAATCCTTGGCAAAGGAAAGACGTACTCAACCGACAATCTGTATAACGAATGCGGCATGTTTGATATTAGACAACTCTATTGCCAAAATATGTTACAAGGGATTTACAAAAATAAAATTGAAATAACGCACCCAGATCATCTATATAATACAAGAAGGCGAAACCACAGCGTCGTGGTACCGAAATGTATTAAAACAGTGGGTCAGAGGCACTGCAGCTTTCTAGGTCCAAAAATTTGGGAATTGTTACCTGAAACAATAAAAACCAACCGAAGCAACGAAACTTTTGGAATAAAAGTTAAAAATTGACTTCAATGCTATGATAGACAGATATTCGAAAACATAATTTAAACCCTCAACAAATTGTTCATCAAACTTATAATACTGTAATGTATGTGTATGTGACCCTAAACCCCGATTATGACACTCACTTTATGTGAAACCTACCTGGATGTGACCCTTATACCAATTGTGATATTATGTGATACTCACATGGGATCAAAATCGTATGACTGTAATATATGTGTATATGAGACTCTGAACCCTTTATGTGTAACTTACCTGATAGTGACACTTTTACCAATTGTGATATTTTATTTTATGTTATGCAATTTCTACCCATATGTCTCATACTTATACTTTACCTTATTTTAAATTTATATTTTAATCTTTAATATTTTTATTATATTTAGAGGCTACATCACGCACAATGAGTAATTTTCTATGATTGCTCCTTCAGTGATGCAATTGTTTATTTCACTCAGCTCACAAGTTCTACTCACTTGACATTGTTTTATCAAAATTATACTTGATTGTACATTTATGATGAATAAACATTGTTGTTATTAATATAATAGCCCTTTACATTATTTGAAAATAATTTATAAGAAGTTATTATTTTTTTAATACATAAGGTAAATTACTCTAGATTGAAAAAAAAGAAATGTATTACTATATTACTCAATTATAAGCATTTAAAAGCATTGACATTTTTTTTCAGAAAATGCCCAAATTTTACTATCAAAAGCACCCTCTTTTCGATTTGTTAGCACGATACAGCCTCCGGAGTGTATATAAGTGACCTATTTTATAATTGGATATTATTCAGGGCGTATCACAGATGAACCCTATATATTTTCAGCTCACTAGAGTCTGTACAACGGGTGCTATGGTAACTGAAGTACCATACTTTTGTCTTTTTTGGGGAAATTTCAGTTTGTAAGCAGGATACAGCCTCCGGAGTTTATACAAATGTACAAGTGACCAATTTTATTATTGGATATTGGCGTCTCACAAATACATGTTCAGGGCGTCTCACATATACACCAATTATATGATTGGATATTGTTCAGGACGTCTCACTGATGAACCCTTTTGAATTTCAGCTGGCCAGAGCCAGTACAACGGGTCCTATAAATCCAGATATACTACATTTTTGGCCATTTTTTGGAAAAAGAAAAATCTAAAAATTGTGCTAAAATTTCTATTCCACCAGTGGCCTAGAATTTGGGAACGATTATCCAGTCACTTGTCCCTGTCGTACGCCTATGGTAGTAACCCAGAAACGTTTGTTTAACATAATTTAGTAGGGTGTACAGTGTCTACACTTTCTGCCAAATATGAAATTGATACGTAAAACAGTTTTAAAGTACTGAGCACAAATCGTTTTTAAATTTTTGTAACCTGTAACCCAGTAAGCAGCTACATTTTATTTAGGTGTTTTTGGATAAACTTCCATAATTTGAAGTCATGATTCTATTTCTATTTCCAATTAGTAATGACTCATTCTGTATACGTAAGCTCTGTTGATTCAAGAAAAATTGCTCTATAATCTGAGAATTTCACAATTTATAGTTGCTACTGTTTTCCAATTTATATTTTGTTCTATAAGTCTGAATAATACTGTGAAAAGTATCTTTCAAAGCAGCCTTACATCCCGTAAGAAGAGCAAAAACATTTATCTGAGTTACATTTTTCGTGACAGTTCAAAAACTGTACTGACTGAGTTTTAATATTACATTTCCTTTTAAATATCACATAAAACATGTGGTTAAGCTAAAAAACGAACTTCAAAGAAACTTATTTTCTTGCATAATTATTTATTTCATTTGTATGATTGGCGTCTTCACTCAAGACGGAAAATTAAATATTGAATTTTCTTATGACGCAGCTCTTTATATTGACATTTTAAAGCTTTTTTCAATTTAATTAAAATGGCGCTTCTTCTACCTCGACTTTACTAAAATTTACATAAATATTAAATTTGACTTGCGTTTTTTTTCAGCTTTTCACAAAATCGACAATATATATTCCGTTATTTTAAATTAAACAGTATATTTATACAGGGTGTCACAAGTAAAATTTGCGTTCCCTAATATCTCGAGTTATGTTCAGATTTGAAAAAAAATGTATAGTAGGTAGTTTTTTCACCCCTCTAGCGCACATGAAAAACCGTAAATGGCAAGGGGTGTTACGTAAACATCATTTTGAAGCTGCTTCCATTTTCAATTTTTTGTCAAAAACCGCAAAATTTTATAAAAATTTTTAACATGCTTCCATAATAAATTCTATAATTCCGAAACTATGTCAGATATCGCCATTCGATACTGGAAAGGCGCTTCTAAACAACTGACGATATTTGGTTTTATCTATTTCATATTTGTAGAAAATATACAGGGTCAAATTTGGAGTAATAATTTTCGTGATTTATACCAATAAAAAAATCTGTAGCACCTACACCTATGGAATGAAAAGACGGTAATTATTGTGTTGTAAATCTACTATTTAATTAAAATAAGTACGAGCAAATATAATTGACACCATTTTTTTATCTGTCAAAAATATGCCAATAAATCAGACTTTTTGTCATTCAATAAACACAAAAGATAAAACAACACAATCATATCAACTCTCCCCTCTAATTTGTTAGGTCTGGAACACTTCACATTTCAGAAGCTGGTCAATATGTCTTCGCCAAATACTGCCATCGTCCATTCTAATCTTGTAAATTGAAGTACTCTCTTTCTCTACAATGTTCCCAAAGTCCCATTTATGTTTTGGATTTGTGTCATTTCGTGCTTGAACTCTGTCCCCGACATCAAAGTGCCTTTTTACCTCCTTTGTAGTAGTTGTTTCTTGATCGATTTTGGGATGCATTAAGCTCAAGTGAGTTCGAATCTTCCTTCCGTACATTAAGTGGTATGCATTTGATCCGGTGGTATTTGGGATTTATCGCAACTGCATGAGGATCCTAAAAAGTTTGATGTCTAGCTTTCCTCCCCCCTCTCTCATTGCTGTAAGTGACTTTTTAACTGTCTGAACAAATCGTTCCGCTTGTCCGTTCGATGACGGGTGGTATAGTGCTGTAGTTTTCTGTGCTACACCATTTGCTTATAAAAACTATCGAAACGTGCCCGATGTAAATTGGCTTCCATTGTCTGAAACTAAAACCAATGGAAGGCCAAATGTAGCAAACATTTTTCTGAGTTCTCTCACGCACCAATCTGAAGAAGTGTTTTTGGTGGGAATTATTTCAACCCACTTCGTAAATGCGTCAACAACAATAAAGTACCATTGTCCTTGCATTGGTCCTGCAAAGTCAATATGGATTCTCTCCCACGGACCTCGAGGAATTAACCACGGATGATTTTCTTCTTTGCTGGGTTGATTTTGTTTTAGTCGACATTGTTTGCATGTTTTCACCATATGTTCAATATCTCGATCGATATTTTTCCATGTACAATAACTTCTAGCTAGTGCTTTCATTTTCTCTATGCCTAGATGTCCGACATGTAATTCCTTAAGCACAGTCTGATGAAGATCTTCTGGAATTACTACCCTACTGCCTTTAAAAATTTATCCATCTTGCAGGGTAAGTTCGTTGTCGTGAAAACCAAGCTGTTCTATTGATTCTCCCTTTTTGAGTGCATGTAAAACTTGTTGTAGATTCTTGTCCTGAGCAGTTGTTCTACAAATCACTTTACTATCAACTTGCAGTGAATCAAGCTGACTAAGTTGAAACAAGCTGCAGCTATCCATCAGGTTACGAGAAGTGTGTTCTGTAGGAAAACGAGATAAATAATCAACGTTAGCATGATCAGAGGTTCATCTATATTCGATGTTAAAATCAAAACCAGACAGAAAGTGTGCGTAGTTGAATAGTCTGGTAGCAGATATCGATGGAAGTGTCTTTGTAGGGTTAAATATGGACACTAACGGTTTATGATCTGTAATCAAGGTAAATTTACGACCATAGCAGTAGGGGAAAAAATTTTTTAGTCCCCAATAGATGCTCGTCGCTTCCTTGTCAATTTGACTGTAGTTCAGCTCACATTTTGTTAAACTGCGTGAGGCAAAACGAATTGGTCTTTCACTTCCATCACTGTAACGATGAGAAATTATAGCTCCAAGACCTACTGGTGATGCGTCGGTTGCAAGTACTACGGGCAAATCTGGGTTGTGGTGAACGAGAACATTATCACTTTCTATCTCTGATTTTACCCTTTGTAAACTTTCTTCAAATTTGGATGTCCATATATACGGTTTGTCCTTTTGAAGTAGATTGTTGAGTGGGTGAAGGATCGTGGCTAAGTTTTTTATGAATTTATTATAATAGTTTGCTAGACCAAGGAATTTCCGAAATTCATTAATATTCTCTGGTTTCTTACTGTTCATGATGGATGCTACTTTATCTTTTGTTTTGTGGAGGCCCTGAGCGTCAATAACGTGTCCAAGATACTATATACTGGTTTGAAAGAATTTGCATTTATCCTGGTTCAGTCTTAGGTTGGCGTTGTAGGACGATACGTAATTTTGTCATTAATTCGTCAGACGTTTTACCCTGTAATATAATGTCGTCAAAGAAGTATTGTATTCCCTCTATTCCTTGTAAGGTCATGGCCATAAACTGTTGCCAAAGAGAAGGTGCTACTTTTACCCCAAACATAAGGCGGTTCACTTTGTACAGTCCTTTGTGTGTACTTAATGTTTGCATTCATTTTCATGTGAAGGTACGCGTTGCTAATATCCAAGGTGCAAAATAGTTTTCCTCCATTCATTTGTGAGTAAATCTCTTCTATTCTAGGTATCGGATAGTTTTCGTCCTTTATGCCTTTGTTCACTGTAACTTTATAGTCAGCACAAATCCGCACTTGGCCATTTGGCTTGACAACGGGCACAATAGAGGTACCCCAGTCAGAGTGTTTAACTTTTGTTATTATGCCACATTCTTCAAGTCTTTTAAGTTCGTTTTCTACTTTAGTTTTGAGGGAACATGGTACCTGTCTTGGCTTAATAAAAATTGGTGTAGCATCATCGATAAGCCTAAACTGTCCCAAATACTCAGGTATTTCACCGATTTTTTTATCAAAGATATCACTAAATTCACTTGAAATGTTTGTCAGATTTGAAGGTTGAGTTGTTTTGGTGGGCAATTGAGGAAAATGAATTAAAATTGAATTTTCTGGAAATCTATACATCAGAATCCGAAACTGACATGTTTTTTGGATTCTCCGTCACAAAAAACATGTAGTCCAGTACATCTAAGTTTGATCAGGAACAAAATGCCTTAACCCTTTCACTCCTAATGGGTTATTTATGTTCTATGAGAAAGTTCAAAAATTCTAGAGGGGAAACATCTCGTTAACTAAGTACGAAAGTATATCCCACTCGTGTATTGGGTCAACATCGACCATTTCCTGCACAAATCCGTACGCCATCACATTCAGTCTGCCCTGAGTTACAAACCGAGCAGGTCGCTGCGAGTTCGCTTAATTTATTTTGATTATGTTTGCTGTCGTTACATTATTGTGAATTGTGGATCTAGATGGATAGGTAAGCCTATTAGTTGTAAAAAAGTGATACTTTTAGTAAAATAATATCATATAACTTTTTTTTGCCAAAATCACAACAGGACACATGTGTCCCTCTAGTGTTCCTATATGGGATAAATATGTCCCCTGACAGAACACGAATTGCAAGACATAGTAGACAACTTTTGGGATAGGTCTGATGATGATGATAAACCGTTTCAAGGAAGTGGTTCCGAATACGTCCCATCTGATGAGGACGCCTCCGAATCAAATTTGTCTGAGTGCGATTCCCTTCAAGATCCTGTAGAAGAACTGAGTAATCATGACGTGTATTAGCAATCGAAAGAATTTGCCAACATTTTTTGAAAAACTACAAGCTCAAGATGACTCGGTAATGCACTGCAGTAGTACCGGTTTGTTGGCTGGGAAATGGAAAGGCACAAAAGAAGTTATCATACTTAGTAACTGCCTGAAGTTGGTCTGATCGATAGAAAACAAAGATTGTCTAAATGAAGCCCATTTTATTTTACAATAGATTTATGAGTGGTGTGGATCTTGCAGTTCAGCTAGCAGGTCTATATGACGTTGACAGAAAATCAAATAAGTGGTGGAAAAATAAATTCTACCGGCTTCTTATTACGTCGGTAGTGAACTATTATATAATATATGAAGAACAGTATCATAAAAAATTCCTCTTCTTCAGTATATTGTTCCGCTAGCAGAACAACTCATTAGCCGTGGCAGACAAAATGCTGTTGTAAAAAGGTGCAGGCTTTTCGGTAGGCCATCTGAATCTGCAATGTCATTAGAGAACTTTGGCGAGCGTTTGCCAGTGGAAGGAAAAACTCGTCGCAGATGTCATCGCTGCCATAAGCTGAACAAAGAAAAGAGAACAAAGGTTTCCTACACTCAATGCGATGTCGCCTTATGACTAGATTGTTTTTCAGTTTTTCATTCATAAGTTTAGTATTTGGTTTCGTTTACTGAAGTTTTCAGAATTTTTTACATTTTTTTAACTTTATTTTCAAAGCTGGTGGGATATTTAGGTTCCATTCTTATTACCCAGAGGGACGCATTTGTCCCATCATTTTTTTCAAAAAAATGAAATAAAAAATATCATAGAATAACGCTTATGGTTTTAAAAAACTTTGTCCACAGAAAGTTCAGATACTTATAGATAAGAAAGTCTGCGTGAAAGGGTTTCAACTAAAAATTACTAGAGCACTAGGTCTTGGGATGCTATTTAACTTACTGAAAGTCCCTGCCCCCGGGGGCGTGGCAATCCTCCCAAAAACCACCCCAAAAGTACATTGTTTAACTTTTTTAGGAACGTCTTGTTTATTTTTAGTTTCTATGGAAAAATATTTGATATATCAATGCTAATTTTAAACTAAAAAACAAATAATTAAAATTATTATATGATATGTACATTATATTAATATTTGTGTCCTACTCTTCAGTTTCACCTAAAAATATCCTGGAATAAACATATTTCTGACATATCCCAATAACAAAATTTGTAGCGTAGCCTATAAAATGGAAAGGCGGTATTAGGTGAAAATACTATTATAAAAAAAATACAGCAGCTTTCTACTATTAATACAAACATCCTGTATACTTCTATTGCTAACTTGGTGTGGTGATTAGAAGTAAGTGTTCCACTTGCTGAGCCCTTCGTCAATCATACCATGAATGAGGGAGAACACTTATATCCAATCGGTGGAAAAAAACTAATACCATAGTTTGTATCAAAAATCACTGGGATAATATATTTAGAAAACTAATAACATTTTAAACCGTGACCACAGAGAACAAGCCGATGACCACAGACTACCTACACTACGTCGTATTACTAACATGAAATATTATTATTAATAATGTTAACCATACGGAATTCTTTTATATATACATATTGAAATAAATACACATCGGTTGTTTGACCTTACCTTGCTAAATCAATTATTTGTGTATTTTCCGCGTACAATTATAAACGTGTTATTATTAATATTTAATTAATCGTATTTTCAAAGATTCGTGGTTTAATTCTTATTAGTAACTCTTCTTATAATTATTAGTGATCTTATGGGTCGATAGCCGCTACATTGGACACCCTGTACATTATCCAATGTGCTTAGGTTATAGTTCGCATGTGCAATTGAGAATCTGACCTTTATAATAATTATATAATGTGTTATATTTAACATTTTCTTACATAGACAACTGACAATTGGAGTTGTACAAATGATTAGTGTCCGTAAATTTTTTAAATTTATTTATATATTTTGGGATTTGTTTTTAGCAGTATTGTGGCAACAATTATCTAAAATGCATCAAATTATTTCCTTAATATATAAAGATTTATTACAAAGTTTTAAATAAATTATTGTGATTACATAAATCACGTCCAACATACATATTATTAAAATTTGTCAAATTATTGTTTTCATAATAAGCTAGTTGTTATTGTAAAATATGCCACTATATAATTATCTACCTTGTTTATTCCAATAACAATTTTACATAAGATTTTAATTTTCTTAATAATTTAATATTGACATTATTGGTTAACATTAATTCCTTACTTTTAAACGCTAGTATGAAAATAATAGTTTTTTATACCAGATTTTTCGAACTACTTACCTGGCTATTTGCCTCGACGAATATTGAATTATACTTATTCTGTTGTTAGAGGATTTTTGTATAGACTATTTAATAATTTTCTTAGCCTTATTTCCGGTGACTGATTTTTCATCACAATATTGCTTGTGCGATTTTCGCAGCACTTTTGCTATACCACAGAAAACTTCTTAGCCAAATGAGAGACTAGTGAATTACCCTTATAGCCTGTATGCTTCGTACCCAGGCTGAATACCCTGCTATTCTAAAGTTTTCAATCAATCCCACAAACATTTTAATTTAGCTGATTGCTTTTTAGCCTAGATCAGACTAGGCTTGAATTTTAGTTGAGTGACAAGTAATTTAGTGGAGTTGATCCATTTTGTTCTATAGCTATAGAGCGAGTAGCGCTCCTCACCACGTATAACGGCTCACTGGTCCACCGGCTAAACAAGTATGAATTTGCTTTAGTCGAGTTCCTTGGTTGCTAGATCTTCTAATAAATTCCACATTTTATAAATAAACCAATGCTAATTAAATATTAAAGACTTTGATTGAAAAGAGGTGTTGTTTTTTTTAATATCCAATACAAAGAAAATATAAATAAACATGGAAACCATATCTGGGAGGCCACCAGGTAAATAATCGAAATCTTGATGGGAACCACAGATGTGCTTCTTTTAACTTCGCGATCAAAGCCCAAAAACATCAAAACTTCTTCTTTTTCTTACAATATCTCTGTCACATCAAAGTTGACATTCAATGATTGACAAAAATAGTCTCGACAAGCGGAGTGTCTGTCAAAATCAAAAGCACCACATACCTACCCCTCAAATGAAAAAAAGATCAATTCAAAACAAACGTAACTATCTTCGAATTATTTAAAGAAATTGACTCCTTAACATAATTTAACAAAAAAGCAGGTTTAACATTATCAATATTTATAACCACTTCTTTTTTATCTTTCAAAATCGTAAAAAGTTTATTATCTCTTTCAACAACTTTGAAAGGCACTTCATAAGGTGGAGTCAAAGATTTAATACCTGGAACTCAAACAAAAGAAAATTCTACATTTTCAGCTCCGGAACCGTGACGAACAACTTTTTTTCAAATTCACAAATGTTTCACGTAATTTACATAAAATAGGTTTTGAATATACCTCATCACCAGAATATAAAAAGAATTCTCCAGGGAGTCTTAATGGTTGTCCATAGACTAACTTAGCTGAACTTCTTTTGCCGTTACTATAGAAGTGCGTATACATAAGCGCCCTGAGCCGCGAACGCGCGGCGCGTTCGATGCTCATAGTATTTGTTGCTTCAACAAACCTCCCACGATCCATAGGAAACCCGCAAACTCGCATGAAGCATTCAGTTCAATCGTGTCATTTAATAAATAAAAGAGTTAACTGTGTTGTACATATACGGTACGATTCGTCTATACGATCGATCTGATGAAAATCGTGACGATTGATCGCATCAAAAATGTCGCTCATACACGAAACGACTGGTTGTAATGATCGATCATTTACTTGTTTAAAGCTGAAGGATAAAGACGTGTTCAAATAATTAAATACGTGCCTCATAAAATGGAAAATGAACTTCTTTTCCTTACCTATGTGGCGGTAGCGTTGATTCGGATTCAAAAGAAAAAAAGAAAGCCTGGAAGAATGTGGGTTAAGAAATGGCTATTAAAGCGAAATCAGTATTCGCATGTAAATCTTTTAAAATAATTAAGGTTCCATCCAGACGATTGGCACAATTATATGAGAATGACGGAACCCACGTACCTAAAATTATTGAAACTAGTATCGCCTAAAATACAAAAGAACAATACAAACATGAGACAAGCTGTCAGTAATCACGAGCGTCTAAGTGCAACTTTGCGTTTTCTAGCCACTGGACGATCTTATGAAGATTTAAAGTACTCATCGATAATTTCACCACAGTTATTGGAAAAATCATTCCAGAAACCGCCGCCATTTACACAGCATGTCATGACTATTGTAAGGTATGTACTACAATAAAATATATATCATTCATATAATTAGAATCATTTATTTTCTTTCAAATACGTAAGACATTAGGATTGAAAGTTTTCAAAAAAAGTCATTAAATTTTGTTCTTTTTCACTTGATAATTGTTCTCGCGATGGCATCTGTCTGGCAAGGAGTAAAGGTTGAGTTTGAGATTGGGAGGACCGATTATCGGGTATATTTAATTGTACAATCTGCTTTTGTGGTAGTGTCTGTATTTGGTGTTGAGATGGAGGAATATTCTAAGATAAATAAGTCTGTGTGTATGTAGAGGCCTGAGCTTGTGAGTGTGGAGACGTCTGTGGCTGAGAATATGTCTGCGGTTGCGAGTATGAAGAAGTGTTAGGTTGAGAGTAAGGAGAAATGAGAGGTTGAGAGTATGGAGAAGTTCCAGGTTGCCAATTTGGGGAAGTGTTATTGAAAATATTGTTAATTCAAGTCACGGACTGTCTACTTAGGTTTCCAAGTTCTGCTTCTGACAAGGTTTCATTAATAATTTTTTCTGCCCAGATACGTTGATCTTTAGGTAATGATTTTAATTTAGAAGCAACAGTTTTTCCGAATATGTCACATGTATCATCAGGTTTAATAGACATAATTTTGTTGTTTATATTTTGAAGAGTTGAATCTATTGTTGAATTTGATCCCTGCGAAGATTTCTTCGGTTTAAATGCATTAGGTGTGAGTGGAGGTGGCAAGTTATCGGCAATTTCATCTTGACTTCGACTTGGCGACAGTACCTCAGAAGAATTTTTCTTATCATCGTCATGTTCTTCCACAGGAATATTCTGTAATAAAAGAAATTTGTTTTGTTTCAGTTACCTTCGAATGAAAATGAATGGAAGGCAATTGGAGCTGACTTTGAAAAGTGATGGAATTTTCCCAATTGTCTTGGCGCTGTTGATGGCAAGCATATTAAAATAAAGCCGCCGCCTAGTTCTGGTTCATATTTCTTTAATTATAAACACTTCCACAGTCAGTTTCTTATGGCAATTGCTAATGCTAACTATGAGTTCATTTATTTTCACTTCGGTAGAAACGGCCGAGTGTCAGACGGTGGGGCAATAAAAAATACAGATTTTTATCAAAAACTTATTAACGGTACACTGAGTTTGCCACAACAAGGTTCAGTGAATGGAATAACGCTTCTTTATGTATTTGTTGGAGACGAAGCTTTTGCTCTAAGGGATGATTTTTTTAAACCATTTAATAAGTCACAGCTCAATGAAACAAGAAGAATTTTCAATTACCGTTTATCCCGAGCAAGACGGATAATTGAAAATGTATTCGGAATTTTAGTTGCACGGTTTGGAATACTGAATAATGAAATTAACTTGGATTTGGATAATATTGCTCCAGACACCTACTCGCCGCAAAATAGCTTTGATAGAGAAGACTATGAAAATGGAGAGATTCAAAATGGTCTACAAAGTAACTTGTTTGGTCTCGAGAGAAGAAGAGGATCCGGTTTTCAGTCTGCAACTGAAAATAGGAACTTATTCGTAGAATATTTTAATGGAGTCGGTGCAGTTCCGTGGCAGCACAATTAGATATAGAATAGAAATACCTATACCCTGTTCAGTATACCAAAAAATAAAATGTAAACAAACTAACTTCTAATTAACAAACACTTTTTGTTTTTGTTTTTATATAAATTGTATACATATGAATATTGTTATAAACTAGAGTAAAAAATTAAAGATTCAATGTTTTTCATAAACGTGAAGTGTGTTGTATATCAATTTCTAGTTTACTACATTTTTCTAGTACATTTTAATTGTTATAAAAGCGACACCCAAAGAATCTTATTTATGGTTTGTTTAGATTTTATTTTTTGGTATCTCAAACAGAGTATAGCTTAGTTTAAGTTGAAATTTTAATAAAAACTTGTACTCGCTGAACTTGTGGAACTTATTCCCTTGTGTAGTATTTCCTGGTCTTTTAAAAACATTAAGTTATTAAAATAACTTAGTTTAGGCGTATAACCCTCGTCGGTACTGCTTCCGGACATCAGAGAGTCAAGCTGTTTCTTCAAATCTTTCCGAAAGACTGTTCTTGAGTTATTAATCTTCTTTTTTAGTTTATTTAAATCTGCAGTATTGTCTATATTTCTCATTTTTTCCATAAGTACTTCATAACACGCTGTCCTCTTTACGTTGTTATGATAATCTTTATGTTTTGTTTTCCATAAAAGCTCTTGCTCTCTGAATAATTCAATAAATTCAATCAAATCATCATTACTCCATATAGCCATTTTGTTTGTTTCGCTCGTCGCGTGTTGGTAGGTACGAACGAGTACTAACGTGCTAGCTAAGGCGTGCGATGCGTGCGGCGACTGGCCCCAGAGTGAAACAAAATCGAATCGTTGATCGTAAAGAGCTATACACTGTCGATTCATCGTTACGTTATTCATGATTGCATGGGTTTTTGTTGTGATTTCCGACATCGTCTTCGATTAAGTAAATCGTTAACGATCTTGACATACACCATCGATTCGTCGTTTCGATCGGTTTGACGCGACGGTTCGTACAGATAAATCTTACCGTGTATGGGGCCTTTAAGTTAGCATTTCCTGTACTCTGGCTGCTTTTATCTTTGCATTTCTCGCGCCGGTGCCGTGGGAAGAAAGCAAAGAAGTAATCTTTTTCAACATATATCAGCAGATACCCCCATATCTGCTGCTATTGCCCCCCAGACATCTACTTTCAGTGTTTTTTTAAATGATCTTTGTATCGTGGATCCCACAATAGAGATTTGCCTCGATAGACATCAATAAGCTTCATTAAATATTCTTCTGACCACTCTGTTACTGAACTATTTTCATAAAAATAAAACGAAAGTGCGCGGAAAACAACATACGTTTCTCAGTGCCGTCTTAATTCGAACAACGAACCTACAAAGCGGAGCGTTGAAAAACGATAGGACATGGATCGAGGACCCTTTGGAATTGGATTTTTTCTTAAAAAGTAGAACTTTGGTGTTTTATACCTCGGTTTTCATTAAAGAATGGGAAGTTGCTGTATTTTTACTTCACCTTATGTATAGTATAATGTAATGTATACATAGAAGGGACGTATAGAAATTTTGACGTTTCGAGATTCGAGTGGATCTACAGATTTCATATGTTTCTGAATAAATTTTTTATTGAAATTTTATAAGTAGGTTCAGAACGTAAAAACGGAGGTTATGTTAGTAAATGAGTAAAATCTGATGTACAGTTTTCCGGAAAATCCCATTTTCATTAATTTTTCTCAATTTTCAACCCGAACTAACAACTAACAAATGTATTGGAATCCTGGTATGCAAAATTTCATCAAAATCGGAATCAAAAATTGTTTTGGGATTTTCAATCCATAGGAATCGGAATTTAAAAAAAAAGTTGAACTTTGATGTTTTATACCTCGGTTTGCATTATCGATGGGAATTTTTTTTATATTAGTATGAACACTTCCATTTCGATTCTCCCCAATTTCAGTCTTTCCATTGCATTGAAGTAGTTACTACAATTTTTTTAAGGTAATTTTTAAAAAATATTTCTACTCCAGGTTTAATCCCGTATATTTTCTACAAATATAAAATGGAAGAATTCAAATATAGCCAGTAATTGAGATGCATATTTCTTCTATCGAGTAGCGTAAGGGTAAAAACATAGTGAAGCATCGCATCAAGCCTCGCCTCGAGCATCGACTCAAACCAGGCATCAGAGTAGGGCATCTATAAAAGCAGTTGTAAGATTTATGATACCACTCTACTATACATTATTTATACGTATGATACACCAGTCCCACGACATCCCCGTGATAACGTCCAGCTATATGCGGATGATACCGCACTAATCATTTCTGCCACAGATATTCGCTCTCTCAACACTCGATCCCAAAATCTACTGACCCAATTTTCTAATTGGTGCAGGAAATGGCGGGTGACTCTCAATCCCCAAAAAACACAAGCAATCGTCTTCCAACACCCTGATACCAAGAGCGAACGACTTCTACCAAGAAACTTCCGCCTCGTGCTCTGGGGAGACCGACTCGAAATCCGCAAGGAGGTCGTCTATTTGGGAGTGAAATTCACTTACACCCTCAACTGGACGCCCGACCTAATGGACACTTTAAATAAAGTCCGACGGAGAGTCAATCTTCTCAAGGCGCTCGGCGGCACATTCGGACGCACACACCCTCTCACCTTGCTTCATACGTATAAAACATATATCCGCCCAATAATCGACTATAGAGCAAACGTCTACTGCACCCTCCCCAACCATCTTGCTAAACGACTTCGAACTTGTGAGCAGTCAATCCTCAGATACTGCCAATACAAAGCTCCATACTCGCCCACCAACACAGTATATGTCAACATAGACATCGAGCCCCTTCTACCACGCCTTAATAACCTACAAGCCCGATACGTTAGTCGTACTATCGAATCGGGCAGCGAAATCGCCAAAAACACCCTTCTCACACCGTGGGTCGCCAATAGACGACCCCTCGGTAGGTACCCCCAGAGGAAGCTCCCATTTCCTCCGTTACGCTTATTAGCCACGGCCTATGACGACCTCCCCGACGAATACGTTGACTACCTCGACAGCTCCCCTATCTCCATTAGATAACGACAAATTCAATACTTCTCACATAAATTCAGTCAAATCTCTCCAACAACCTTCCCAACAAAGCCCAAATCCATAAAACAAACATCTCTAACAAATTCTAAATTTCCTTCCAGCTATTAATTGTTCAACACTTTGGACTCACCCTATACTTTTATGCCGCCCCCACACCACCTACGTCGGTGTTGCAGGTTTTTGCGGTTTTCCTGTACACTCTGTGAATTTATTCACTAGCCAAATGGACCGACGATCGACGCACCCGCATTTTTGGATTTAAAGATTGTTATGTCGCCGACCACCTTAAACAGTCCCCGAACCACCGAAGGCACGTCCCCGCAACTTTTCTTAAATCTCAACAATTTATCATTCTATACACTTTTAAATAAAATGTCTCCTATACACTTTTCTTTCGAAAAATTCTCAAAACCAATAAAAATCTCAATGACCAATATTTCATCATTATTCCTCCTTAATACCGGAGACATTCAAATTCAGTTAAAACACCCTTTTACTTAAACAACTTCAATAGTTTCTGACACCTAGCCAGCCAACACACAGCTATGTATCGGCAACGATACATGGTTCGTCTTCAACATTCAATCTCCAATTCCATACACTTTTAGTCACTCTCTCCGCTCACTATCGAGCTTCGCTGCTTCCAAACATCACCCTCCTAGATACCTCAATACAAACAACCCTCCAGTTACTTTCTGGCGAAAAGCCCGCTCAATTCCCTCAAAATTCCATACACCTTTAAAAGCACATTTTCTAGACACTTTTAAAACAAATCTTACCAGACACCTTTTTACTTCTAACTCAGTTTCTCGGCCAACGCGCACAAAACCCCCCAACACACCTCCCAACCAGCCCTGAAGAGGAAACAAATCCTATAGCAGGGCACCCAAGAAAAGTTCAACTCATCCAAAAACATTCCACCCAACAGAATCACACACGAACTTCTCTCTCTCTCTTTATGATACCACAGTCGTGTTGGAAAGTTGGAAGTAGTTGTTTATAAATAAAACATGTTTTCTGATAGTGATTGCGACATATATGCAAGTGCGGCATTAAAATGGTGGATAACTGGTTAGGTTAGGACAGTAGTGGACGAGAATATAATGTCCATCCGGTGAACCAGTTGCGGAGGCAATTTGGCGAATATCATCGAGTTTTTACTGAACTAAAACGTTTTCCTGACAAATTTCGAGAATACATGAGAATGTCTTTAAAAACATTTACATATATTTTAGAGTTCATTCAAGTACGGCATATAAAGACATATTGCAATTTACACCAACAACTCATTGAGATAGAGGAACGGCTTGTTATTACAATAAGGTGAGAAAACTAATCCCTAGCATGATTAACGCTGTAAATGATACTAGTTTTTGTGACAACTACCTTCCGGGTGCCTCATATATTTTTGTTCAGGTGTAATAAAACGAGACGGATGATAGATGGGAATTGTTATTATTTATTTATTTATATTAATTACATTCGTCGGTAAACCCAAGGAAACTGATATAAAGTGTATTCACTCCCTGGCAATGCCATAATTCTGTCCTGTGATTTCAGTATTACCGTTGTGTACTATATTTTCGTTAAATATTGAGTTAGATGATTGAAGAGTATTTGACTCATCAACAAAGCACGCAACAAAAAGCAGTTTCTGCACTTTCATACGAAATAACATTTTTTTTCTGGGATCAAGGGTCTTTACTTGCGGTAAGAGGGAATTAAAAAAGCTGATATCCTCGTCAATTGTAGCCTGCGATGTAGCTGCACTTGTCGCTTTTAACTGAATCACTTCCAGCTTCTTTTTTTCAATGTCTACTAATTCCCTTCCAATTAGCTCATTAGGACGAGGGCGTTTGCGAACAGAGCTTACTGACATTTGAGAATGCTGTTGATTTTCAAGTCTTCTTTTACTAGTTGTGGAAGTGGAAGAACGTGATGTAGAAGGAAGGGATGATACAGTTTCTAATTCCTCCTCTTGGTTATCTTCCCTACTATCATCGGCCTCATCATATTCTGTGTGTCCACCACCTGAGCTTGGTGATGTAACAGACATGCCTTTTGTTTCTAAATTAGTATCAGATTCCCGCGGAGTGAATTGATCCTAGAGAAATAGAAGACTTTTAAAATAAGGCCACCCTGATTCCCAATCATCAGGCGCTGGATTACCACTCCTACACTCCCGAGCTTTGTCAAGATGCTTTTTAAAATCTTGTCGTAATACTTTCCACTTCCTTTTCAGTCCGGTAAGTGAAACAAATTAAAACGAAAATAGGTATTTGCAAAAAGGTTCATTGTATTTAGTGTTTTAGGTATCTTGCTACATGAAATTCTTGCAAGAGCCAAGGATTCTCTTTTCGTGCTGGAGCATCAACAGTGTCTGCAATTGTGAGAGAAATAACCGTATATTTGTGGTTAAGTTTACAACCGCTACACATGCCACCACCAACAACTAATGTATTCAGGAAGACTGCCAAAGATTTTCACGAAAAACGGAATTTTCCTAACTGTATTGGTAGTTTGGACGGTAAGCATATTAGAGTAAAATGCCCAGCACAGAGTGGATCTATGTTTTTTAATTATAAGAACTACTTTCTATCATTCTTCAAGCACTTACAGACGCAAACTACAAGTTTCTTATTATTGATGTCGGAGGATATGGAAAGCAAAGTGACGGAGGGGCTTATCGTGCTTCAGAAATGTATCGTTTAATGCAGACCAATAAGCTACATATTCCACCTAATAACTTCCTTCAAAGTGCCTTGTGTGTATAGCTGATGAAGCTGAAGAAACCAATCCAGATACTGCTAATAGTACTGTCAAAGCTGTTTGTATTTTACATAATACATTAATTGACAAAGAAGTTGAATTAGCAGGTATGCCAATATCGACTAATGCAAATGTCTCGGCAACATCTATACGGCGAGGGAGAGAACATAATGCGACATCAAAGACGTCGATTAAAATACGAGATACTTTCAAAACTTATTTTTCGTTGCACCCTATTTGTAATCTATCAAAAATATAAAATTGTTTGCTATAATACAGTTTTTCTGTTTTATTTGCATTGTTTTTTTGTAGCTTACCTGACATGTTTCTAACATCTTATTTCCGTCCATGCTTTATCCAACACATATCTGCTGTGATGTCTCCTATCTCTTTTATCCCATATTGCAGGCCTAATAAATACTTCAGTTATTAATTTTTCTTTGTCCATTTTAAACACAACAATATGCTTTACCTCTTCTCACGTCTAGTCAACTACGATCACAGATTATACATACTCCCTTAGATAGCCGACTCTCGCCTTCTCTCCAAAACACGTTTTACTAGTGACACTCGCGACATGAGGATGAACTAGGGTGAAAGGCGCCAATTTTGACATTAGTAAGTTCACTGTTAAATGATGCCATGAGCGCAAAATAGTGTAACTCTCAGTTTTAATCGTCCAAAGCGCCAACATATAATGTTTGTTATACTTTGACGCTTTGGTAAATTAAAACCATTATACAAAAAACGAGTTACACAATTTTACACTTATTGCCTCAAATAATATATGGCGCCAATAAAGTTAATTTGAGGAAGCAGTTATAAATAGAAATTAAATGCTTGAAAAAATTACTTCATATGAATATAATGCTAATAATAATATTTGAAGATCCAAATCTTCGCACATTATATCTGATATTGAAACAAATATTTTGCATGTTTCATTGTTGCATTGGGGCCATGATTAATAGGATTCGAATAAAATTTAAAAAGTAAACAAAATTTATTATACACAACAATATTTAGTATGTAAATAAACAAAATAGATATATTTACAATATTTTATCGATACCTGCATTAAATCTAATATGAGGATGAAAAATTAATAAATAAGTAGGTATATCTGTCATTGTTAATTGACATTTTGTGTTTGAACCAAGACAATCTAGGTGAATAGGAGTTATGGCCACCATATTTGCTAAAAATGAGTATTTTAAGAAACAAAAATAATATTTAAGTTAAAATTTTAATATTTTAGTTATTAGTATATATACATACTTGGAATATTTAATGATGGTACAGCATTGAATTTTAAATTGGTTCGATTGTTATTGATAATAAATTTCATATCTTCAAAGAAATGTAGATCACAAATCCTAAATGCGTGCCTTTGTTTAGTATTTACGTCAACAATATCGTTTCTTCCTATAGCCAGGCACCATTGTCGTCTAATCTATAAATCAAAATATAGCTTACCTCTGGATCTTTTGGTAAACAATGCAATATTTTTGTATTACTGCAATCAGGAATGGAACACATAAAAACCATTTTGATAATAATTATAATAAAGAAAAATTATTCCACAGCAGTAACTGTAAAATCTCAAATGTAAATTAAACAATATATTAACTGTCCACAGTTTGGAAAAAATTTAACAGTACGTATATGTTTCTTCTTCCGAATTAAGAATTAATTAAATCTTCTTTTCCGTGATCTCTGGTCTCTGTCAGAATTACCCTTTGTCCATGAGAACGACGCTCGCGACACTCGCGACATGAGGAATAACTACAAATAAAAAACTGTCAAACATCGAGAGTGAGCACCCCATGACTACGATACTGACAGTCTGACAGAAAACAAAATACGGCTAGTGTTGACACGACCTTGAGCGCACCAATCATATATCACATTTCAGGCATCAGTCCTGAGAAGAGTCTTGAGAATAAAATTGATTTGATTCCTCGGAAACGGCGATGCTCGATGCGATGCTTCACTCGATGGTCGATTCTTTACTATGAATGCTTTATATTTAGTACGTGTATTTGTTTTTGATGCTCGAGACGAGGCTTGATGCGATGCTTAATGCGATGCTTGATGCGATGCTTCACTATGTTTTTATCCTAAGAGAGGAATTGATATATAACATAGTTTCGTAATTATAGAATTTTTTATGGAAGCGTGCTAGAAAATTTTCAAAAATTTAGCGGTTCTGACTGAAAAAATTTGCTTTACAGTGCATGTATGGAAAAAAATATGCAGTACCATGTATTTTAATACGAGGAATCCATTGTTTTATGAAATTTTTCATATTAAAGAAATTAAAAAATACTTTCTAAGTGTTTTCAAGTAAGGTATTGGAAAAAAATGTTAAGTGAAAACGGATAGCCTAGTTACATAAGGTTGACAATTATAACACCGTTTTGTCCAAAGACTGAGATATCTTTGTTCATTCTCGGCAAAAAAATGAGAATTAATTAATTTCGAAGTTCTTTTAACACCTGGATGAGCTATGCTATGCATCTTTTCAAAAATGTGATAGTGTACTGCTTTGGTATATAAGGTCTCTTTTCTTTTTTGGAAAACTCACACCAAATGCTCAAATTTGAAATATTTGGGAGCTGCTTATCTAAAACTATGATTGTTTTTCGTCTCATTTTGAAAAGTAAGTAAATATTTTAGTATATAGTCTGATTCTTGAGCATTATATAGATCTTCTAAATCTAGATCTAACCCTAAATGAATATCGTACATGTCATGTTTCAGAATTATTAATATTTCTACTAACATTATTATCGGTTATTTCTTTTAAGTCATCAACGTCCAGTCGACTTAAAAAATGTGTCACAACATTTTTGCTATTATACCAACATATTTAACATTAATGGTGAATTTTAATAGTTATTTATGTACCAAGGGTATAAACATATGTTTATACCCTGAGGGTGACGTTTGTAAGTCGCCCGAGGGTATATACACATCTGTTTATGCCCGCGGTACATACAAACTTTTATGTCATACTAGTTCGTTATTGCAATACAAATCAGTATTTTAAAAAATCCGGTTTAAATTAATAACATGGCCATTTTATCATAGTAGACATTATCGTTGCCTAGGTGAATGTTGGCAAACGTAAATGTCATAAAATCACAATAATTTGTATATGTGTCAAAGCTAGAAGTCAAAATGAACGAAGATTTTGGAATTCCTGACGATATTATTGAAAAAGCAAAGAAAGCAACTGAAAATCTGTTGCCAAAAAAGGCTAAAGAAGCTTACGACATGGAATACGAAAAATTATTAAATTGGATGCAAGAAAACTACGTAAAAGATGTTAATGAAACTATGTTGCTAGGATACTTCGGCGATCTCGCTTAAACATTTTCTCCGAGTTCCTTGTGGTCCAAATATTCCATGGTAAAGAAGATTTTAATAGTGAATAAATATATTAACATTGCTAATTACCATAAGTTAATGGAATATTTGAAGCAAATTTCAAAAGGCTACAAACCAAAGAAGTCTAAAATTCTGTCTAGAGAAGATGTTTTAAAATGTATTCATAAGGCACCGAACGAGACGTTTTTAATGAACAAAGTTGCATTAATATTTGGTGGATGTCGACGGCAAGAACTTGTGAACATGTTAGTTACTCATGTATAGAAGTTAGAAAATCGGTTTTTGTGTTAAATGTACAATAGACAAAGACCGATAAAAAACGCATTTTTACCATTATAGATGAGGGTAAAATGATCAGGTTAGAGCTAATAAGAGATTATATGTCACTACGGCCACGTGGTTGCTCAGAAAAAAGGCTTTTTATGACCTACAGACATGGTCGATGTACTGTGCAGCCAGTAGGAAAAACACGTTTGGAAAAATCCCGTTCATTATAGCGAAATATCTGGGTTTTAGTGATCCTGAGAAATACACAGGTCATTGTATGCGTCGAACGTCAGCAACTATTCTTGCAGAGGCTGGAGCCAGTATGACCACGTTGAAGCGCCATGGTGGATGGAAGAGTATGTCGGTTGCTGAAGGATATTTTATCTTCAAAAAACGAGGTTTCAAGAATGCTGGCAGGTGTGCCTTCCGGGTCAGGCGTTTCGGTACAGAAATTTGATACTCAAACAATGAAACATGAATCGTTTGCTGCAGGCAACTCAACTATCACCGGATCTTTTCAGAACTGCCAATTTTATGTTAATTCGCAAAATAATGTTCATCGAATATTCACATATATTACTATATTCCGTTTGTAATTCCATTAATAAACGTTATTAAATAAGTTAACAAAAAATTATGCCCCCGCGGGCCATAAAGTACGACATAATATAGTTGGTAACTAAGCAATATAAACACAATAATGAGCTAGTATGACATAAAATGTATTATATATACCTAAATTGTCTAGAACTTTTTTCTGATTTTGAATAAATTGCTTTTTCAATCGGTCGATGATCAGTGTTGACTCCGAAATCTGGGTTATGCTCCAAATAATGTCTAAAATGACGTATAGATACATATATTACAAATAATTCTTTATCAAAAACTGAATATTTCAATTGTGAATTACTTAATTTTTTTGAATAAAAAGCGATTGGTTTCGTTTATCCGTCAAATGTTTGCTCTAAAACACTTCCAATCGCACTGATTCAATCATCAGTAGTTGAACTTAATTTTGCTCCTTCAATAGGATGTGACAATAAAGACGCTTCAATTGAAAGTTTTTTCGATTCATTGAAACTTTTTTCATAAGCTTTCGGCCATGAATCAAAATATTCTTATTCAAATATGATATGATATGATAAATTTGTGGTAAAAATTGATAGTTCCGATAAAAATTTGTAATTTCTTTAATGTGTTGGGTTTGGAAAAATTAATAATATCTTTGAATTTTTCTTCAGATGGTGAAATTCCATCTGACGAAATAGTGTATCCAAGAAAAACTAGCTTATCAAATCAGAAAATGCATTTAAACGGTGTGGCATTCACGCCAAAAGTGTTTTACCTCTCAAACAATTTTTCTAAATGCATTTCTTCTTTTTGGCTAAATATGATCAGGTCGTCAAGGTAAAGAAAAATAAAATCTAACCCTTTAGTAACCTCATTAATAAATATTTTAAAGGTCTGACTTGTATTCCTCACACCGAAAGACATCCTGGTAAACGAAAAACTACCAAAAGGAGTAGTAATCGCAGCGACAGGAATTTGATAAGCCCTAAATCAACATGGGGAAAAATATTACAATTCTGCATTCTGCTATTAACATCTGATAGAAGAGTTAAAGGGTATCTACCTGGAACAGTGAATTAAGTTGCTGACACTCTCCACATATTCTCCAATCGTCAAAATCCTTTTTAGGAACCATATACTACGTAATGGTGATGTAATTAGTGATGAAGAGGGTTGACAAATTCCTAACCCAACCATAGTTTCAATTTCCTTGTTTGCATTTTTTAGTATTTTAGAATCTAAACGACGATTTTAAAGATTCCGCATATGTAACATACCTGATCAATATCCTATCATAATATTGGTCACTTGTATACACTTCGGAGGCTGTATCGTGCTAACGAACTGAAATTTCTCTAAAAATTACCAAAAAATGTAGTATATCTGGATTTATAGGACACGTTGTACTGGCTCTGGTGAACTGAAAATCAATAGAGCTCATTTGTGAGACACCCTGAACAATATCCAATCATAAAATTGGTCACTTGTATATATTCCGGAAGCCGTATCGTGCAAACAACCCGACATTTTTCCCAAAATGGCAAAAATATGGTACTTTAAATACCATAGCACCCGTTGTACTGGCTTTGGTGAGCTGAAAATCAATATGGTTCATCTGTGAGATGTCCTGAACAATATGCAATAATAAAATTGTTGACTTGTTGCACTCCGAAGGCTGTATCCGTGCTAACAAGACATGTTACGAAAAGTGGCCGACGACAACGTCGACATACACACAAGATTTGTTTCTAAAAACCGTTTATTCGTGTTGTTCTTGCTGAAAAACGTAAAAATAACTCAAAAAAATCCAAAATTCCAACTTTTTTTGGGGCAAACCAATACTTTTCTCGCATCTATATTAGGTTGGGCGGAAAAATTTGAGAATATTTTTTAAATAAATTCAGTATATTTTCAACAGCAAATAATCTAGGTGAAATATCTATAGTTTCTAAAACTCGACCTTTTGATTTAATTGGCATTTCATTGTCAATAAGATATTTATTTTTAATATCAATTAAAATTCCGTAATGATAAAGAAATTCCGTATCAATAATAAGGCGAGAAACATCAACTATTGTAAAAATCCTAAATCAACTTTTAATTGATTTCTTACCATAAGTTGAAATAGAATGTCCTGAAGTAGACGTAAGAAATACATAATCTTTTTTTGATTCACTAAATAAAGTATAAGGTAAACAACTGATATCTGCTCCTGAATCACAAAAATATTGTAATTTATTAGTTTTGTCGTAAATAAATAATATTTTTGAAAAATCCTCACCTACAGTAGGAACTGTTGAGAAAAACGTTTTTTGAATTTTGATGATCATTAAAATATTTATACATAAGTCAAGAAGGCCCAGCACATTTCTGAGCTTGTCCTCTGAATTTAAAATTATCGTAACACAAAGGTTTATAGGACTTATTATCTAATTCATTTCTATTTCGCGATATAGTTCTACAAGAATTACATTGATTTTCAATGCGACTTTTATGCAAATTTTCATTTCTAATCGAATTTATTTCCGGTTCTTAAAGGTTTTGTTCCTCTAAAACTTTATTAAACATTTTCTGAAAGATTTCAGAAAAATGAGCTAGTTTATTAAAAGAAGAACTTCCTTCATTTAAATTATCAATACCAAAAATATTATTGCTGCTTTGGAAACTTTCCCAAATTTTGTCTGTCAAATTTAAAAGTTATTTTTTATCAACTTTACTTGAAGCAGCGCGACATATACTCAACAAAGCTATAGAAGGAGAAGTGCTCTCAACTGACTGGCAGAAGGCGCTCATTGTAACAATTTTTAAAAAAGGAGATGTGAAAGATTGCATTAACTACCGATAACATTAATTAACACCGTGATGAAAATAATCGAAAAATTGCTAGAAAAAAGAATTAGATCGACAATAGAAGATACATTAGAAGAATCGCAAAGTGAATTTAGAAGTGGAAGAAGTACCCAAGACCACATATTCACTATAAAACAGATGACAGAAAAAGCAATAAAAGAAAAAAAAACTGTTCGTAGCATTTTTGGATCTAGACTTTGATAGAGTACCTAGAGAAAGATTGTGGAGAATACTAGCAGAAAGAGGATTAAATGGGAAACTGATACGAATAATACAAACGATTTATAACAACAACGAGAACGCAGTCATAAAAAATAACAAAATATCCGAAAATTTTAATACAAATAGACAAGTGGGGAGCCTAAGCCCGTTATTATTCATTATATACATGGACGAGATTATTAAGAGATGCACAAAACTAAGTAAAAAAGTGTGTGTAGGCCATTTGCAATTATGCAGAGTAAACATCAGCGAGGGAGTATTTGCAGACGACGTGATATTAATAGTCAAAAATGAAAAACAGATACAAGAAAATATGAATGTGTGGAATATGGTACTGTTAGATATGGGTATGAATATAAACAAAAATAAAACCAAACTGATGCTCATTGGAAGAGAAAAAGAAGAAATAAATATATACATAGACTCCGACAGAATAGAACAGATAAAACATATTCAATAAGTTGGAACAATAATAGACGAAAACGGAACACAAGAAGCCGATATTAAATAACAGACTATACTATGCCATAAACAATAAGTTCATAAATAAAAAAATAATATCTAAAGATACTAAGTTAAAAGTATTCAAAACAATATACCGACCAATCCTCACATTTGGCTGCGAAACATGGATATTAACAGAACAACAAAAAAGTAAAATACAGGCGACAGAAATGAAATATCTAAGAAGAGTAATAGGTGTAACAAAAAATGACAGATTGAAAAACATAGATATAAGAAAAGACCTAAAGATACCAGCTACTTAATAATTTATAGAAGAAAGACAACTGCAATGGTGGGGACATTTACAGCGTATGGATGAAAGAAGAACGGTTACGAGAGTGTGGAAAGCAAAGATTGTGAAAAATAAAAAGAGAGGCAGGCCAAGGAAAACGTGGGATAAAGTAATAGCTGGATTACTGGAAAAAAGAGGAAGAAACTGGAACGAGGCCAAGGACTTAGCTCTGAACAGAAAAGAGTGGAAAAAATTCGTGAAAGGAAAGTAAACTTAACAAGAGTTCAAAATTTCGAATTTTTACTTGAAATGTATAAATGTCAAATACCACGATCACAGTCCAAAATGTTTATTTAATAGATTCGTCGAATGATTTAAATTTTCATACGTAATGGTTATTTCATTTGAATTCAAAATGATATCTTTATAGATGCATCTATTTAATTTTATTAACAAGGCCTGTTATTCTCGATAGATAATAATAAACTGGAGCGGGCTCACCAATACTATGGAACAGGAAAAGACTCGTACTATTCTAAATATAATTTAGAATTCTGGAAACTTTCTAAATATAATTTAGAAATCTGGAAACTTTCTAAATATAATTTAGAAATCTGGAACTTACACTCGAATCAAATACGATAAAATTTTCTTCAAATTACGCACGCACTGATTTTAGAATGGATGGATTTATGAATTTAATCATACTATTAGACTATTTCTACAATATTCACAAAAAGTGAGACAACTCTAAAATACGATGTTGTCTCGTGGAGGTTTCAAATTCAACTGACTAAACTTTTTTCAAACAAATAATTCTCTTCTCCTGTGGTTACAAACTTTTTCTTTTTTTAAAAAAAATACTAAATTATGTTTCCCAATAACAAAGAGAGATTTTAAATTATTTTATTATAATTGTAAGTATGCTAACAGAGACCTCTGTATTTGAAATTTCGAATATTTTGTTTCAAATCGTAACATGATTTATCTATCATTAAATACATTCTGCATAAATTTCATCGGAAATTAAAATGTCAAATTTGATATATACTGAGTCTTTCAAAAATATTGATTTCTCATACAATACTGTGTATATCAAAAGTATTGCACATAAAGTATAAAAGAAAGTTTGCCATCGACAATTTCTGAGTTCGAAATTAATTTTTCGAAGCGTTTTTCATTGCTCGAACTAATTCCTTGTATAATAGTCTTTTTAAGAAATTCATCGATATTTGTTGGCGGTGGATCATTTTCGATGTGTAACATTGCTAAAAATTTCAATCGGTAAATTTGCCAAAATTAAATGATTTTTTTTGTCAGATCTTATTTTATTAACCACAAATTGACTTACTTTCTACCTGAAGAAACCGTAAATCAGGGTTAATAATACGGAAAGGAGTCAATTTAATTTGTTTAATATCATTAATATTTGAATTTTCAGTCATGCTTTAAAATTTTAATAATATCTCCGTCAACCAAAAAATTACAACATGATATAACAGAAAAATGTCTTACTGATACTGGTGACAGAATAAATCACAGCTTAGACACCGCTCACATGGCTCATGATAGCGAAGACACTGCTCATTCTGGATAAACTGCACACTAACGTCGAGTTCACCATAAATGTGGGTCGTTATTACAATCTTAATGTATTCCACATTTTATAAATTAAAAAAAAATTAATTAAATAAAGACTCGGATTGAAAAGAGGTGATGTTTATTCTTTTTTAAACAATCCAATTCCATCAAAACTTCTTTTTCTTACAATATCTCTGTTACATCAAAATTGACATTCAATAATTGATAGAAATAGTGTAGACAAGCGGAGTGTATGTCAAAATTGAAAGCACCACGTTTATCACACCAATTTCTTTGTTCATGTCAAATATTCTTCAATAACAATATTCTTTTTCTTTCAGAAAGTGTAGTGATACTCAAGTCTTTGTCAAAGATGGTTGGACTCATTGTATTGACACTTGTAAAGAAAAAACTATGTGTGGAGAGGTAGAAGTACCTGAAGATCATCTTGATGCTTGTCGGATATGCAATTCGACAGGTCAGAACTGCGGTATTGCCAAAGGCTCAAAAGCTGGACCAGGTATTCCAGATTTTGATTTCGTTTTCTATGTATCCGCCATGCAAACTGAAAGATGTACCAAAAATTTGACAGTTTCTTATGCCGCACACTGCCAACAGGAGTCTGCTTTAGATAGGTATGTATATTTGTATAATATTAATCGTACTTGTTTTTGCTATAATCTTCCCTTCCTACTCAGTATTTCTATTTCCGCCTTGTCCCATGTTTGCTCTGATATTCCCTTCCGTTTATTCTTTATTATTTTTGCTTCCCATATTTTTCTTATTTGCCTCGTTTTTCCATTCGTTTTTATTAACTATAGAAATAAGTTTTTTATCCTACACTATTCGAAAACCCAATTTTCGTGGCTCTATATGTATATATATCTACTTACTTGATTTATTTATACACTATTCACTTATGATTAATTTATGTACACATTTAATTCTAGTTTATATTAAATACACTGTTCCCATGGTATTCACTGTTTATATATTCACGTCTGTTCATTATCAGACTAAATTGTAGACTGCTTCGCCGCTGGTAGGTAGTCCCTGATATATTAAAGCCACCTTCTCGATTTCTAGTATGCGGCTCCCAATAAACAATCGACATTCTTGGTAATCTCTATAGAAACAATCACAAAAAAATAAATATTCCTTCCCAGAAATCGGTGCGCTCCCGCTACAATTTTAACTTCGGATATCGAACTAGAACAAAGTCGGCTTCAGGGACTACTACAGTGTGCAACTTTGTAACAATAATGACTCAAAAATTAAATTAAAATTTATAAACGCGGTTTATCCAGAAAATCCAAAATTCATTCTTTCCTCTGAAATCTGCACACCAAAACTTTAATACGATTCAGCCCCAACCACACAACTGTATACTGTATAATTTTTCTATAGGTAAATAATAACGATATAAAAGGTGATTTACTCAAAAATAAATTGAAACTATAAATTCCGATACCAAGTTACATCGTTACTTTATTTGAAGAAGATTTCGATTATTGTGGTCCTCTTCAGAGACTGTTTATAGAGAAGGTAACTTAGTTATCGTTATAAATGTGCCTGAACCAAAGTAAAATTTTAAACGTTTGAGAATGAATGAAAACAGGGTCTTTTGATAGATGTACCGCTTTATTTAATATTTAATTAAACTCGTATTTGTGAAAAAATATTCACTCGTTAATATCTTGACCACTTGTAGAGCTTCTAATAAAAAATCCAAAGAGAAAAAATCCTTGACCCAGTAATTAAAGACTAAGTTCTATTTTATTCTTAAAATATGGAATATATTCAATGGAAATAAATTTATTCATATTTGATCCAATATACCGAGAGATAATATTTTTTATATATATTAACGATCACAACTGTTACGAGAACACTTTATCATGATATCTGGAGTCAGTGACGTAACTATACCATCTGAGGTCCGTAGCAATTCATTAAATGGGGCCCTCCAGATATATATTCAAACTTTCTCTTCAGAGCAACTTGGTTTTTGCTTAGGTTCGTTAGAGCAACTTTGTGTTTGTTGAGGTTCTTTAAAGCAACTTGGTGTTGGCTCAGGTTCTTAGAGCAACTTGGTGTTGGGTGCTGGTGAATATAATCATATGTTGCACACAGAGTTTCTTCCAGTTGTTGATTGTTACTCGCATTTGATAAGTGGTCGTTTGTTTCATTCAGAAATACAATGTTGGTATTATTTCGAGATTGGGCATGCTGTTCAAGATTAGTAACTTGAGCAGGGAAAAAGGTCTTGGTCATTACATACATCAGCGTTAAATATCGATATACCCGCTACCTCAAATCATTTAATGGCTTTTCCTATACTTGAAATGCCTTTGCAAATATTTCCACAACGTAATAAATTGTTCGCCAGGATAATTTGTATGCCAGACATCACATTCTTTAGCATATTGTGCCTTTAACGGCTCATAGTTCGGTGGCTTTAAACTGAAGTGCTGTATTAATACTTTGTAAAATTTTGCAATGGAAAACCAATAATATAATAAAATGTAGGATACGATCTTCTTCTTGAGTGAAATAATTTCATTTCTTTCATATGCCAAAGCTTTCTGAATCTTCCAATACTCCTCTTGTAGAAGTGTATCAATTGCTTACGACAAATCAACGAGAGTGCCACAATAGCACATATGTGCCCCAAACTCTCAAGCAAGTGTATTTTCCACTTTCAAAGATATTTTTCCGGCTCAGTTTTGTACTGCAAATGTTTCACCAGCGCATAAGGTACATTTTATAAGACTTATTAGTTACTTATATCGCAAATTTAAGTCAAAATGTTACAATTTTCGGTCAGAATCATTCAAAAACCACACTCTTCGGAGGTTTCATCACAGGATTTTTTTTCTAAAAACAATTTTTTCGTGTTTTTGATGGAAATCGTAAAAATAACTAAAAATATTTTTTCAAAACTCCAACTTTTTTTGGGTTAACCAATACTTTTCTCGCATATTAGATAGGTTGGGCGGAAAAGTAAAAATCCTCTGCTGTGTATGTCCTTGTCGTTGGCCAGTTTTCGTAACATATCTTGTTAGCACGATACAGCCTCCGTAGTGCAACAAGTCACCAATTTTATGATTGAATATTGTTAAGGACATGTCACAGATGAATCCTATTGATTTTCAGCTCACCAGAGCCACCACAACGGGTGCTATGGTACTAGAAGTACGATATTTTAGTCATTTTTTGAGAAATTTCAGTTTGTTAGCACGATACAGCGTCCGGAGTGCAACAAGTGACCAATTTTAGGGTAGAATATTGTTCAGGGCGTCTGACAGATGAACTCTATTCATTTTCAGCTTACTAGAGCCAGTACAACGGGTGCTATGGTACTTGAAGTACCAAAATGTTGTCACTTTTGGAGAATTTTCCGTTTGTTAGCACGATACAACCTCTGCAGTGTATACAAGTGACCTATTTTATGATTTCATTTTGTTCGTCTTATAGATGAACCTTATTGATTTTGAGCTCACTGGAGCTAGTACAACGGCTGACATGATACTTGAAGTACCACATTTTTGATGAAATTTTGGGTTGTTAGCACGATACAGCCTCCGGAGTGTATACAAGTGACCAATTTTATGATTGGATATTGTTCAGGGCATCTCACAGATGAACCCTATTGATTTTTAGTTCACTAGAGCGAGTACAACGGGGCCTATAAATCCAGATATACTACATTTTTGGTAATTTTTGGAGAACTTTCGTTTTGTTAGCCCGATACAGCCTCCGAAGTGTATACAAGTGGCAATTTTATGATAGGATGTAGTTCAGGACGCCTCACAGATGCAGAAAAGTTAGTTTTAATCTTTAAAGCCATTTATTTTGAGTTTTTTTTACGTTTTTCAACAAGAACGACGAAAAACGGTTTTTAGCAAAAAAAAATCCTCTGTGTATGTCGTCGACGTTGTCGTCGGCCACCTTTCGTAACATTTCTTGTTAGCACGATACAATTTCCGGAGTACAAGTCACTAATTTTATGATTGAATATTGTTCAGAACATCTCACAGATGAAGCCTATTGATTTTCAGGTTACTAGAGCCAGTACAACCGGTGCTATGGTACTTGAAGTACCAAATTTTTGTCATCTTTGGAGAATTTTGAGTTTGTTAGCACGATACAACCTCTGCAGTATATACAAGTGACCTATTTTATGATTTCATATTGTTCAGGGCGTCTTATAGATGAACCTTATTGATTTTGAGCTCACTGGAGCTAGCTAGTACGACTGCCATGGTACTTGAAGTACCACATTTTTGAAGAAATTTTGGGTTGTTAGCACGATACAGCCTCAGGAGTGTATACAAGTGACCAATTTTATGATTGGGTACGTGGCCTATAAATCCAGATATACTACATGTTTGGTAATTTTTGGAGAACTGTCGTTTTGTTAGCCCGATACAGCCTCCGTAGTGTATACAAGTGGCAATTTTACGATAGGATATAGTTCAGGACGTCTCACAGATGCAGAAAAGTTAGTTTTAATCTTTAAAACCGATTATTTATTGTTCATTTTGTTGATTTCGTTTGTATGTACTGTCGAGTTCTTGTCCTATATCTACTTATTAGTAGTATTAATGTGAGCTTAGGCATTCTCGTAATTTTTTTATTTTCTGGATCAAATTACTCAGATCCGTCACTCCAGTTGTTCACCAAGACAGTACTGCAGTACCGCGACAAAATAACAAGCAAGAGAAGCAAAACAAACTGTTACTAACATTGCATCCATAAATCCAAAAAATTTTTTGTACATGTCCTTAAATTTTCTTGTAAAGTATCTAGATTTATCCTTTGTAGTTTGCTTCAAATTAAGTTAAGGTTTTGGTCTACCCACATTTTTAACTTGAATTTTTTTTCCATAACTAAACGAATTAAAATTGTATTTCAAATATTGCGCAGTAAAACTCTTAGTATCCAAAATTCTTATTTATATATAATATAGTTTATTTTTCATTGTTTTGTTACTGTATTGATATTAGACAAATTTGGTACTTTAAATGTTCGTTTAACTGAAATTGCTGTTTAGTATAAGCCACATATTATGTTATTGGTAGATACTTGTCACTAGTAATTAACAATCGTTCGTGACCAACACCTATAACTCAACCCATTTTCTGACGGACTCTTTTTGAAAGTATATATCTATCACTATCCTTCACCTTAACATTTTACTCTTTATTGCACGAGCGTTAGTCTTGTATTATTATTACCATTACCATAGGTACAATGCATCAAGTGTAGTAGGTGTAGAACTTCACGAGTCCAAAATCTTGCCAAAAAATATAAAAATTGTAGCCATGAAAATTATTGTAACAATAATTGAAATATTGCGCATAGTTGACATGATGTGAGATTTTTAATTGGGCCACTCTGTGTAAACTATGTGTCAATATTTTTGTTCGTCGCATTTTTTCGGTTGAAACAATAACAATGACATATTTACGACAATAAATTGTTCCTTCAATAAAAGATTAATTACTAATAAAAACACTAGATCCATTTTAATAAAAAATGGTCATTGCCCTAAATTTGTTACTAATTTAGTAGTCCAGTCAAATTGTGTTTATTGCATCAAAATTGTGGAGTAGTTATGATGTCTTCCATTTTATATGTTTTTGGGGATGCTGAATTTGAGGTTTGCTAATATAAATTTGAGACGCAACATTGAAGAAAATGTAATAAAAGGTGTAAAATTACATTTTTTGGTGGTTTTTTGCTTATACAGTATCCGCCAAAATAAACAGTACCGAAAATTAAAATAAAAATTAATTTTTAATTTCTGTAATGTAAGTGTTCAAAATGTTCACCATTTCGACGCAAACAAGCTTCATATCGATTTTGTAAGTCAATAAACATATTTATAAAAAGTGGTTGATGTAACTGCCGAAAAATATTTTGTATTATTTCCCGTAGTTCGGCAATATTCGCCGGCGGATTTTCCGAGTGAAATATTTTGTCCTTCATTATGCCCCAAATGTATGCGTCAGGTGGCGTCAGATCAGGTGAATGAGAAGGATATTCGAAGTCTGTTCCCCTAGAAATTATTCTATTATCGAAATGCTGACGGAGTAAGTCTAAGGTGCGCACAGCTGTATGGCTCGTTGCACCATCTTGTTGGAACCATTGTGTGCGAAACTGTAGATTTCGTGCACGGCAAAAGTTATTTAGATCTCTCACAAAAGGTATAATAATTTTCTCTCTATAACTCTCTTGGTTGACAGTAAGTGGATTCTAATTATCATCTTCAACGAAATAAGGACCATGACCAGATACCGCGCACCAAACGGTAACTCGAAGACTGTGGAGTGGTTTATCTACAATGACATCAGGACGTTCAAATCCAAGGAATCTGGTTGTTTGTCGATTAATATAGCCGCTAAGATGTACGTGACTCTCGTTTGAAAACCATATGTTTTTCAAAAATTCGGGATCTTCGTAAATTAAACTCAACATGCGACCACAGTAAATTTCTCTTGCACGTTTGTCCGCAGCATTTAGTCGTTGTCCAACTTGAATACGGTATGGATAACCACCAATTGATTTGAACATGCGACTTAAAGACGTTTCACTAATGTTGAGTTTACATGCAGTTCTTACAAGACTTCTTTGAGGTGATTGCACAACTTGGTTAAAAACACGTCCTTCATTTTCGTTAGTGCATACTGTTTTTCGACGACCTGAAGAACCTTTACGTTGACACAATACACTACCAGTGCGACGAAATTTTTCAACAACAGCTAACATCACACTTTTACTAGGAGCTGCTTTATTAAATTTTTGTTGATATTTTATTGACACCTGTTCTAAGCTTGAACCATCATTACGACCTTTTCCGTATCAACGAAAATAATGCTCTACCAAAAAAACTTTTTCTTCCATTTTTAAATCAAATTTAACTGCAGCGTACTATTAATATATCAACTAATGACAATTAAGTGAAATATGACAAATCCATATTACATAAACACTCTCTGTTTCGGTACTGTTTATTTTGGCGGATACCGTAGTTCGGAAACTATCAAATTTTCGTAAACGACCTTTCGCTACAGAATGGAGGTATTGTTACACTTCGTTTCCTTTCTATGGACAACTATGAATAAGAGTTGAGTTTAATAAATAAATGTACACTGTAACACTTTGGGTCCTACTTATAGTCAACGTGTCGAGGTTTATAGGTAGACTAACCACAATACACCCTCACTTAGTGTGAATGTGAGAAAGTTTTTACCGACACATGTGACCGGCCGCGAAACTAACTGTAAAATATGGATAAACATGTGTCAGGCCACTGCTAACAAAGTGAAGAATTGGCGCTGAATTTAAATAGACCTAATGGCGGCAAATTCAAAAGTAATGGTTGTTTATTTTTAGATTCATCAAAAATTGCCAGTATTTACAAAAGTATTGCTTATTGTTAGAACTTTATAAACGTTCTTACAATAAACAAATCTTCATGTAAAAACTGACAATTTTGATGAACCTAAAACTAAAGTTGTTTTCATTTTGTTAAACTATTTTTACTAAAATATGGCACAAAATTGCATGGAAAATTGATAAAATCGTTAATAATAAAAAGGTTATTAGGCCTCTAATTGGGAAAAATTTAGAATCGATCAAAACTCAAAATATGATAGTCTCCTTTAATGAAAGCATTACATAGTTTAAAAATATTTTATAGTAATACATGAATGTAATATACCTATATAACACTGATTATCGTTTTCATGTAATTTTTTTATTGCGTCTGTAGAACTTGCGTGGAGAGGAGCTAAATGTACAATATTAGCGTTTACTAATATTAAAGGTAGTCAGTAATGTTCTTATAATTTGTTTTCTATAATGAAAGAACTTGTCAACAGAATATAAAGCGTATTTGCACAAGAATGTATATAGTTATACTTTAAATTTACTGCATGCTCCATTACCATACAACCCTACATGCGTGGTTAAAACATGACTCCCAAATCCTGACCAATACTTAATCTAGAAAATGGTAGTATTAGATCACCTGTCTTGTATTATGTGTTTGTATGCTGCTATTTGTTATAAAATTTGTTTCAGTCTTTTATTATATTTAAGGTTATGAGGTAGATATATAAACATGGTAGGGTTAATATTGACACGTTTGTAAATAGATTTTTACAGCTCGCTCTATAATGTGTCAATAAGTTTCTGATGTTATCCCCTGAGTAGTCAAGCCTATATATGTCGGCAGCATCAGACCTAATATTTTCTGTCTTAAACTCACACAGATGGAACCTATTATCAGATAGAGGGGTATCTATAACCGTAGATTTGTGTGCTTGCACATTTGAGACAATAGCATCTATGCTTCTGTGAAGACAATTTGGTTTATCTATTTGGATGTACATGTCGAATTCTGAAAGAATATTTTTTAGTTTTCTACCTTGTATATTATTAGTTAATATTTCCACATTTACATCTCCACAAAGAATATAAAGATTGTTTTTATTATATAAGTCACACATAAGATCAAACATTTAATTTAAAAAAAAATATCTATGTTACTGTTAAGGGTTCTGTATACTGTGACAATTGTGACTTCAAAATGTTTTTCTATAGTTTTTTAAATGTCATGGATTTAATAGGTAAACCGTTCTTCGACAATACACAAATTCCCCCATACAGCGAAACCTTCCTTGAATAACTATTTACTAAATTATAGTCATACAAATTAAACTTTTTTATCTCCTCCGAATTTAACTAATGTTCTGAAAGACACAATATATTAGGTGAAACACTGTCCAGTAATATTTCAAATTGATTAATGTTATTAGTTGTTATACCTTGGACATTTAGGTTCATTACAGATAGTAGACTTGGTTTACCATTACCTTGATGTTTCTTCTTTATTTTAGTTTGTGATGGAATTTGTCTCATATGTGGAGTAGATGGTTTATTTAAAAATCCTGAGGATTACCTTCATATTCTATATGCTCCATATTTAAAATGTTCTGTCTTCTTAGCGAGCCTAGAAACAAATTACCACCATTACTTGAAAACTATCCCATTAACTTTCAGAAGACAGTAAACTTAAAAACTCAACTCAACGCCTTTTTCATTTTCCACATCCCTATGTACTACCACAATAACAGAACTATCCTGCACCTTTTCAGTATCATCGAAATCCGACTCAACAAAACTATAACTTTTAGATGTGGATGGCTGGTTTATATCTGTAAATAAATATATTTTTTCTACAACTACCATGCAAAACACGCTTTTCTACACAAATTTTTATGCGCAAAGCAAGCATTTTCTTAATTAGCTTGATATCCGTTAGAAAAGTAATAATGTAGAGTGTGGGAAAAGTACACGTTATGGTACGTTTCCGCACGGAAATGTCACTTTGCCCACGGAAATGTCAATGTCAAATTTTTTTGACAATACTTTATAGTGGATTTCTGGGTGTTCAAATTTTAAATTTAAACTAAAAATTCTGTAAGTAAACTATTTTTTAGATTATGTATTTCAGTTTATTGATTATAGATTATAAACAAATTCATTTATTACCCATTATTTTAGGATTTATGAACCGAGATCATAATTTATCTTTCTAGTTGTCGAATTCCGATATTGAGAATACTCCTCCAGATATTATCGAAAAGGCTCAAAATACAAACGAAAATTTGTTACCTGGAGTTTCAAAAAACAAATATCAAAAACAATACAGCAAATTTATGAACTGGAGGGAAATAAACAATATTAAATGATTCTCAGAAAATGTTTTCTTGGCTTATTTTCAAGAAATTTCTGCAAACTTTAAACCGCCTACACTGTGGTCTATATATTCAAACATAACATAGATATTTCAAAGTATACAAAACTTCGAGCATATTTAACAAAGCAAAACGAAAAAAGCTGTGACAAATAAAATCCCTTACATTGACATCTGCTGAAATCCATAAATTTTTAGAAGAATCGCCAGACAATATCTATCTACTCGTCAAAGTAAGTCATAATTTTAAAGATTATATTTAGTTATTCAATCTATTATTATTTAGTAACCAATGTACTTCATAATATAGAAAAATCGAAATAAAAAACTGAAAATAAAATAAAGCAGCGGAAAGACCTAAATACAGTATTTCATAATTGTTGCCGCGATAGCTTAGTGGAAAACACATCAGCATTGGAACGAAGACTTTTTCATATGTTTGCAATTTATTTAATCTTTTTACTTTAATTTTGGAACTAAATTAAAATTTTAATTTCAATCACAAATTTACTTGTAGGTTGTCATGGCTTTTGGATTAGCCGGAGCATGTCGAAGGGAAGAATTATGGAAATTAACTATTGATAACGTAAAAGATTTACAAGAAGCCTTATTGGTTACTGTTCCAATAACTAAGACAAAAATATCACGTACATTTACTGTAGTTGGAAAATTCTATGATTTATACAAAAAATATGCACGTCTGCGTCCACAAAATACAAATGAGAAGAGGTTATTTCTTAATTACCAACACGTAAAATGCACGCGGCAAGTAGTGGGCATAAATAAATTCGGAAATATGCCTAAACAAATTGCAGAATATTTAAAATTACCTAACTCTAAATTGTACACGGGTCATTGTTTTAGACGATCTTCAGCTACAATTTTAGCAAATTCAGGCGGAGACTTATTAACATTGAAGCGACATGGTGTATGGCGCTCAAATACAGTAGCGGAAGGATATATTGACGACTCGATATCAAACAAAATTGATATTGCCAACAAAATTGAAAAATCTATTATACCTGGGGCTTCGACTTCATATAATATTATTCCTAATGAAAAACAAGCATCAACATCTTCGTTGACAAACATTAACGATAACTTATCATCAAAAATAGATAATATACCAGGCATAACAATTCGAAATTGTTCCAATTTTACTATCAACTTTTAACTAATTTTTCTATATTCTGTGTTCATTTCTTAAATTCGTTCTGTTTAAGTTAAATAAAGTACATATATAAGTTACTTTTTTCTTTAATTAATAAACGTAGTTGTAGAAAAAATATTGTGTACAACTCGTACGCAAAGCACTTTTCCCACTCGCTGGATTTGCTGCACACGCCCTTCCCACGATGTGCAGATCGGGGTGCAGTAGAAGCCAGCGTTCCTGCATCCCTTATTGATTGATGTGAGGTCGGTAAGTGGAAGGGGGTGAGATTTTAAGTGTGGATAACGGTTTATCACGATTTATGGCAAAACTACGAGTTCTATCGAAAAAAGTTAAATGGCAAAGTTGTAGCTACTAAAAAGATTTATATATATATATATATATATATATATATATATATATATATATTTATATATATATATATAGGCCAGCACTCTTGTGTCGGAGTATAGGCCGCTCGTTTTGAGCTCTTTTGATCCCTTTTGTACGGTGGATCAATCCGTGTGATATCTACTGCTTGCTACAGCATGCGGTGTTAGTTCGCCATCTTTGTAATTTTTTTCCACTCCTTTCTGTCCTCTATTTTTCTTCCCCAGTCACTGGCTCCCATTTTCTTTAGGTCATCAATCACCTGGTCTTCCCATCTAAGTTTGGGACGTCCTCTGGGCCTGGGGTTGGCAGGATTCCAATCAGTGATTTTCCTTATTGGATCGTCGTTATTCCTTCTTCGAAGATGCCCGTACCATGTGAAGCTGTTACTAATCATTCCTTTTATGTCTATTGCTTTAATCACTCCATCTAGGGTTATGTTAAAAAGAGTTGTAGACAAACTATCTCCTTGCCTTACACCTACATCAATGTTTATGTCTCCTGTATTCCCGTCTCTGGTTATCACCTTTGCAGTAGAATCCTTCATTGTCATTTTCACTAGTCATAAGTTTTTCAGAAATTCCTATGTTCCTCATATCAGATATTAGCCATTCTCTGTTGACAGAGCCAAACGCTTGCTGAAAGTCGATGAATAATACATGTAGATCAATGTCATGTTCATAACACTTTTCGATAGTCTGTGTTAGTAGGTGTATGGCGTCTACCGTAGATCTTCCTTTTCTAAACCCCTGTTGATATTGACCTAATATGGGTTCAGCCTGTTTATTTAGTTCTATTTTTATTAGATTGGTTAATATCTTGTATGTAGTGTTAAGCAGCATTATACTCCTGTAATTATTGCATTTGGTTGGGTCTCCTTTTTTGAAGATTGGAACTATATGTCCAATACTCCACTCGTTTGGCATACGTTCTTCTGCCCATATATTCATTATCAGGTCATATATTTGTTGAAGTAAGGCTTCTCCTCCATGTTGGATTAGTTCGTTATTTATATCATCTGGACCTGCCGCCTTGTTTGGTTTGAGTTGTTTCACAACATCTATAAATTCCTCGAAAGAGGGTCTGTACTGCTGTTCACGGATTTCTCCCTCCGTTACTGCTTCCTTATAATTTTCGTCCATAATATGATTGTTTTGGTATAGATTTTGAAAGTATGTTTCCCATTCTTTTTTATTTATTTTTACTGTCCCAATTGCGTTTCTGCTACTGTATTGCTTTCTCACATATTCGAAGAGTTTTCTATTATCCCTATTGTTCTCTTCTATTTTTTGCATTTGTTCTGCAACCCAATTTGATTTTTTTCTTCTGCAGGTTTTTTCCGCTTTTTGCCTTATCTTTCTGTATTTGTCCATCTCTTCATATTTTCCTGTTTCCAACCATTTATTTCTTACTTGTTTTTTCTCTACGCTTACCAGCTTACATTCTTCGTCGAACCATTCTTTGGATGCTTTGTTTTGTTGTAATCCAATTTCTTTCTCTGCAGAGTCTATAATGCTATTTTTAATGATCTTACATTCACTGTCTATATCTCCTTTTTCATTATGAATTCTCAGTTTATTTGTTAGGGTTTCCGCATAATTATTTTCACCCTTCTCTCTTTCTAGCTTTTTTAAGTTCCACTTTCTTTTGTTGTGTTTGGAAAGTTTATATCTTGATATTTTCATGTTCATCTTCGCTATTAGTAAAATGTGGTCTGTATCTGCATTTGCTCCTCGGTATGACCTTGTGTCTTTAACCATTTTCATCCATTTCTTTGATATCAAAACATGATCGATTTGGTTGCCGCTTCTTTTTCCTGGGAATAACCAAGTTTTCTTGTGCTCCTTTTTATGCTTAAATTTAGTACTAATTATAAAAGTATTTGTCTCTCTAAAAAGATTTACAACTTTTTTCACATAGCCTCAAAATGTATACGAAAAATTTAAAAAAATACTTTGGTGAAAATTTACCTTTTTATGTCTTAAACACACTGTAATTTTTTGGATTCAAGATATTTATTTTTTCCGCTTATTTCCCATATATGTCCTATTATGCAGTAAGGGGTTAAATCAAAATAAGGGGGAAAATTTACATTGTGTTCGGGACATAAAAAGGTAAGTTTTCAGCAAATTTCGTGAAAAAAATATTTTTTTTGCGGGAGATGAAAACAAAAAACCAAAATGTCGGTTTTTTAGATTTTTTACATAAATCTTGAGGTTATGTGAATAAAATGTGAATACAAAAGTGGTAAATCTTTTTATTACCTAAAACTTTGCCTAAAATCGTATTCCACCCGTATACCTCCTCCACTTCCCGACCTCAAATCGCCCGTAAATTATATTAATTTTTGTTATATTTTCTTACTTTTTCAATGGGTATCATCCTGTTCAAAATTTTTGTGGTCTCAATAATTATCGACCCTGGCCTATTTTTACATTTACAAGAAATGTGCCAGAGTATCGAGTCCGGAGCAGGGTTCAAAGTGGTTGGCACTGGCACTAGCCAATTCCTTCCACCTCTACTCCGTCGGGTCTCTTTGTTGCTCATCGAGTGCGGTTTGACCGGATAACCACTGCTGCACTTGAAAGTAAACTCTCAGTGAATGTTGTCTTGCCTGTATCTCAAATCGTTCATGTCCTTTCTCATATAGAGCCGTGAGAAACACGTTTCCTGCTTCGGCAATCTCGTCCTGATATGCATGAGGGTCTTTGAAACCATCAGTGATTGATTGCACGTCATTGTTCCACTGCAGGACGGTAAGAAATTTCAGTTTTCCCTAATTGAACAAAGCACCACCACTCATCGCGTGCAGGAAGAATATATGGTCTGATAGGATTTTGCCAGCGGCAAGATGAGGATTATAGAGGCTATTCAGATACCTTTCCTTTTCCTGGCTACAAAAAGAAGACATTCTTTAAATCAAGGCTACAGAGGCAAATCAAAATCACCGAAAGGTCCATATCTTCCGCCACTAATGTCATATATTCATTTGACGAGACCAACATAAGAGCTGTTATGATAATTAGGATATCAGCGTCCTCCACAGCTGACATACTAATCAATTTTTGCATCATCAAATTTTTCCATTAGCATAAATGTCAAACGGCTTTTGTTTTTGGAGTTTGCAAGTAAACTCTCCTGCGAGAATGTGATTTTTAAAATCCTCTTTTTTTAGTACTGGCATAATAGTTTAAATCAGTCTATATTGTATTGGAAGGTGGAATTATTCAGTAAATGACAAGCCTTCAATAATAAAAAAATTAAAGTTTCGGAGTGGAAAAAGTGGGTTTTGCGGAGACAGCCAAGTTTCAACTAGCGCTTGAGCCCGAGGGCCCGTGGAAGAAAAAAAACCTAAATAGTGAAATTTGTAGGAAATTTTATGTACTTTCATTTTGTAATGGAAGGTTATGTTGACAGTTTCCGAGTTATAAGCAAAAAAGGTAAAACATTTCATTTTCATTCGGTTTTCTTCAATGTTGCGTCACGAAATATTGTTAGCAAACCTCAACTGCGGATTCAGCACCCCAAAAAACATATAAAATGGAGGGAATCAAAACCACCCCAAAACTTTCCCGCTAGGGGCCTTCTTGAGCACAAATTTACTGTATTATAGTTACTCTCCAGTGACGAAAAATTGTAAAACTGAATTGTTTGTTTTAAACTGATAATTAACGTTTATTAGTAATTGATATCAATTTAGAAGCTGCGAAATACATTAAGATTTTATTTATTTGACGTTTTTGCTGGGATGAATATATTCACTGAAGCAGTTTATGTTTCCCAGTCTCATGTTTACTTTTGCGAGTATTAACAGTCTTATGGATGTATACACGTGATTGGAAGGTCCTTGTGCAATGTCATCAGTCATTTAATGTCCTCATTAGAAACATATTATAGAAAAATCGCAAATGCCTGAATGTGATGAATACGGTGGCCGAGGCTTGATTATAGTGTAGTTTTTGACGAAAAAAAAATGGAAAAGCAAAAATTTACGCGACAATTGAATTTTTTTCAACACACTTTGTTTTAACAAAATAAATTTGTGATAATTTTTTTTTATTCCAGACCAATTGCTGGTCACGCTAATCTCTGTCCTAATAGCATAAGTACAAAGCGACAAGAATTGGAAATATTGTTGTCGACAGTTAAACATGAAATACTCCATGCTCTAGGTTTCTCTGTTAGTTTATACGCATTCTACAGAGATTCCGAAGGTAGGCCATTGACACAAAGGAGTCCAGAAACAGGAAAACCCCCGCTCAACGAATCGTAAGTTATTTTTCATCAGTTTTTGACAAGGAACAATATGCAATAACTTTTATTTCAGACTCCAAACGTATCAATGGAGTGATAAAGTTATAAAAACATTCACAAGACCGAACTGGTTGGTGAGAACTGGTTATATGAAGAGAGAAGTACAGATGATTGTAACCCCTAATGTTGTCAAAGAATCTAGAGAATATTTCAACTGCTCTGAGCTAGAAGGTGCCGAGTTAGAAGATCAAGGAGAAGAAGGAACAGCTTTGACGCATTGGGAAAAGCGAGTTTTTGAAGTGAGTTTTTTTACGTACCTAATTATATATACCCCCCCCTCCTCCGTACAATTTCCACTATCTATATAACCAATGTTGCCACATAAATACAATAATTACTGCGTGCCGAGTTTGCTTCAGTATTATTTGTCCGAAATAATTGCCAAATTGTTTTATGGTTTTCGTATTTATTTTACGTTTTCACATTTTTCCTCTAGTAGTTTTTCATATTCTCAGCTATTTTTAACTTTATTTTGCCAAGATACATTTTGCAGAGCACTAAATTAAAACAAAAACGTTCCTTAATGGATAATGAATTTGTTTTTGTTTATAACACAGACACAAATATATTAAATGGATTGTAGTACGTTGTTTTTTGATTGAATGCTCGCAATTAGTTGAACAATCAAAAGTAATTAGTTATTTAGATTTACTGTCGTACTCGGAGTTGTGTAAACTAGATGTTGAATTTGTTTACAGATATTTAAAGTATTGCATTCCTTGTTATAACAAATTACTATAATTAAGACAATACGTTTAAAAAAAACTTTATTACAAAAATTAATTCTTTTTACAAATTAAATGTTTTTCACATTACCCCACCAGTTATTTAAACGATGCCGGGTAGCTGACGACTGTTGGATGGTTGCGTTCAGAAAACACAACTGTTGCACAACCGTTGAGTAAATGTTCTGTGAACGCACATTGATCAGTGCGCGAAGCTCAACATGTTTGGTGAGCGGACGCCATTTTTCTGAGCGGGTTTCAATTGCGCTCAGTGAGCACAACACGTTGCAAATTGTGATGTTTATGTAAAGATCTATGGCTTTATTAATAGTAAACAAAACAAAGATTATATTTAGTAGGGTTATATTATGATTTAATTAAAATATTACAACATGAGTGATGAATATGAAGCGATTTATACATATATTAATGTTACATACAGCATAACAGATACCAAAAATGTTCACGAATAATAATAATAATAATAATAATAATAATAATAATAATAATAATAATAATAATAATAATAATATGAGTACTGCGACTCAAATAACATAATAGCACCGGAGCAGAAAGGTTGTACTCGTAAAACACTTGGTTGTAAAGAACAGCTTACTATTGATGCCATCATCCTCAAACAAGTAGCAGCAAAGCAACGTAACCTAAGCATTTGCTACATAGACTATAGTAAAGCATATGACTCTGTACCACACGATTGGTTATTAAAAGTCCTGAACATCTATAAGATCGACCCTCGAATCCAAATTGCTATGAAACACTGTATGAATCGATGGAGAACTACTCTTTGGATGAAATCCACTAACCTTGGCGAAATTACAATCAACAGAGGCATATATCAAGGGGACGCCCTATCTCCATTATGGTTCTGTCTCGCCATTAATCCTCTATCTCGCCTCTTAAAAGGATCTGACTGCGGATATAGACTCAGCATCCAAGACTCCAACACTCGCATCTCACACCTCTTATACATGGATGACCTCAAACTTTTCGCGGAAACACCAAATCAGTTAACGCATTTGGTCGACGTCACGGCCCAGTTCAGCAGTAGTATCCATATGCAGTTTGGCCTCGACAAATGTGCGAAAATCTGCATAAAAAAAGGAAGAGTGATCAACAAAATTAGCACGAAAGACCCACAAGAGATTAAGGTCCTCGAACCAGAAGAATTATACAAGTACCTCGGGGTCATGGAAAACAGCAAAATCAATCACACAGCAATCAAGAAAGATCTGAACGATGCTTATAGAAAAAGAGTCACCAAACTGCTTAATACCAAATTGTCCGGAAAAAACCTTATAACAGCAATAAACATGTGGGCCATTCCAATATTAACGTACTCTTTTGGTGTAATTCAATGGTCCAACACCGACCTAGAAAACCTGGACAGAATGACACGAACACTTCTAAACAAATTCAGATGCTTACACCCTAACTCGGCAGTAGAGCGGCTGTACATGGCCAGGAAGAAAGGGGGCAGAGGGTTGATCAATATCTTTAACCTGTGTAAGAACCAAGAGAAGAACATGAGATATTACTTTAATAAATCAAATAATGAGATACTAAAAGCTATCACAAAAGCAGATGATAATTACACCCCACTCCGGCTTAAGGACCAGGATTACCAACCAAGACCCAAAGCAGACTTAGAAACCCAGTGGAAAACAAAAACACTACATGGAAAATACCCGAACCAACTTACGAAACCTGAAATTTATATAAATAAGTCCCTCAACTGGCTACAGAATGGCGCCTTATATCCAGAAACAGAAGGTTTCATCTTCGCCATACAAGATAAGGTTATCAAAACTAAAAATTACGAAAAACATATCTTGAAGCAAAATATAGAAGACAAGTGTCGCAAATGTAATCAACCAGGTGAATCGATCGAACATATAATAGCAGGATGTTCCCACCTTGCACAAACAGCCTACTTAAACAGACACAATCAAGTTGCAAAAATAATCCATCAGGAAATAGGATTGAAGACAGGACTACTAAAGAAAAGAATACCCCACTATAAATACAACCCAAGTAGTATACTCGAAGATGAAAATGTACTCCTCTACTGGGATACGCCTATGCTAACAGACAGGACAGTAGACTACAATAGACCAGATGTAGTAATCATTCATAAAAGAAAAAGAGAGGCCACAATAATAGACATAGCAATCCCATTGTCCCACAATGTTTTGAAAACAGAAAATGAAAAGAGGAGTAAATATGAGAATCTAGCGCTGGAAATAAAACATATTTGGAAGACTGAAAAGATTGACATAGTTCCAGTTGTTATCTCTGCCGAAGGAATGGTATCAAGAAGCTTTGTAAAATATCTCCAGAAACTTGAAATCCCCTCAAACGTTATCACCGGTATTTCAAGAACGGTCATACTACAAACAACACATATTGTCAGAAAGTTTTTTACCCCATTGGGTTGGGCTGAATTGCCTCTCCAGTGGAACCAGAGAAGAACCAGTACCAATTTACTGAGATCACAGAACCCCTATAATAATAATAATAATGATTAATTCAAGCTCTTCAATCGAACAGATACATTTAAATACCTCTATAGCTCTTGGGGTGAGGGCTCGCGGATTCAAGTGGAAATACTTTCACTCCTGATGGGAATGAAAGCGAAGTGAGCACGCCTGCCAATGTGATAGAGCTGTGGTGTCGATATATGGACGGAATTAGGTGACGAAGAGTGTCGGCTATGATGTCCCTCGGCAATGGCGTTCATTAGGGTGAGAGTTAGGATTTCTATTATGATTTTGGTGTCAGTAGAGAGTTCGAAGGGAATTGGTGGCTTTTCGAGAGTGACTGGGGCAGTTTCTTGGGGGGTATTTGGTGTGGTTAGACTATGGGGGCAGCGAGGATGGAAGGCGGCGTGAGGTTCGCCACAATTGGTGCAGGTAGGAGTACCGGACTTGGGGCAATTTTCGGTGCGGTGGCCAGTTTGGCCGCAAGAAGGGTATATCGGTTGAGACCCACAAGAATCGGAGGAATGTCCGGTTTTAGTGCATCGATTACAGTATTTTGGGACAGGGGGCAGCGGTTTGCACTGGTGTGGGAGGCCAAAAAACGAGATGCCGGAAGAGAGGGCTTGGTGATAATGGGTTTCGGAGTGATGATGCGGAACATCTATGTAGGTTTGTTTGTGGACTTGGCGATGATTCGCCAAGTTTTGACGAAAAGGAATTGTTTATCGTGAATAATTTCTTCGAATTCTTCGAGAGGGATCGTTGGATCTACATTCCTGCAAACGAGTGAGTAAGAGGGTGTTAGAGATTTGGCTGGTTGGGGTGGACGTTGCGTGGAGTTTAAGATGTTTATGGTGATGTTGGGATCACCAGTGGAGTTTTGGATTTTTCTGAGCATTGTATTTGTGGAAGAGGTTTTGAGGAGGGCTGTTCTATTGAAATTTGCTTTCAGATAAAGGATGTGTCCGTTGAGAAGTTCGAGGGTGTTTAAAAGGGTGAAGAGAGATTTTTGGGTTGAATATTGGGGTGGAAGATTTCTGAGATTAGGGGTTTGGGTGAATATTGTGTTGTTGGCGGGGGTTGATGTGGCAATGTTGAGGGGGGTAGGAGCTGGGGTAGATCGGGGCTTTGTTTTCCCGACGAGGGTGAATTCCTCCTCGCCGGGAGTGGATGGTTGTCGGACAATTGAGGGAGTGGGGGTTGGGGATCTTACAGAGGAAGCGTAAGACCTGGTGGGGGATGCGGTGGAAGTGTGTATTGACGTTGACGTGAAGGAGGTTTGAGGGTTTGGGGTTGACGTGGAGGGGTTTTGAGAGATTGGGGTTGACGTGGAGGAGTTTTGAGGATTTGGGGAGGATGGATTAGAGGCTTCATGTATGGGTATTTGCAGTTGAACCTTTTTTTCAAGTTCGTCAAGTTGTAGGAATAACTTGTTGGAGCTTGTGGATCTACAGGAGCGTCTGGGTGACATTTTGGATGTTATTTTTGTGTTGGGAATAGGTGTGGATGGCTGTGAAAGCTAATACCAACAGTGGAGTCACTGCTGGTAGGAGTTGCCTCCCCAGTTAAGGATGTCCTGACTTATTATTAGCTTTTGTGGGTGGTTTATATTTATCTGGGTTAATATCCTTCCTACGTCTGGTGTAGTTTGTGTTGTGCCTGTTGCGGGTTAATTCAGGATTTCATAAATAAAATTTGTTTCGAAAGAAACAGTTGTAACACTTCCAAGTATTACAAAGAACTGTCGAACTTAAAAGTTCCACAGAACACGTGGGTGTGTAGGATTGTCGTTGGCGGCGTCCAAGTTGTCAGTGAAGTCGACTATGAGTTGGTTTGTATCAGTGACCAACACTGCTATTATTCCCTTCCTCTGGCGATGGACTGGATCAAGTGACATTTGTCGTCCAAATATGAATGGTCTTATAATGTCTTCATCCCAACAGTCGGTTACCCGGCGTCGATTCAACGACTGCCATGGTTATTTAGTTGTACAGGGTGGCCCATTAAGCGAGGTAATCGGCTGTATCTCGGAAACTATTTGTCCCAGGTTGCGGGGAAAGAAATTGCTGGACATTATTTTCAACCTCAAAATATCACCCCTAGCGTTACTGCTATGTTCAAAATTAAAAATTTGATTATCTCAGAAAATCGCAGAATGAGCTATAACTTTGATATCATCATTTGAAAGCCCGTTTAATATCAGAAAATTTTCAATAGTGACATTTCTTTCAATCTGTCAGAATAAGCGAGAAAGAAGACGATTTATTTTTCAGTGTTTAAATTTTAATATTTCGTTGACTATTCAACCTATCCGACTGTTTCTGGACTCATATAAAAGAAAGTTGTGTGGATTTTGAAGACCGTTCACATACTTTATCGATTACTTTAAAACTAGAGTTCGCTTTATGCAGCGATTACTTATTTTTTTACGATTTTATTAAAAAAATTAAATGAAACGTTACTATTTTAATAACATATTCTAAAGTAGCTTTAAATTTCTTATATTTTAGTGAAAACCGCATCTTGATATTTCTATTCGTTTTTGACTTATCGTAAAAAAGTGAAAAATTACGTCCCTGATGATGCACTTCCTGCATCCAGAGGGAATCTTCGGCACTCCAGTTATGCATATTGACTCTATTGTCACTGTGAAAAGTTGCCTTGTCTGTCCAAAGAATTTGCGAAAAAAATTGAGGGCTTTCGTTGATCATCTCCAAAAGCCAGTAACAATGATTCAGCCTTCGATCAAAATCCGCTTCATTTAAGGCTTGGTGCAAAACTTGGGATGGGATAGGAAGGATGTAACCTAAAAACAATTGGTTTAATCATAATGTTAGAGTAATTCTTACAAATTTTGAATTGATTATGTTAAATAGAGTAGTTTATTTTAACATAAGTGTTTAATAGCTTTCTTGCACAATATTGAAAATTAGATATATTCATTTTTAAATATGCTATTCTGAATGCAGATACGTGGTTTGATAGACAGAAATTATCGATTTATATTTTATAATGAAGTCATATGTAAATTGGCAGAAAATCATGTTTAATAAGTTTATGTATATCTTCAGATATCCCTTAAAAAATTAAGGAAGGGAAATATAAGCTGTTTTTCTTCATCTTTACCAATTTTCCCTCAAAATCCATTTAAAGTTCAATAAGTGCGGTTTTAAATTATTTATAACTTACAAACTCATCATTTTAAGATCCTAATTTGCTAGATTAATAAAAGCTGTTTTTTAAGAGTAATTTGTAAATAAAAATATATATAGACTGAAATAATAATTTACTCTTGGACAAATATAATATCTTTGACATACCTCGTATATGACTGAGAATTTTTGAGAATGGATTGTTTCATTTTAGGTTTCAAACCGGGCAGAACTTTTTATGAGGAATAACTTTGTTTCATAAAACTAATAATAAAAAGGTTTTTCATATGTATCAAACTTAATAGGACATTCTATATAAAAAATCCTTTAAAATTACATATCAGTTATCACTGTTGGTTGCGAATACCAATTTTCCCACTTGTATTTTGTCTAGTTCCAGCATTCCCCAAAAAATGTAAGTAATTATATTTCTAATATATTATTAGTTACCTGTAATCTACTAAAATTCTTTGGACAGTAGTCCGTGGTATTCCGAGCTTTAACGATAAGATTCTCGTACTAATGTATGGATTAAACTCTATATAAGATAAAACGTTGATAATATTTTCTTCGGTTCTGACGTTACGGCGCTTTGGAAACACTTGTCGGTGGAATCTTCCCGTGGCACGTAACCCTTAAACCAGGCGTGGAAAGAATCTTCTCCTGAAATGAGGGCGATGTGGATACCACATCGCGTATTCTCTTGCAGTTATTGTAGCATTTTGAAAGCACTCAAAGTAAACTTCTTTAATCATATCGACGGCCTCATCATTTGTAAAAGACAATGGTATTTTTAATGATTAACCAAAGACAAAATAAATGTTTTGACGCTTCTTTGTAATACTGTCATTAAAAACATACGATATCTTAGCCTACTTATGATTAACTAATTTGCTAATTTTGATATCTTACATGTTAGTTTTTCACATTTTTTACGATAAGTCAAAAACGAATAGAGATATCAAGATGCGGTTTTCACTCATATTAAAGAAATTTAAAGTTGTTTTAGAATATGTTACTAAAATAGTAACGTTTCATTTGCTTTTTTTAATAAAATCGTAAAAATAAGTAATTGCTGCATAAAGCAAACTCTAGTTTTAAAGTAATTGATAAGGTATATGAACGGTCTTCAAAATCCACACATCCATAGGTTGAATAGTTAACGAAATATTAAAATTTGAACAATGAAAAATAGATGGTCTTCTTTCTCGCTTATTATGACAGATACAAAGAAATGTCACAATAGAAAATTAGCTGGTATTAAACGAGCTAGGGGTGAAATTTTGAGGTTAAAAATAATTTCCAGCAATTTTTCTTGGCCACTTTTACTATGGATATTTTCCCCGCTACCTGGAACAAATAATACTTTCCGAGATACAGCCGGTTACCTTGCTTAATGAATGTCGAACTTACATCTAGAACTAACTACATAAATCTGTTTATATATATATATATATATATATATATATATATATATATTTAAGGTATTTGGATTTTTCTTGGACCAATTCATATATATTTCTAATTGGATTTTTTGGGATTCGGTCCTTATTATAAACTTTCATGAGATTACATAATATAATTCATCTAATATACTTTATTTGACGTTTCGGCTGATTTTTTAGCCTTTTTCAAAAACAAGTTGTTGGGAACAAAAACTTTTTTATCCACATAGTGGGAACGTCACATTTAACCCTTAACTGGTGATCCTAATAATACATACATACATGGTGACCATGAGTCTACCTAATTAGAAATATATATATATATATATATATATATATATATATATATATATATATATATATATATAAATTTATTATGTATCGACCGTTACTTAATTATAGAATAATTTTTAAATTTCGGATATAGCGGTCTGTAGGAAATTAAAACTGCAATTTTTCCAATGTTCTCAATATTTCGCCATTGTTTAATAGCTTCTTCAGGAGAAATTCTACAATAATCAGTGATTTACATTTTAAAACCCATTAAAATTAACAATAAATAAAAACAGAGAGTAACAGTTGTTTCACCGTTACGGGCACTAGCATCACATTAAAAATAGTTTAATATGAAATGTTTCTATTATGCTGTTTTTTTTATATAGTAAAAGTGATAAGAACTTAAAAGTTGTTAATATACAGAGTGACATGTTAAAAATAATTAAAATGATTACAATTAATATTGCTCAAATTGTTAGTATCAAGTTTGTAGTTTAAGTTGTTTTCATGTTTCTTGATATAATACATTTCAAGGAATAATCTAGATCTGTAGTTATTGTTTTTATCCAATAATGTTATATTGTCGTAATCAAAATTATGACCTGTCTTTAAATGGTGTTCTACTATGGCACATGTATTTTTGTGTAGTCTGCACTCACATTTATGTTGAGTGATTCTTTGCTTTAACCATTGGGACATTTGGCCTATGTAACACCCTTGACAATCTCTGCATGGTAGTCTATAAATTACATTGGAATTGTACAATAGTGGTGTTTAGTCCTTAAGTTTTGTAAATAAGTTAGAATTTTTTTGTTGGATATATTTTAAAATTTTTATGTTATTAAATTGCCTGAAAATTGCTATTATTTTGTTAGACAACTACGATATAAATGACAATTTTTTATATAAAATTTGTTGTGGTTCTGGTGAATCAATCATACATTTCGGTGTTGTATAGCAGCTTTTTTAGCACGTTTTTTGGATAACCATTATTAGCAAAGATCGCAAATAGTTTGTGGAGATTTGATGTTAACCATTTTTTATCACTGATATGTACAACCCTGTTTTTCATTGCTGTTACGGTGTTGTAAATTTGTGACTTGAAAAATAATTTTTCACAATTTCTTTAGCTTCGGCAACAAAATGCTGTAGATACTGTTTTAGGCTATTAGGTTTACCATTGTCACTATAAATTCCAATAACAAACCATTCAAATAAATGAGCGTCAAATCAAATTCAAATAATAATATTTAAAATAATAAAGAAAAATATTAAAATGTTGCGTTAACCTTAGAGTTCCAGCTTTCCTTTCATTTATAGCACTATATATTGTGTTAATGGAGTAATATGTTTATTCCTGGGCCATACACACTGTTACAGCAATATAATTGTCTGGATGTTTAGCATATATTCCAAACTGTAATTTTTTAACAACGGCTTAAATTGGACTTTTCTTTTAAAAAGAGGCAGTCGTCACAGATTCAAGATGAAAAATTAAAATTTGTTTCCAGAACGAAGCAATGACTGGAACTCACACACAAAACCCTATAATATCAAGAATAACTTTAGCCCTCATGGAAGACACAGGGTGGTATATAGCTAATTATTCGATGGCAGAAGATATGTCATGGGGAAAGAACCTAGGATGCGATTTCGTGATGAAAAGCTGCAAAGATTGGATTACAATGAAATCTGCTAAGTAAGTTTTTTTAAATTTGGATTACATTTTGATTGGACGTCATAATCTTATTTACAATTCCAATCATTCTAGATTTTTCAAATGCTACTCCAAATTCTTCTTATTTTGTTGATAGAATTTTCAAATGAATAAAAACAATGTACAGTTTTACTACAAAAGTTTGCTACAGAGTTTTGTACACATTTTATCTTTACTTTTAGTCTCTCACTATCGTATTGTAAAGAATCCATACTCTAAATCAGCCATGTCAAACTCAAAGTCACTGGTTGGCCAAAAGCATGAAGATCATAGACTAGGTGGGCCGCAAAACCTAATCTTAAAGAAGACAAACTACTGAAAATCTTAACGAAAAAAAGTACTATTATGTTAGAAGTATATTTATTAAATTTCCAATAAAAAGGACATTACAAAAACTTACAAACATTAACTTCTTTTGCCAGATATTTGACATCTTTTGTCTTTAATTAAGTTGTCTATTTGTGGCGTGAATTTATCGGCGGAAATAACTTTTAAAACTGCGTCCGTCAATCGCGATCTTGCTGGAGATTTGTTTCCTTTCATCAAAGAAAATAATTATTCACACTTATAGGTACTTCCAAACATTGACAGGATTTTACAGGCATGTTTTTTCATTTCTTGGTATTGAAAAGGCAAGTACTTATAAAATTCGAATGTACCAACACTATCAAATTTTTCTTTTAAATGGGTTTGACACTGAATCTCAATCACTTCCATCTGCAAGTGAGGGGGAACTTTATCAATATCGATAGTGAAAAGACCAGTAAATAAAGAAACATTGTTTTCTTGGGACTTAAAATCCTGAAAACGCTTTTCAAATTCTGACAGAAGGCTTCTCATTTTCTCTGTATACATTTTGTATGATATTGGGCCACTTGTACTTTCCTGATACGCCTTGCAAGTCAGAAAATGTGACAGATTATCCACCGCTAACTGGTTTTTCCACAGCATCATCTTACACTTGAAAGCTTTAACATGATCATGCATATCTGTTATAACTTGACGTGGTCCTTGCAATTTCGTATTTAAGTCCGACAAGTGTTTTGTGATGTCTACCATAAATGAAAGATCTTGTAAAAAAGGTACGTCGGATAATAAGCTGACATCTTGTTCTTTCACTTCCATGAAAAGGCGTATTTCTTCTTTGAGTTTCCAAAACCGATCGAGAACCATAGAACACGAAAGCCATCGCACTTCTGCATAATAAGGTAAACCAGTGTACTCACTTTCTAAATCACGTAAAAACGCAGAAAACTGTCGCTGATTCAAGCCACGTGACCTTATGAAGTTTATCATTTTTTTCACTGACTTTAAAACGCTTTCCAACTTGATCACTTTTGAGCATAAAACTTCTTGTTGGATTATGCAATGAACGTGATGAAAATCTGGTTTGTCACTGCCCGTTTCTCTGATATTTGTTTGTAATATTTTAATAAAGCCATTATTTACTCCAGTCATTGAAGGAGCTCCGTCTGTTTCAACGGAATACAGTTTTGACAAATCTAAATTGTACTTTTGAAGAAGTCCATAAACAGCATTGAAAATATCCTCCCCAGTTGTTGTATCATGCAATGGTACTAATTCCAGTAATTCTTCATAAACGTTGATATCTCTATCAACAGCACGAAGAAAAACAGCGAGTTGCGCCACACCACACACATCTGTACTTTCGTCACTGGCAATAGAAAATGCAATGAAAGAGTCTGATTATGTTGTTATCTGTTCGCTTATATTGGCAGCCAACTCGGTAACTCTTTCAGCGACAGTATTCCGGGACAAGGATATATTTTGAAAAGCCTTCACGCTCCCGGGACTTACAATTTCCGCGGCCTTTACAAGGCACTCTTCTATAAATTCACCTTCAACAAATAGTTTTGAGTGTTTTGCGATCAACTCCGACAGTACGTAGCTCGCTTGAACGGCAGATTCATTTTCTTGCTTTGGACGTGTAAACATAAGCTGTTGATCTTTTAACCGTGATTTTAACTCTTTTAACTTTTCGTTTATAATCATGCCTGTATACTTGTCAAACTTAGTTTTATGACTATCATAGTGACATTTTATATTATATAATTTTGGGACACCGACTGTACTGTTACAAATCAAGCAAATAATTTTGTCTTCCACTTCACAGCAAAAAAACTCTAATTCCCACTTTTCTTGAAAGATACGATGCTCATCTCCAAGTTTCCTCTTACTTCCACTTGGTTTTGAAAGAGACATGTTAAAAACTTTATCCGAAATAAATGACAATAAGTACTGTTACGTGTTGTAACAATAAGTACGCAACTAAACTCGCAATTCTATCACAACTGAACTCAATCGAGCGGTATTGGCTTACATACGGATTGTGATTTCTCGACAGTTCTTTCCAGAATGTTCAGGTAGCGTCATCTGTGTTCTCGCGCGTAGAACTTTCCGGAACAAGCCAGGCTTTTAGGTTGAGCGCGCATCTTAGTTCATCATCACAGTACTTTATTTTCGGTTTTTAACAGGCTCGCGGGCCGCATTACATGGCTGTTTTCAAAATTGATTCGGGGCCGCAGGAAAATGCTCAGTGGGCCGCATGTTTGACATGGCTGCTCTAAATAAATAAATAAATAAATTCTTTTGTAGTAACCCTGTATTTTTTTAATGTGCTTCTTTTACTTAATAAATGTTACGTTTCTTCATTTATCATTCTTTAATACCTGCCTTAGTCTATTTTCTTTTATTTAGGTGGAAACTTTACTGGGATATGCTTGTCTGAATGACGTGCTTAGATATAACTTTTTTGATTTTCAGATAATTGTTTCGTTTCAATATGGTATCAAATAAGTTGCAAACTACATTTCTCTAAAATGAATTTATTGTTCTAAATATTAAAGTTTTACTAATACATGATTATTACGATAAAACATACTTTGTTGTTTCTTACAGGGGTTTTTCTATCCATCCTTTTTGTAACAAAGTAAAGCGTGATCCTCTCCAAACTGAATGTACAGATGATCGAACATCAGTGGCCCTATGTAACCTTGTGGAACACCAGAAACCACTTCCTCTACTGTATCAGGTGAATTGAATTTTTATCTATGCATTAGCGTCTTTAATTCTTAAACTCTGTGAATATTTTAATTTCTCAATAATAAAACTTTATTATGTACATAATAAAATAATTTAAGAACACATGAGGATTACGTAATACCTAGTAACGTTTATGATAATTTGGATCTAATATGATGATTATGTAACTCTAAATATTTAAACTTCACCTTGTTGATGTTAATATAATATAATTATTATAACCACAATACATTCTGTCAGATTGAAAAATTATATATTATATAGGGTTCATAAAATGTTTCAATAATTATTCATAGATTTTAGTATTTCATTAAATTTTCTCTTTTTCAATAATTAAAATTTTTAATATCGTCTCAAATAAGATAAAATACAATCAAAATTTTAAAATGTATACCCAAAATTTCTTCTCTCCCTGGTCTAGTGGAACGGTGCTCTGTCTGCTTACCAAGTGGGCCCGGGTTCAATCCCCGGTCCGGATAACATAATTAAAAATTCGGAGTGCCACCAGTCGGAAGGTAATGGCAAACCACCGACTGTATTCTGCCTAATACGCGCTATTAGTGGTGACGTCATAATCTTAGGTTATGTCAATTTTGTATCCAAACAAACATAACTAGCCATTTAGATACCATTGGTGTGATTTTGGACCAGAGATTATTCCCTTATAGTTTGAATATAACTGCTGATTTAGGCATTTAGATATACACTAAGACTCTTACAAAGAGATATATTCCATTCCTGCCAAAATAGGTATGTATAACAATATAATTTTAATAAAAGAGTTATCTAACCTAATCATGCTATTATAAACTTATGAAATACAATTGTTTTAATTCTTTTTTATCCTACACTACTCGAAAACCCAATTTTCGTGACTCTATCGGGACGGGAAAGTAGGTATTTTCACGGCTAGGCGAGAAAAATGGCATAGAATGGCTAGGCAGGAAAAACAACTTCACAAAAATGACACTAGATGGCACCCTATTAGAAATGACGGCTGTCACTTTTAAATTTCAAATTGTGGCTTTATTATTTCATTAAAACTAAAATAGAAAACACTGTATTACACAATATGGATGAATCTGACGGCTATTCTACACCGGAAGAGATAACCCAAATAGCAAGACAGGCTACATTAAATCTACTACCTGAAAAATCGAAGAGAAAATATAACCAAAGATATGATCATTTTATGGATTGGTGTTCATTGCATAACATTAAAAGATACAGTGAAAATGTTATTTTAAGTTACATGTCAGAGTTGTCTTCAAAATACAAATCATCCACTTTATGGTCAATTTTTTCAATGATTTAAACATCGCTATTGGCCAAACATGACATAGATATTCGAACATATACCAAAGTATATGCATTTCTAAAAAAGGAAACGAAAGGTTACGTTCCTAAAAAATCAAATGTATTTAACAGGCAAGATATAAACAAATTTTTGCTGGAAGCGCCCGATGAGATTTATTTAATGTTCAAGGTAATATATACTGCTAATATAATAATATTGGTTAATTCAAATGTTCTTATAGGTGGTACTTATAATAGGAATTGCTGGAGCGTGCAGATCGATTGAGTTGACATGAATGTCAACTGATGACGTATTAGATAAAGACGATATATTAGTAATACATATCCCAGATACCAAGACTAATAAGAAGCGTACGTTTACGATTTGCAATGGTGAAATTGATTCTAAATAAACGACGTTTCAACAACTAATTTGCCATTTTCTATGACTCGTTCATCTCATAACATTAAACAGTACAATCAAAATATTTCCTATTTACCTTTTTGACATTTTAGAATTTAATAATTGTATGTGTAGGATAAAAACTATTGTGTGTTCCACGCCGCGAAAGTGGTTTTCCGGGCCTCCAGAAGTGGCCAGGCTCGGCTACGCCTCGCCTGGCCATCTCTTCTGTCGGCCCGGAAAACCAGCACTTTCGCGCCCAGGTTCACAATATACTATTTCTATCTGTATTATCTAATTTTAGGTTTTTTCACATTAAGAATAATGGTACTGTGATGGCCACCAGGCTGTAAGCATTATGTCGGAGAGAACCGTAAGTTTTATAGATTTCCAAAGGATCCAAAAGTAAGAAGCAAATGAATGAAGCTGACAAGGTACCTACATAATGATAAATATAACATTTTATTGTGTGTGTTTATACAATATTTGTAGAACAATAGAACCAGATCCCGGAGCTTTTTGTGTAGCTGTCATTTTATGGATGGAGAAAAGAAAATTAGCCAACTATTGTTTTGTACATGATCAATCTTTGCAAACAATGTAGAAGCAAACTTGTACGTGTTCATTGTATGTTTGATATTGTACTGTATATATCGATCTCCCTATAACATATACATTATTATTTGTCATTACAGATCTTTCGCTTCACATTTTTGATAAGTTGCTTTGTATGATTTTTTAAACGTTTGCTATTTTAAATTGAAATTTCTCAATTTCCTCTTTCTATTAACTGTAAACCATTGTATTACAAGTAAATATTTCTCTGTGTAATATAGAAATTTGGAAACGTTTTTGTTTATATTATTTGTTTTTGGACAAAATTGAATATGTTTACACATGTAGTCGAAGAAAGAGCCTACAGGTCAAACAAAATTTGAAAGCAACCAACAGAAACTCTGAACCTCATACAAATATGATTTGATTGAGGCAAAGTTGTGACATGATGTTTTCAGTCTAAATGGCATATTTTCAATCATGTAAATTTGCAACATTTCCTCAATTTTATTTTCTTAGCACGAAACAAACCAAAATTTATAATTATGAAAACATTTTATTATGTTAATATAAATGGTACAAATTTGTAAAGGTAGGTATTAAAACATGTAAATTTTTCTTCCATTCTTGATGTTGAGCAATTCCCACAATAATGTCACTTGGTATCCATAATATTAAATAACACATGTCCTCTCATGCAATATGTAATGCACCTTGTATCTGGTGATACTAGTTATATTTTTCAATTATCACTAATATATTTTCATCAAAATGAATTATGTAATTCCTGTCTTTTGAGTGGTTTTAATTTTTCGTCATTCGGATACTTGAAAGGACACTTCACTTCAATTAAGCATTTTTCAATAACAAACTCATATTATCATTAAAAAAGGTTTCAAGAGAATGTTGAAACATGTTTTGATGACGCTAGAACAAACAATCACTATTATTTATCTTATATTTTCACAATAATCAAATAATCCAGTAAACATAACCTCAAACATAGTTTTTAAAATCAAAAATACGAAAAGCAGGTTAACTTACATTATCAAAACTTATTTTTTATATTGAGTAGACACGATTACTTACTTTTAAACAATTTATTCCTTTCAAAAACACGTATGAAACGCTTAAATAATCAAAAATCTACACTCAAATGGAAATTATTATGGCAACAAGTTTTGTTTGGATACACTTTCAAATTGTGACGTCACACTAAACTCGCGTATACAACTTCTCAATATAGACGTTCGGATCCGTCGTTAAATTGTAGGTCCCTTCTATATGTGTTAACTGGAGAGCACAACTCAATTAGAAGTGTGAGGTCGCCTACATCTGATCACGGATATGGCACTGTTAACCCGGCATCAGACAGGTGAAAATTAGTAATGACTTCTGACAGTTGGGGTTTGTTATACCCTAATTATAAGGAAAATGCCTGTGTTCCTTTTTAGTGAATTATGATCCTTCAACTTGTCCTTAATAACTACATTTAAAATGTAGTTATAGAAAAATTCTGTATTTTTTCAAATTAAAAGATTATAATTATATATTAAAAAAATATTTATGAAATAAAATAAATTTTCTATGCTAATAACAACCACTTTTAAGTAAAAAAAACGGAATAAACTTTCATTCAAAACTAAAAAAAATATTATTCGCTGAATATGGCCTTTCCGGAATACGTTTGACAACAGGTTATTGAATGTTCGAGGCAGATGAATGTCTTACAGGCCTGGCATACTCGTACGTATCGAGTTTTCCTATCTTTGACGCGTGTACATTGAGAACACCTTCCTTGTTGGTTGGGTCTCAAATTTTTCTTAACTGGTTCAGGATTTTCGCCTAATATGTTGCGGATAGTGCCTATCAATTCACGTGTTAGTTTAGGATTTGCCGTTCTCTGCCATCGGTGATCTTCAACTAACTTTAACCCAAGTTCTTTGAGAAAACGTCTCCTGGGTATGTTGGTGACATTGCTATTGGCTGTATAAATGATTTGGCTATTAATTCCCGCAGAATTTAACACGGAAAAAAATAAAATCAATGGCCAGCGTCGACTATTTCTAGAAACATTGTAAGACGCAGACATCTCATCCACAATGTCAACTCCACCTTTCGTTGAATTGTAAAATTCGATAATTTCTAGAAGTTTTCTCTCCGAATCGGAAACTGTATTATCAGGATGTAGAGATGAAAACAGCAAGACAACTTTTCCTTTCTTTGGACGGTATTAAACTAAAGTTCCTTTCTAGAATTCGAACAAACTAGAAAAAATGTCTCTGTTTTTCAGTGGACGCATTGGTAATTGTGCAACTTTGGAACAAATTCCCATTTTAGTCGTTTCCAGTAGACCAGCAAAAACAGATACCGTTTGTCTGATAAACAATAGTATTCCTCAATTTGAGAAAGGTAAAGTGGCAAGGATGACCACAATTTATGATTCATTTGAAAATATCTTCAGCAATCATGACTATATCATGAATCTATTTATTTTGTCAAAGTATAGTGAATGGCTATATTTGTCGTTTTACAATTGAAATGTGTTGGGACATTAACTGGATTTAAAACAAATTTGCTAAATTCTGTGATTGTCCATAAAAGTAAAGGATAATTGAGGGGGTCAGAAGCCAAGGGGTCTAAGTCGACTTTTTTTCAATATTGAGTTATCTGCAGAAATCAAAACTTAATATATACATTTACTTGGTGGCAAAGAGATACAAGTATAAAATAAGTCCTAATGGCTCCATCTATCGACAAGAAAATGTACTACTTACCATATTTTAACAATTGTTTAGAGCTAAACGGGTCGTTCCGAGGGTGGGTTGTCTTTCGTGCGGCTGCTTCGCCGTCAGAGTGGGTATTGTTGACATGTACATGGCGTGACTTTGTTTTGATCGTATTTATCTTGGAAATAAATAGGCTTTATAGAGTTACCTACTTATAAAAAGAAATGAATATGTGGAATTTTTGTAAAATTGTTACAAGCCTATGCTAAGTACGGTCCTGTAATAAAATAAAGGTCAAAAATGTTCAAATTCCATCATAAATTTTAAGGCATAGGCTACACAAATAATGTCCGATGCATAACTCATGCATTTTAGGGTGCTAGATTTTTATTAAGTAAAAATATTTCAAATTGAAATATCTCAATATTTACTTTTTGGTACTTGGACCCCTTTGCTTCGGACCCCCACAATTATCATATACTTAAAATGATGTTATACGCATTTGTAAAATTTCTGGAAGAGTTAAGGATTCTTGAACAAAATCTGCATAGGAAAAAGTCCTTTGAATTGTTAACTAACACAGTTATGAACAAGGCTCAATTTCGGTGTCGGCCATAGGCGTAGGTCTTGAAATGGTATTGTTTGTAATATTAAAATTTCAAGTAATTGCGTAAGAGAATTAGGAAAAGTATGTTTTCTGGCCTGAAGTGTCAATATCGAAATATTGTGTAGGGATTACTTAGGTAGTAGATTATACAGTTACGTTCTGCGTTTAGCAAGTACCGTTTAACCTTACTCTGTGGAATCTACTCATTTCTTTATAAATGAAACCAACTGTTCCCAAATAATTCCAAAATATATTAGAATTACCATTTTTTAAATATATTGTGGAGTTATTTGGAAACAGTTGGTTTCATTCACAAAGAAATAAATATTCATTATGATCAATATTTAACGCCTGACCCTCGTAGACATACTTCCGAGTAGACATATTTTTCACGGTGTCGATTGACCCCCGTATAACACATTTTTGCCGTTATCTGCATTATTTATGAGCGATGACAAAAAACGCGGTACATTTCAACTTCATCAAAGAAGTTACCAGACTTATTGGAATTTATGGACGGTGGCTTTTAGACCTTTATAAGTATATTTGTTTAGTTTAACGCATCAGTATTTGCTGTTAAGTCGTAAATAATGTTCACAGTATTATAAGATTAGTAATAAAATGGCGACATTTACACCAACGAAAAGATGTTCAAATAATTCTCCACTATCAGTGAATGAAATACTTATTATTTTAAATGTACACGATTGCATAAAATACGATTACCCGAAATTTACTGTACAAGAATCTGCCGACCGATGTTCCCGAATGACTGGAGTTGGAAAGTTCACCGTTTTTAAATTATTGCGGGGGAGAAAGATAGCAGGCCAAGTGGAGCCTCCCAAGAAAAGTCCAGACAGACCAGTAAAAGCCCTTGATGAAGACACCAAAAGTGTAATTCGAAGAAAAGTTAACTCTTTTTATTTTAAAAAAGGAATACCCACCCTAGATAAGAATTTAATGGAGCTTGGCCAGGATGACAGTATTCCGTTGATAACTAAAAAACTTTGAGAAATGGATTTTGCCTGGGAAAAGTATAACCGTAAAGCACTTTTACTGGAAAGCGATGAAATTGTTTGCTGGCGACGAAAATACTTAAGAAGTATAAAGCACAGAAGAAAATCTTTTATCTTGATGAGACTTGGATTAATGAAGACAAAAATATAACCAGTGCTCGCCAAGCTTTCATGGAAGGCCTGTCAACGGGTATTAAGGTGCCTTCAGGTAAAGGGAAAAGACTAATAATCGTCCATATTGGAAGCGAAGAGGGATTTTTAAAAGAAGGTTTGCTAACCTTTCATTCGTGCCATACGGGAGATTACCACGAGGACATGGATTCGGATGTTTTGGAAGACTATTTTGGTGAAATGATAAAATAAACTCCGGCTGATTCAATAGTAGTTATGGATAACACAAGCTATCATTCTCGACGCATATAGAAGACCCCAACTTCGTTTTGGAGAAAACAAGAAATTATTGACTGGTTAACCACCAAAAGTATTGAATTTGAAGATAATTTGATAAAAAAAGAACTAATAGCTATAGAAAATGTACACAAACATCATTTTATGAAATACGCCGTGGAAGATATAGCAGAAAAACATCGCCATATCATTGCGATCTAAATCCTATAGAACCTATATGGGCGCAAGTGAAAGGATTTGTAGCAAGACACAGCACGACATTCAAAATGAAAGACGTTATGCTACTGTTTGATCAAGCCATTAAGGAGGTGACACCAGAGAACTGGCGAAAAGCAGTCCAGCATGTCATTAAAGAAGAGGAGAAAATGTGGAGTCTTGACTACTTGATCGATCGGGCCGTCGACCCGTTAATTATAACGTCAAGAGGAGATGACAGTTCCTCAGATTATGATTTTTTATAATTTAATTTCTGTATAAGGTATTTTTTGTATAATGTTCAGTAAAAAATAAGTGTACCTAATACTATGTACATAATGCCTAATTTTTATTCTGTTAAAATAAAATTCTTTCCTTTTTACGAATTTCCCACCAGCACGCTTTTGGCACACTATTTTCAGTGTTTGTGAATGGATAACAATAGGCTAAACCCATATATTGAACCCAACCCGGGTGGTACTACCTGCACTTGATAAAAAGAAAGAATTTCACAATGAAATCAATGCCAAACTATGAAAGTGGCTTAAATATTCGTTGGGTCACTCTGTGGTCCCTTTGCATACCTAATGAGGTTTTGTTACTCTATACCTTTCTGAAGTAAGCTATAATACTTTTATTTCCATCCTAATTTAGTTTCTGTTTACATTATTATTCCGCCACTGGTGTGATCTTGTTCAATCGGTTTGGTCCGTTTTGTTAACACTTTTCGAACTTTGTTACTCGTTCATTCGTCTTTCCTTGTCTAAGGAATCAGCAATAGAGAGAAAGGTGGCTTTCGAGTCGCAGTTCAGAAAGACGTTGCTACTATTTGAAGAAAGTTCTTAAACATGAGAAATTTATTTCATAAAAATAGCTTTCTTCTATATGACTCATTAATCGTAGGATTACAAACATAACTGAATTTACAAAAAGTCAAGAATGCGTGTTATAATTATTAGTTCTAGAGTTTTTTAAAGTATTTTCGAATTATTCACAAAGATAAAGAAATTTTAGAACTAAATATGACAACAATGTTTTCATCTTTATGTGTACGTTACGAGGTAATTGCACTATCCAAACTTTTTGGTTTTACTTTAGGCAGCATTTATAGTGCACCAATTTTCGTCAAATCTTCATATTTTTCACTCCAACTTGACAACATCGCAGTTAATGGGAAAAGAAAAGATAGAGCTAAATGCCGACTTTTCCGTTGAATGGTATTCAAAAATACAAGGTGACCTATTAAAAAAAAGTAAAACTTCATGTTGTCTCGCTTAGGCTGAACACCCAGTATATATCAAAATATTTTTGAAATGTGGATCGATGCAAATACAACGAATTTTATTTAAAATATTTCTTTGTATTTTTTATTCTAAATATGTTATTGTACTTCCACACACTAATAGGCCACCGTGTATGAAATTTCAATAAAAAAGTCGGTCGCGTTTTTGAGTTTTCGTATTGACAGACCGATATTTTTTTTTAAATAGGATTTTTGTACTCCGAAACGTATGAGACGTGTAGATCCACTCGAATTTTATTGTAAAATTAAAAACCACATGAAAAAATAATGTCAGTATCCTAGAGGTTCCCCATACCTATTATTACTTTTTTTGATTTATTTGAATTTTTTCGAAAAAAAAGTCATATTGAAATTAATTAATTACTCATGATTACATAATTTTTAATAGACTAGTTTTTCTTCGTTGGTTCTAAATTATTGTGACTTTTTCTTGGACTAAACAAAACTGTTAATTAATTCACAGGGTGTTTGTAATTGGAAGTCTTAATACAATACCATATTTTGATTTTGAAACATAAATTCCTTTTAAATTGCCATACGGTTCCACTAATTTCAGACTTTTTTGCATTAGTTTATCTAAATTAATAAATTGATTAAAGAAATAAAATTAGTAAATTAATCCATGACAAAAACGAAGTATTTCACTGTCAAAATAAATAAAATCAGTTACAATAAATGTTTATCTAGTGTTTTGATAGTTGTCATTTAACTAATTAATTGAAATTAAAGAATATTCAGTTGAAGATCGAGTGAACATGATTTTTATACTTGGAGAATGTTCTCTAAATTGTTGTATAGCGTCAAGCGTCTATGTTGAGATATTTTCCTTAAAAAACCATCCCCCTAAAAAGGTATTTGAGAGGCTGCTAACCAGGTTTCGTGAAACCGGTAAACCGGTAGTGTCGCCTACAAAAACCGAAAATTAATAAAATATTGGCATAGGGAACCCAATAGCAATTTAAAAGGAAATTATTTTTCCTTTTTATTGCAGCAATAAAATACAGGGTGTTCAATTTAAGTTAACGTAATAATTAAACAAAATATTGTACTGCATTAAGATTTAAGACGGTTAATTACAACTAACTGCTAAGGATGTATTGAAACATGAAAAAATTAATGCAGAAGATGCTCTTGGCAGTAATACAACCTATTTTTTGTTTCTTCTCCACCTTTTTTTCAAGATTTATTGATCAATACTTTGGTATTCGGCGATAATTTTTTCGCGAAGTTGATTAATTGTTATATGTTGGGGTTTTGTACACCTTTGATTTTAAGTAACCTCCTAGAAAAAATTAACGCATATCTCCAGAAAAAATCGCTCTGTATATTTAGTTTTTTTTCGGAAAAGACGCAAAAATGTGAACAAAAATCGACCTGTCTGAGCGTTTCGCTGATTATATAAAAATAAAGAAGTTATTCCAGCACACTATAATAATATGTAGGACTAGTATAAAGCCGCCCCATCTTGGAAAACACGTTTTATCAAATATCTTGTGAACTGTGTATCGTCCGATACAAATAGATATCATTTTCGTAGATAATAACATTTTGTATAACGTTTATTCAAAACTTTTTTCTGTATAATACATCGGTTTTTATTTATTTTCAATATTCTTATTGCTAAATATATAGTTAACGGTTGATGATACATTAAAAAGTTTTAAATAAAAGTTATAGAAAATGTTATTATTTTATCGTACAGTGCACAGTTCACGAGATATTTGATAAAACGTGTTTTCCAAAATGGCGGCTGACGCTCGCCCCGTTCCTCCAACTTAGATTTACATTTGGGGGACCATTTTCTAACAAAAACATAGTTCAATAGAAAATTGCATTATGAACCTACTTTTTTTGCTCTGGTTCATGGACTGTTATGGCAGATTCACTTTTGTTTTTATTTCTAGAATTTTGATTATATCCAATTTGTGGAGAGTGGAAAAGAAGGATATTATGGAGGATCAGTATCTCTTGCAGATTATTGTCCTTATATTCAAGAATTCACGTGGCGTTCGAAGAATATCGTTGTCAGAGGTTCACATTGTCAGTACGTGGAAAATAATCCAGGTAAGTTTTTTCAATTAACATAATTGTACATTCACAGGGTCTTAAATAAAAATTATTAGTTACTAGTAGTCATGAGGAGAGCACTTGTCAGACGATCTAAATAAAATTGTTTAAGAGACTCTTAAACCACCAGCCACAAATTTGTAGGTATCAATAGTATATTAACATAACCTAATTTGTTTTTCATATTGGTCATTTTTAGATGCTGTTATTAATTATTTTGTTTTGTAATTTTCATAGCTTTTCACGCTTTTTTCTTTGACCTTAGTAGGTTTTTAATTTCCTCTGTCCATCAAGGTGTTGGTTGTCTGCTATTATCTTTATTATTTATGCCACAGACATCTCCTGCAGTTTCTAGTAAGACATCTTTAAAGTAATTCCATGCTTCCATTGTTCGTTTCTTTGTGTCGGATTTTTAGTCTTTTATTTATCTCTTGTTCGTATTTTTTTACAGTATCTTTATTTCTTTATTTATATGATTTGGTTGTGGTGGCTGATGTATAAACTTCTAGTTTAATGTATTTTATTTATATTTAACCATTCCTACAAAATGATCACTACCATTTATACCATACTAACGCTGGGCCAATTTTATTTTTGTCAATATAATAACCGGAAAATATATAAATTTGCCATTGAATTTGTAATTAACTGACTTTGAGTGCTTCTCTAGTAGTTTTATATTTTTTATTTAGCGCATGATAAGAATTTCGCTTTGGAAAAATACGGTGACAAGTCCCGATGTTTTGAACATACTAACCAATTGTGGGAAGAGAGATCCTGTAAACAAGTGCGACAATGGCAACACTGGGGATCAGGGTGTTACGCTTATAGATGTGAAAATGGTAGATTACATATATTAGTAAGTATTTATTTTATATAAATTATATACTATTATTAAATATTAAATTAATTCATAGGTAGGAAATTACTCTTACGAATGCTACCATCCAAACCAGGAAATATCCATAAGGATAATAAGTGATGGTTGGCTTCATAAAGGAGCTATTGTGTGCCCTCCATGTAAAGAAATATGTGCCGTAAGTATAGAGAATATTTGAGGATATAATATGCCAACAAATTCCGCATCTAATAAATTTTTTAAAATCTCTTTTATGATATTTTTTAGTATCTATTAGTAGTAATAAATGTCAAATAATTCATACTTTATTTATAATTAATTATTAATTCGACCAGTATTGCCAATTTGATAACTTTCCATCTAAAGAGATTTCAAAAAACCACTAAATTCAAACCAAAACTCCCTAACTGTAATCCAAATCACTTTATGATATACAATTTCAATAAATTCAATGTTATTCCAATTAATACTTTCTTCACAGTCAAATAATACTTTTTTCAACTTAAACCTACAGGTAAATACTATTTTTTCCAGGGTAATCGAAATAACAGTCTTTAATTTTCAACATATAGGCCGAGAGCCGGTGACACTGAAAGAGACGTCATCGGATCTTCAATATTTTTAAATTATTAATTATAAAAAAATTACATGAACAGAATGAGCTTGGTGTTACTATACAAAGTTAACAGAAATAATGTTCTAATAAATTAATTATTATTAATAAGCAACAAAGTTTTGCGATCATCACAAGTATGTATTTTCAGTAAATATTTAATTAGCCAATATCACAATCTTTAAAAAAACACTTGGTCCGCCAGGTTAAAAATACCAGAAAGTGACTGTCAAGCCTAAATAAACATTGTGACATTTCGCAATTTTTTAGCTAGCAGACCAAGTATCTTTTAAAGATTATGATATTGGCTAATTAAATATTTTCTGAGATTCAGGTTTGTGACGATGGCAAAACTTGCTTATTAATAATAATTAATTTAATTATATATTGTTCCTGGCAAATTCCTATTGTCACACCAAGCTCATTCTGTTCGTATTCTTTTTTTATAATTAATAATATAACAATATTCAAAGTTTGTGATGACGTCAGTTTCAGTATCACCGGCACCCATTTAATACTTTGATTTGAATAATTAAACTTCATTTTTTTGTGTATTCATAGTAAAAAACCACGTTAATGTGTATAGATGATTTAAATTATTAATAATTGGTTTATTATTTATTTGCAGAAAGAATTTAGCTCAAGAGGTGAACGGTGTAAAATGAGCGACGAGTCACCTCCATCAACTTCATACCCAAGAGACGACTTGCAGTGTGGCTGCCATATCGCCAAAGCTAGCAGTCTTCTCCTCCTCTCCATTGTAACAACTTTAGCATTCATATGACAGTAGATACACAAGTTGATTACTACATTAGCTTTACTATATTATCTATATGTTGTTTAATCAGTGTCATACTATGAGGTTTTAGTTTTTTTTAATAAGACATTGTACATGTATGTCATCGACTGATTTATTCTAAAAATACTAAAATCTCTCGGATTTGGATGATTTTAAACCTTTTTACAATTTTGATTTACTGGAACTGTCAACAATCAAATTTAATTGTGATAAAACAAAAGTGATTTAATCACCTTATCGAATCGAGTCTTTTTTAAATGAAAAAAATGAATAGGCGGTTTTGAAAATCCCTATTTTTTCTGTTAGGGATGCTGACTTTTCCGCCCTAATAAATGACAACATTATCCCAATTTTCGTAATTTTGATAGATAAAAATAAGTTGTGACCACTTCCAGGCATCATACAAGGTGTGTCAAAATTGACGTTAATTGTGAATCGGGGAAACTAAAACAAATAAAATGTTTAAATGAAAGAATAATTGTTATAAAACAAGAAATTAATTTATAAAAGGTGTATTAAAAAAGTGGCCACCGTGGTTGACAGTGGCGGCTCGTGGTCGAAAGCGTAGACTGTTCACAAAATTAAGAACATGCAAATTTTTAACTAAAATCGTAAAAAAACTTGCAGTAAAACTGTTCGCGTCCATAATTTTTATTATATATAATATAGTTTCTTTGTAAAACACGATATCTGAACGTCGATGTCGAACAATATCAACAATACTTTAACGTGGATCAAGAACAGACAAAAGCACACTGCCATATACCTCTGCACCTCCGCCACTAGACACCTACAAAATCAACGTCTCCAACTCGGCGCACTTGCTCCGTCCTTCGTCAAACATTCCATGTATAAATGTTAAATCGCTACCTTAATAATAGAATGTCGTATGTTCAAATTACTAATTTTGAGGAAACGGGGTTTGGAATTTTCGAGTCACTTTATCAATTAATATTCTTTTCTAGTTGACAGTGCTGTTTAATTAATTTTCACATTTTATTTGGCTGGTAAATTTGGACACATGATTCATGGAAAATATGTAACTCTTTTCGGAATTGTCGAAAAATTGAGGCACATACGAACCTTTTATAAATAACATTGTTACTTATAACCTTTACAATATTTGTTTTTTTTGAAATTTTTGCTTAAAGGCATACATATGCATACTTTGAGGAAATATTTGGGTGTGGTATAGGTTAATGATACACAGCTTTGCTTTGGATTTATACATAGATGTTTATTTTTGAGAGAACAATGAACTAAGCAAAAGATAATGTTAATATTTAGAGACGTCATTTTCTTTACGTTTCTTCTTTCTCCTCGTCTTCTTCTAAAATGCCATCGTCCGGTAAATTACGCCCTATGATAAACAAATACCTATAGAAGTCGTGATACAAGTCAGGAATAATACGCTGATCACATTGAACACGCTTTTCTTTTTTTTCACGTCAATTGGCAGTGGACTTGCTAAATTTACTTTTTAGCACAACTTTATTATTACAGTGAATCTGGCCCATCATTCTGGTTTCCTTTTGGGCCAAGCTAACTTCTTTATAGTCCTCCAGGTGGGAATTCTTATAGTAAATTTTATTAGGAACAAACTTGAAGGCTTTTATTTTCATCCAGGACAGTTTGTTATTGTAGACAGTCGACATCCACGTTCAAATTCCCGTAAGCTATGAGATTTTGTTTTAAATCTTTAAGATCCAAACATGTCTTTGTAACTCAGATTTTATACAGTTAGGGGATATTTCTTACTTGCTGATTTAATGACTGTTGGCCATTCAACTGGTGAATAGATTGAAATTCCATTTTTCGCTCTTTCTATTAGACTGTGTATAAAATCTACCTCCATTTCGGTATGTCGTTTCCAAAAATTTTGAATATATTTCTTCCATCAACAGCATACAATAATAAAGAATTCATGTATCTGTTGCGGTTTTGTCCGCCAGATGATTTAGATGTAAGGGTTACACAGTTTGTACTTATAGGAAGGGATTTCAAAGGGGTAAAAATTGCAGTTCCAATTTCATCCGACCCCCTTTTACAATTTTCAATTCAAATAAAACAGACCCTTTTTCCCTGCATTGTCTTTAACAGTTAGGTTATATAGCAGTTCCAATTTCATCCGACCCCCTTTTACCATCATTTTCGTTCCAAATAAAACATTGATCTTTTTCTCTGCCTTGTCATTAACAGTTAGGTTATAAGTGCACGTTTTATGCGTGTATTAATACGAAAAAACATTCGAACAGGGACATAAAAAACCACTTGTAAATCAAATGTACATACTATTGTCATTATTTGCCTTAGCTATGTCAGATTTTTTTCTAATCTATCTATCTATCACTATCGCTGGAGTTTTCTTCTTGGAATAAATTCTTGTGCCTTTTACAATTTCGACATGTGCCCTTTTTTGGCTTAAAAGAGGTCATACATTTTGCTAATCGATAGCTAAGGACTCAAGATTTTTTCTCTTGTGTTGTGACTATCTATTCGTGGAAAAGACTCAATATGCGTTATAACCATCTGTAAAACAGTATTTGAAAGTGTGGGGGGGGGGTATATGTTATTTTCCACGCAAATCTTCATCAACTTGCTTCTTTTTGGCTACAAAAACTGTTTTTTCGCCAATATCTAGGGTTCTTAAAAAGAAATTTTTGCTTACTTCAATATTTTTGGATGCTCCTTTCTTAGAAAAATGGTAAACATAGATCAATCGGCGTTTACTACTTTCAGATGATGTCTATCATCTTATTACTGACAAATAAATTCACGTTGCCTTGTATAAGATCCAAGGGACCAATAATTTTCATGCAAAACTGCTTTTTTTCATCAGTAAAATTATCTATACTTACATTTCATTTTTCAACTAGAGCAGTTAGTTTACTTTAAAAAATTGAATAGATGTGAGGCTTTTATTTGATGAAGATCGATAGTGAACGATGAAATAAAACAATCTAATTTGTTTAAAACTTCACAGTATTTGAACTGATATTCAATTTAAACTTGTGACGCGTTTCGCTAACACTGTATCTTTATCAAACGACTGAAGGTATAATGAAAAAACGTTTTAATATCATAAATACGGAATTCTAAGAATATTAACAAAAGTATTGAAAAAGTTTACCTGGAAATTCATTCACTATAAACATTCCTAAGGTAAATAGGTTTAACAAAGAAGGGTGGTTGATATCTATTGGGTCGTTAAGAAGGTTACTTGAATATTTGTTTTTATTTATCTCCAGAGCTTCTAAAATATTTAATCTAAAGGATTTAGGTTCTGCATATAAAATTTCAAAATTTGGGTCGAAAGTGTGTTGGTTTCCTAATAAATGATTTGAATAGTTAGAATCTAATTTTTTGTTGTCGTAGCTAAGATTGTGTTCTGAAATTCTAGTTTTAAAATTTTTAAAAGTTCTACCGATATAAAGTTTATCACACTTGTAATTGCCACATTTTAATTTATAAACTCCTGACTTGTTTAATTTTGAAGATTTAGATTTATTATTTTTAAAGAGTTGGGATAAATTGTAATCAATTTTAAAACAAATATTCGTGTCTAAAGTTTCTAAAAATGATTTAATTTTTAAGGACGGTGGTCCAAAGTATGTTAAGCTTTTAAATTGTTTATCTTTATTTTTATTAGAAGGAAATACTTGTTCCAAAGTCTGTTTTATTATCTTTTTATTTATGATATTGTCAATTAAATTTGGATGGTAATTATTATTAACTGCTATTTGTTTTATGATATTTAGTTCTTTGTTGTAATTATTAGTGTTTAATTGAACTGTTAAAAGTCCACAGTATCATAGTATTGAAAGCTGCTAGTTTATGACTGACTGGGAGGACCAAACTATTATGAATTGTCATGTCTGTATGTGATGGTTTATGAAATATAGAAAAATCATGTTTATTTTTTATATTTGAAATTGTATGGTCTAAAAAGTTTATAGACTTATTTTGTTCAAGTTGTACGGTAAATTTTATATTATTGTGAATTGAGTTAATGTAAGTAATGAAGCTGTCTAATTGTCTAGTTGTACCACAGTGAAGCTAGCCAAAATGTCGTCCACCTATCGGCGCCAGTACATCTTTTTTTACTAAGGCGGAGTTATTTTTTCTATATTGTCTATGAAACTTTCTGCTGGTAGAGGGTTGCACATAATCAAACCATATTTACTTATCAACTTCTCTATTGAAATTAAAATAATTTTGATTTAAACACACTTTTAATAAAGTTATGATATCAGAGTGAATTATAGGATTAACATTATTGTATGTGCGCAAAAATTTACATGTAGAACCTAAATAATTTACATTAAATCTTTTAGAAGCTCTTGAGACAAATAAACAAATATTTAGGTAACCTTCTTAATGACCAAATAGATATCAACCACTCTCCCTCATTAAACCTATTTACCTAGAAGATAGGTTAGGAGTGTTTGTAGTGAATTAATTTGCAGGTAAACTTTTTCAATACCTTTGTTAATATTCGTAGAATTCCGTATTTATACACTGTAAACATTTTTCATTATACCTTCATTCATTTGATAAAGCTATTGTGTTAGTAAAACGCGGCACAAGTTTGAATTGAACATTAGTTCAAATATCATGAAGTTTTATACAAACTGAATTGTTTTATTTCATCATTCAATTTGCTTTAATGTTCTATTTGGAGTTGTAATTCCCTTAGAATACATACTGTTTCCCCGTGTTGCGAAGAGATTTTCGAGTATTTTTTTTATATTTTTCGGGGTGGCATTCTCTTTTGCATTTTGAATTTGAGGGGGTGAATTATTCTTGATTTTCTGATCTTCAGCTTTGTACTAATTTAACAAAAATTACACAACGTCATAAGTGATGCATTTACGCCGTTCTTGGGAAAAATTAAATGAAAATGTTTATGAGATGAAGTTGTAAATGCGCACATACAATACATTCTTTCATATTATTCAAAATAAGGTTTGAACCATATTTCTACAAAAGGTGGTAAGTGTACACATACGATTTTTTGTCAGTAATTTATTATAATTATATGGACGTATGTATATTATACAAGAACATACGATTTAATGTTATTTCCACGTTTATAAATTATCACATATTGATAAAGCCGGCATTTTGTTAGGTCTGACTTTGACACTTTCGGTAATTTCTCAAACTTTCTCTTCGATAATCTTTTTGATGGTGGATTGAAAATCTTCAAATAAAACGCTAGCTCGTGAAGACTAACTTCTGGCTTGGATGGATCATTTATTTAAAGCTGACAAAAATACTATACGTTATTTACAAAGTTACTACGCGGCTTTAATCAGGAAATTGGTAGATCAGCTCAAATACTAATGTAACTAAAATGATTACTTACAATTGGTTTTTTCACTTCAATACTCAAAACACTTTTATTTTATTAATAATTACCTATCGTAATTATCTGCGATATTGAATGAAATTAAATTTTTTGTTAAGCAAAATAATTAATTGACACTGACATTTCTTTTCTTTTCTAAACTAAAATCAAGTTGTTGATGGACATGCCCGGCATATATAAATTTAAATAAAATAATAGTTCGGACGTGTTCTGAACACATATACTTTGTGTTACATACGACATTATTTTGTGTAACAAAAACAAGTTTTTGCATATGCGTGAATTTATTTTCGGGCTTTTTTAATTTATCCTACCAAGTTACCTAAAATATTCTGTCGTAATGCAAAATAGGGTAATTTGGTGTAGATAAATCAAAATGCAGAAAATTCCACATACGACCTTCTGCCATTAAGATAGCGAAATGTTTGATGAAAATGGTTGTAAATAATTGTAATTTTATTTTTCAGCGTATCTCGCTCAGTTCGGCATGCAGTGATTAAGTTGTACGCATTATTATAAAATGTTTGATGAAAATTATTGGAAATATACAATTTAATTTTTATTATTATGAATGTATGAGAATAAATTGGGTAGTACGATGTATTTTGTGTCGAAAAATCAGAAAAATATGTTAGTTCTTGATTTTGATGTATAGTATTCCGGAAAATTCCATTTTCATAAATTTTCCATCCGAAATATTTCTTTCTGAACAACTGATAAATTTTTTGAAATCCTCATATCAAAAAACCCCCTGTGCAAAATTTCATCGAAATCGAATTTTTTTTCGATATTCGAACCAAATGGGGGAGACTTTTTTTTCAATAGTTCAACTTTTATGTTTTAAAACTCGTTTTGTATTAATAGTAGAAAGTTGCTGTATTTTTTTATTAATAGTATGAGCACTCTTCTTTCGATTCTCACCTATTAACTCCATTCCATTCCATAGGCGTCGGTGCTATAAATTTCTTTACAAAAAATGTTAGTCCAACTTTAACCCTGTACAATTTCTACAAATATAAAATGGAAGAATTTTAATATGGTCAGTAATTAACATTCAACTTTCCTCTATCGAACGGCGTAAAAATGATATCGACATCTCTTATAGTTTCGGAATTACAGAATTTTTTGTGAAAATTGTTAAAATTTTTTCGAAAATTTTGCCGTTCTTGTTTGAAAATAATTGGATATTTGGGTTTACAGTGAATATTTAAGAAAAATTATGTGGGATCATGAATTTTGTGTCTTAGAATCCAAAAAATATGTCGGTTATTCAGTTTGGTGTATAGTTTACCGGAAAATCCCATTTTCATAAATTTTCCACCCGAAATAATTTTTTCTCCAACTGACACATTTTTCGAAATCCTCGTATCAGAAAAGCCCCCTTGCAAAATTTCATCAAAATCGAATTTTTTATTCGATTTTCAATCCAAAGAATCAAAATCAGAATTTTTTAAAAAAGTTTAACTTTGATCATTTATAACTCGGTTTGTATTATCGGTGGAAAGCTGCTGTATTTTTTTTAATTGTGTGGGCACTCCTCATTCGATTTTCATCTATTACCGCCTTGCCATTCCATAGGCTTAGGTGCTACACATTTTTTAAGGTAATTATTTATAAAACTTTTACTCCAAATTTAACCCAGTATAGTTTTTACAAATGTAAAACGAAAGAAACCAAATATGGTCTGTAATTAAGATACATATTTCCTCTATCGAACGGAAAATTGGATATTTAGGTTTACAGTGAATGTATGAGACAAATTATGAGGGATCCAGTAGAATCCCAAAAATATGTCAGTTTTTGATTTGATGTATAGGGTTTCAAAAAATCCCATATTTGGGATGCTCGTAGCTGGAAACTATGGTGCCCAGGACAAGCTTCATAATTTTGCACCCCCTTACCCCACAGACCCCCCCTTATGGAGTCCTATATTTTTTATTAATAATCTTACTGGTTTTAATAATCAGTTTATAATATACCTACTAGGAAGGAATTAAAAAAATCTTTTATTGCACATTAATATTTATTTTACAATATAAAATTAGAACAAAACTTTTCGTTATTTATTTAAGGATCATAAAATCCAACTGAAATTTGCAGAATATTTAATAATTTGGCCTAACTATGGAAATTCTAAAATAGCGATTCATGGAAAAAATTTCATTTTTTATGCAGAAAATGATGTACCTTGTGTTGCTCCATGTGGCCTTGTACAAGTTCGAATTATGAATGCAACAACGTCCGCTGAGATTTTTTGAAGTCCGAAATAGTAGTCTGCGTGGATATGTGGGTATCAAAAAATACGTTGGTCAGGACGTGCGTTGAAAAGTGCGTCCGTTCCTGGTATGTGGACCCCGCTATAACGGACGTTCTAACGCACTTTTCAACGGACATAAAAGATACACCTGTGTGTTCCCAGCCTTAAATGTTTTACTAATTTACACGTTTAGCGCGCATGTATACCGTATAGTCAGTCGAAGAATTGTAAAATATAAAATAGTTAATCACAGGCAACAATAGACGCAAGTACACACCCGCACAAAAAGCCCAAAACAAACTGTCTATCCCATGTAAATCAAACCATGAAAAGTTACTCTATATATAGACAGTAATTTATTTTTCATACAAAATGTCAACCAATCACAATGGAATTTTGTCAGTTGACTCGGGGCGTTGAGGTGATACTACAGTAAAATTGTCAACCTTCTAAAAAGCTGAGATACAGGTACCTTCGTTTTAGGTATTTTGTCAGTATATATATATATATATATATATATATATATATATATATATATATATATATATATATATATATATTTATATATATTTATGGCAAATTTGTAATGACTCTAACGATTTCGATGAAACTCTGCAGGATGATAGAGCTCGAAAAGTTATTACGATCGCATCATACCACGATCTCTGAAAAAATCCGTAAAGGGTCCCAATGGCCTTCTATAATTTCGAAAATATGGGTATTTTGAATTATTTCAATTTATACGTTTTTGACCTCAGATAGAGATAAAAAAACCCTTCATGTTTTGTGTAGCTATATTCAAGACCTTTCTAATAGTGAATAATATTTGATATTTTCGATGTAGCCTTCTGGAGGTATAGCCAAAGGAAATGGTCCACGCTTTGATTTTTTTTTCAATTTTACAAGTCTTTTCAGTTTAAACGGTTTTCAGCCACAGAATAGAGAAAAAACGCCGTTAGCGTTTTTTTGTAGATCTGTTCAATACCTTTCCAACGGTATATAATGTTTGAAATATTTGATCGACCCTTGTGGAGTTATAGCAAAAATAAGTCTTTGATTTTTTTTCATTTTTTGAAATGTTTTCCAATCTATACGGTTTTTGATCCCAAATCAAATTTTTTTTTGCGATATAAATTTTCCTTAAATACTGCATACCCCTAAAAAATTATTGAAAAAATCTTTATCACTTTTCTTAAGTATATGAGAATAGAATTTAAAAGCTGTACAAAATATACTGATATCGGTCCAAAAACCACTTGATGAGGTAAAAATAGGTGACGCAAGTACATCCTTTACAAATGAAGTGATATCAAATCATACGATGTATAGAGTGACACAACTATTATACCTACTTATAATCGTTTTAAAATAAACGTAAGCTATGGCTACATATTTACACTTTATTCCTTATTAATTTGAAAGTTTCAAATCAATTATGTACTTGCGTTCAACCAAGTTTAAATATTGTTAGTGTTAGTTTGACGCTGACTTTTTTTCTTTGTTTAAATTTTACCACAAATCATCAAAATTTCTGTATATATATATATATATATATATATATATATATATATATATATATATATATATATATATATATTTTAGACGGACGTCCATTCAGTTCATACTAGCAAAAATAAATATATGATTACAATGTATAGAAATTGTTTCATTCAATTAATACTTCCAAAATACAATACAAAGAAAGGCTCCATTCGATTTATAGGCACTATCAAAACACATAACAAAGGGCCCCATCCGATTTATACTATTAAAACAAATTAGAAAGAAAGGGCTCCATTCGAATTGCACATATGTTTCGCTTGAGTCGTCAGAACTACAAAGCAAACAAAAAGCTTTTTTATCTATACTACAATAAGACCAGTTGAAAAACAAAACGCATTAAAATGAAACTGAGAAGAATACAAACAAACACTGACAATATTTAAACAGGGGTAAACGCAAGTACATCAATGATTTGAAACTTCCCAATTAATAAGGAATAAAATGTGAATATGTAGCTATAACTTACCTTTATTTTAAAAAGATTATAAGTAGGTATGGTAGTTGTGTCACCCTATACATCGTATGATTTGATATGACATCTTTTGTAAGGAGTGTACTTGCGTCACCTATTTTTACCTCGTCAAGTGGTTTTTGGACTGATAATACTTACCATGACATTTTTTTCTTTCTTTGGTGTCACTTGGGTCACTGAAAACGAGAAAAATTTCTTCCCAAGCATTTCTTTTGCTGATTTAATTTGAATATTCCCTAGTTGTTATGTCCCAAATTTCGTCGATGAATAAATCAGTATCAAATTCTACTACCATCCATTTTTGAAAACTTTTTTGAAAAAACGGATGAAAATATTGAACAACAAGAACTTTTCGCTTCAAAACTCCCGTTGCAACTGAACACATCAATGGAAATCTATGAAATGTTATGACATATTCTAACGCGAGTTATCATGTGTACAGTCAATAGCAATTGTATAGTTATTGTAAACGCGCATTTGGCGAACGAGCGTTTAACACCTCTCATGTGAACTAGCTGAAAACGTTATAAAATGAAAACACAATTGAACACTGCATGAGTAAAATAATAGGTAGTAATATGTGTAATGAAAGAATTGCTTTAATTTTGTTAGAACCGAACAGAACTACTGTAACCTACTTGACTCTCCGACCATAACAAAACTCATAATATTAAATAATTAATTTCAGCGAACACGTTGCTTCTTGCCGCTTGCGACCGATTCGAGGGAAGTCCCGAGATTCATGACGCTCGGGCAGGTTCGGGTTCAGTGGAACGATTTGGTCGGATTAACGTAGTTCTAGGGTCAAGTGACGTGTGTGATTTGTCAGCCTCCGATTTCGCGCCCCACGAGGTTTGCGCTCCTGGCGTAGGCCCCGGTTGCCCTGCCCTAGTAACAATACTGTCGTCGTATCAAAAAACCCCTTAAAATTTCATAGAAATCGGAATTATTTTGTCTCATATTTGAATGCTATGGAGGGTAGAAACCAGAAGAATCATCTTATATGGAAGAAAAGTTGTACGGAGTAAATAACAGCTCAAAAACCGTCCAGAATGGCGCTCGTGCAGACACAGTTTATGGTGTAAATGTAGCAAAATGATATAGTAAATATAACCTTCAAAAATGTATTTCACGATACTAATACTCAATAACTTTTGTCGTTTTTTTTAATTTACCCTGATGCTAATGTCGCATCACCATAGTTTAGTGTAGTTCGACAGACACTCTATATTTAATGCAAACATTGAACAAATTCATGAATCGTGAATAATAGCAATTTGTATTCTTATTGTAATGATTTTCTTATTTACTTATACCCTTAACTACTTAAATTCAACTAATTTATGTTTTAAATACACTATTCACCAATGTATATTCATCGCGCGCGCATTACTAAACTTAACTGCGATCTGACTCTTCTCTGCAGGTACTTGCCTTTTTTATACCAAATCCATTTTCCATAAAATTCAGTTTCTGGAATTCGGTTACCAAAAACCGTCCGTCCGTCCTACAAGTTTTTGTAGGCCATTCATTATTCACGGGTACCGTGGGTAAGGGGGATTAAAAAATCCCCACATGTCCTTATCTAAGGGGGTAGGGGGCTAAAACCTATTCTTATGTAATGATTTATAAGTCAAAGTTTAATATTAGAAATCTAGTTCTTCATTCTGTAATGTACACTTCCCACTCTCTTTTATTTTCTACCACCGATTGTGACAGGAAAAACAGATAGCTTACGTAAGAAGAGGGAGGGGGAATGCGAGAAATCTTGTGTATTGTTACATAGGGTAGGGGGGTAAAATGTTGCCAAAATCATCCTTACACGTAATTAACGAATTGCCTCTTACGTATTTGCCAACATTTGAACATTCTATTTGTTCTATTAGACGAGGACTACACCAGTATTCGATTTCGTAACATTATGATCTAATTTGTTTTAATCCCCCGATTTAATTTTGTGACACCCTGCATACATATAATTATCTGAAAACTTTTCTGTAGTTAATAAAGTTTTATTGCAACAGCTGCCTGCAAATTATTTAGGTACCATATTGTGCTTGGTTTTAATTTTCTCATCGAGCTGTAATGAATAAAATGTCAAATCTCAATTGAACAAACCTTTTCCTATTTAGTATTAATTTTTATGAGCCCTACAAAAAAAAAAAATAATTTAAACTACTTTAGAAAATGCAAACCTTTTATCTACTTTATTCTTTGACCTTAGTCTCAAAAAAAAAAGAATCTGCTCAAATGTATTTACAAGAATGATACAAAACAAACTTTACACTGCCAAAACACTATCGACTTCAATGATCGAAGGTAAACTAAAGTTATGCTGAATTATCATCCTTAAATACTTATAAGTTTTTGGCCCCCAACATTTTTTACATTCACTTTTATCTGAATAAATTGTAAAGTGGATTGTGAGGAATCGGTCCTTTGTATATTTAAACTATTTTTGCATTTAATTATTACTACACTTTCAAATGCATCCAACAATATACAGGGTGTAATTGAGAGATGGGCCACTCCTTTAAAATTTGGGTGAGTTTTATTAGTGCTAATTTTGAATATTTTCGACATAATTGATTTGACATTTCACCGTAAACGATATCAGAATTAGAAACTCAAATGCCTTGTATATTTTTGCATATTTGGATTCGGCGGCTTCAAATACATACGTCACACTGTATAGTAAATAGCTCCAAGTATTTCCTTTAATATGATGCATACATTAGTTTCCTCAATTCACAAATAAAGGAGTAGTTTACAATTCTCTAATTTTTATTCAGACACTGTCCCTGAAACCTACCCTGGTCAAGAAATATGAAAAGTTTTGGCATTATTCTTTTTTTCCACATTCGTATTAATTTTTCTATTTAACCTGTACCTACGCCACTGCAATTCTTCATTTTCTTTCGTATTCGTATCGATTTTTATTAATTACCCATCACGACCCCATTGGAATTCTTCGTTTTTTCCATATACATATAGAATGGACTTACCGTTATCGTCACAAAAATGACTACACTCTAAAAAGAGACAAAGCGACTCCCGACAACGCTCAGTCCATTCTCTACGTTTTTGGTCGCAGTTACCTATGATATAAAAAACTATTTGAAAAATAAAACTAAAATTGCGTGAGAATTGACATTGACAACAGGTGTATGTATTTGAAGTCGCAGAATCCAAATCTGTAAATACATACAGAGTGTTCCATTTTAATTTTAAATTTTCATATTGTTTCCGGTGAAAATGAGGCCAAATATAACTTAGTGACGACAATAGGCCTATAAGTTCCGCCCATCCGCCATTAGGAGACAAATTAGTCAAGCGGCAAGATTTGAATTAGTTGATGTCTTTATTAATAAAAAAATATAAAAATACCAAAAAACAATACGATACGTATATTTAAATACTAAATTACTGTGAACACAATATGCATATACAGTAAATATGCCTCTAAATGGCGTCTGGCGGGACGTATTACCAGCAGCCAATCTTAACGCTAACAATTTATAGTCGCCACTGTCTATAACACAGCCACTGTAATATAACCCACCCAAGTTTCAATAACATTAAAAAGTCATATAAGTAACCCTAATGCGTAATTTACACCCAGTATTGTTTGCTTATATCAATCTAATCATCTGTTCAATTACACTGTAGCTCTTAATAATGCTAGGTGTGCAATATGTAGAAACTTTCAGGTCAGCAACAAACTCATTTATTATTAAGCTGGTGCGTTTTTTAGTTTAACTATAAAAAAAATTGAACAAAACCATGTTTAATTCCATGGTAAAAAGAAGTTTATATTCTAATTGCTTCTGTATCAGTCATCAAATCATCCAACTCGTCGAACTATTTTGATTAATTAGTGTTAAATTGTCTAAACAAAGAATTTGTTTATTTTTAAGTTATTTTGGAGACATTGTAAAGTTTTAATAAAAAAAAGTCGGTTCCTTATTTCTAAGCTATCCCAATAAAAACTAGATAGTAGACTCTCTAGACCTAGAAGTTGGAAGATTCGTTGGCCCATTCATGTCTCCAAAATAATGTTAATTATCCACAATTGAAAATTAGCTCATTGTATTTCTATTGTAAATAACTGCCCGTGTTAATCAAAATAAAAGGTTGAAAACCATATTTTTTGAAATTTAAGTTAAGAATTAACATCAGTTTTTAAGTCGTCATATTTACATTCCAAAATTAATTGTGGCTGTGTTAACAAGTATATTACATTGTAACAATAATAGTATTTTTATTTGTTTAAGTTGGGTGCGATGTTTTCTTTTATTTCCACTACATCAGCATCACCCTCGAATTTGGTTTGTCTCTTAACCAACCTATTGTGATGTATTTAGTACGTTCCATGTTACATTCAGTTTTAACTGAATTTCGCTACAAAAATAGAGTCAAACGTACATCTTTAGTATTTAAGAATCAATGTTTTATTTTATTTATAAAGAATCCATTATATGGCATAAATATACTTCGTGTAATTCATTTTTTTTATTAATTTCCTAAGTTCCTCTTGCAGCAAACATAGAACTCCAAATCTAAAAGTTTGACTCCTGCTTCATGTCCTGAAGGCCGCAATAATTATCTCGATTGGGCGACCGTATTTTAACACTAATTGGTAATAATTAATGTATGCCCAACGCGTTGCTAATGACCCACCTCCTCCAAACCAGGCCGTACACTCCTGTTTAGAAGGATGCCTATGTCTCAAACCTGTTGACTAGATCCTCAGCTAGTATTATAGGGAGAGGTGAAGCCAAACTGTCACAAAGTGAATTGTAATTTATTGTTATAGCACATGCTTTACTTTATCTGCAATAGATGAAAAAACATTGGTAAACAACGCCAGCGCCAAATTTTGTGGTCATGCCAAGCTGATCGACGGCTGACAGCAGCGGCTACTAAATTCGCCTAGTGTGCCCCGCGGTTCAGTATCCTGTAAAACGACTAATAAAAAAGCTCTGTTACCGGTTGTGGCATGATTTATAAATGAAAATTATAATACTTTTCCTTTACCTACTTAAAAATAATGCAATATATAAAAGTGCAGGTTCATTTACTTCTATGTATTATGACACAGTGGCGTAACTAGGATGAAGCTCTGGGGGGGAGGGGGGTATGAACTACCGGGCGGTATAGGGAAAAATTTTTGAAGTTTCAAGCCACCGGTAATTGCGTTTTCGCTTTGTTTTTCTTATAAAATTGTAACCTACAGTTCCTAGTTTTTAGTGCCGTAAATTAAAAAAATACTTGTTACAGATTTTTCAAGCTTTACCAGATAATGAACGGGAATAAACCCTACCTACGCTTGTCGTTTGTAATAGCTTAAATAGAACATTAGGCCATAAATGACACAATCTAAATAATAGTCATTGGCAGGAATAGTCTTATAAACAACGGACGTTTTTAAATTATAGAAGGTACAAGGCAAGGCAATAATGTAGAACTAAACTATCTGCTTGATATTTATTAGCTCATCATTTGTAATCAACTGCATGGTAATAAGTAATAATTGGCTTTTCAAGCCATGTTTTCTTATTAACAATCCTAACAGTAATACCTCACACTGGGCAATAAATAATACATGAAATTTCGCTTTATAACATGAATGTATTCAAAAGAACATGATTACATTTAATGTTTGTTACAGAAAGTTACAAGTTTGTAGTCTGTTAGTGTTTTAAATAGAATGATAACACCCAGAGTGCCAGACAAGAGTTTATAGTTGAGTAATAATAGTCATGTCATCAATAACTTCGTCTGATGATATGCTGATTTCTCGGTGGACACTAAGTAATGCCGATCCGTTTAATCTTGTCTGTAAACAAATAACTGTGTAACAATAGAGTAGATATAAAATAGTTTGATTTCTGTTTTTGGAAATATATTTTGAAACTCATTAAGACAAGAAGAATAATGATGTTATATATTTTTGTATAACATAATTATCATTTTTCAAGTGAAAGTTATTATAACGTATAAATATATAAATAATAAATGTTGTTTCTTATTTTATGAAATAATTAATAAAAAATCATATTTACTCAATAATAACATTTTGACAATAATGGCATAATAGCCTAGTTATTTTTTTTTCAATTCAGTTTTTAACAAAAAGGAAAAAAGTATACTGGCCAAAGAATAACTATTTTAGTTATTTCACATATATATTTTAGTTTCTTTAAAAAAAAAGAAATTAAGTAAATCAACGGGTTAGGGGTATCCCATTTACTTTTAGTTTTTCGCATAACACTCATTGATTAAATTTATTTTATTCTTACCTGTCCAGTAGTATTTCTGAGGTATGTCGACTCTTTTTAGAGTTGAAAATGTCCGCTCTGGGGTGCATGTAGTCACAGGTAGAGTACATAGTATTTTGAGCAGTCTGTAAATGTTTGCATATAACATAGCATCGCAACAATAAAGTGCCTTAGTTACAGACTTGAAAACATCTGCCAGTGCCAACTCTCGCCTCTGAACTTCATTTTTCCATAACTTTAGTTCAATAAATACATCACCTGGGGGTGACTGCATATCTTCGTAATAGAAATTGACCAAATGGTTCAACTTATCTTTACAGCTATCGTCAACAGGCTCAAATAAACACTGAAAACCTAGAAACACCGACTGATGTTGGTCAAATCTCTCATTGAGCTGGTTGATGAAAAAATCCAAACACGGGATAAAAATATTTAATCTGTAGTAAGCTTCTGTGCTTCTGTGTTTGATGTTTCGTTGGTGGATGAATTAACAGCAGTAATAATATTACTTCGGTTTCTTTGTTTCCCACAAACTCTTGGGAATTTTTAGGTCTACTTCCAGGTCATTTGCAACTGCTTGTACACATTTAAAAATGGAACCAAATTCATTTTCAGATTTTTGCCTTACACTTTGCAGTTCTGCCAAACATGTCTTGGATATATTAACCATTTGTTTCAAGTCTATAGCATCCTTTTGGAGAGTTTTGCACAATGGTAAGCAGTATACGAATACCGTTGAAATAATATGAACAGAAACCATAAAATCAGAATTTAAAATTCCCCACTTCAATATACTTGCATCGCTGCCATCTTTCCAGGATGATATTATATTCAAGGCTTCAATTGTAAAATCTAAAATATGCAAAAAATCTTGGATTGAGTCGTATTTTGAAGTCCATCTTGTGGTTGAAATTCTTTTGATAGTTTTGACTCGAGGATTTAAGCCGGACTCTTCTATGCAGTTCAGCAAAACAGCTTTTCTTTTAGGCGTGTTAAGAAATGTGTGGACTTTTTCTACTATGCCAAGGCAGTTCCGGATATTTTGCACTTCACATGCTTTAGTTACAACCAGATTTAGAGCATGCGCAGCACAATGCACGTATAAGGCAGATGGGTAGGTATTTTGTATAATTCTGTGGACGCCATTATACTTCTCCGCCATATTGGCAGCTCTGTCGTAACCTTGTCCCCTTAAAAAGTGTATGTCAACTCCATATTTTTGAAAATTGTCAATGATTTGGTTTGCAAGGGATTCACTCGTCATTGATGTAACTTGTTCAAATTGTAAAAAGTCTTCTTTTACAAAGTGATGGCCGTCAATTATCTCCACGTAAAGGACACATAGCGAAAGTTGTTCGACAGTAGAAATGTCACTGGTTTCATCTGCTAAAATTGAGAAACCCTGAGCAGCATTAACTTTGTCTACAAGTTTCCTTAAAATAATGGCGTTACAGGATGTAACTATCTCATTTTGTACTTTTGGTGAAAGGTACTTTATTTTACTAGAGCCATTTAACACTTCCATTAGCTCCTGGTCACCCAGACTGCGGTATTTTAATATGGCCTCAAAGTTTCCCTCATTAGATGCACTACATTCATTTTCAATGTTAATATTTTCAGAGTCCGGTGCCCACATAGTGCTAGTTTCTGCCGACCGCATAGAATAACAGCATCAATAATGGGCTTTAAATTTGACCTGTTTTTAGCAACCGCTTCATGACGTGCTTGGTCGATTTGGTTGACAATGGGTTCGACTGCCTTCTCTTTAACCTTTTCTAAAAGTTTAACGTCCAACAAACAGCTTCTGTGATATTGGGTACTTTCATGGGTTCTAAAAGCTTCTTTTGCTTTTTTCCAGTTATCAAACTTTCTTTTTACAAATGCGCCTACTTCTTGGTGATTGACTCCTACACCATCCTTGGCAAATATACAGCAATATTTACAATACACTCCTTGTTGTACTTCAGAGTATGCAAGCCAAGGGAACTCCGTAAACCATGTCCATTGAAACTTTATTTTCCTAGTTGTAAACTTGTTTAAAATAGGAAAAGTGTAGTTTGAAGGAGGTTGCCAACAATTTTTTAAAATATCATATTTTTCAAAAACACTCAATGTTTTACCAGTATACGGTCCAATGTCATTAGGGTGCTGTGGAGAAGGTTTACCTACATTTTCTGCATGTTGAGTTGTATGGGCGATACCATGCTCTTCGCACGACGGAAGCAGCGGCATTGGTGCTGAAAGCGTGTACTCGCTGTCTGTGGCAACCACGAAACTGTTGGTACTATCGCTAGAACCAGGACTACCCGCACCGCACCGCGTTTCTTAAACAAATCTGTCAGTAAACATTAAGGGTTTTTTAGCGAACTGCTGGTTATAACCCAGCGGTTATTTGCGGTAACAGGCGGTTATTCACTCGCTAAAATGAAGTGGTTACAAATAATTGGTTATAAACGTCACAACATAACCTTAAAATATTTGTTGTTAAGTATCTATATTATATCAATACTATTATTTATCTTTAGTCAGAGTTATTTAATGTATAGAGTGTAATGAATAACGAAGAATTATTGCTGATTCATCAGAGGCTGTCCAATAGTTTGTATATATTATCAAATATAGTTTTATTTCCTTGGGACATTTCTCAGTCAAAGTTATATTATGTAAATATTTAAGAGAATCCCACATAAGATTAGATCCAGAAAATATTTGGTTGGATGCTTATCATGAGATGTCTTTTTCTCAACTCTTTCGTATGCAAAAAACAACCTTCCACAGTTTGTGCAATGAAATAATTGCAAACGATGATCATGCTCTGGTAAAAAAAATATCGAGGCGGTCGGTATCCTACTGAACCCAAGAAAAGTATGCTAGTGTTTTTGTGGTACATCTCAAAACAAGACACTTTACTATCTATATCTGATAGATTTGGACTTGTTCCATCTACAGTTATGAATATTGTTAATGCTTTTTTGTACATTATCATATACAAATCAAAACAAATTAACATTTTCTTTATGGTTGAGACCATTCACCTTTTAAAACAAGAGTGGGGGGTTAGAACCACTGCCAGTTACCCACCTCTTGACTATGGTAACTGAAGTTATTACCGTGGTCACTGATTTGACATTTTGGTATTTAGCATTTGTGGCAAAAAATTGAATGGTTTTAACTTTTTGTGACCAGTAACTCGCTAAAAAAACCCTATTGAGATACTTTCCTTTTTTAAATCATGGAATGGTAAAACTTTCTTATTAATAAACACTATGAACAGTCTTCACAATCACATATATAAGCAATTACTGAACTACTACAGAACAACCTAAAAGCTGTCTGACCCCTTAGGTGTCTGCCTAGTTTGCGTATCCTCAGAGCACATGCGTGTGCATAGAGCATGCGTGTGCTTATAGCGCATGCGTGAGCTTAGAGCGCATGCGTGTAGTGTTACTACTACCATTCTCGTTAAAGAAACCAAATTCACTCCCTCTGCAGACTTCAGTTATTCTGTCAATTACGCAAATAATTACTATTTTCTATTTTGAATAAACAGGGCAAATTAAAACTGAAAGGTTTAATTACAGTATTTCAAACAAGCGGACTTGCTGTGATTACGTTTTATTTTATTTTTATATTATAGGGTTACCCCCCATAGTTACGCCACTGATGACACATCTAACAACCATGCTACAAGTTCCATAATTTTTGCTCAAAAACATAGACATATAGAAATGGACAGACAGAGTCGATTGATTTTATCGATATATGAGATTGTGTTTCACGATTTTATGGAATAATTCGATTCCAGTTCCTCGATAGCTAGCAACGAGTGAAATTGCTTGCATTTCCACAAAACATTATAGGTTAATCAGTTTATTTGTGTTCCGAGGTAAATTATTAATTTTCTAATAAGTTGTACCCTATAATGTTGCCTGTTGCTAGAGATTGGATATTAGTAGAACAAAATGCACAACGAAATAATATCAGAATTCATAGGTTACAAATTCGTAATACCTGTGACTCTTTTTCTATCACTGAAGCTTTTCTTATTTTAAAAGACATGTCTTATAATTATAATCAAATATGGTTTCACATTTATAAATTATGATATAAATATATTTTTATAATTAAAGTATACAAAATTTACTTTTTCTACGTTGCGATTCTAATGATTACATTATGAAATCCCAATGAGTTTTAAAAGTGAGCACTTCTCGAAACGCAATATTTTATTCATCAAGGTTGGTAACACTAACGACGAAACTATCGTCCGTTGTCTAAAGAACCAAGAACACAAATAACATAACTCAACTTTAATTCAAGAAACGCTTTAATCGTAACATAGTGCATCATTGAACAATAAATACTAGAACAAACAGTTCAGGTAGGTACACCTTTCATAATTTTCCAATATTTTTCACGCAGGTAGACGATTAAGCAAAGTAAAAAGCACAAACTTATTACAAATTGACACAATTACTCGATTTTCAAATGTTTCAACTTATCAGCATTACCAACCGCTACGTAATGAATATAAAATTCCCTAAATTGATTTAATTATCCTATTTTTTAAATTTTGTTAGTTTTTGGACACAAAAAACGCAAAAAATAGTAAAACTCCCCATTGTTCTGTTTTCACCAGGAATTTTTTTCTTTTTTTTGACAAAAACTCTGTTGATTCAACTGTAATGAATAAACATACTGGAACGAGCACGTAAAGGTGGAATATGTCTCTAAAATTTGAAGTAACACTGTAGACAAGGACAGATGCCGTGGGAGGGAATACATCCTCTTTTTAATGTGTTTTGATCAATTCGTTTCAAGAAATTCTTCGTCTTAAGTTTTGTCTATATGGTTTATTATTGATTCCAAATATACATGATAACAATAATTTCTTTCGGACAGACTAGGTATTTTAAATAATTTCAATTAATACCTTTATTTAAATTGATTTATTGCACACTTTAGGAAACTTTCTAATTGTACAAAATTTTATTTAACAGCTCTAAATTGATTAAAATAATAAAACTGAATGAAAACAAATAAGCAATAAGGAAAGCAAGGTATAACAAAGAGCGCTCACCTTATTATTAGAACCATGTCTTACATTCTCGTTTTATACATATAATAAAATGGGATTATAATGTATTTAGGAATCCTTAAATTATTTTATTTTAAATTTAATAGTTATTTATGTATTAAGAGCAAAAAGTGAGGAATTATTGTTCGAAAGCAAGGGTTGCTTGAGAACAATAATTTCACTTTTAGCTCGCAATACATATAACATTTTTTCTACAATCACTTGAATATATATTATAAATAATTATTGATAAATTTATACCTCTTATTACTTTTCTGCCCAACCTATCTAATATGCGAGAAAAGTATTGGTTTACCCCAAAAAAGTTGGAATTTTGAAAATTTTTTTGAGTTATTTTTACGTTTTCCATCAACAACACGAAAAAACGGTTTTTAGAAAAAAACTCCTGTGTGTATGTCGTCGGCCACTTTTCCTTACATGTCTTGTTAGCATGATACAGCCTCCGGAGTGCAATAAGTCACCAATTTTATAATGGAACATTGTTAACGACATGTCACAGATGAACCCTATTTATTTTCGGCTCACCAGAGCCAATACAACGGGTGCTATGGTACTTGAAGTACGACATTTTGTCATTTTTTGAGAAATTTCAGTTTGTTAGCACAATACAGCCTCCGGAGTACAAGTCACCAATTTTATGATTGAATATTATTCAGGACATCTCACTGATAAACTCTATTGATTTTCAGCTCACCAGAGCCAATACAACAGGTACTCAACGGGTGCTATGGTACTTGAAGTACGACATTTTGTCATTTTTTGAGAAATTTCAGTTTGTTAGCACGATACAGCCTCCGGAGTACAAGTCACCAATTTTATGATTGAATATTATTCAGGACATCTCACTGATAAACTCTATTGATTTTCAGCTCACCAGAGCCAATACAACAGGTACTCAACGGGTGCTATGGTACTTGAAGTACGACATTTTGTCATTTTTTGAGTTTGTTAGCACGATACAGCCTCCGGAGTACAAGTCACCAATTTTATGATTGAATATTATTCAGGACATCTCACTGATAAACTCTATTGATTTTCAACTCACCAGAGCCAATACAACAGGTACTTTAAGTACGATATTTTTGTCATTTTTGGAGAAGTTTCAGTTTGTTAGCCCAATACAGCCTCCGGAGTATATACAAGTGACCAATTTTATGATTGGATATTATTCAGAGCGTCTCAAAGATGAACCCTATTGATATTCAGCTCACTAAAGCCAGTACAACGGGTGCTATGGTACTTGAAGTACCAAATTTTTGTCATTTTTGGAGAATTTTCAGTTTATCAGGATACAGCCTCCAGAGAATATACAATTGATCAATTTTATGATTGAATATTGTTCAAGGTGTCTCACAGATGTACCCTATTGATTTTCAGTTGACTAGAGCGAGTACAGCGGGTCCTATAAACCCAGATATACTAAATTTTTGGTTATTTTTGGAGAAATTTCGGTTTGTTAGCATGATACATCCCTCGAAGTGTATACAAGTAACACTTTTATGATAGAATATTGTTTAGGGCCAAAGATGCGGAAAAGTTGGTTTTAATCCTTAAAACCGTTTATTTTAAGTACCTGTCAAATACTTTATACTTACTTTTTTAAACTTTTACGAAACTTGGTTGGGCATCGAGGACGGACTTCCATTTTTTTTGTAGTAATAATATAATAATATTATTTAAAACATTAACTACTTAACAAAACAGCGATTTATTAGATTGTAAAAGATTTTCAGAAGACAAAAACATAAAAACAATCCCTAGCCTGGTTGCTCTATGATACCACTGTCACTGTTATTTGTCAATACAATTTTGTTTTTCTACATTCATGCAAAAAACAACACTTCTTCTTCTCTTAGATTTTTGGCCTCCACCTTGACAGTACTTGGCCAGAACAGGTTTTCGCTTTGTATTTTACGTTACAAAGCTATATCTTGTTTCTACAGGAGATCTTTACTTTGCTTTCCTTACGTAACCACTAGGCTAGACATGTTAAAAAGAGACAGAACAACAGAGGTTAAAAAACTTTTCTCGCTTAGGGGCAACAGCCAAGCATTTCACATTCCCGAAAAGTTGCCTCGGATTTTTTTGTGAAACACATTTAATGGAAAAAGTGGTTCTTTTTTGCACTAGTGCAACAAAATTTTTGTTGCACTCATCTGTCATTGTTGTCAGTTTTGTGATGATTTATGACCTCAGATTAATAAATAAAATAGATATGTTTGTTTTGACTTTTTCCTGTCCCAAACATTGAGTCACATTCTAAGCTCACTTGCGGGACACTTCCACTGCTTTGCCATATTTACAAATCCTCTTTAGATGCAGGAAAAATGAAATTAGAAATTTTTTTGAAAATTTATTAAAAAGTTATGCAATTAAAAAAAAGTCATAATAATTTATGCATTTGAGTCGCTGCTTTTAAAATCAATTAATAATACTTGAATTTTATATAATAAAGGCATATTATTATATAAATTTTAAACAAGTATTTGTTGTAACTAAAAGTGGCAACATTGTTAAAAATTTCAATACCTGCTTTGTTTGTTTAGTATACACTATTTAGTAGTTTTGTCTTTGTTCAGTTACGATATAAAGAGAGATGCAAATATCGTCAGAGCGTTCTCGATAAACATTTGTATTGGATTGTAGTATTATAGTAAATACTGTCAAACTTGGTTTGTTTATTACGAGCGCCATTAGGACAAGCACGTAAAAATTGAGTTCTTTCGTTGTTATGTGTGTTTTTCAAGACGTTTAGTGACAAACTTTGGTTTTAAGATAATTAATTTAGTGTTTTTATTATCATGGTTCGTCAGTGCCAATTCTGTCGGAAAAACGGCCGAAATTACCCCGAACTGTCAACTCTCATTCCACAGGTATGTAAATATTTGCACGGCTTTCCAGTGGCGAGGACTTTTATTATTCATTTCTATAATATTTAAAATGCTTGAAAGTTTTTTTAATTATAAAAAGCAAATTTCTATTTGGCGTTGTTTTATTCTAGTTTTCCCACCAATTTGGAAACAAGAAGAATTTGGTTTGCTTTACTGGGTTCTAAGCAAGACTCATGATCTACCAAAACGACCTGAAATTTGTTCGGAGCATTTTAATTAATCTGATTTTATATATAAGAGTAGTGGCCGTAAGTTTCTAAACAAAGATGCTCTTCCCATGTCAGTTTTTGAATTTAATCCACCAGAAGTAATGTAAGTACCTACACATTTTCTTGGTACAATGTACCTTAAAGTAATTCCCAAAATAAAAAAGTCGCTGTCCTGATAAACAAAATTTCCTTTCAATATAATAAGTTATTTTTATTACAGCTGATAAAGCGGCCATAAAAGACAATTTTTAAACAGTTTATTAATTATACGTCATTACTTTATTGGGCGACTGGTGACACTCTGGGCTGTCTAGATAACTATAGTTCAGTTCCAATATAGTAGGCACTAAACTAAACTACAATTGTTCTTGGTTTAATGCAATATTTCTGAGAATTTAGTGCCTACTATTTTGGAACTGAACTGTATTTAAAAATAAATTTTATTTTTAATTTTTTTAAGAGGTCATTTGGCCACATATGATCCATTTTATTCAGTTAGCAATGATGACTGAGTTAGTTGACTTACATTAATTTGTTAAAAGAATATGTCTATTTTAGGTCTTCAATAAATAACTCAGATTGCCATCAAAAATATTTATCAGCACAAAATGTGTCTGAGCAAGCTTCTAGTGCTACTCTAAGTGATGTCGAAAGGTAAATATTTAAGTAATTTATGTTGAAATTAGGGAGTATATTTTTTTAAACTGCTTTTTAATAAAATTTACTGTTTCGACCTTTACTCTGTGGAATCAACTCATATTACTTTTTTAAATGAAACTAACTGTTTCTAGATAATTCCACAATATATTGAAAATATGTTAAAAATTCTAAGAAATTGACAATTAGTTTCATTTAAAAAAGTAATGCTTTTTAAAAGTTTAAAGGTTTTTGTAATAGGCAATAAAATTTATTTACAGTTTGTTCCAGTGACTAGAATCAACAACCCATTCTGATTTATGTATTTTAGGTTTACGGAACCTGGTCCTTCAGGACTTTTTAAATATAATACGCCAGCTGAGTCCTTATCTCCTACTACCAGCACTGCTTCTTCAACTGAAAAACAACTTTTGGGAATCCTAAAAGAAAACCCAAGTAAGCTGTCCGAAGATGCTGTAGGCCCTTTATCTGATTTTGGAGGTGCATTGAAAATGGTGAAAATAGCAAAAAGGTAAAATTAACCCGGGAACAGTCACGTTGTTAGATTTTGTCTAACGTTCTCTTATAATAACTCACTAAGTAATTAGAATTCTGTCGCCATCTAGGAATGCCTCCAGGGATGACACATACCAACGCTTGCAACAATGGAAGGTGTACAGTTTGTTCCAGTGACTAGAATTAACAACCTATTCTGATTAATGTGTTTTAGGTTTACGTAACCTGGTCCCTCAGGACTTTTTAAATATAATATTCATCTGTTCAAAGTTTAAATAAAATTCCTATAAAAGTTACTTTTTGCTTTCATTGATAAACCTGGTCGTAGAATAAATATCGTGTACAACTCATACGCAAATTACGTTTGCCGCTCGCTTGATTTGAGGCACTCGCCTTAAACTTCAGAACTAGTGGAAAAAGTGAACTATATAGAAGTTGATAAGCTGCAGCTCCACCTTTTGGAATGGAAATGTCAAATTTTATTTTGACAATCTAAACTTATCTTTGTTGACAAACACTAATATTACATTTAATTATAACTTACTATCAAAAAGATAGACCAGGCTAAACAATTCAAAATTATTCAAATTTCATTATTAACTGTACCTACGCTTAACTAATTTTTCAATATTCATCTTTTAAATTATTTCTGTTCAAAATTTTAATAAAACACCTATATAAGTTACTTTTTCTTTGATTAATAAACGTGATCGTAGAAAAAGTATTGTGCACAACTCGTACGCAAATCTCTTCTCTCGCTCCATTGATTTTCAGCTCTCGCCTTGCCACAAACTTCTGTGCTCGTGGAAAAAGTAAACGATGTAGAAGTTGATATGCTGACCTGGTGGGAAAGAAATCTCAATGTCAAAACCCGTTTTGACAATCTAATATTATATTTATAATGAATTTCGGTGACAGATATTAATATTAGAAGTAATTAAAACTTATTATTAAAAAAAGATACACCAGGCATAACAATTCAAAATTGTTAAAATTTCAAAATTAACTATACCTAGGTTTAATTGTTTTTCATTTTTTAAATCCTTGCAGTTCAACGTTTAAATAAAATACGTATATAAGTTACGTTTTGCTTTCATCAAGAAACTTGGTCGTAGAAAAAACATTGAGTACAATTCGTATGCAAGGCATTTTTTGCACTCCCTTGATCTGCAGCACTCGCCTTACGGCTCGTGGCACAAACATTTGTGCTCCTGGAAAAAGTAAACGATATAGAAGTTGATATGCTGCAACGTCTCCTGGTGGGAAGTTACAACAAAAAGGATAGGAAATACAGATTCTGCATAGAAATATATATATATATATATATATATATATATATATATATATATATATATATATATATATATATATATATATATATATACCCATTTTGAGGGTAATCGGTTGAACGGTGTAGAATTTTATATGCTGCAGCGCTACCTGGTGAGAAATTACAACAAAGAGAATAGTGTAAAAAGCTTCTCCGTGAAAAAATACATTAATTAAAATCAACAAACTTTAATTTCATCAAATGAAATATTTATAAACACCAAAATTCCAATAATATAATTTTATATTTGTTGTTTTTAAATAGATTTGGTACGCCTATGCATTGACGATGACGCCAAGGCGATGTATCCACAATACAATCCCCACTTTTTGTAATTCATTCATGATTTTACTTCTGGCGTTTAGAATTGTTGGCCGCAAAAATAAACGTGTTTATGAATGAATAGCCCTCTCTATGTATATTATTACAAACATAAACATTTAAATAAAATAAAAATCCAGTAACATATTATATTCTAATTTTCCAGTTTTTGCATGAATGTAGAAAAAATATTGCAACTCGTGCAAAACGTGTTTTTTGCACTCGACGTGTTGTCCAACTCGGCCTAAAGGCCTCGTTGGACAATTTCACGTCGCGTGCAAAAAACACTCACTTTTTGCACTTGTTGCATAAATAACTATTCTTCTAGTATCGGTTGTTACGAGCGTTTTGCTATTTTTTACGCTTGGCGAGCATAAAGTAACTCCCCTCATGAAACGTCAACTTTTCGTTGTCAATGGCAAGCGAAAAAGCCTACTTTTCAATTTGATTGTAGAAAATAGTTATTTGTAAGACAGGTAATTACTAGTTTTGTAGTACGAGTGAAGTTTGCACAACGAACCGCTTCGCGGTTCGTTGTGCAAATCACGAGTACTACAGAAAGTCATTGTGGCACAAGTTTAACACAATATTTTTCATAATTCGCATTTATTTAATTATTTAAATAAAATAGAATTTCATATAATCCCTGTTTTTAAACTAGGAGGAGTGGTTTGAATTTAAGTTGGCAATTCTGTAGATTCCTAATTGGTCAGATCACAAATGGTTTTATCAAAGAATACACCAACATTCTTTGGTTTTATTCTGACTTTTGACATATTATAACCGAATAATTGTGTAAATTGTAAACAAACTTTCATTTAAGCAAAAAGAGGATAATTATTTGTTTAAAAAAGAGCTTCTTCGTATATGCTCTTGCGATCTATTTATATTATATCATGAACAGAGAAATTTCTGTAATACATCTTCACATATATATCTGATGTATTTTTTGGCGTACCACTGTTTTAAAATTATTGGGTCTTTTTTAAAAACATTTCATTTGAGCGTTGAAACAATGACGTCGTAGACGGAATGTTTCAAAACATTTTGCATTATTATGAACCAAAGAATAAAGAGCGGTTCAAAGCTGTCAGTTGTCATTGTCTTTTGTTTACATACTTAAAATTGCATAATTATCAATGAAACGAATATACAGAGTGGCCCAAAAGTCTGGAAACGGCCAATTATCTCGTAAACTGCTAGTCCTAATTGTACAAAATTTGGGGTACACCTATTTTGCGATACGGAGATTCCAGATTTAATATTTGCAATGTTGCCAGATTTCCTGTTTCTCTTATATTATTAGTAACTTTGGTTTTTCAAATGCATCATCCTGTATATTCAATCATTTTTGGGATCTCCTATTCAATACGATTTCAATCATATGATTTCATGTAGTCTGGAAGGTCTTAAATAAATAAAACACAAGTCTGGCAACGCCTAATTGTCTCATTAAATGTTTTAATACAAACTATTTTCAACTACATTAAACCGTAACAATTGAAATATTGCAACATTTTTAACTCAATGGTTACTTTATCAAGTGTTCAAAATGTGCTCCATTTGTGAGTTGACAGTACCCTAATCGATGGTAGAATGCATCTACCACATTTCTCTATGATTGTCTAGATATTAATCGAGATTCATAGATAATTCGTTGCCTTAGATCTGCAAGACTTGCTGGTTTAGTTTTGTAAACTGAATTTTTCAAGTATCCCCAATAAAAATAATCTTTAGGATTGAAATCAGGTGAACGTGGAGGCCATTCAATTCTACCTCGTCTACCAATCCATCGTCCGGGAAATATCCCATCTAAATAACGCCGGACATTTACACCAAAATGAGCTGGAGCTCCATCTTGCTGAAACCATATATTATTAAAATTGGCTCCAAACAAGTTTCTCAGTGTAGGTACAATTTCATTTCTAAGTAGAAGTTCATATTTATCTGACGTTAAATTTCCTTCGATAAAAAATGGCCCAATTAACTGAGTACCTACTATACCTGACCATACATTTAATTTTTGTGGTCTTTGAGTATGGTTCTCACGCATCCAGTGGGGATTTACGTCACTCCAGTACCTTAAATTGTGTCGATTTACACTGCCACAAAGTGTAAAGGTTGCATCATCGGAAAAACATATTCTGTTAACAAAATTTTCATCATTTTCAATTTTATCCATCATTACCTCAGTAAACTCTAATCTACGATCGAAGTCATCTTCACTTAATTCTTGCAATAACTGAATTTTGTATGGTTTAAATAACTGTAAGACTGAAGAACGACCTACAGCATGTACTTGTGCAACCCTGCGTGAGGATATACGTGGATCTTCAACAAAACTCTGCATTATATCTAAAGTTTTGTTGTCATTCATAACTGTTTTCGGTCTACCTGATCGGTATCTGTCTTTTACTCCTCCAGATTCCTCAAATCGCTTTACAGTTTTTTGTACCGTCGCCTTATGAATAGGAGAACGGTTTGGGAAAGTATCGTTGAACAAGTTGGCTACTTCACAATAAGATCTTTTTCTGTCGCCGTACCCTCTCATCATTAGAATAGTAATTCGTTCTTTTTCGTTAAGAGCCATTTTAGAGAAGCAATTTACCTTGCAGAACTTTTCAAAACACATCAAACTACTGTCAGTTTTAGTTAATAATGTAAATGGTGGACAAATGTCAAAATCAGAGCATTCTACGTTTAAATTACTTCAAATCTACATATTTTTTAGTGTTTTATGTATTTAAGACCTTCCAGACCACAGAAAATCATAATTGTTACATATGGTTTAACTCGTATTGAAGAGGAGGTTCCAAAAACGACTGAATATACAGGGTGATGCATTTGAAAAACCAAAGTTACTAATAATATAAGAGAAACAGGAAATCTGGCAACATTGCAAATATTAAATCTGGAATCTCCGTATCGCAAAATAGGTGTACCCCAAATTTTGTACAATTAGGACTAGCAGTTTACGAGATGATTGGCCGTTTCCAGACTTTTGGGCCACTCTGTATTCTTTGATATTATGGTGAAATTGACTCCGCAAGGAGACAGAAAACCAAGAACAACATAGAAATAATTGCATATTCTTTTTTTTGTAAAAAATGTTTCAAGTGACTATTGATGATATGCTATTAGCAGTGGATGAAAAGACTGCTTTCCTGTTGGTTAGGCCATGAAATATATCTCATCTGTAGTTCAAGAATTTTGGGAATAATTAACTCGACTGCACTATATACTGTAGAGAGTGCTACATTGAACCTATCGGACACATATACCAATGTATCACCTTTTCCTAGCCACCAAAGGAACATCAAAACACATTTCTCCATGGAAACAGGATGCTACCCACCAACAAATTGTCTTTCAATGCAATTTATAGCACCCAGAAGATTCACAAATGTATCTCTATTCAATCGAAAAAGATTGAAAAAATCTCTCGAGATACTGTGGCAACCAATCTTCATAATAATCTGGTGAGTGTGTATGCACCAAATTAGTGGAGAGAAATGTTGGAAGAAGTACTTTCTCCTGGGTATCATCCCTCAAATATTTGTAAATAAGATATCTTTGGAGATCCTGCTCATAATGAACATGGTTAATGAGTGCTAATATCATGCAATTCATTTTAAATTTGAATCAACACATTAATCCACCTAAAATTGATAAATGGAACAAAATAACAAAAAATTTCAAAATAATCGACTTGTTTCTTCGCGCTACGCTCAATGACAAATGACGTTGTTTTAAAAATATTTCGTTTTCGCCATCGTCAAATCTATGACGTAACATTGAATATGTTTTTAAAACATTATTGAATACGGTTCAGCGCCAAAAAATAGCTCTGGTAATTTATCCCAAAAATCGAACATTTTGTATACCTATATATTGATCCTATACAATATAAAAATAACCAATTGATAAATAAACGTTAACGTACTTCATTCATTAATATTTTTAATATATAAATCATTCTAATTTACCTTTAGTATAATAATTTGCTAGCTAGAACAACGCTAGACCATTTTATTTATAATTTGTGTCAAGGTTAAAGTCAAATGTCAAATAAAAATATAACTAAATTCAATAACCAACTGTACACTAAAAATTACTATAACAGTGTTCAAAGAGCTTCATCGTGACACTGTAAACAATGTTATAATGAAGTCTCTTTTATACGTGAATTATACACACATTGCTGCTATTTAACTGCACGAGTGTAACAAAGATAGCCTTCCCTCGCACAGCACTTGTTCTTGTCTAACTAAGTGGCTTCATTGTGTGATATGTCGTGGTTGTTCCAGTTTAGGTTATTTATTTCAGTGATTGATCCAGGAAGAAATGCTCTATAGGGATCGAGACCAAACTATAGAGGCAGCACGTCTGTTGAAAGTAAAGCGCCCTGATGTTAAATAAGAAAAACATTGTGATGTAAACAGTCTAATAAATAACTTACAAAATGCAAGAAATGAATAGAGATCTTTTTATTTTCATTGCCAAGAAAAATTGTAGGTATCTAAGATGGGTGTAGGGGATTATCTGATTTTTGATTATTGACAAAATGAGCACTGCAAATTCTAGTATTTTTATTTGGTTCCCAATCTTTCCGATGTTTTCTGAAATGTAATTAAAAAACTTGAAGCGATTCGTTTTGTACAAATATTTACTTTCTTTCTCTTAATAGTATTTAATTATTTGAACTTATTATATAATATTAAAGTCAGCAAACACATAACAAGCTTTTAATTTTATATAATCATTGAAATCGTACAGAAAACAACATTTTATTCTCTCAATAAAATCTTTTATTTATGGAAAAAAAATTGGAACTTTTCTAATAGCTGCCAATTGTAGAATAATACTGATTACACACAAAATAATAGTTAATAAAATTTTTTAATTAGAAAATTTCACTTGCATATGGTTTTTTACTGCATTTATCCATTTTTGACGTTTTAAGGTTATCCAAGCAGTGTTTAATAAACTTTCGGGGAAACAACCTATAAAATTTCAACTGTGTAGTATTTTTATACGGCATATTTGAATTGCCATGAATACAGAAAGATACTTTTGATGAAGACATCACAAACATTTAATATCAGTTTAAAAAAATAAACATTTAAAAAAGTTCATTATACAAAACTAATAGTGTTTACATCAGTTTGTGTTTTTTCACAGCAGATGGCATAAGCGTCATCTTTCTCGGTCCCCATGAACGTTGGAATATTGGAATTTCAACCGTCACTATAAAGAGTTCCATAATACGAAGCTTTCAATATCAGGCCTTAATCAAAATTAACAATAGATGCATCTAAATAATAAATCACAAAATTCTTAATTCAAATTAAATACAGAAATTTAATATTGAACAATTATACAATTGGAAGAGTATATTAAAAGAAATTGGGACTGTGCACGGGTATTTGACATTCCTGAATTAAAAGTGACAATTCGAAAATCATTTGGACAATTCGAAAATTTATAAACTTCGTTCGTAATTCATTTAATTTGTGTTCATTGTAAATAAGATTTTTGTTATTTGATAAAAAAGGAAAACTAGGATTTGTTTATTTTCTGTGATTTGGTAATTGTATATAACTTTTGAATTTGACTTACTTTAGATATAGTTTTGTAATAGATTTGAACCGTTTATAGAAATTAAATTTACTTTATTCGATAAAAAATTGTATTTGTGACAGTGACATTTGTGGATTATTGACAGACTCTTTATTGAAATATATTGAATGTCAGAAAGAAAGTAAATAGCCTTTATAATCTTGAACAAATAGTCACATTATATTACTAGATAGATCATACAGATCAAAAATAATAATCATTATTGAATTCGGAAAATAATTTAAAATTTATAAAAAAAATTTATCATAACGATCTGAACCCACCTGAGACTAGAGTCAAATTAATTCAAAAGTAAATAAACTCATCTTTCGATATATTAAAGAAATTTATTCTGCTAGCCGGAAATTATTTGACAATTAGTGTCAGTGTCAATTTTCAAATATATAACAAACGGTGCTTAAGCCCTATGTACAATATATATTAAAAGTATGGCTGCGGAATATTGGAATTCTTAAAAACATTATACTTCTCCGCCGAACTTACTAAATACTATAATTTTTCCGGCCGATAAGTTAATTATATTGAAGGTGGAATTATCAATTTATATGTAACCTACTTCCGGTGGACGGTTGGCCACTGCGAAATATTATTTTACAGTTTCGTGCGATACGCGGAATAATTTACCTTTTTAGTTTGCAGTTGATAGTGAAGATGGCGTATATAACGCCTTTTTACTTCTATTGCAACAGTGGTAGCTAAGAACTAGATACATATTTTCGAAGACTAAATGAATATACAAATGTTTTGTAAAGTTTCTATTTTCACACTGGTAGAGGTTCATGTGAAAACATTCAAGTGGATTTCTGATATACTTATTAATTTAAGTATGGAATGAAATATCCGGCATACGGGCACCCCCCGACCAAGGCCATAGCCAGGGAGATCTTGATCGATCCTCCATGACATGAAATATATCCGGTATGGCCATTCCCGACCAAGGCCATAGCCAGGAGAGGAGGATCGAGGAAATTGATCGATCCCACATGAAATATGTGGCATGGCCATCCCCGACCAAGGCCATGCCAGGGGGATCAGATTGATGATCCCCGCCAAAACGAATTAAAACATATTTCTTTAGTAAGTTGTGGCTAGTGCAAAACCATGCCAACTTTAGTTAAATATTTTTGTGCTAGGGCTTATTTCAAATCACAAATTGATCGGTCGTTTTGTTTTAACAGTGAGTTTTATCTAAAAAAAAAAAAAAAATTGCGTTTTTAGAAATAATAACAAATATTAGTTAGGACGGAAAACAAACCTAACGGTAAAATCCTTGATTGAAATTAAAATTTTGTTGCTACTCTTCTGCCCACTACCTAAGAGGCGAGAAAAGTATTAGTTTACCCAAAAAAGTTGGAAATTTTGTTTTTTGTTATTTTTTCCTTTTTCATCGAGATAAATACTGTGTGTGTGTCGTGTATAGTCCCCGGATTGGAACAAGTCACCAATTTTATGATTGAGTATTGTTCAGAACATTTTACAGATGAACCCTATTGATTTTCAGCTCATCGGAGCGAGTACAACGAGTGCTATGATACTTGAAGTACCACATTTTTGAAGAAAGGAGTGTAAGTTTTTCTGGTAATCTGCTGCCGGTCATAAGATTTTGCACACTTTTAGATCTATAAAAATTAAACATTTTCCCTAAATTTTACCTTCCAAACCATTCCGGAACATCTTCAAATAAGCTCTTCTTTAACAAAATTATTGAAGGCAATAAAATGATAAAATAGACATTTTGGCAACGCCGCGTATGTGTGAATTCTGGGTTTCGACAAAGAATACACACAACTGGTGTATTCTTTAGTTTCGATGTAATACATAGGTAGATCTGGTAGATGAGACCCACAAAATACGGCGGACAATGATAGAATGAAAAGCTAGACGTTCCCGCTGAAACCTAAAAACAGCCACCGCGCGCTGAATGCTGTTGTACTTATACTATTTTCTAGTAGAGGGTGCCCTATAAAATAAAGAAAACTTTAAATAATAGACTATTCTTTTCTCTATTCTCGTAAAGATGACAGTGTGAAAGAGCATTCAGCTGGGCGCTAATTTGTGACGACATGAATTACGATTTAATAGAAATAGAAGTAAAAAGGTCTGTTCCAACCAACACAAAAACTGTACAATTACGATACAAACCCAGTTGACATGCTGATTAGTGAATATAATGAGGCTGTGTAATTTACATCAAATTTGCTGCGTTACTGAGATTGTACGGTAATAAAACGGTATTTACTTCGGTTGGAACAAAGATTCACTTAAATATAATCATTTTTACAGCACATGTGTTTGCAGTCTTTTTTAATAGTAGTTATATGATCTGTGTTTGCAGTGTTAATTTATTTGATTAGACAAATTATATAGAGTTTTTTGAGATATGGATGAAAACTATAAACCCTCTACAAGAAAATGTTGTGTACCGGGTTGTGACAATCGCATGGGTAAAATGCATCGCTTTCCAAAAAATTATCCGAAAGTATATGGAATGTGGCTAGAAAATATAAAAAGTACTTGGTGTGTGAAGAACACTTTGAAAAAAGTTGTAAAGTTGCAGGTACGAAAAGGGGCCTTACTTATGACGCACTGCCAACGTTACATCTTGCCAGTAAGTATCTCATATTTGATGTAGGATGGTTAGGTTCAATGTTAGTAAGAAACTTCCGTCCCTCCACTGTGAGCAACATGCTGACTATTGTGGTTGACCCTTAGAACTACAATTCACTGTACATATTTTGCAAAGGTCGCAGTGGGTCAGGACAAATGTCATACTCCATTTTAAATCTATGCAGACACCTAAACCCTTCCTATAATTTTTGTAAGGTATATTGTGACATACTTTAATCATGAATGTATTTATATAAGGGGTGCTCCCATTTATTAATAAAAAGCAAATAAAGAATTTACTTGGAAGCGAATTGTACACAAATCTAAAAATATTAACATCTATCTAATTAACACTTTTTTAGATGTACCTACTACCTCTGTTCATATGGAAGATATATATTTGGATCCTACGCCTGGATCATGCTGAAGAAAAGGTAGATATTTAAATACTATACAGAATGTTATTGGGTGTCAGGAACAGAAGTTTTCTTTTTTGTATTAATAGATTGTTAGTATTAACATAACCTAGGAACTAATTGCTAATAAGATGTGTCATAAAAGACCAAAAGTCATCTACAAAATGTTACATTCATTAAACTGATCATCAGCTTAAAACTAATTAAAGGCGGGTTTATACAACATTTACATAGTCATAATCATAATCACAGTCAGAATCATAAACTTAATCATAATCATAACTCTGAAAGGCGTTTATACAATTTTAATAGTCACAGTCATAAGCATAAAATTCATATAAATGAAATTTGCCAAAAAGTCAAATCAATGAAGTTAATATAAACAATGATTGACGGAGCACAGAAATACCTACAAAAAACGGCCAATAAAATTAATTCTTCAACCAAGACGCCTTTTTGTCATCATTGCTCATCGCGTGTTGGTTACGACACATGCGCATTTCAATTCTCGTCTTAATCATAATCATAAAGTTAAAAGTTAGGAACTTCAAGGTCAGTAAAATTATGCTTATGATTATGATTGTGATTGTGACAATTGTATAAACGATGCTATAAGAAATCATTAGTTTAACTCTTATGATTGTGACTGTGATTATGATTATGACTATGTAAATGTTGTATAAACCCGCCTTTACTGTTATAATACTGTAAACATTTTGTGTTTTTACACATATATAATTTTTACAGGCTTGTTCTGCCGACAGTGAATATATTCAAACTTCCTGACAGCACAAACGAAAAGTACACAAGCTGGATCCCAAGAGTATAGTTTCTTTGTGGACTGCTGGGAAGTTCGGATAAGTTCAATGTTAATATATTTTAATTATGTAGGCTGAACTATAGTTTTTATTATTCTGTATACTTGTTACAATGTGAACATATTCCGTTATAATTATTATTTATATTTTTGTCAGTGTAAGAAATGCTTTTATATTTTTAGATGATGTAAGTTTTACTCCCCAAACAACAAGAATTGCCACAACAGTTCAGTGGGATGGAACAATTACCTTCAACAGGTAGGTTATTTTGTATTGTGAATGTAAAGAGTTGTTTATTCTCAGAAATGCAGATGAGAGTTTGTTTCATGTGTTACATTCCCAGACTTATACATACTTTTTTTATGTATGTATTCATTCATTCGTTTGGGTTGTGCTCAACAACCCGAGCACTTGACCTAAGTCATTCTACCGCTCCCAATATTATCTACTTCCACCCCAAAAGTTTTGTGTCCTTGATATAGGCCATTAGCTTATTTGGGAGGATTTTGAGTAGTTCTGGTGATTGTATTGTTTCCTTTCCAAAATTCTTCTGCCTGAGTCCTTGTAAGTTCTTACGTAAGCAGAGTATATGAATAGGTGTTTCATCCCTTAGTTTACATTTCCTACAGAAAGATTCCCTGACTTTTCCCATTTTGTATAAATGTTTCCTTAGGGTACAGTGCCCAGTAACCAAATCGGCAGCTGTCGTCTAGTGTCCCTTGCTCAGTTTCAATAAATTGATTGAGAGTTCTTTGTTTGCATTTTCCAGTAATCTTTTTGTGTGAATGTGACCTTCTGTCAACCTCCATTTGATTTGGTGTTCCTTGTCTAGCCAGTTCCGGATTTCCCCTTTTATGTAATCCTTTGTGAATCCACAGAACGGTTCCGGACCTATGTAGTCTCCTTTAGTGCCTTGTTTAGCTAACTTTTCCACCAATTCATTATCTGCTATCCCTTCATGTCCTGGCACCTATTCTAGAGACACTGTGTTGCCTCTTATCATCTTGAGGTGTCCACACCATCTTTTCAATGTTAAAATATCTTACTTTTGTAGGCTGAACTATAATTTTTATTATTCTGTATACTTGTTGCAATGTGAACATATTCTGTTATAATTATGTATATTTGTGTCAGTGTAAGAAACGTTTTTATATTTTTAGATGAAGTAAGTTTTACTCCCCAACAACAAGAATTGCCAGAACAGTTCAGTGGGATGGTACAATTACCTTCAACAGGTAGGTTATTTTGTATTGTGAATGTAAAGAGTAGTTTATTCTCAGAAATGCAGATGAGAGTTTGTTTCATGTTATACATTCCCAGACTTATACATTTTTTAATGGTTTCATTATTTTTTGTATGTATGTATGTATGTATTTGTGAATAAATAAAGCCCCACAGAAGGCCTGCCTTGTGTGTGGGGTTATCTAAGGTAACAAAATACTTATACAGTATTAGTAATTATGAAAACAAAAACTTGAAAATTGTCATCAACTATCACTGCCTATCACTAAAAGTAGTACTAAAACTGAAATTAAGATTAAAGAAATTAGAAATCATAATAATTATATTGTACATATACTTTACAAGTGTTCTCGTACATTACAAAATATTTAATGTGTACATGTAAAAAAGTATAGGTCTTCTATAATTTCTACATCAACGTTTTTAAAATCACCCTGTATCCATATTAAGTCTACAATATATAATTTTATATTTTTTTTACAGGAAATAGGCAGAAAAAAATCTATTCTACGTAACTTGAATGTGTCAAGATCTGTAGAACTGACTCAACACCAATCATTCATTGACACCTAACACAGAACTAGAAGTACTACATATTTGTGATATGAAACAAGAACTGGATTTTCTTGAAGAATTGGAAATTAGAAGACACTTAATAAACCTACAATATGAAGTCGTCAATGAACAGATAAATCAAGGGAGTTCTCCACTTTTAAACTGTCTTCTTAAGTGATAATTGTAAAGATCAGCAGATATAGTTTTCCTGGTTTTCTATATCATTGCACAGTTATACTGATCTTAATTGGGAAAAAGATATCCAGGATATCCCCATAGGGCTGATAATATCTTTGCTTCGATATTTGTAATATCATATCTTCTTCTTTTTACTATTAATATATATTCAGTCAATCACAAGGTAGGTCACTTCTTGGTCTACCCAAAAATAATTATTAAACATCAGGTAGGTAACAAATGAAATGTAACTTCTGTCGTTCTGACGATGATATTGAATATCGAAACAATTGTCAAATTTCTTAGAATCTTTAACATTTTATCAATATATTGTGGAATTATCTAGAAACATATAGTTTCATTTAAAACAGTTAATGTAATAATTCTTTTAAGATTAGGTAGAAAATAAAATATATGTATCTATAATTTTTAATGTAATTGTTGTAAATTTTTTAATGTATTTGTAATAAAAAAACACAAATTCGTATTTATAAATAAACGTTTTTTTTTATTTCATCTACACTTCAGCTTGTAAATTTATTATACATTCAAAAATAAGGCAGTTAATAACATGCATTTAGTTGGATAGCCGTTTATTGCATTTTTTCTTAATTTTGATTGTATAATTGAGACCTACCTATATTTCTGTTCTACCTTGCAGGTAGTAAATTACATTTGATTCAAATTCTGAAAGTTCGAACCATGTTCTGTGGTTTGAGCTTCAGAATTTAAATCTAATGTAATTTACTACCTTCGAGGTACTGGCAGTACAATAAATATCGGCTTCTATTTGCCGCCAGATGGCGGCAGTATCGAAAAATGGAAACTAAATCTCTTTTTTAAGAAATCTACATCATCGGCCTATTTAGAGATAACAACCACTGCAGTAATTGTCGCATTAGATTTCATACTCGTACAAGAGGGCACTTTTCATTCTACTGTTTTCTGTGATGAGACCACAGAACCAAGAAGGGACACATGTCATAAGAAGAATTTGCAAAAGTAGGTGACGAAAACGGCTATCTTGAACACCCAACTTTGACTCATTGTGAATTATTTATCACTTGAGCAAGTTCGTTAAATTATTACTTTTCCAGTTTTCTGTATAAACAGTGGCTTTTTCTGATATAAGGTCGATAATTTAAAACACATTTATCATAGAATTTTAGTGTCTGAATAACGGATTACCAGAAATATATATAACGATGAGTTGTGCGGATTGCGGATGCTCCCAGTCCTTCAAAATAAACAGTATGGGTGGCACTACATCTCATTGGTGAGTAGCTTTTTGTATAAACGTTATTTTAATAATATTAACCCCTTACTGCATCCCGTGTTAAATATGGCACACGCCAAATTTTTTTTTTCTAAGTATTGATGTTACTCAGAACCTTATCTCAAAATGTGCTATATATGACACACTCGCTTATTGGTTTGTGGCGACCATATACGTAATAAATAAAATATACTGCTAACTACCTATATCTCCAATAAGCGAAATGCGTTCCATTAAGAGTGAGAGGTCCGACTACACTCTGTGTGGCCATGTTAGTTATGCGCAAGTGCTGTATTTGCCGCCTGTAATATTTTTAAACGAAGATATTTGAGTCAACAAAAAATTTGTGTGTCTGATTTTTGATTTGACCAAATAAAGTGCAATTATGTAATTACATTTTTTTTCACTTCTAACATAAATGTGAAATAACGTCTATTATAGTTGTCTAGGGTTACTTCAAAAGGAATAGAAATGAAGTGTAGATAAACATGAAATATATAGTGATCACATAACCAATTAGAGTTATTATTTTTATAAATCATTTCTTCGATATCTACACACTAATATAGCCATACATATTGACAAATTAAATGACGATGGAGTACCCCATGGGATGATTTGTTTTCAAACGGAATTTATTTTTATATACCTGTAGACCTATGAAAATTTAAATTAGGACCAATCTCATTACATAAAAAGCACCGTTGTGGAAACATAGTTTTTAATACAAATCTAAATAAAAGAAACATGTAAAAATCACAACACGATGATAAAACAAATAATAAAATCACTAAACATCCAAACCACATCCTAATTTTACTATGCTGTGTCCAAACAAACAACCATAGAGAAAATAAAATATATTATTTGTCTATGCTAACAACCTTTGCCACCCCTCTGAAGGTCTAAAAGCGTCAAAGCGGGAATGATACAGCCAATGATATTAAACAATGCAACGTCTCGTGACTCGCATGCGCGTATTGATCTTGGCCACCGACGGTGCAGACATATATATGTCGGCACTCTGATGATCGCCACGCTTGCCGTACCGCTAGGCGCAGTATATTTTATTTATATGTATATGGTGGCGACGCGGTAGCCAATTCCTTCCAAAATAGACGTACACGATTTAGTTTCATTATGTCTGAGTACAGGTGTTGTTGTTATTTATTGAAAGTTCTGTTGTTGTTGTATGGAATATTGGCTAAAATTTTACGAAACTAAAATAAGTGGTCGAAAGGTAAGAGTTTATATTACAAGTTCTTGAACATATAAACATATTCAACATATTGTTTGTTGAAAAAAATGACTTTGTTTACATGTCCCATATTTGTCACAGGCCGAAGTAAGTGGAAAAATAAATAGGGTTCATTTTTATTTTCAGATGGATACAAAAACTTTTTATGGCTTGAAAAGGGCCATAATTCCGGTTACTGACATAAGCGATGACGAAAACTTATCTGACGGTGATGAAAATGACTTAGAAATAAGACAAGAAATTTTGTGCTATGAATCTGAGAGTGACACTGACTTCTCAGTGACAGGAGAAGTTATTGACGAAACTGATGACACTGATGATGACGTTCCTTTGGTTTCCCGTCTTGAGTCTGCTAGGGCTCAATATATCAAAAAGGCATCTCAGAACCAGAAAGAATATGAATCTTCTACACCTTCCACTTCGTTTGGCAGAAATCACGGGGGAAAAAAATCTGAAAAAGAGAAAATCAAATGGGAAGAAAAAAAATTACCATTCCTTGAAGATGGCATCAAATTCAAAGGTTCTGAATCACTACCCAACAATATACATGATCTTGATGGAATCATCCAATTCTTCAATTTTTTATTTACGGATGAAATTGTTACTTATATAACGGAACAATCGAATCTTTTTAGTGTACCATAAAAGGCCATAAAAGCCACCTAATATCACGAAGGAAGAAATAAAAGTTTTTGTTGGCATATGCATTTATATGTCAATTGTTCAATTGCCAGCTACTAGAAATTATTGGAACAGTTCTTTAGATATTCCTTCTGTTTCTAATGCTATGAATTGCAATAGATTTGAACAAATTAGAAGGTTTCTCCATTTCAACGATAATATGAATCAACCAAGACTTGGAGAACCTAAATATGACAAACTTTATAAAATTCGACCTGTGTTAAACAAAATTAGGGAAAGACTTTTGCTTGTTCCAAAGGAAGAACATATGGCTGTTGACGAACAAATAATCCCGACAAAAGCTAGGTCGAGTTTGAAACAATATATAACCCAAAAAAGCCCCTCAAGTGGGGCTACAAAGTGTTTGTTTTGAGTGGGGTGTCTGGGTTTAGCTATGATTTCGATTTTTATAGTGGACCTACTGAACTAGAAGACGGCCTACCCAATTTAGGCGCGAGTTCTAATGTAGTGGTAAAACTGTCATCGACTATTCCTAAAAATCAAAATTATAAACTTTTTTTCGATAACTGGTTCACTAGTATTCCTCTTTTAGTATACCTATCAAAACAGGGTATTTTACCTCTTGGAACCGTAAGATCTAATCGAGTGCCAGATTTCCAGTTTCCTAAGGAAGCAGAAATGAAGAAGAAAGGTCGAGGTGCTGTCACAGAAAAAGTTACCAACATTGATGGTGTAGATATTTCTGTAGTATCTTGGTACGATAATAAAATAGTGAATATCAACTTATGTTGGAAGTCAGCCCATGTCCGACGTAAAACGGGTCTGTAGAAAAACAAAGTGCCATATAGAGATTCCCCGTCCAAAGTGTATTGGGATATACAATAACTATATGGGTGATGTTGATCTCTTAGATTCAATGTTGGATTATTACAGAATCCAGATCAGGTCGAAGAAGTGGTATATGAGAGTATTTTACCATTTTATAGATATGTTGTGTGTCAATAGTTGGATTTTATGGCGACGCTCTCAAACTGACGATATGTACTTGCCTCTAGCAGAATTCAAACTGGCACTAGCAGAAATTCTAACCAGGGCTAATGTTCTACAAAAAAAGGGGAAGACCAAGCAATGACTTACAAACTCAATTGCAATTAAAAGAGAAAAAATACCCATTTGCGCAAATACCAGCTCAAGAAATTAGAACTGATATAACTTGGGTCACTTACCGGAATGGTCTCCTACTGAGCGCCAACGCTGCAAGTATATAGACTGCAAGGGAAAATCACATATTTATTGTGCAAAATGTATGGTTTTTTAGTGTCTTAATAAGGACCGTAACTGTTTTTATCGCTTTCATACTGAATAAGAAATATTTTTTATATTTTCATTACTAAAATTAAAATGTATATTTTTTATTATTAATGTTACCTAAAGTTGTTCCATATCTAGCACATGTCAAAATTTTTGAATATAAGAAAAAAAACATGCCGTAGAATTTTATTAATATTTTTCCAGACCTTCTGAGGTCATAATACATTACATAAATTAAAATAATATTAATCAAAAAAATCATGCAGTAAGGGGTTAATTGTGTGATAAATAATAGTTGTAGACATGAAATAGTGCTGGAAGTGACAAGACTGGACCAGGAGCGTAGCAAGGTATATTTTTGTTTATTGTTACTATCAATAGAATGTACATCAAGTACTAGATACTTACTTTCAGTATGCTCTTCTTATTAAATTTATATTTTTAATCTGACAACCCCACCACAAACTAGAGACAGTAAGATGTTGAAATTCATGACATTAAGATTAGTGCAGTTATATATGGCCCAATAATTTAACGATTTTTTTTTATTTTCACCTTTGCTAAGGATACTCATACGAGATAATCATGGAGCTTTTGTGAATAAACCTGAGTGGGTATCAAGATCCAGTAGTATTTTATGTTCTCATCATTTTAAGAAGAAAGCATTGATTATAAAATGAAAGATTCTCAAAGGGTATTCAAAGTTGTAGCCTTTTCTAACTTAAATAATTGTTCTCTCAATATTTATTGTAATATGATTTAAAATAAACGAATTTCTTTCTTGTTAAATTGTGTTTTGAATGACTTGGTGACTGTAAAATAGTCGTAAAAATAGATTTTTTAATTTGGAATCAAATTCTACGTAATTTTTTACGTACCTATACACCCAAAATTTCATTTTCATAACTTGTTTTTTTATAAAGTTATGCGAAAAAAATGTTATCAAAAAATTGATTAACCAATGGTGTAGAGCTCTCGGGTCTAGCATACTTCCATATTTGATAGAAAAAACCTTTTCACGGTAATGTGTTGACGGATGATTATCTTTCATTTTAACCTAAATCAGTCATCCCCCACCCACCCCTTAAGGTCGGGGGTGGGGGTGACTTTGTAAAATAGTCGCAAGAATAAATTTTTTAATTTGGAATCAATTTCTATGTAATTTTTTACGTACACACCCAAAATTTCATTTTGATAACTTGTTTTTTTATTAAGATATGCAAAAAAAAAATTTATCAAAAAATTAATTATTCAATGGTGTAGAGCTCTCGGGTCTAGCATACTTCCATATTGATAGAAAAAAAATTTTCGCGGGAATGTTTTGATGGATGATTATCTCTCATTTTAACCTAAATCAGTCATCCCCCACCCACCCCCTAAGGGGTGATGACTTGAGAAAAATTTCAAGTATAAGATAAAATTATGAAAATTTAGGGCCGTACATAAAAAAATTCAAGGAAACCGATGACGTCGTTGAAATATCATTTTTTCCAAAAATAAGGGTAGCCACCCCCCAAAAAATCCACCCCCGAAGGGGAATTTCTTATTTAGTGTATTTTTTTGAGATTTCACCCATCGTATATGCCCTATCCCGAAAATGAAGTCTCCATGTCTTCCCGTTTCTTATATAACAGAGTGACCCAAGATCCAGAATCATCGCGTTTTCTGTGTAAGTCCATACGTGAGAAAAATTTTAAGTTTAAGATAAAATTATGAAAATTTAGGGCCGTACATAAAAAAATTCAAGGAAACCGATGACGTCGACATCAAAATTTTATTTTCTCTTAATTTCTTTTAATAAGTATTATTTAATGTTTGTTGATTTTAACTATTTGTACACAGGTATTTTAATATGCTTATTTACAACACAGTACGAAAAGATGGCTGAACTGCACACATGCGCACAAAAATTGTGATGAAAAGATCTATTGGTAGCAGCTTAAAGGTAAATTATAAAACCTGTCTATTGATTATCTCATATCTGTCACCCATAAGGCGGGGTTTAGCTAAGTCGGACGAAGTGGAGTCTCGTGTTACTCAGATGCGACAGGTATGAACTTTTAAGGTGAGCTTGTACAATATACAGTTAAACTTTGTTTAATATTTATTTTTCGTTGTGCAATATCTGGTTAACCCGGGATTGGTCGCTACGCTTTCCACAACGCGATCGGTCGCGTGTTAGATTTAATCTAACATGTATTTAATCATAATGTGAGTTACAAAGATTCTTCACTGGACGTTTCACACTAAATACAAATGTATGTTGTTTTTGAAGTGTGTTCCTTACAAACTGGAGAAATACAAGTTCCACACTGATGTTGGGTAAATCGGTTCTTCCTTATTGGGTAGTATTTACACCTCAGTTTCTGTGGAGACTGTTGGTTTTGCAATAGTGCGACAGCCGGAGTAGTTGGTTTGCAAAAACGTTGATTCTTTTTTGTCGAAGAGGAATGGATAAGTTCGAAATAGAAGAACGCTTGTGTAGATGGTGTAGTGTAAGCTGTTTTGACAGTTCGGCAATAAATGCAATTTGTTCAATGACTGCACCAGGAAAAAATAATTTCCAGCAATATAAAGTGGTTGTAGTCCCCTTGGCAATGGCCTTCACTCCGGGTAGTTGAGTTATAAGGTTATGAGCACTTGTCATACTCCTAGACTTGTCCGGTTTGTGCTTTAGCCACTCTGTAAGATTTTTACTCCGAAAAATATGTTCATTCTGTGTTCGCGGTTGTGAAACAGGTTGAGTAACAAGAACATCGTCAGTCTCACTCTCATTTGACTGTTCAGTGTCTGTATTATGCCAACTATGTTTAGAGGGGAAATCACTAAGATGCTGATCGGAACCCTCGGGATCTTCTGTGTCAGTTGGGGTTTCTTCAAACCATTTCAATAGCTTTTCTTCCTACTTCTTGTCCATTTTCGAACAAGATCAGATATCACTAACACCTAATTGTAAATGAAGGAATAACTTACCAAACGTTTAAAACGCCATTTATGAAAACACAGAAAACAAAATAAATTCTGCAGACGTGATGGGTCGCGTCGTTAGACTGTGTATGTAAATTCGCCGTGTATTGTAATGTAAACTGTTTATAAGTTTTACGTATCCTAGTTCTGTATTAGCAACGTTTATATATTTCTGTATAGAAATTAATTTTGCTCTTTAGCGATGTTGCTCCCTTCTTTTATGAATCAGTAATATAAAAATTTCGAATACAACTTTTTTATTATTTTCGTTAGAAAATACTCTGACAGGTGTCCTATCAAAGACATTAGACGAGGATTATTTACGCGCCATATACACTTTACGCTTTTTTATGCATCGTATATATTTCCATTTATTTTGTTTTATAACGTATTTTTATGCTTATGCTATCTTTAGTGGAAATGAATAATTGGAGATTTTTTTACAAAATTGATATTCAAACCACCATATTTTTTTCCATTTGAAATATAAAAATATCACTTATTTTCGTCCTATAAATCGATTTTCGCTTTTTGGGTAAGTATCGAAATTCCATTTATTATTGTGTATTCTGTACAAGGTGTCCGGGTACCGGCTAAGCAATTTCATTTTTTGTACCTAAGTTTTAGCCTTTTCGTTTTAGGCTAGAGAATTTATTATTGTATGGAAGTCAATGGAGGACAATTTGGACATTTAATTTAAAAACACAGTCTTGATTTTTTTGATTGTAAGCATGATAAAACAATTAATTTTTTTAAGAATGTGATTTTTTTCATACACCGTTGTAAAGAGGCTTCCAAGACCTTACAAATGAAGTATCACTCAACCCTTCTTACCTATTCAATTTTGAGGGGTTGAAGCGCCCCCTCTTAGGGGGCTGCTTGTTCAAGCCTCAAATATACGTCAAAAGATGTCCGCCAAAGAAAATCATCCGACGTGTTTTGGAGGAGTATTTGCGTCACAGTTGCCTGTGATACCACAGGCGATAAAACATTCTTATATTCATTTTCAATATTCTGATAGCAATGCTCTTCGATGTCATTGAAACAACTATTGATACTCTATGAAATATCTCTGAGACCATCTTTCTCCACAAAGTGTCTCATCGAATAAATCATGACATTATGAATTCTTGTGATGTGTCTGCATGGTAATTGCATACGATTTTGGTCCCCGACTTTTATTTTTATAGCAAGAGTATGGATGATTAAAAGATAAAAATAAACTTCCAAACGTCAACGATTTGAATTCGAAGTTGCCTCGGACGTGTAGAATTGTAACCTAGACAGCCGACGTCGGACATGGAGATTGCGCAGCTGCTTATTCGATATCGGTCACGGAGCCATTGTCTTGTTATTACATGCTTGTAGAAAAGACACAGGCATTGACATCACAGTCGCTTTGTTTCTTTCTAGATCTAGAAAGTGGTCACTTTTGTGTGAATCATATATGTAATACTCCTATATTGCTAGTAGGGTCTGGAGATGGGCGAAATCACTACGGTGCAGACATAATATGCATCTGTCCTTCTCGCGAAACGTTGAACCTTATGCATATGTCCGAGAACTTACGGTCACTAGCGATAAAGGAGTATTAGATATATGGTGTGAATATCACTTAGTCCATTTCTATATGTCTTTTCAAAATATTTGAAAAATAGATAAGTTCAGAACCATAGAAATCAAATTTCTATTCAAGTTGCAATAGAAAACATTTTGGGTTAGTTGAACTGATTGTAAATTATGCTGGTTCTTGTAGGACTAACCCTAAGTTTGAGTTGTTTAATCTTGAAGTAAGAGGATTAGGTAAAGTAAAATGTTTATCGCTAAATCATTCGCGATTTATTGATTACAAATTTGGTTTTTAAAACACAAGAACGATAATTTTAAATGTTAATAAGAGGGCATGACAGCCGTAAGTTTTCTTTAATTTAATTGCGTTTGTTTAATGTGAGAATGAGTGTGTATTTTAAGCTGTCAGAGAGTAAGAGTCGTGAGAGAGCGTTGTTTGTCAAGAGGCACAGTACAAAACAGGAAAATGAGTTGCCTACCTATTAGGTAAGCTCTCAGGTAGAATTCGTAGAATCCGAACACATGGTGTCACCCAATATAACTAATTCATTCATTATCTTGAATATATAAATCTTCTGAATTAAATCTATTATATAAAACGATGCATACAGTAACTAAAAGAATTGATGTTAACTTGGCAGAGATTTGATTTTGTAACATGTCATCGCGACATGTTTCATTAGTTATTTAGGAGATTCTTCAGCTACTCTCACCTCTAATTCAAAATTATTTTATTTCAATATGTTAAGAACGCGTCGAATGATCGTTTTTAAATTCCTAAAATTTCTATTTAAACGACGATTCGGGTCGAATCGGTCTCTTTTCCTTCGCTAAGAAGTAAATTAATATTCAGTCTTGAATAATTATACTTTATGTATCGTGTTACCCTGTCTTGCTGGTAAGTTTTTCTATTTCTTTTCAAATTGTAGTTGTGTGCTTACAAATCAATATATTCCGATTTTTCGATTTGGTTAAAATATTTCGATTTTTTAAAACGTCATTATTTCATGGCGTTTCCAGTTTTTTCACAGTTATTATTTTTTCTTAAAAAACTAGGTGGCGTCAAAATTTATTTTATGAAGCAAATTTATAACAGATTCTTTCTGGTTATTTCTCTCTGATTTAAATTTGCATTTTCTGATTATTTTGAGAACAGGGCGGATAAGAATGAACAGATTTCTGTGGTTTTATTTTAAAAATTAAACTCAATTTTTGTATATATTGGAGTATAAGCTCCTAATCTCTTCATTCTATTCCTCCTTTTCAATTTTTCCTACAGTTTCTCCTGTTTTTTCTTTTTTTCCCTACAACTCTGCACCCGTACCCGTACGTGAGACCCGTACCTGTACTTGAAACCCGTAAGTGGATATCTAAGCCAATTGAACCCAGAAGTCGCCCCCGCCAGAGTCCAGACCACCAGACGGCTCAAAAACCTGTCGATCCCGCTGAAAGCTGTACGTCCCGAGTCTCTCCAAGATAAGTCCTTAACTTATTTTCGGTAGATATAAAATCTTGAGCTGGACATTTTTATTGTAATACTGATTTTTGTTCGTATTGTATTGTGAATACATGGTTTATGTGAATTTATTTTTGTGATAAATAAATCCCCTTTTCCCGAAATTTTTGTTATTGATTCACCTTATCCCAATTGAGGTAATAAAAAATAGTGTAACTGAGGTCGAATTCACAACCTGGGCAGAGTCCTCAAGGCCGGGGAAGTTCACGTGGCAATTTATTCCATTCTGTAGGTAGATAACTGCAATGGTTGTCTCTGCTGCAACTTATTCGTTTTCCTTAATAATTGAAAAATAATCTAATTTTAACATTTTATTTATAAACGATGCATTATGATGACATATAAAATTACAATAAAAATTACATTTATATATATTGTAATTTGTTATTTATTTTTTATAATGGGTGCTTTTACATTTATAATTAGTGTATATAAATTCCAAGTGATAAATGTAGAAATCATCGTGTAGAAACAACAATATAAAAACCTAACTACCATACTTCTTGTACTTTTCAATGCACCAAATTTTGGATTTTGAAAATTTAAAAATCTGTCGAATGACTAGTTTCAAAAATTAATATGAATTTTATTGCAACAGGCAGTATTAAAAGCACAAAAGATCTAAAAAGCGAAGCTAATAATAGATTATTGAAATCACTTGATAAAAAACGAAAATCACCTTATATTTTTGACATATCATTTAAAATTATTCCTATTGCAAAGGGCAGAGGTAGATTGAATTTATTTAATAGTGAACAATAGAAGTCAAGAACTATTTATTGCGATGATGATACATAGTTATATTGAGAAAAAATCTCATTCTATCTTCTTTACTTAAATAATAAGTGGTAAATCTCTATTACTAATAGAAAAAATATAATTCTACATATTTCAAGAAATTAATTAGCAAAACTTGTAGAAGTGAAAAAACCTACGTGGGATCCATCCCCTTAAAAAGATGGATTACTAAATTTTGACACATTTTATGACCTATATATAAATATAAGCAACACATTAATTCTGAACTTTATTTTTTTTTGGATGGAAACGGTACAAAATTAAAGCAAAAGCTGTTCAATTCCTATTTTCTAATGTGCATCTTTGTTACTTTTGGTGCAAAATATGCGTCGAAAAAAATCTTCACGCTTTTCAGTAAACCTTTGTTAAAGCTGCGACGAAAATTAATAAACCAGGTAATATCGTGTTCACTGCAGCACCTACAACAAAAAATAACATACCTTAACATCTTAGTTAATTATATAATATTCAGATAAACAAAAACGTCTTTACCATTTGGACTTGAGATCTTTTTATTTTACTATCCGAAAAGTCGGGTATAGTTCACGTAAGAGATTTAGTGCGAACTTTAAAGTTTCGACTTATCCTTTGATTTGAATACTGTCATAGACCAGTCAATATTATAATTTAAAACGCTTATTAGACGATATATTCATTTAACATTATAATTTCAACTAACAATCGTTAAAATGTATTTAATAATTTTATAATTATTAAATAGATCTTAAACATAACACCAGACAATTGACACTACCTTATATCTCGTTTTATTAAGAAGAATTAGGAATATAAATTTCAAATATTTAATTATTTTACTGAACTATAAGTATATTTTGAGATAGGGATTTTTTCGAACACAGCAAGTGGCCACCAGCGATAAGCAACGCTCACTATTTAGTTGGTTAGGCTAGCATCAAGATAGAGTATAGTGTGTAAGTGGTGTTGGTAAAAGTAAACAAAATATTAATACCTTTCAGAGTCTAGCTCCGCAACATGATTTAAAGGGGATATACCATAACATTTCTGCACTATATGTTTTGCGCGTACTATACCTACATTAATGACCTATTTCTGTCGCTTTTTCATAGTTCATAGTTATTTAGAAGCAGGCGTATTATTATTATTATTATTTTCCTTTTGTGTCACCGGATTTACACCCGGCGTGTTTCAACGACAGTCGGCCTCAACAGCAAGACTTTCGTTGGGTGTCACTATTCTAGAAATGACCTAACAATGTTTGTCGCATCCAGGATTACAGATTTTTGCATTAATCGGTAGGTTGACTCAGGAATATCAATGTCTTTGAGGGAAGTACTTAGTTTCTTGGGAATTAGCCCCATACAGGATAAAACAACTGGAATGATCTTGACTTCTTTAAGATTCCACAATTCTTTTATTTCGGTCCTTAGCTCGGCGTATTTGCTTAGTTTTTCATTGTATTTGCTTTCTGTGTTAGAATTATTTGGGATCGATATGTCAATAAGCAGAGCTTGCTTGGATTGTTTATTAATGACTGTGATGTCCGGCCTGTTGTGTCGTACTGTTACGTCCGTCATGATAGTTTTATCCCAGTAGATCTTAACATACTGATTTTCGATAACTGGAGGGGGCTTATATTTGTAATATGGCTCGTTGTTTTGTGGATTAAGGTTAAGTTTTTTCAGTACTTCTAGGTATACTACTGTGGCAACTTTGTTGTGTCGTTCTAGATATTTAGTTTCAGCTATGCTTTGGCAACTAGAAAGAATGTGTATTATTATTATTATTATTATTATTATTATTATTATTATTATTATTATTATTATTATTGACTTGAACAATATTTTTAATTTATACGGCCTGAGGCATTACATTGACGTTCCAACACGTGTTACGTTCAACACTGGCTCATGTCTGGATAACATTGTTACAAATATTTGCCCTGAGTTGTTTGAAACAGGTGTGTGCGAACCATTGGTATCTGATCAATTGGGGATTTTCATATCTATTTTAAAGGTTCCCAACTTGGTCTCGGGGAATCAACGGGTGATTCAGGTGTTGAATGATGTCACATTGAACAGTTTTGCCCGGGGTTAGGCTGCGGTCGACTGGACTAGTCTTAATGCTGCGTCTATGGATTCTAATCAAATCGCTCAAACATTGTTGGGCATTCTATGTGTACGAAAAGATATACACATACCTACCAAGTTACACTCTCGTAGACAAACGCGAGCAAGGTGGTTTGGTCGTGAGCTTAAGATGCGCAGAACAGAAGTGTTTAGATGTAGACGCGCTTTCCAGTCTTCTGGAAGTCTGGAGGATTGGCGTTTGTACTGCAGCATCAGAAAAGTTTACAAGCAAGAGATTAGATCCGCCAAAAGGATTCCGTATTCTGAGGCTATTTTGACGTCAGATAATCAGAATAAAATGATATGGAACATAGTAAACCAGGAGAGAGAGAACAATAAATGTCGTAATACAGTTTCTGCGTTAACATCTTCGGAATTTAACAGCTTTTTTGCTAACATTGCAGAAAAAATTTCTAGCTCTTTGTCGGCAGCAGTTTCTGATCCCCTTAACTTTGTCAGTGTTTTACCTAGCCCTTCTGCCTCTTTCTTCTTACCTCCAGTCGTTGAATGTGAGGTTCAAGCTGCTATATTACAGCTGAAAAACTCAACATGCACTGATTGTTATGGTCTGAATAGCCGTTTAATAAAGGCTGCTCTTGAACACGTTACTGGTCCTTTAACAGTTTTATTTAATGCTTGCTTGACCGAGGGTAACTGGCCTGGTGAGTTAAAGATTGCTAAGGTTTTGCCGTTGCATAAAAAAGGTGACTTGAACTGTGCCAATAATTTTAGACCGATTTCCATTGTTCCCATTATATCCAAAATTTTTGAAATTATCATCAACCACCGGCTTCTAGAATTTCTTGAGCTTCATTCCATCATTTCTCCTCATCAATTTGGTTTTAGAAAGAATGTCTCAACAATCGATGCTCTTGCAAAGGTGATTGGGACCGTGGTCGATGGCCTTGATGAACGTCATGGTACTTCTGCTGTTCTGTGCGATCTCGCCAAGGCGTTTGACTGCGTGGACCATTCTCTTTTGCTTGCCAACATGGAGCATTACGGCATTCGTGTTTTACCATTGGTGCTCATTGGCTCTTACCTTGCCGATAGAACCCAGTATGTCAGCTTTGATGGGCATGAATCAGTTAATATGCCAATCCGATTTGGAGTTCCACAGGGTTCAGTCTTGGGACCCTTACTGTTTCTAATATTTATTAATGACTTGCCGTCAGCCGTTAACGGATGTACTTGTATTTTATATGCTGACGACACGACACTACTTTATGATGAAGATGAGTCTGATGAATCTGAACATCTTTCATTAGCAAAAAATTGGTTTGTGGCTAATAGACTTCAATTGAATGAAAGCAAGACCGTCAAAATCACTTTCACCTCGGTCAAGCTTGCTCATAAGTCACAACCAGTTAAGCTTCTTGGGTTAACACTTGACTCGAGTCTTACCTGGTCTGCTCAAATTGAAGCCTTGTGCTCTGCGGTGTCTTCGCAAATTTATGCACTGCGGCAGCTTCGGCATTGCTTGCAAACCAAGGCCCTTCGTACTGTGTATTTTGGCACCATTCACTCACTTCTCACTTACGGCATTAGATTTTGGGGAAACTCGAGTGGGGCTTATAAAGTTTTCGCTCTTCAGAAATCTGCCGTGAGGATTGTCGGGAATGCTTCTTATGGTTCGCACTGCCTTGCACTGTTTAGGGGGTGCAGGATTTTACCGGTTCCTTGTCTGTACATTTATGAAATTGGTTCACAAAAATAGATCCAATTATAATTCGCACTATAATATTCATACCTACGGCACGAGGAATGCGGTGGATCTTGTGGCCCCTTTCTCTAGGCTTCGGACTACCCAGGCGAATAAACTAAATGTTGAGTATTACAATGTTTTTAATAGTTTTTATAGAGGTCTCGATCTCCAAAATAGGAGTCTTCGTGAATTTTGTAAATTCGCTAAGATGTTTTTATTGGAACATTGTTTTTATTCTATCGAAGATTTTTTAAAATTTGCGCCCAGAGACCGCCTTTGTTAATTTTATTTTTTAGTTGATGTTTTATTACCTTTAACCCAGTTTTAAATTATTGTTACTTTTCATTTATTAATTGTTTCAAATATTGTTTTATTCCTTTCATGATGACTGACTTGAAACATAATACATATGTACATGTTGTCAATAAACGTATATCTATCTATCTATTATTATTATTATTATTATTATTATTATTATTATTATTTTCCTTTTTGTGTCACCGGATTTACACCCGGCGTGTTTCAACGACAGTCGGCCTCAACAGCAAGACTTTCTAGAAATGACCTAACAATGTTTGTCGCATCCAGGATTACAGATTTTTGCATTAATCGGTAGGTTGACTCAGGAATATCAATGTCTTATTATTATTATTATCCTCTTTCTTCTCACTTGAATCAAGTGGTATTTCTTTTCTGGGATGACAGGTTGTACCAGGTCGTCTCAGAGTCTATTGCCTGAATTGAGGAAAGATCGCACAATATTACATGTTTTCAGGATGACAGACTTTTGTATGTTTGTATGGGTATTTGGGTGAAGACTTAGTTGTTCAAGGTGTGAGTTAAAGGCGTGTGGGGTGATGCCTGTGGTTGAAATGATGAACGGTATGGTTTCTACTTTTTTCTGTTTCCAAAGTGTCTGAATTTCTATGGCTAATTCAGTATACTTTGCTATTTTTTCTCTGTATTTTACTTGGATGTTGGGGTCGTTAGGAATTGATATGTCTATGAGATAGGTGATTTGCTCTTTTTTATTTTGGAAAACGATGTCCGGCCTGTTGCATTTTATTGTTTTGTCAGTACGGATTTCTACATCCCAATATAGTTTGTATTCGTTGGTGTCTATAATTGTGGTTGGGGTGTATTTGTAGTAGGGTGTTTCCTCTGTTATGAGTCCATATGTCTTTGCAAGGGCTTGGTGAATAATTTTTCCTGCCATGTTGTGTCTTTCGGTATATTCTGTGCCTGCTAAGACTTTGCATCCACTGGTTATATGGTCTATGGTTTCGTTAAATTGGTGACATTTTCTGCATTTATCGGTCTGTATGTTTGGGTCTCTTATTATATATTTTTGATAATTACGTGTAGATATGACCTGATCTTGTATTGCGATGAGAAAGCCTTCTGTTTCAGGGAAAAGTCTTCCTTCTGTAAGCCATTTATAAGAGAGTTTTTTTGATATGTGATTATGTTCTATGTTGTATCTATGTTTTCCATGCAGTTGTTTTGTTTTCCATGAAATAAGTTTTTCTGCAATATTTTGTGATGGAGTGTAAGTATCCAATGGGAGATTGGATGATGATAGATTAAGTGGTGTATAATTATTGTCAGCTTTGCAAACTGCTTGGTGAAGGGATGTTTGTTTATTTAGAAAGAATTTCCGGAGCTGTTGTATCTGTCTTGTATGTAATTCTTGAATATCTATCATACCTCTTCCTCCATCCTTTCTGCTAATTGATATTCTTTCTTTACATGAGCTGGGATGGTGTTTTCTGTGTCTGGTGAGCTCTGATCTAGTAAGGGTATGGATGCTTTCCAGATCTGTTTGGGTCCATTTGATTATGCCAAACGAGTATGTTAATATTGGGATTGCATATGTGTTTATGGCTTTGAAAATATTACGGGAATTGAGTGGTGTTTTCAATATTGCCAGTAATCTTTGTTTGTAACGTTCTTTTAATTCTATTTTTATATCGGCATGGTTTATCTTAGTGTTTTGTTGGAATCCGAGGTATTTGTATGTTTCGTTTTCTGTCATGTTGTCTAGGATTTCGTTGTTGAGGGTTTCTTTGTGTTCGCTTTCTTTCCATTTTCCTCTTTCGATATGTAGTGTTTTGCATTTACTTATACCGAATTCCATTTGTGTATCTGTTGTAAATGTTTCTATGATCTTAAGCAGTCCTTTAAGATGTGTTGTTGTTGGTGCGTATATTTTTATATCATCTATGTATAGTAGGTGGTTGATTTTATGTTGTACCATTTTTCGATATTTTATGTTAAAGCCATATTGGGAGTTATTTAGAGCGTTTGAGAGTGGGTTTAGGCACATACAGAACCACAAAGCACTTAGTGCGTCACCTTGGAAAATTCCTCGTCGAATGTATAGATCATCTGTCTGTATGGTTTCTAATTCTGAAGTTATGGTAATTTTCGTTCTCCAGGTTTTCATTATTTCCGTTAGGAATTGTTTGATTTTTGTGTCTATTTTATAGATGTCTAAGATTTTTGTTAACCAGCTATGGGGTATGGAGTCGAAAGCCTTTTTATTTATTATTATTATTATTATTATTATTATTATTATTATTATTATTATTATTATTATTATTATTATTATTATTATTATTATTATTATTATTATTATTATTATTATTATTATTATTATTATTATTATTATTCTGTTATCAGTTTGGGAAACGATACCATACCTCATAAAAGTAACACCAGAGAAAGAGCAGCACCCAAAATTTTAATTACGGGCAACAAAGATGACGAATCATTTCATTTAAGATCGGCAAACAGACAGAGAATGAAACACCTCCATTCTACAAATTGGGATCCACACACATCAGAAGAGGATTTACTCAAGTATTTAGAAGAGTTTGTTCCCGATATTAGTGTTCAAAAGTTGAACTCTCGCCAACCACTTAAATATGCTTCATTCAAGATAACAGTGCCTGTTCTTGAACTAGAAATAATTTTAATACCGGAAATATGGCCTACAGGAGTAATCATCAATCAGTTTTTTCAGCCAAGAAGAGTCATGTTCAATTCCGGGGAGCAGACGAATAAACAGTAAATATAGACAGCATCTTTCGGTTTTCCATATTAACGTAAATAGTCTCCAAAATAAGTTACATGCACTTTCAGTTTTCTTAACCGAACATCCATTTGATATCGTATGTTTTTCAGAACATTGGTTAGATAAGAATAACTTGGAATTAATCAAATTAAATGATTATAACTTCATTTCCGATTTTACTCGTTCTAGAAAGCAACATGGGGGAGTGGCAATATTTTCAAAATCGCATCTAATATGCAAGGCAGTTGATCTGAAGCAGTTTTCTGTTATCTACGATGCCGAGTTTTGTGGAGTAGAATTGAAAGACGCCATAATAATTGCTCTTTATAGATCGTCAAGTAAGATATACGCCATAGTTGTGAGACCAGCAATTACGTATGGGACAATAGTCTGGCATACCAAAGCAAGTCAGAACAGCACGAGGAACATCCTCGACAAAGTTCAAATGCTTGCCTGCGTGTGCATAACTGGAGCCATGCGAACGTGATCAACTAGTGCACTTGAAATCATTACAGATCTCATACCTCTACATCTGGTGATAGAAAGATCAGGCCAAAAGGCAATTCTTAGAACATCTAGGAAGGTTCAGGCAATGAGAGTATAAAAATAAGGGAGCCTGGTTCTCTGTAACAAAATACATCTCATCAGCGAATCTTCCCATTGACGAAATTATCAAGAAAGAAAGTAAGAGGAGAGACTGAGAAAGGGAATACACCACCCAAACTCGCAAAGAAAAAACCATCAGTGTGTGCATCACTGAAGCTGTGAGAACGTGTCCAACTAGGGCATTTGAGATTATTACAGACCTCACACCTGTACACCCTGTGATAGAAATATCAGCCCAAGAGACAATTCTTAGAATATCTAGAGAGGGTTCAGGCAATGAGAGTATTAAAAATCAGGGCGAATCTTCCCAGTGACGAAATGATCAAGAAATTAAGTATCGAAAAGAACTTCACTACGATGCTAAGTAAGAGGAGAGACTGGGATAGGGAATACACCACCTAAACCCTCAAAGACCAAACACCATTAGATAGTATACAGATGGTTCAAAAACCATCACAGGAGCTGACGCTGGAGTATTTGGGCCTGGCACCGTATACTCATTATTGTTAGGCTCCTGTCCGAGCATCTTTCACTCAGAAATACTTGCGATCAAAAGATGCGTGGGAATGAACCTAGAATAAAACTATCAGAAATATGACATATCGATTCATTCTGATAGTCAAGCAGCTATCAAAGCATTGAGCTCCCATGTCATTAACTCAAAGTTGGTATGGGAGTGCCGAAGAAAACCTTTGATGAACTAGGCAAGAATAACAGGGACTATTTAGTCTGGGTTCCTGGCCACTCGGGAATCACAGGAAATGAAAAGGCCAATACACTTGCCAGGAAAGGAGCACGAACGCCCTTTATTGGCCCGCAGCCTTTCTGTGGTGTAGGAAATTGCTCCTATAAGAAAGAGTTTAGGAAGAAGGAGGAAACTGAAAGAGAAGCACTCTGGCGGTGCCTTCCTGGGCTGGATCACTCCAAAATGTTCCTGAGTAACTTTGACACCGATGGATCCAAAACTTATTTGGATCTCAGTAACAGGACTCTGCCGTCTTAGGAAGCATCTAATGAGAATAGGTCTAGCAGAACTTGACGAGTGTAGATTCTGTGGGGAGGAGGAAGAAACTCCGGATCACCTACTTCTAGAATGCCTCGCCATTGTAAGCCAACGCAAGAAATGCTTCGGACAAGAAACTTGTAAGATTGAGGATCTAACCTCCTTAAAGCCGTCCCAAATACTAGAGTTCATTAAAACCCTGGAACTGGAAGGCGCTCTTTAGTAGTAGCGGGTCATATTTGATAGGGGGGAAGCACAATAAGCATTAAGGTTGCAGTGCATAGTAACCCCGTTATTAATCTAATCTAATCTAACCTAACTGCAATTATCAATTCATTCAATACTTGCTTATGGTTACCGGTGGATAACCCCATTTGGACGCAGAAGTCACTTTCTTATATCTCTGAACAGACTACCTAATATTTCGCAATTTTTTTGAATTGTCAATCGATATTTACTTCTATTTTAGTTAATTTTAAAAGAACTTGTTTCTGCAATATTGTTAATAAACGGAAATAAAAATTATAACAAAGTCTACTTGGTATATATTTTCAGATTTGTCGGATATACCGTTGGTATTTTAAGGATCATTCAGTATAATTTTTTAGCATATATGAATATCGTATTCTGACCGGTACCTACAACAAAAACATACGCTTGTGGACTTTATTATAGATTATTGTATTGATCAAATTAAAACAAAGTAACAATGATGGACTACAGACTCTTCTACTATTATGCTCCATGTGAACGACATTGCAGCATGTAAATAATATTCAAACCTACTAGTCAAGAAACACACAATACTACTATATCGCGTATTGCGTAGTAAAAATGTGCTTCACCTATTACGTCTAAACAAAGAACATTTACACCAAAATGTACTCGAGTTTTATTTTGTTCTAACAATGGGTATTTGATTAAACTTACGTCAATTACTGAATAAACTTTACACTAATTATCCTGTGGGATTAATTTTTTTATATTTTACACCATTAATACCAGGGGAGAAGCCCGGTGAGCCGGCCCCCTTCCGAGATTTTTTTACATGCAAATGACCGTACCTTCATATTCTTAGTAGATACTGGTACTGAGAAGTTTCTGCTGTTCGAGGAAATTATTTCTGCTACTGGTGCTTTTATAGCTGCTAGTATTTTCGATACTTTAGAAAAACTAAATATAAACTGCACATATCTATGTGGATAGGGACATTATGGAGCCGCTTTCCTGTAGCTACTTATGTACAGTATGTATTACATTAACAAATTTACTTATTATGTCTGGAAACAATAAGGAACGGACTCAAAAAATTTTGATCTACACGATGGGTCGCAAGACAAGATGCAGTTTCAGTGTTCATGGAACTGTATAAACCATTGGTGGTCGCTTTGGAGGCAATAGAGCAATGGACCCAGCGCAATACTTTCACTGAGGCATCTGTATTACTGGCCAGCATTACAAGTCCCAAATTTATGATCGCACTAGTGTGCCGAGAAAGAATATATGCCTACACACTGGCTTTAAGCAAGATTCTGGAAACAGTCGATTTAAACGTTTGTAAAGCATTAAAGATCAAGTTAAATAAATAAGGGACCTGGCAGTTGATAATTTTCAAAATATTTTTAATGAAGCTACTTTCGGAATACGATATTGAAATCAGAATATCTAGACTACCGTTAAGATAAACACAAAGATTTGTGATAAAAACCGATGCCGCTGCTGAGTATCTGAAAATAGCAAGTTTTATTCCGCTTTTAGAGGATAGGTTTTTAAAATATCGAAAAACCATTCAAGGGCTTGAATGCCCCTTTCCATATGATAATCAAGATTTTGATAATTTTTTGGAACATCACAGCTTCTACAAGAATGAGTTCCTTGAAGAGTTTTCCAACAAAACGATGTTAGAATCTGAATTTAAACTCTGGTATAAAAAATGCAAAAACATGAAACGGAAGGAAGATTTGAACAAAGTGGATTCCGAATGTGATACCAATAAATATATTCCGTAATATAAAAAGGCTTTTTCAATTTTTTTTAACTTTGTCTATTACAACCTCCACTTCTGAATGGTCATTATCAAAATATTTAAAAACATATCTACGTAGTACCAAGGGAGAGAGAGTAAATGGTTTGGCAGTTCTTTATGTGAACTACGATATTGATATTACCGTGGAGGAAATTCTGGACGAAATGGCAAACACAAAACGAAGACTTTTACTTTAATATTAGTGATTACTTACCACTTATCGTATAAGGTATCTATCTGTTTGTGTTTGTAGTATTAGTATGATATTATGTGTTACTTATTTTGATAGATTTTTTCTAATTAAAATGAAAGTGTTTAATTTTTTCAAATAATTACTTAGCCCCCTCACCCCCCCCGGAACAAAATTTCTGATTAATACTATACGACAAAAATTAACAAAAACCGGTCGCGAAGAAATTGGATAATGTGTAGTTCGGTAGTTCCTTCCGTATACACTTAAAAGTATTTCTGTGATCTGAAATTAATTTGAAAACAGAAACTTGAATATTAAAAAGTTCAGCACGTATAGATCTATGTTAAACAGTGTTTCAAACACTTTAGGTACCATGTACACACCGCTGTTAAACAGAATTTACATATTTATTTTCCTTATAATGGAAAGCGTTTTCCGGTCACTAAAAAAACTCTTTTTAAAATTAACTTTTCTTTTCTACGACCAAAACAATGTATTTTTGATTCATAATACAACCCTAAAAATAAATAATCTGTATATCGACCAGGTGTGGTAAATTTTAATTTTAAGTTATTTTTGTTGATGGTTTTCATACAAATAATGTTTTTAGATCGACGATAAGTTCGTATTTAGATTAAAATAACGATATATTTTGTGAAGAATATACAGGGTGATTCTTTCAGAGTTCCAATTTCGAATCAGACTATAACTTGACGAACTTATAATCAGAAAATTTGGGGTATGCGGTTTTCAGGTATTTAAAACCTCCTACCTACCACCTAACAGTTTTAATGATTAATATATAAAAATGACTTACCACTACACTGTCCTCCATTAGGGAATAAACCCTCCATACATTGACAAATTAATATTGGATTATTATTATTACCATTTGTCGGGAAATTATTTGATTTCTTTTCTTTTGGCTCTACACACACAGCGTTGTCCACACACTCATTATCATTTTGACATATATGGTTCGGTCCTGAATAAATATATAAATAAATTATTACACAAATTTGTCAATCCACTTATTTAGTTTTGTTCAGATTTAGAAAATATCAAAAATAAAAAGGGTGTTCCATTAACAACTATATTCGTATATTATTTCAAATGGAATATTTTCTCTTATAAAATATAGTTTGATTCCTATTGTTTCTTCATTGACAAAAATATAACACCAAATTTCTACCCACACTATCGCTACCTTTTACGACATTACACCCACACACTAACATAATGCCGAAATTTCTCCAGTCTCAAGATCAATACCGAAATCTTAAATAGGCTAAAAGAGTTCAAAGACCGTGATGTATTATTCATATCATTCCTAATTCTAACCGTATAAAGGGATGTAAGGTACGTTATCAGACATGCAAATACAGGAATCGGTATCATAAATTTGTTAACTGGCCTCTAGCTTCTTACATGAGAACACATTTTATTGAATTAGGACAAAAGGTGAAACTCTTTACAACTACTAACTGAAGCCGTTACTGGTTTAAAAAATTGTTAGAATCATAGTAAAGACTGGAGTCCGGTTCTGACCGATATTCTGCTATTAGTTGAAAATTTCAGCTCCAGATCAAACTAAGTATTTTTGTGGTATAAACTCAAAAATATTCTAATTAAAGGGTATAGTTACTTTCAAGTTAGTGTAAACTACGATTCAAAGTTTATTTCCTGTAAGTCGATTCATATAATATTTTAACTTGATGCATACATAACAAAGAGAAATATTCGAATTATCTACAAAAACTAGCCATTTACTTTGTGGTTCGTCAAGCAGTTAAGGTTCCACTTTTCCTTATTTCAAATGGGTACAGGGCCGAATCCAGATTTACCAAACATCTGAAATAATGGAAGCCCCTACCGAAAACCATACCAATCCACAAACCACCGTGCACAACCAAACCAGAAATTACTCATATGTCGTAAGCCAACCAGCCATGTCGAAATTTTCGTCAAAATATCAAGCAATCGTATTTAGCATCATCGATGACATTAAAATTCATTAGCCACAGGACCTTTAGTCAAACCAAAAAATATACTCACACAACAGACTATGTATGTATTTGACAAATGCAAATATAGTCGATGAATTTCTTCGTCAGCATGGAGCAATTACTATTAATAAGTCATCAATGCAAGTCGCCTCATTACTCTTTCTGAGCGTCTAGTCCTGTCCAACGCTTGCCCTTCAATACCAAACTCAATTTTAAAAAAGAGTGTAACCGATAACAACTTAACTGTCCCCTATATCCTTCTTATGAGTCAATATCCCAAATCCCGAATATTACCATATTTTGAGTTTTCGTAGACAAATCTACATATCTGCATATGACAACCTAGTTATCCCTGAATATATGCTTATCACCCATGAGAATACCCAATACCAATAACCAATATATAATATATATATATATATATATATATATATATAAGCTAATTTGATTATTTTTTTCTAGTTTTTTTGGACCTTACCTTCCATCATACAACTAATACCATAAAAACGGAATGGCACACAAAAGATACCTGGTCTTCGCGATATTTAAACTTTAAATCACAACACCCTCTAACACAAAAAAATCTGTTATTATTGGACTCGCAGATCGGTCAATAAACCTGTCCGACCCCGAATTCAGAGAGAATGCAATAATAAAAGCGAAAGATGCCCTTATACTCAACAACTATCCTACAAATTTGATAAATAAGATATCTAAAAAACGTTTACATATATTTTATAACCATAATAATACAAAAACTAATATCGACAATAAAACAAACCAATTCCTCACTTTGCCATACATACCAAATTCATCAGAAAACCTAAAAAAGACATTTTCACACCACTACATACATGTTGCTCATAAAGGGTACAACCTACTAAAAACCAATTACACCTATCTAAAAAGTTCAATCTCAAAGGAAAAAAGAGCAATATAGTCTATGAAATACCATGTAAAAACTGTCTACATCGGACAAACAAGTCAGTATTTGAAGAACAGAATAAATAGTCACAAATATGACAAACGAAACAAAACGGCACTCACTATCCATGTTTCAGAAAACCAACACGAATTTGATTTCCACAATACAAAAATTCTTCGAAGTGAAAACCACACAAAAAAACGCGAAGTTCTAGAAATGATAGAAATGCAAAGAAAAACCAGTTCCGTAAACTTAAAGGCTAACACAAAAAATCTTGGTAAAATTTATAATAGCATTATAAAAACTTAGAAATACAGAGAAACACGTGGCACATTCCAAGCATAATAAATTTATTACCCCTCCCTATATAAATATAAAATCCATTCCAATACCAGTCAACACAAAAACGACAAATTAAAACCTCGTTACGCCTGCTTTCATTATATAGAACAAATACTCGTATATTTAAATACAAATTTTCATCAATTACTGTTTTTAAAATGTTCGTTTTGTTTGGGTGTGAGTTATATTCTGTTATGTGATACGTCCTAAAAATCTATAAAGTATATTGAATAATAAAATGAACGTTCTGTCGAAGGTAAGATTTATTTGTTTTGCTTTTAAAATTCTTTTTGTAACTTGTACCATTTCTTTTAGTCTTAACAAAAATTTTATTTCTGATGAAGGTCATGGAAAGACCGAAACGTTAAATAAAATTGTATTAAGTACTGGTTAAATGTCTTTAAAAATGGTCCTTAATCCCAAGAATACAAAAAAACAAAATATAATTAAATAATAAAGACCAAGAACCAAAAAAAACAAAACTATGTATATATATATATATTTTTTTTTTATATAACGACTGAAAAATGCTATATAGGTGGGGATAACGGGGATTTCAGTCCAAAGAATCAACGCCAAGATCTTTTATTTACAAAATGCCGCCAAGCTTTCGTGTCCTTTTGACACTTCTTCAGGGCACTATAATACATATACAAATATAAATATGATTTAAAAATAGAGAAATAAATATAAGTACTTACATGTAAAATATTTTAAGTAAATTCAATATAAATAATCATTAAAAAATTTGTAAATGTAAAAATAAATATAATTATAATATACTTGATGTCATATTTCACATAAGACAAATCGATACATAATTTGTTTGTTCGTTACTTAGTTATTTTAATTTTTTTAGGTTACTTTATAATTATTTAATGAAGTTTGAATTTGAGGTTAGATTATAACCTTATAAAATGACTTTGACAGATAATTTGTTTTTGACGTTAATAGAAAAGGAAATAAGGTTAGATTATAACCTGTGAAAATGACTTTGACAAATAATTTATACCTTTATATACAATATGTCCCCCTAAGTCATATGGAAAACTTTTTATTATTAATTTTAGGAAAACAAGTTATTCTTCATAAAAAGTTCTGTATTATCTACACCCCAAAATACGGTTATCAAATATAAAATTTTTTAGTCGTATACGAGGTTTGTAAAAAAATATCAGTTTTACTCAAAAGTAAAGTAGTTTTAAATTTGACAATATCGAAAAATGTTTCCAAAAAAAGTTGATCAAAATTAAAAATTACGATTCAAGAAAGAATTTCAGAATTTGACATGAGAACCTGGAATCACTTAATGAAATAATTATTAACTCAGCCTCTGCATCAGTTAACAAAAAAAAACCATCAGAGACACATTACCTGTTCCATGGTGGAGCTCAGGCTGTTAGATAGCCATGAGAGATTCAAAAAGTGCATTATACAGATATAAAAGACATAAAACTGAGGAAAATCTTCAAAACTTTAAGCTATTGAATGAGGAAGCAAGGTGGACTGTTAAAAAACAAAAAGAGGCCTGGAAGGAGTATTTATCCACAATTAACAGATCCACCCCACTGACTAATCTCTGGAATAACATCAAAAGGATTAACGGATCAAATATAAATCCCGAGACTCCGTACAAAACATATAAAGGATTTACTTTTTCCTCACCTCATGAGATGACTATGGTTACTATGAGGAAAAGACCTAAGATTCAATTTACTCTGAAGAATTGAGAGCCATAAAATCGATGGAAAAGAGCAGACACCTTGAAATTATGATGAATCTGATGATCCAATTAATAACCCAATAATCTTAGAAAAGCTGGAATGCACTCTAACAGATTAAAAATTCATCCCCTGGGCCTGATGATATTCCTGGATCTGTTTTAAAAATACTTCCAATGAGATATTTTACTTGAAATTTTTAACAAAGTTTTTATTAGTGGTATTTTTTCTTCCCTCTGAAGGGAAGCAATGTGATCCCAGTCATAAAAGTCTTAAACCTTAAATATGAACCATCTCCCTGACTTGCAAAATACGAATTGCCACTTCAAAACTCACTTTTTAACAACACTTTCATTAATTATGAATAACTGTTATAATCAAAACTACATAATAAAACAGGTAAAAACAATATAATACTGAAAATAATACAAATTGATAGATTAATATACGCAAAAAATATTGCTTAGTCGGCATCGGATGTTTCTTCGAATGTTTTTTGGCTTTTCGCAAAGTTAGTGTCCGGGTGTAATGTCTTCATATGCAGAAAGTTAGCGAATGACGTTTTCGAACTTCGAGAAGGCCTTTTTAAAAACGAACTACACAATTGAGACGTTTATTAGGTAAATTTAACAATACAATCTGACATTTTTTTAGTACAACAATATTTATGTTTTATAATATGCTTATTGGACAAAATACTTTACTGCATAATATACAATATCCATTGACGTAACTAGCGTAATGAAGTTCAATGTAGTGTAAATTCTCCATCCCCTGGGGAAGTTTTGTAAGGGACGAACAAAACGTTGGTGTTCTCTTCGTTTTCCGTTGGTTTCGATTTTCTTTGGTCCCTTCTCTTGCGTCGTTTGTTCTTTAGCCTATAACAAAGATACATTAGAGGGACGCCTATATAGATGGGAGTTATCCAGAAATTGTCATGGACTAATGCTAACATCTCTTTCTCAATTGTCGAATACTTAGTTTCTGTCTCGTTTAGCGTTCTGGAGGCGAATGCTATGGGTTTATCGCTGCTCACTGGTTATTGGGAAGACAATGCTCCCATAGCATTATTGCTAGCGCCGGTGGTTAGATTGAAGGCTCTTGAAAAGTCCGGATACTGTAGAAGAGGTTCGTTCATCAAAAGGTTTTTGCATTTATTAAACATTCTTAAAATTCTGGATTATGTTTGATCTTGGCATCCTTCTTTCGACAAGCTGTTAGAGGTTTCGTTATTTTTTCGAAGTCCTTTATAAACTGCCTGTAGTATCCTAAGAGTTCTAGGAATCCTCTGATATCTTTAGCTGTTTCGGTGTTGGCTTTAATTTTGGTCGGGTTCGGTTTTATACCCTCTGAAGTGACGATATGTTCCGTGAAACGAACTTCTTTTCAGTCTGAGACATTGGTATATTTTGGTTAGATTAAATATGTGTTCCTGTAGAGATGTGTAAAACACGATAATATCGTCCATATAAACCAAACATATTTCGCCTTGGAGTCCTTTCAAGATATTATCCATTACCCGTTGGAATGTTGAGGGTGCGTCTTAAGCTTGAACGGCATTCTTACCTACTCGTAGTGTCCGTTCTCAACCCCAAAATCAGTTTTAGGAATATTTAGTGGAAACCGCTCGCCAAATCTAGGGTGGTAAAATATTGGCATCGGCCAAGTTTATCCAATATGTCCGTTATGTTGGGTATTGGATACCGGTCGTCGATGTTTTTTTAATTTACTTTGCGGTGGTCTACAACGATACGCCATTTAATTTTTCCTAAGACATCGGGTTTTCAGCGAGATTGTGAGGACTATTGAGATTGGTTCTTATATGGTATTTAACTTGATTCGTAAAACTAAGAGGTGTATCCGGTTTATGGAAGATATCTTAATATGTTCTGCAAAGGCGGAGGATCTGTTCTTTTCCTTCAATATAAAGGAAGTCCGTTTTGATCAGACGGTCTATGCTATTCTTCGTGCTTTGTACTGTTGTTATTATCATCGAAAATATGTGATATTCTTCGAGATTATTTTTCTTGCAAGCTATCGGTTCGGTAATAGCGAATTCTATTATTGGTTCAGAGGTAAAATTTGCAATTTATGTCCAAGCTAGTTGGTTTTGTGCGCTGAAAAGACTTTCTTTTATCACTGCACCTTGGATTTGTTGTCTTGGTATAAAAACAGTTCCTTGATTTCTTTAACTGGTAACCTGACTTGACTAATGGAGTTTGCTTCGAGTTGAATCGAGTAGAATTGCGTTTTCTTCGTTTCATAATATTTTATTGGGATGGTTGATTATTTCGTAGTAAGGATTGATTTAGGGAAATTTAATTGGGCGTGGAAGAGTTTTAAGTTATCGAGACCAATAAGGTTTCATGGAACTTGAATTAATAAAACTTTCATTTCTCGGGAGATTTGAAATATGGAAACGGAGGAATTGTGACACTGTGACAGTAAAAGGATCATAGTTAATAAAATTTTGGAAATAAGTGGAAGCTATTTTGGGGTTAAGGAATGATTTTGTAGAGCCTGTATCGATTAGGAGTTTTGAAGGATGGTCCGAAATTTCGATATACGGAAAAGAAATGTTGCTTTGCTATGTTCTTGCTTCTGTCATTGGTTCTATGGGAAAATGTTCTTCATACGAAAAGTCTTGTACCTCGGCGAGTGATAAATCTTCTAGTGGTTGTTCTATTTCGTAAAAGTCTTCTTCGTTGTTGTTTTGTACTATTTTATACAATTCTTCGACGGTAAACTTCAGCTGAGATTGTTGAGGTTCTTGATGTTAATTGGACGGTCTGTTCTTATTTGTGGCCGCTCCCGGCATACTCATGGGGATTGGTCTTGGTTGTTGTGATATCCCTGGTCTGTAGGAACAGAAGTTCGGTTCGTTAGGTGCCCTAAATGGTTGTCTTGTTTCGAGTTTTGGTTGATTGAACGTGGGTCTTTGGAAGTTTTGGAATGATTATTTTAGCGGAAATTTGCTGTTTATTTGTCTCATTGGTTACCATCGAGGGTTGGAGAACGTCGGTTGTTGGTATTTTTTGTTGAAAAACTAGAGGTCGTTGAGAAGAGGTTGGTTGTTTATAGGTCGAAAAGTTGTTTGTGGATCGTCGTGGAGTTGAAGATTGAGGCAAGTTATTATCCCTTTGCAAATTTCGGATGTTGTTTTCTTCTTGAATATATTGAATTGCAGTTGCTAGGTTATTCAGCCGCATTGCCCTTATAGTTGAGCCCAAAGGTTCTCGTAAACCTGCTAGGAATGTAGTTAATGCTTGTTTTGTCTAAATAATTCGATTTTGCTTATCTAGATATCTAGATGTTCGTGGCCATATCGCATGTCCAACCTCTTCTTCAGCTGCTCGAAGTCATCAGTTTCTTACAAAGATCTCGTTTGTAGTACATGTAAGGCATCTCCACGAAGCGCGATAGTTAAGTTCACTGCATTCTCCCTATCGGACCAATTATTCACTCTAGCGGCTGCTTCAAACTGTTTTACATAATTGGTCCACGACATTTTTCCGTCGAACGTTGGGGCCTTGACTCGGGTGAAACTGCAAATGTCTTTCACCTTGGAAAGTATTTCTGACATGCAAGAGGTTTTATTTGTTCGGTCTTCTTTACTTCTGATGGTGTGTCTCGTGCTCTTGAATCTGTTATCTTTCTCTCTAACTACTTAATTTTTTCGTCCATCGTTGTCAGATTATTATCCTTATCAGATTTTAGAGACAAAATTTCATTTTCAACGTCAGCGGTAATGTCGTTTTTCATTAATAAGATATCTGCAGATATATCGTTATTCATAGTAGAAATGTTCTCGTCCATGTTAGCAGAAATATCGTTTTCATAGTGGTAATCTTCTCTTTCATATTAGCAGAAATATCAGCAGTCATTGACGAGATTAAGGTGGAAGCCTCGTCATTGAATAAAAATGTTGCTGGATCAATACCGAGAACGAGAACTATGCGAGGAAATTTTGGAAACAGAGCTGAATAAAACGGCAACAAAATCTGAAAAGAAGGACTGGCATAAGAAAGACACAACGATCATAGTTCAGGGACTGTCTGATAAACATTTGGACATTGTCAAAGACTGCAAAAGTGCAAAACAAGAAGTTGAAGCTTTAAAAGCTGTATTTGCCAGGTCGAGCTCTTTTACCAAATTATCAACTTGGAGAAGGCTCATAAATCTGGTCAGAATCTGGGGAAAAATTAGAAGACCATTTTGGGAAGTTTGAGTCAGTCATCCCAGAGCTGAAAGAACATGGAACTGTTTTAGTTGAAAATCATTTGTTTTTGACATTACCATCAAAATATGGCACAATCGTAACAGCTTTAGAAACAGCTGATAAGTTGACCATGGATTTTACAAAAGCAAGATTACTAGGTGAAGAACTAAAATTACTGTCACAAGAGTGTCAAAAATATGATAGTGAGACAAGTTTCAAGGTAACTGATATAATAGAAGATGCTACAGATGTGGATGTACAGATCATTTCATTGGTAAATATCCATAAAATACTAGAGGCCGAGGTAGAGGAACAGGATATCGAGATATGAGAGGTAGAGGATACAGTCAATATAATCGGCAGCAGGCAAATAATGCTGATGAGAAACAAAATAAAACTGAAATACAGTTGTACGCATCTAATTTATGTGATGTCAAAGACAAGTTATACTTTGTCTTTGATTCAGGAACGAGTAACCACTTTGTGAAAGAAGATATTGAGAAAAAGATGACAGAAATAATATCTCTACCGGAGTATGTAACAATCCAGATCGCAAATGGTGAAAATTTGGAAATTGATAAGGAAGTAACTTTGAAGTTTGAATGCCAAAGACAAAAGGTGTCTGTTGAAGCCTTAATAGTGCCTAATATGTAGCGTAATCATTGAAAATGACAGAAAAGGGATGCAAAATAATCATGGAGATGCATAAAATGGAGATAAAAGGAGAACATTTCCTTCTGAAATGTGAATACTCAAAAGGATTGTTGCTGACAAAGTTGTGAATGAGGAAACACCTGTAAATAAGAGTAAATATGGTACAATTGCAAGTAATCTGTGGCAAAGAAGACTAGGCCATCCCAGTAGAGACGTTTTAACATAGCTTGGCTTACAAAATTTGGACAAAGTGTGTTCAACATGTATCGAAGGCAAATGTACCAGTTTACCATTCAAAGAGTCTGAGTGGTAAACCAAAAATATTGTTGATTTAATACATAGTGATATGTGTGGACCATTTAATCCAGTAGCTTTTGATGGGTCGAAATATTTTCAAACAATAATTGATGACTACTCACATTTTAGTGTTGTTAAAACATTAAAAACAAAGGACGAGGCCGATCAGAATCTAATAGATTATCTAAAAGAAATTTAAAGACAAAAGGATGTCAAAGTTAAAGCTATGAGACTCGACAATGGTGGAGAAAATATTTCAAACGATTTCAAATCATATTGACTGAAAACAGGAATAATTTTAGGATACACAATCTCTTACACTCTACAAGAATTATAGTCCGAAGCACTAAGTGTTCAGTGTATGGACTGAATCGATTAACTACCAAAAGTCTATCTAAAGGTCAAATACCTGCAAAAAATGTTCATGGAAAGAGTGACTTGGGTAAAATAAAAGTATTTGGAAGTCGTGCATGGTACACAAACAAAACAAACTAGACAAAAGAGCGAAAATAGGGGTATTCGTAGGATATTGTGGTGGAGGGTATCGACTATCACTTCCAGAAAAACGAATAGTGATAAGATCTAGGGATGTACGAGTATATGAAAGCATCATGGAATATAAAATGAATTTCCCGAGGAATACAAAGAAAGTATACATAAGAACGAGGGAGAAAATGAGGACTTATAGAATTTTGAAGGGTTTTCACGTATGAGTGATGAAAATGGAGAACATGTGTCTTACAATGAACGAGAATCTACTGTGACAAGATCCGGTAGAACTGTGAGAGTACCTCAAAATTTGGAAGATTATGAAACATACATAGCCTACTGTTTGCTGACCAAAGTAGACCAGAACCCAAAAAAGCAAGTACAATATCAGATTGGCAGCAAGCAAAAGGTAAATAGTTAATCTATCACGAAAAAGTAGAAATCTGCAAAACTGCCAGTGGGTCAGAGTTCTACCGACACTAGATAGCTATTCAAAACTAAAGAAGATGGAACAAAGAAAGCCCTATTGGCTGCAAAAGGTTTTGAAGTGCCTTATAACACTATAGATGAATATAGCTATGCTCCAGCCTGTAGATTTCCAACAATACGAGCCCTTTTATCAGTTTCAGTATAAAAAGGGTGGAATATACATCAAATCGATGCACCAACATAATTTTTGAATGGGATTATGGACACTGAAGTTTTCATAAAGACACCGGAAGGTTTAAAAACAGATTCAAAATATCTGATACTTAATCGAGCGGTATATGGATTGAGAAATGCTCCGAAGTGTTGGAACATCAAATTCAACAAAGTAATGAAACAACTACATTTTAAACGTTGTGATTACTACTATTGTTTGTACACAAAATATGATGTTTATCTGGTATTATTTGTGGATGATGGGCTGATTACAGGATCAGAAAACCAAGTTGAAGAACTACTAACAGACTTGCGAAATGAATTTGAAATTAAAGAGATGACAGAAGTAAAAAATTTTCTGGGTATGGAATTTAGTAAAAGTTCTCTTCTTGTGACGCAGTAGCTTCGTTCTGGTTTGGAGAGGACTTTACTGATATATTCCAGCACTCTTTCTTGCCCTCCTTGGATCTGTGAGAGCACTCCTCCAATTCCTACGTTGCTTGCGTCAGTGTCAACAATAAAGTCTCCCTCTAGTAAATGGTATCCTAATATCGGCGCCGTGGTTAAATTCCACGTCAAGGTCTCAAAAGCCGCTTGACAGTCTTCATCCTATTGGAAATCTCTTGCTTCTCCTGTAAGTCGAGTTAGAGGCTTGGCAATATCTCCAAACTTCCTGATAAATCTTCTATAATATGTGCAAAGTCCAAGGAAACTCCTAATTTGATGTTTGTCGGTTGGTTGCGGCCATTGCTGAATGTAAGCAATTTTCTCTGGATCCACCGCCACTCCTTCATTTCTCACTATATGACCTAGATAGTTGACTCGGTTTTGGAACAGCTGACATTTCTTCGGGTTTAACATAAGCTGGGCAGCTTGGAGTCGTTTGATTACGTGTTCCAAATTTTTCAGGTGTTCGTCTTCCCCAGTACTACGATGTCGTCCAAATAGACCAGGCATGTCTTCCAAGACAAACCTCTCAAGAAATTTTCCATGAGTCTTTCAAATGCCGTAGGCGCATTACAGAGTCCGAATGGTTTGACGTTAATTTGCCACAATACAGAGCCGGTGGTAAAAGCAGTCTTCTCTTTGTCTTTTGGGTCCATTTCTACTTGCCAATAACCAGACTTCAGGTCCAAGGTGGAAAACAGTTTGCTGCCGGCCAAAAGTCTAGCGTATCGTCGATTCGAGGCAGAGGATAGCTGTCTTTCTTCGTCACGCTGTTTAGCTGGCGCTAGTCCACGCAGAATCTCGTAGTTCCATCCTTTTTCTTGACGAGCACCACTCGAGACACCCATGGACTAGTAGATGGTTCTATTACTTTCTCTTCTTACATTTCTCTAACTATTCTTTCAGCTTCCTTTCTCTTCGCTCGTGGTAGTCTTCGAGCTGATTGCCTAATTGGCTTGACATCACCAGTATCGATTTTGTGTTTGACGGCTGATGTTCTACCAGTCTTTCCCCATTTTGGTACGAATAGGTCTCGATACTGCAAGAGAAATTCTCTCATTTTCTTTTTTTCAGCTCGATTCAATGATAGAGCAGCTACTGATAACATTTGTTCGAATCTGGCATTAGAATTGTCAGTGGTCGTTGTTTGACGAACTATAGACGTCACTGGTACGAAGGAACCAATCTTGGTTTCCTTCTTGATATTAATTGGGTAATCGTTTACGTTTATCAATCGTACTGGGATCTCCTTAACCGACGTAACTAATCTTTTTCCAATTAGTACTCCTTTGCCAACTTCTTCATCGTGGTTCCATGGCTCCATCATAACCGGTGTACCTTCCTCCATGATTACCTGTAGCTGCGCTACTATCATGGTTTCGCTTCGTGCAGGTAGAACGGTATCTTCCTGTACAGCTGCCACCACCGTGCTGCCTTCATATGGATGAAGGAATACCTCCTCGGAACCAACTTTAATGGTTCTGTTTTTAAAGTCCAGTTGGAAACCATGTAGATTCATTACGTCCATTCCCAGAATCACGTCCTCTTCAATGTCAGCTACGATTACCATATGCGTGCACTTTTCTGCGCCAATTCCCAATTGGATTTATGTCTCCCCGTGAACATTGGCACTCTCACCTGTGGCGGTCCGCAGTCAGAGTCTCGTTGGCAAAAGCTTCTTCGTCGAATTTATTATCTCTGGCCGTATAATGGTTCTAGTTGCTCCAGTGTCTACCAGCAGAGTATATTTCTTGCCATTCACTTTGCCATCTTCATATACACTGTCGTTGCGACATCTGAGATAAGCTATCAGTATGAGAGGGTCTTGGGAACGATCATGGGTCTGTGCTTCCCCTTCGTAGCCGACCCGTTCTAGTTTTCCTGTGACTGGGGTTTTTGGTTTGCAGGTGTTCTGGGGCGCTTACATTAACTGCGTACATGCCCTAGCTCGCTACAATTCCAGTATCTGATCTTTCTCGGCTTCTTGTCCATTATACTTTTGATCAAGCTGACGATCTGGTCAAACCTATCCTCGTTGCCTTCCTCTCGGATGGTCCTAACTTGATTATAACCCGAAGAATTCGTTGCTGCTTCATATTCAAGAGCAGCTGTCAATGTGTCAACTAATGTTTTGGTATGGGCTAAACTAAGCGTCCTCTGGCCCAGACATTCCATCATGTTTTCTGGTGCTGATGAATAAGCGAATCGAACTAATCAGGCAATGTCCACTTCATACTCTTGTAGGACTTCGTCACGTTTCTGCCTTCGGTTCTTCAGCTGGGATTGGTACAAATGTTCTAGATGTTCGAGTCCATATCGCATGTCCAACCTCTTCTTCAGCTGCTTGAAGTCATCCGTTTCTTCCAGAGGTATCGTCTGAAGTACATCTAAGGCATCTCCCCTAAGCGCGATAGTTAAGTTCACTGTTTCCTCCTTATCGGACCAATTATTCACTCTAGCGGCTGCTTCAAACTGTTTCACATAATTGGTCCACGACATTTTTCCACCAAACGTTGGGGCTTTAACTCGGGTAAAACTGCCAATGTCTTCTAACTTAGGGCGTGTTTCTGGCTTGCAAGGTTTTGTTTGCTTGGTCTTCTTTTCTTCTGCTGACGTGTCTTGAGTTCTTAAATCTCTCATCTTTCTTTCTAACTTCTTGATTTTCTCGTCCATGTGATTTTCTTTTGTTGTCATCTTCCTCTCAATATCAGTTTTTATTTTCTCGTCCATCCGATTTTCCATCGTTGTCATCTTATTCTCGATATCCGATTTGAAAGTCGAAATTGTATTTTCTACGTCAGCAGCAATCTCATTTTTCAACGATAAGATATCGGCAGAAATCTTGTCCATGTTAGCAGAAATATCGATCTTCACATTAGTTGAAATCTTCTGTTCCATGGCAAAAATATCGTTCTTTACATTAGTTGAAATATTTTCTACCATGGCAGATATATCGTTCTTCACATTAGTTGAAATATTTTCTTCCATGGCAGAAATTGACGAGATTAAGGTGGAAGCCTCGTCATTGAATGAACATGTTTCTGGATCCAAGCCGTCACTTTCCAGTGCCATTTTTAGTCTTTCTATTAATTCACTGTTCTTACCGGACGTTTCCAATTCTGCCTTTAGCTCTGTCACTTTCAGGTCACTTAGTCTCTTGGCCATTTTGATGTAGCTATTTATTTATATTACCCCACACCTGACACCGATGTAAGGTTTTTCTTATTTATTTAAAACAGTTTATGTTGACGGGTGGGATAAATTAATACACACGGTAGGTTCACTTACTTAATTTATTTACTCACTAAACTGTTCACTAATTTATATTATACACACAGTATATTTAGTACACTATTACACAGTAATTAATATAAACACTTCACTTCTGTTTACTTGTTCACTTGCTCATTTTACGAGATCACTTTATAAACTGACTCTACGGCAAGTAAGTAGTCTCTTTATATACTAGTCGGTCTTCTGGAATATTTTTTTTTCGGGATATTTCTCGAATGCCGGCTCACTCCTTAAAAGATCTTTGGAGAACATGTCTATAAAAACTGTCACAAAAAAATCCCAATAGACCTTCCCAGGAATCGGCGCGCTCACCATTTTTTTAACACCTGTTAGCATAAGGTTACAGGACCGTACTTAGTATCTACTTCGGTGTGCGAGTTCGTAACAATATCATATTCTGGCATGTTATATGAATCTAAATCACATACCATATAAGTTTCTGTGAATTCACAATTCAATTGAGTTAACACTAATAACATTTCATCATAATTTTTTTGGGGTACTCGTTATCATTAAATAAACTACTCTGCAGCTATCAAATAATAAACTGAAAACATTTTCTGCGCATAATGTTTTAACACAAAACGAGGATTCAGCGATCGCCGTCGAACATTTAATTTGCATTGAAACAACAGAATGGAACACGTTTAGACAAAAACGTTTTTGACTAAAACAGTTTTGCTCTTTCTGAGTGCGGGACCGGCCTAACAGTTTCACAAAATTCAGCTTCAACCACACAACTTGTATACAAAACATTCTATAAGTCATTATAATTGGTGGGTATTTTATAATGTCTAATACGCAATAAAAAAATAATTTCTAATCAAGAAATTCTAAATGCAAAAAATTATTACCTTTAATTACTGCCTTACATATTCCATTCAAAGGATGACTATTGTCTCCACATAAGCAGTATTGGCGTAAGCACGTTGTTCCTTTGATTAATGTACAGTTGTTTTGATTTGTACATGGTTTTCCACCTACTGTAAAAATAAAAAAAAAATTTACTTAGCATTTGCCTATCTTAGCGAGCAAAATAATATCAATTCCTCAGACTCAAAGATGTAGCAGGTAGTTACTGAAACTGGCATCAAATCTGGGACCCTAAAATTTTCTATACAATTCTTTTACCGCTAATAGGAACGTCCCAAAATTGATTTATCGTTCCTCTGAATAACAGCAAAAAAGTCCATTTGAGTGAGAAATAAACTGCGCACCAAAATTAATGTATAATTTTAAAATTCGTGGTAGGGAAAACATACCATTTATTGAACAGTTGAGCTTATTTTTTAATTTCAAGTCACTGTTTTTGGAGTATTTTTTAATGAGCATTATTCTGTTAGTACATAATTATATCCTAATATTAGGAATTTTAAAAAACCTGAAAGGTTCCAAAAAGTTAGTTATTAGATAAAAAATACAATTACTGGACACACCATTTTCGTTTATTGGACATAGGCAAAGTAATGATTAAAAACAAATAAAAAATGGAAATCGGTGTTCAAAAACATTTATTAACTTAAAACTATAATCACTTATATTTATTCATTTCATTTTGGTACATATTAAATCGTTCTTCGAAGTCCATGTCGTTATTTTCAGATGACATCTGTCCCAGTTTGGTTCCATAGTCTTCGAAATCTCATTCACTCCCTATTTTTGGTTCCTCACACATTTTCAGTTTTCATTTGATTATCTATTTCGATTCATTCTTCACTTTCTACTTCTCCCGACGGGTTTTCACACATTTTGCTGTTGATTTCACCTTGCTTATCTATCTACTTCATTACCTTCACTAGTTTCTACTTTTTTCGGATCATCGCACAAATTGCGGTCATTTTGTTTAATTCCTTTCTTATTTTCTTTTTCTTTTGGTTCTTGATCAGCGTTATCTTCTTTGCTTAACACACAAATAAATACAATATCAGACTCTTCTCTTACAGAGAGAATTGGATTTGCACCGCATGTGGCCTTATGACCAGGATCTTTTATTTTAAATTCCAGCGTTGATTTGAGTACACCGTATTTGCGTGCCGCATTTCTATAACGAAGATGTTGTTATTGTTTATTTCATTTATCGCAGCTTCCATTGATTCTGCATTATATTCATTTTTCTTGGGCATGACTAAAAATTAGACACATAAAAATACTTTCAGTTATAGGACAGATTGTAACCGGTTATTATACAACCGTCCAATAACTAGATACACTGTGAATACGGACACCAAAATCGATGTGCCGGAAACAGAGAAGACGCACTAATATTTCACACAAAAATTGTACTAACATTGCAAAATGTAGTTATTGGACAGGTGTCTACTGAAAATAATCATATTTCAAGTTAGTTATTGAACACACCCCTAAAACATAAAACCAACTTAAATATATTGATTTGAACTTTAAAAATACTTTGCTTTACTGCACCAGTACCTTGTTTATATTTATGCGGTCCACTTTAGTAAAATTCCTCCACTATAACACTAAAATTCACGTAAAATTTCTTATAGGCTGAAGAAAACAGTCTTTCTTGTGCATGACTAAATAATTTCACATTTGATAGACAACGTGTTCCGTGACTTGATGCAAAAAATTTGGGAGTGAGTAGATAACGTGAAAATAATGCTGTGGCATAAAAAAATTCTTATATGACCCCTCGCTTCTGAGTTATAGGCCTTTAAAGTTGCGAAATCAGAACTTTATTCAAGTATATTTTCTAAATTATATATTGGAACATTGTGAATTTTTAATGGATGATTACGTATGTCTATGTAGTGTGTTTGGCTGAATAAATATTTCTACACTACTATCTGAAGACCAGGGGCGGCTCATGCCCAATGGTTAACAATCCGTAACTTTTTCAGGGACAACCTGTACAATCTAAGGAAAGCAAAAATGAATTTTTCAATCGATTTTTTAACAAAAAGGTACTCTTTATTTAGCTCGATAAAATTTATGGTTTAGGAGATATGTAGATTCTGAAGAAAATTATCATAAATTGTAATTATTTATTGATAATACTTACATGATGTATTAAAATACAATCAAACATTTCTTGGAGAACTAATGAATAAATAAATAAACATTATTTGTACTACATACTATCGAAGATCATATTACTGGCATAAGGAAAAACTTGGAAGAGACTAATAATTATTTTTCATCTAGTAGGCTACTGTTAAATAAGCTACTACATGAGATTCAATTAAAAATTGCAAGCCACTTAATTTGTAAATGTCAGTTTGATCTCAATCTTTTCAAAACCTGTCATCAATAATTATCACATCGAATTTAAAGTTTCAATATGGTAGAATTTACCTTTAGTGAATATGCCGACATGCATTTGATGTATGGTTTTGCTTCTGGTAACTCGTCAGAAACCAGAAGGTTGTATACTGAACGCTTTCCGGGCAGAATTATACCCGACTGTAGAACTTTTGTTAGGGTTGATCGCAGCTTACGGGAAACAGGTTTGTCTACATAGATTAAGTGAACTAGTTTCCATAATTTTTTATAAAATGATATTTTAGAAAGTTTCTACCAAAAAAAGGTGGCGAAGGTCAACTATACGAACACCAGCTTTACAGCAAAATGCATTAGATGCAGTTGATGCTGATCCCACAACTAGCGTACGCAAAATGTCACTACAATTTAACGTATCAACGGCAACAATTCATAGGATTCTCCAGGGGCAACTTCACCTACTGACTCCTGAATTTTTTGCTTCAAAAGTCTCGGAACACGTTGTTATATTGATACTACTACTAATAGTACAATGGCTACGTCTCAACAATACATGGTGAACGATTGAATACAGAATTCTTGTTCTCAGTTGAAATTATTGGGATGTCCAATAGCTCGCAGGTGTGTTCAACAACTGATCCACATTGCAAAATCTTGTGTCAATGTTCTCGGCCACTTTTTGTAACATATCTTGTTAGCATGACACAGCCTTCGGAGTGTATACAAGTGACCAATTTTATGATGGGATATTGTTCAAACTAAAAAAAAACATGGAAGAAATAAGAGAGCTGAAAGAGGAAAATAATTGGCTGAAACAAATGATAAAAACACAAGAAAGAAGAATCGAAATGATGGAACGAGAGACAAAAAGAAACAATATAATTATACAGGGAATAGAAGATAGTGAAGAGGAACGATCTGGAGACACAAAAATAAAAATCGAAGGAATTTTATAAGAAGCAGGAATAGAATAGAACTTAAAAAGCGAAGTAAACGATCTACGAAGATTAGGAGAATTCAATAGTAGAACTTAGAGACCAATTATTATAAAGCTCAACCAATGGGAAAAGAAGCAGGAAATAATGAAAAAAAAGAAAAACCTAAAAGGTACAAACATTTGGCTAAATGATGATTTGCCAAAAAGAGTACAGGAAGACCGGAAATACATGATGCAGTTTATGAAAAGAGCAAGGGAAAATGGAAGTAGAGCATATTTTAAATATGATAAATTGATAATAGATGAAAATGTTCATGACAAGTATAGTTTCCAGGAGGGCCAAGAAGAGATAGAAAAGGCAGAGACAAATAAGCCTAAAAGGAAAGTAAACGTAACATCACCGGAGGCAGGAGAAAGCGAGGAGAAAATAACCAAAATGCTTAGAAGAGAAGAAAAAAACTAGAAGAAGAGGGACAACTGGAAGAAGAATATGGAGACGAAAGAGGCAATGAAGAGGAACGGAAAAATAGAGAACAGAAGGAAGCTAGGGTTAGTTTTAGAATTAGAAGTAACTTTAAGATTAGTAATAGTAAATTAATGATAACAAATTGTAGTAAAGGAATAAATGTAGATAATAGGATTAGGATAGATAAAGGAAATAACAAAAAAGAAGATAATATAAGTATAAATGAAAAAGGTAGGGAGATATATAATAATAATTGTAATTATATGTTTCAAAAAAGGGTACAAGACAAAGGTAGGGAAAACACTAATGATAAACCAGGCGATAAAAAAAGTAAATATCGATCAAAAAGGGGAAAGAAAAAAAGGTACGACGGACTAAAGAAATTAAAATAAGTACTTGGAACGTGAGGACAATGCTAGAACCAGGAAAGATGGAGGAAATTGCATGGGAATTGGAAAAATATGATATTGATGTAGCAGCGCTGCAGGAAATAAGATGGAGGGGGAAAAGAAGTATTGAAAAAAAGAAATATCAATTATTTTACTCGGGAAGAGAACAGCAAGGACAATATGGAGTAGCATTTATAGTAAGAGAAAAAATAAAAGGAAATGTAATGGAGTTTAGACCAATCGATGAGAGAATGGCCTATACAAGAATTGAGGCGAGACCCTTCAATCTGTCAATAATAAATGTTTATGCACCCACAGAGGTGGCAGAAGATGACGAAAAGGAGGTCTTCTATGAAAAGGTAGAAGAAGAAATATTAAAAACAATGGACACAGAATTTGTAATCTGGCAGTAAAAATGAACATGATTATTTGCAGTACGATGTTCCAACACACCAAATGGCATAAAGTTACGTGGAGATTACCTGATTTCCAAACTAATAAACAAATTGATCACATATTGATAACAAAAAGAAAACGGTCGACAATGAAAGATGTCAGAACATATAGAGGAACGTGTGCTGATACGGATCATTACATGGTTGCAGGTACTACGCTACAAGAGATAAATATTAAAAATAAAAATAAAATATGCAACAAAAAATGGGACATAAGAAAACTAGAACAGACAGAAACAATAAACGAGTACAGATAAAGTATAGAAGAAAAATTCATTAATGAGGCAGAAGAAACTAGTGGAATTCAAGCAGGATGGAAAAGGATAGAAAAATGTATAAATACAGCTGCAAACAAAAAAATAGGAACGGTGGTAAACAGAGAACAGAAGGAATGGCTCTATGAAAAATGCAAAGAAATGATTGAAATGAGAAAAGAAGCATGGGTAACATGGGAACAGAAATGAAGAAAGAGAAACTTATGAAAAACTAAGAAAAGAAACAAAGAAAATAATAAAACAAGCTAAGAGAAAAACAATTGAAAACAGAATTAGTGAAATAGAAAGGGCAAGTTATGCAAGGAACGGGAAAGCTTTTTATCAAAAAATAAATGCACAGACCCGAACATATAAAAACAAAGCAACAGGAATAAAAAACAAAGAGGGAAGAATAGTTAATGAAGATACGGAATATAAAGAGACATGGATGGAATATTTTAGGGAATTACTAACAGAAACAGAAGTAAGAGAGGAGGCTGATATAGAAGCAAAGAACAAACAAGATGGAATCGAGAGCCCAACGAAGGAAGACATTATAGCAATTGATATATAAAATATGGGAAGAAGAAGAGATGCCAGAAGAATGGAAGGTGGGGCAAATAGTAACAATACACAAGAAGGGAGACCAACAAGCTTGTGAAAACTTCAGAGGAAAAACGCTACTGACGCAGGTTACAGAGGTGGAGAATATCAGTACGGATTTACAAAGAAAAGGTCAACTACAGACGCGATACATATACTGAAACAAAATTTTGGAAAAGTCCAACGAATATAACATAGACATTGAGATACTATTCATTGACTTCCAAAGAGCATTTGACTCAATAATATATATATTTATATATATATATATATATATATATATATATATATATATATATATATATATTTAGTTAACATACAAGGCGGACTCCTCCCATGTTAAATCTGAGGTATAAGTGAGCACCGCGGTAGTATGGACTCCGATATACGGAGTCCAGTTTACCAAGTCCTAAAAAAAGCATCAGCTACCTTATATTTATGTCTAGATTGATTTGGCATAGTTTTTAGAAGGAGCTAATTTTGGCCGTTTTCGTGAATTTGTATATTTTTGTAGTGCGCGTGTATATTTCTAGATGGCGATATGTTGAAAACTTGATATACATTTTATGTTATATTTCTAGGTCAAAGTAGGATCCGATAACTTTGGCACCGCTGCAGTTGAGTACTCCATCACTGTAGCGGTTAGAGTGAACTCCTTCTAGTATTATTTTACTAAATTGGTAAAGAGTTACATCATCGGTTATTTCTCGTTACAGTTAAAGTAGTCTTCAAGAAAATCAAAGCTATGAGTCTATTTTTAAAAGTATATTTAGGAATGAGTTACGTATACCATGCAAGGGCTCTCAAGTAATTTGACATTTTAATCGATTCAGAAACGGGAGCTTTGGAGTTGGCTATTTTTTGTTTTAGATATGAATGCAAATTATAATTACATTCATAAATTTTGAATCTTGAAAGTCATTTTAATAAAAATATTCAAAACGTTTCAATTACCTTGTAGATCTTATTGACTCGAGGCTATAACAATTTTTATTATATTGGAAATAGAAAGTGTAAAATTAATAATGTACTTTTTCGGCTTATAATTTTACTGGTTTGATACGTAAGTTTGTCTTGACTTTAAAAATGGTTGCGTAATCACGATGTTTATTTTGTTTTTTTCATTGCCTTTTTGGTTTGAGTTCAATTTGACATATAGAATTTTATTTTTTTTCCATATTTTTATAGATTATATCTACCGGCTTTAATTTTGTGGCAAGATAGACTGAATGAATATAACCAAATATTCCGTTAATTACATATAGAGACTGTTAGATGATACCAAAGAAGAGGGACAATTACCTAAGCTGAAGCCTGCGGATATCCTAAAACTTCTCTAGGAAATGGGTCTAAAGGAAATACTCTAGTTCCTCAGACTGTCCTCAGCAATTAAGTAGAAAAAAGGGGGCACAATAGATCTCTTAGGTCTCAGTGAATGTCACCCCAGTAAACATTCATACATAGACGATACCAAAAATTATTTACTAAATATATCTAGTTTGTGTCCAAACTGAGCTAGAGTTTTTTCCAATTCGAACTTTTATTTCTTGTACACATGCGATGTAAACAACAAAATTCTTTAATGGGATTTTCGTTTTTTTTATGCTAGCAATTTAAGTTGGAATCATGAAATTATGAGAATGTTAAGTGTCCAAACAACAAAAATTCAAGTTGTTCATAAATACATTAAATATGCAAAACAAACAATATACTTGTTCAGCTCCAGTATATTTTAAGAGCTACAAACATATCATGCTTCGCTACACTGATTCTTAAAATAGGAAATACTAAGAACAAGTTTTTTTTCTGAAGGTAAGCATCCTAATTATAGCATGATCTTGATAAACACTCTTCTGTTTTTGTTGATTGGATATAATTTTGGGATTACTAATCTAATTAAAAATCAAGAGCTTCAGCTCGCGGGCTTTGATAAATTGACTATTAATATGACATTCCATTGACCAATGAAATTTCATAAATTTTAAAACAAACCAATCGGAATTAATTAATAGGGACTATTGCAATTGAGCAAATATTAGCGACTACAGAAATAGTAACTTTCATTTGGAAACGTTGAATATAACTTCAAATGATTCTGGCAATTTTGGTAGTAATTAAATGGTCATAACCTAATAAAATTTGTCCACGGCTGTTTGATAACGTTTACATATTACGTGTGGAGCTTCCTAAGTATGATGACGTTCATTATAGTGTTGATAATCAACAGATCACAGGGCGAGTTCCAGCGATTACAATATAGCTGATAGCTAGTATTTTAATTATTATACTGAATTAAAATTACAAGAAAATTTAATATGAAAAGCGAATCAGACGGTGAAATGAATGTTACCCCGCCGAACGTAAGGGAAGCGACACAAATATATAGACTCATTAGCTTGTACCCGCGACTTCGTCGACGTAGATCGTCAAATTAAATATTATGCTGATATGTAACTTATCTTGCTGCAAAAAATAAGTTGTTTTTTATAAATTCAAACAAATTCAATATTTAAAACGAAATAAAATGGAATTTTATTATTATATATTATTATGAAGGTAAATATAATTTTTGCAATTATACACATCCACACATGTAGTAGTGTGTACGCAACATAAATTTAGTTCAGCTCGTAAGTTTAAAAAACTCCAAAAATGTGTACTTTTTTAACTTTACTACTCCATATCTAGCAAACTAGGGTGAATATAACATACCAAAGTTCCAAAAAATGGACGCCTCTTTGCATAAAACAGCGCGATATCTTTTCACTATATATAGCAGTTATTTCGGGCTAAATTGGAGTACAAACATGTACTGTACAAGGCACGTGGTTAGGAACAACTATTGTATAATTGTTTTCTATATTGTGGGAGAATGTTCACGATGACATTTCGATTTAGGAGAATATTAAATTTGGCTTTAAATCGGGTTCCAGAATGTAAGTATTTTTACAAAGTTTAATTTATATAATAGTGTGTGATGACAAATAATATTTTTATTATTATTTTTAGAAAATAAATCATTCTTTCTGAAACATTTTTAACATTGTTTTAAAGCTGAACTAAAGCCATCATATCATCCACAATGTTTTTGAAAAAGTATTATTTTTGTATAAGATTGAAGTACCATATAAAATCTGCTATTATGGGAATAAACATCAGTGTCTAGCATATGCGGACGACATAGTACTTATGGCAAGATCCAGGAAAGAACTGCTAAGCGTATTTAAGCTACTGGAAGAGAAGGCAAGAGAATATGGTCTAGTGATCATCGAGAAAAAAACAAAATACATGGTAATGAAGGATAATGAAAAAACCGATATTATTATAAATTGTAATGGAAACAGAAGCTACAAAATAGAAAAAGTGGAACAAATCGAATATTTGGGAGTCACTATCACAAATAAAGGAGACGAAGAAAGGGAAATAGAAAAAAGGTTAACAAAAGGCAGTAAAGCAGCAGGAATCGTATCACAGATGTTTAACTCAAAAGACATATCACGAACAGCTAAAATTATATTTTATCACTAAATGAAGTATCCTAATATATACAAAGTATAATCAAATAATTGTGGAAGGTGTAAAAACAATGGACTACGAATATTTCAAATATTTATGATATAACACCCTAGATCTCGGTAAGAAGTAATATTTTACTGAAGTGTTGTCGAATCTTCATATTTTGTGCTAAGATTTCTCCAGTTACTATATGGACAATTATTAATGAAACACCCTGTATAAATATGACTGTTGCACAAGTGAAAAGCACCATTTTTTTACGATAACGATAAAATTTTACTAAATTATGTTAAATCTGTCGTTTTTACGTAGAAGAGGTTCTGTGTTTGCTTGTATTTAGTTTATGTAGCTTTGATTATCTAGATCGATCGGAAAAACTAATTTAGTAAAAAAAAATGAAAAACTGTTACCCGAACTTTTATAAGTGTGAATGATAAAAAGGTTTATGACAACCCTGAAAAAAATGGTGAGTTAAGGGTTGATGTATGCGGTTGGAAAGGGATGAAAAATGGTATTCTTGCTATTTACAGTGAAAAAGGTAAGTCGTACGAATAAATATCCAATGGAAGAATTGTAGATACTAAAAAAGTCCACAATTCTTCTGGAAGTGCGATAGTGCGACTAACGTATCGGGCTTGTGAATTATTCAGACGCGAAGGAATTGGCTCGATGTCGATATTGAAATATACGGTATTGCTGGGTAAGTAGGGTGCCTTGTATTGGCAGTATCTTAGTATTGACTGCTCACAAGATCGAAGTTTTTTTACTAGATTGTCGGGAAGGGTACAAGAGACGTTTGCACTGTAGTCGATTATTGGACGGATATATGTCTTATACGTATAAAGTAGGGTGGTTGGGTGAGTTCATCCGAAGCTTCCGCCGAGCGCCTTAGAAGATTAACTCGACGTCGGACTTTATTTAGTGTGACCGTTAGGTCGGGCATCAAGTTGAGAATGTGAGTAAATCTCATTCGCAAATAAACGACTTCCCTGCGGATTTCGAGTTGATCTCCAAAGAGCACGAGGTGAAAGTTTGTAGGTAGAAGTCGTTCGCTCATGTTGGAAGGGTGTTTGAACACGATGGCTTGGGTTGAGAGTCACTTGCCATCTCCTGCACCAATTTGAAAATTGAATCAGTAGATTTTGGGATCTAATGTTGAGAGAGCGAATGTCAGTAGCAGAGATGATTAGTGCGGTGTCGTCCGCATATAGTTGGATATTGTCCTGGGGGTGTCGTCGTATTGGTGTATCATACGTATAAATTATGTATAATAGTGGAGCGAGTATCGAGCCCTGCGGAACGCCAGTTTGGGGTGTAAAAGAGTCGGATATGCTGTAACCAACTTTGACGCTGATCGATCGGTCTGTGTGGTAGGAATATAATAATTTTACGATTTGATGTGGCAATCGGATGCTCAGTAGCTTTCTCACTAGTCCGGCGTGCCAGACTTGATCGAAAGATTTTTGAACGTCCATGAAAATGGCGGCTGAACAGCGTCGTTGATTTAAAGCTCGGGTGACAATAGTTTGAAGATTGGTGGTGGCGTTCTGACAAGAGTGACCTGGCCTGAATCCGAATTGAAATGCCGGAATTATGTTATTTTCAGTACAGAAGTCCCAGATTCTCTTTTTTAACAAACGTTCAAATCTTTTACCTAGGACGCTGATTAATGAAATAGGGCGGTAGGATTCAGGTTTTGTAGGGTCTTTGCCGGGTTTGGGGATGAGAACTACGTTGGCTGATTTCCAACAACGAGGGAAGTAAGAGAATGCCAGATAGGCGTTCAGCAAGGCACAGAGCGGAGGGAAAAGCTCTTCTGGCAGGTTTTTAAGTGCCTGTCTCGAGATTCCGTTTCTCCCCGTTCGGCACGCCTGCTGAACTGCTTCGATTGTAAAGGGTGTAAGAAGCGGAGAGTTCTCATTTAGTGAAATGTGAACGTGTGGGCTTCATGTTATATTGCGGGCAAGGAGGTCTGTTTCGATGGCAAAGTCACTGAGAAATCTTGGATTGTCAGGTGGTGTAAAGACAATTTGTAGGTTATTTTTGAAGGCGGTGGCTTTGTCTTCTAGGATGTATATCTTCTGTCCTTGCACTTCGAGATGTGATTCCCCCTTCCTCTTGAGGCCGACAAGATGGTAGAAGTTTTGCCAAAACACGCGCCCTTGTCTAAAGTTCAGTCCGGCTGTATCGTCCTTCCATTTTCTCTGCTTTTCAGCATTGATTTCGTACCGAACCTGGGCGTTTAGACGGTTTCATTGTGTCTTGACAGCGGGATCTCGAGTGCGGACATATAACCTATATAACTGTCTTTTCTGACGGATTTTGAGAAGAATTCGTTGCAGAAGAGCGTGAAAGTTGGTATTTATGGTGGTGAGAGGTACGGTGATGTCTTGTACATCGATTAAAAGGGATTGGAATTCCTATGTCATCAGCACTCTGATGAATGACGGGTTGTGGCAAATTAGTTGAGACGTAGTATGCGAAGGAATCCCAATCCGCTTTTTTAAAATCGCGATTAGTGAAATTTGTTGACGGTGGTGTTATTGAATTGTGTAGTGAAGTTTTGACCAGTAGTGGAACATGGTCTGAGGTGATGGGGTCGCCTATAAAACATTTATCGTCCATGCGGGTTAGTAACCTGTCAGTGCAGATTATGTGGTCGACGATGGAAGCGCCGAGGTGACTTATTAGGGTTGGATTATTATTTTTAATCCGAGAGATGGGAAGTGAGACGAGCTGATCGGCGAGTATTCTGCCGTTTGGGTTGGTGTGTGTATCACCGAAGAGAAAGAAGAAAGAAAAGAAGGTCGTCGTGGTATTATTCCACGATATGTCGATGGGTATGCAATCCAAGTTCTGTTGAGACAGAAGTGCAGGGAGTGGGTGTTGTGACGCGGGGAGTCCGTTTTGGACGAGAAGTCCGTTGCCGTGACAGTAGAAGTTCCTGTATAGATGGAAAGTGTTATAACCAGCAAAGCGAGGGGAATTTTTCAAAACAGTATCGGTGATAGAAAGTATTTGTATATTTTGGGAATGCAAAAGGTGTTTGAGTAGATGTCGCTTTCTGGCTAGACCTTGGCACGGTCCCGATAATAAAGTCCATGACTTAATGTTGTCTTTTGGAAGTGGAGGCAAAGTGGACGCGGTTGCCCACGCCACTAGTAACGGTACAATTGTAACCGTAGAATGAGGGGACGAGGTGAGTGAGAGTGTCAGCCACTAGGCCACGGCCTGTCGGGACGGCGTTCATGATTGTCGTTGCTAAAATCTCGATCAAGATTTTAGTGTCGGTGGAGAGGTCGTAGGGTGTTTGAAGCTTATTGAGGGTGATGGGCGTGATTTCCTGTGGATTTTTCGGTGTTTCCAACCGCTTTGGGAACCGTGGGTGGTAGGCGGGGTGCGAGCCACCGCAATTTTTAAAAAGGGGTTCGTTTGCCTTAGAGCAATTGGTGAATTTATGGTCGGTAGCTCCGCAGGAGGGACATACCGGTTTGGCCTTGCAGGATCCGGCAAGGTGGACTGTGCTGGAGCACCTGTTGCTTGCAGTATTTAGATACTGCGGGTAGTGGGTTGGTGGGGTTTGACGCCTCACACTGATGTGAGAGATCGTGGAACCTGATGCCCTTTGTTAGAACGATGTGGTATGCCGCTTCGGATTCTGCAAGAATGCGAAACATTGAGGTAGGCTTGGCTTGGCGGCGTGAGATGATGCGCCAGGATCTGGTGGCGGGGAAGTTTATGTCGTTGAGGATGTCCTTAAATTCTTTTTCTGTCAGGGAAGTGCCTACATTTTGGCAGACAAGAGAGAAGGTGGGTTTGCGTGATCTGGAGCGTTGATGGTCTTGGCGAGTGGGATTCAGAGGGATGATGACGACTTGATCGTCACCGAGGGTATTGCGAAGGTTTTTGGCCAAAGATTCGCAGGGAATGTCGGAGGGTATCTTGAGGAGGGCAGTCCTGTTGGGATTCGCTTTCAAGTAGACGATATTATCTCTCAACATCTCGTTTGTGTTGAGGAGATTGAATAACTCCCGCAGGGAAACGAATTTTGGTGGCAGGTAGCGAATGTTGAGGGTTTGTAATGAGTGGTTTGGTTGTCATTGTCAGGGTTGTTGGGAAGGCTGAGTTGGTTGATGTCTTGTTTGTTGTTGTTGTGGTTGGGCTGGTCGTTGTTGAGTTGGCGTTTGTCGTATCTGTTGTTGTGTGGTTGATGGGGGTGGTGTTGGGATGCATCGATCTGTCTTAAGTATGGCTCCTAAGAGAGTGTAGTTGGTCTCTTGTTTGTCGCGGCTGGATACTTGTAGGGATTGGTGAGATCGTCGAGAGTCATGTGAAATGGCAAAAAATGTGGGCGATGGGCTTCGGGATGTGTCTTTGGCTTTTAGTTGGTCTTTAAGTTTGGTGATGTAATTAATGGCTTTTTCAAGCTGGAAATCGAGGTTGGTTATTCTAGAAGTTAATTCTTGGTTGGTTGTTTCGGGTGTTGGTGTGGCGGAACTTTTGACGAGTTCATGGAATTCTTCTTTGGGAGAAATTGATAGGGGGAGGGGGATAGTTTTCTTGCTCCGAGTACGGATGGAGCGGTTTGAAGAAGACATGGTAGGACGGATGAAACGAAACGAATTCTTGTTTCGTTCTGTAGCAAGGGGTAGTTAGTGAGAGGGGGTGGCGGACAAAACCGGCAGCGGACTCACTGCCGGAGGGTTGAGTGCTGAGGCGCAATCGTCACTTTTATAGTCCTAACCGCGATATCGAACATTTTCAAAAATACTCGAGTTGGCGCCTTTGATAAATAGAAAGCGGAAATAAAAATAGAAATACGAAAAATGAGGTGTAAACAATTTCGACATTAGGTGCGTTCTTTTTGACTGAGATCTCAGATCACTTCACTGAGATAAAGTGATGTGAGTAAGCACCAAAAAGAACGACATCTCAATTGAAGCCCCCGTTCTGTCGACGCATGCGTGAATAAGAGACAAAACATATAATAAGAATAATAATAATAATGTTATTGTATCCATAATTTGTAACAAAAGAAAAATAGATTATGTGTGTTTATATGTCAATGGTTAAAACTATAGATAATCTTGGTTAAAACTACAAATAACCCAAGCAAATCAAATATTTCTTCATCCCCTCCACTTTATTTCCGACTCAAGTCCAACTGATTCCCCCTTACAACACATTCAGCATTGGCGAAGGGGGAGGAAAAATCTCAGCTCACTTAAAGTAAGTAAAACAAAAAGAACGCTCACATAACTGATGTGAGCTGAGATTAACTGAGATCTCAGTCAAAAAGAACGCACCTATTGTGAGCGTGCACAAGTAGATATCGGCAGTGGCGACATAGTAAAATTGTACTATTGTGGGTGGCGACTAAGTTCGGCTGCGCCTCGTGATACGCCCGCGTCAAAACGTTCGACCAGAGAGAGGTGTATCGCGGAACACACTTAGAGAAGGGCTGCCCTACACCATGCTCAGAAATTTGCAGAACGTTATTATTTATTGTAAAATCAGCCCTTGTCGGAAAGCCAGAAGCTCAATGCACAATTTATGTTGACTCCACTTATGTACTGTATTCCGGCATCTGTTACCTGTCCAGACAACGATTTCAGGGGGTCACTATCGGATTATAGGTTAATTCCACCGTACAGCGCCTACATCCAGTCACCTGACACGACTCTCATTCAGCCATGACAAAAATAAAGGTGCCAATAGGGTGTCATTCATTATCCAGTCAATGTATGCATTATCAATGATCGGTTACCAAAAGTTACTATATGGTAGTAAGTTTAGATGTTATATGTCTGTACGATTTGTCTAGTGTGAGTAGGTATGCATAGGTATGTGTAATATGTTGAGTATCTTTTTTTTGTTGAGATAATTAGTGTCTGAGGTGGTTTCTAATATTCCCAAGCAAGATCTTTTGTAGTAATATGGATTAGAATGTACGATTTCAATGTTATGGAAGTTAGGGTGATGTCCAGTTGAGATGCCATGTTCTGCCAATCTACAAGACATTTTATTTAATATGATATGATATCACTTCTATGTTATGTCGCCCTATCTCCAAGGACCCTTGCCGTTTGTCCGTAACAGACCCTCTCACAATTCACACACGTACATTTTTAAGTGTTTCATCTCTCTGTTTAGTCTTGGTGAAGATGTTACCTATTTTAACGTTGTACTCGTATTTGTGTGTGAGTTTCAATTGTCCTTCATTTTTAGAAACGTTCAAAATTTTAGAGGAAATATCTTTAATGTAAGGTATTGTGACATATTTTTTATTTATAACAGAGTTTTCTTCACTTACATGATCAGTATTTGTTAAGTTTTTTTTATCTCTGTGCTCTTCTACTCTTGTATTGAATATTAGTTTCTTTATCAGTTTTGGTGGATATGTATTATTTAGGAAACATGTTATGAAGTAGTTTTAAGTTTTTATTCACTAGAGAAGGGTGACAAATTTTATGTATTTTGTTTTTCATAGTTAGAACCAGATTAATTTTTATTCTTTCTGTATGATTAGACATGTAGTTAATGAATCTGTTGGATTTCAAGGGTTTTCTATACCAATCAAGGATAATTACATTTTCCTGTGCTCTAATCAGCTTAGTGTCCAGAAACGGGATGCTTTTGTCTGCCTCTTCTTCAATGGTAAACTGAAGATGTATATTATATGAATTAAAAACATTTAAAATAAGTTCTGTGGAGTTTTGTGGCACTCCACAAATTATATCATCTACAAATTTTTTAATGAAAGATAAATAAATATTCAATTTAGGTATACAAGAATCCAGAAGATCGTCCATTATATATTGGGCTGCTATGGGAGAGATGTCATCCCCCATATGTGTACCTAAAATTTGTTAATATTTGTTTTGAGATGCGTAATATGTAGTGACAAAAATGAAATTAATCAGTTTCAAAATAGTATACTGTTTTGCGAGTCACGAGCTTAAAAAAATGTTTTCGACGAGTGAAACACTATTATACTTTTTCTATAATCCTGTTTATGTCATAATAATATACTAAAAAGTACAATGAGCAATTATTTTGTTTTAAATCAAAAATAACAGAATTTCTTTAAACATTACTTATGATTTAAATATTGGTTAATTGTTACATTCGAACAATTCTTCAAAATTATAGGTGTATTACAATCAAGATTTTTTTGTGCTTCAGTATAAACTGACAAGTCTAAACAATTAACGAGGAACGTCAAACTAATGAAACCAGGCAACTATATATAAATTGTTTACAAGTCTCATGTTATTTTAACAATTCTATTTTGCTGTTTAATTAAAAAAACGTAAAAAATGCATTCTAATTATAGAAATGATCTTTGTCTTTGTTTATTAATAATTTATAGTAGTCAAAATATTAAATACGAGGGCGGGATATGATTGATAATATAAATTCAACATACGTCACCAAAGAGGAAAGTTAATGTTATGAGAATCTCTCTTACTTGCGACGAAAATCACGTTTTGGAGGTATTCTATTAAGCCGGGTACTTACTGATGAACTGCAACTGTAACAGCAACCGTTACTGTATCGACTTGTCGTGAATGTATACACTTTCTGGCTTCTCGCGACCCTCTCGATCCGCAGTGTCATAGAGAGCTCGCATCGGAATGGCGATACAATCAGAAATGATTATCAGTGCGGCATTTATTTTAATGGACGCATTGATTGAAAAACGTCCTCGACGATGGTGGCGCCATGTAATGTACGAAGAAATAACTGGACCTTCGTTATTTGCAGCTCTGAAGTTTCAACAAATTAGTGGCCATTACAAAAATTTTACGCGAATGAGTCCAACAGATTTTGAATATTGCATTAATGTAATTGGTCCTAGGATTCAGAAAAGGAATACCAATTGCAGAGAAGCGATTTCAGTGCAAGATAGATTAGCAGTGACATTGAGGTATATCGCAAGGGGCGATTCTTTTACAAGCCTGCAGTATTTATTTCGTATATCGAAACAAGCCATTAGCAAGATTATTCCAGAGGTCAGCGAAACAATTATCGATGGATTAAAAGAACACGTAAAGGTAAGTAAATGAAAAATTTATTCTCTTACTATAGTATCGACATATGATAAATGTAAGTAGGTAAATACAAATATTGACTGTCTCTTAAAATAACAGTATAGTATAATAAATGTCAAATTAGATCTTGTATATCAGAGTACTGTGAACCTGGACTTCCAAGTGGAGAAGAAACTGGTGTTTCCTGCTGAAGAGGTTGAGTTGCTCTCTGTTGATGGATGTACTGTTGAACTGATTGTGAATCTGAATGCGGAGAGGAAGTTACGTATGTTTGTAAATTTGGGTTTCCAAGTGGAGGGGATGATATTACACTTATTGAAGATGTAGTGGCCCCCTCTTGGTAACTACTGTAGTTTTGAACGGAATGACCTGAATGTGATGCTGTGACAGGAAGTATGAGTGATCTGTGGTACAAGTTGAGGTTTCCAGTTGTTTCATTTACAGGTTGTGAATGAGCGTAGGTTTGATAGTAAGAGGTCGGTTGAGATAAATTACCGTACTGTTGCGCAGAATCGTAATAGCCTTGGTCAGCACGAAAAATAACTTGTAATATATCTTGCTGTACCAAGTTCAAGGCGTGATTGTTCCAATTTTTAAGCTTTTGAAAAATGAAATCACAAAATGATCTTAATTCGAGATTTTGGGGGTGGGGGTGGGGATTTTTCAGCAGTAGACTTTAATATACCAAAAGCCTCCTTAAGCATTTGCATCTTCTCGTCTGGTTTTGATTTCTTTCGTGGTGGTTGTGATATTGTATTTGTTTCTGTATTTTCATCTGCTGTGTTAGTTTATTCATTATTTGTATCATCCTAAAATAATTACATAAGATTATTTTTCAGATACCAACCAGTTCCGAAGAATGGATGAAGATAGAGAATGATTTCAAGAAACTGTGGAATTTTCCTCATGCAATTGGAGCATTGGATGGAAAACATATTTTACTACAGTGTCCATTCAACAGCGGAACAGAATTTTATAATTATAAGTTACATTTCAGTATTGTGTTACTTGCTTTAGTAGGTGCCGACTATAATTTTTTGTATGTAAACATTGGCGCTCAATGAAGAATTTCAGACGGTGGTGTAATGAATGGTTGTAGTCTAAATACGATGATTGAGGAGAAAAAATTGGGAATACCCCCTCCTAGAGCATTAGCAAATCGAGTGCGGAAAATTCCTTATATTTTTCTTGTCGATTCAGCTTTTGCTATGACTGAAAATACTATGAAACCCTATGCAGGAATACATCCGAAAGGATCTAGACAACGAATTTTCAACTACCGTCTATCGAGAGCCCGTAAGGTGGTTGAAAATGGTTTTGGGATACTATATTCAGTATTTAGAGTATTTAGGAAGCCAATGTTACTGCAACCCGAAAAGGCACAAATTATTTCCATGGCTGCAATATATTTGCATAACTTTTTAAGACGTAGCTGTTCGAAATCTGTTTATACACAACCTGGTGCTATGGACATTGAAAATAATGTCACTGGTGAAATAACACCGGGTAGCTGGAGAGACGATATTCCACGTAGATCTGCAGAACATTTCAAAGAAAATCGCGAAGAACTAGCAGACTACTTCATGAACGAAGGATAGTTGTCATGGCAAAACCATTACGCATAAAATTTTAAATTATTGCAAAAATAAGATCTCACCTTGTATATTTTTTGCTAAAAACTATACAAAATGAATTTATTTTTCATTTCTCTGCCAAAATGTTTATGTATAATATGCTGAACAAGATACTCGGTGAAATATTTGATAATAAGCTTAATTATCGCAATAACTCCAAAATGTTACCCTAAATCAGTTTTGTGGTAAATTTGGTCTACTTTATAACTACAATGTAAAGGAAAATAAAAATTACGCATAAAAATTACAACAATGAATACCTTTGTTGTCATTCCTTTTTGTGGCGTATCTCTGTCCTTCAAAAAATAAAGAGCATTATAAGCAAACCACTTGCTTTCGTATACTTCGTCTCTTCCTGTAAAAAGAGAATATTACTTCAGCAACAATCACAATGAATAAGCAAAAAACTTATCCTAACCCAACTAATTATTTATAAATTTATTGTAAAATAATAATTACCTTTTCCAATTCCACGACTTTTATTCTCTTTTGCTTTCTCCCTTCTCCAAGACGCCAAGATAGTGACCATCTTTTTCTTGCAGATATCTCCTGTTGTGGCCATTACAGAACCTATTTCAGCCCAAGCATCTTCTTTCAAATGATTTTTGTAATATTCTTTATTTTTTGCATCCCATATTACAGGCATCTTTTTGTAATTTTCAATTAATTCAAAAACCTTTTCTTCATTCCACGTGCTCGTATTCCTTCTTGATTTCGAGACTAACGGGCGTACACATGATCAAACCTCCTACAACAACGTCCACGAACCAACTGAGAATCTCTTTGTGTTCGTCCTGAAAACCGACAACTGGCGGCTTGCTACGAGCGGTTCGACGTGGGCCCCCGAACCTGATTCGCAACGCGTCTACACTAGGGAATTTGGTTGCTGTAACGGTTGCAGTTACAGTTGCAGTTCGTCAGTGAGTACCCGGCTTTAAAAAATGACGTCTTTTTGTAAAGGGTTGTAGAAAAACTCTGTTTTTGGAGTTGTTGACTAATTTTGGATGATATTCCATTTGTTTTCCACACTATATTAAGTAACTTTATAGGTATGTTACTAAGCAGAAATACTACGTCCAGGTTGTTTTTTATTAATAAATTCTACAAAATGGAAAGAGTCCCTTATGTAATATTGATTATCTGTATTATACGCTGATGTTAATATATCTGTTTTGAAATATGACTATTTTGTGAATTAATAGAAGATACAATAGGTCTCAGAGACAGGGTAGGTTTATGTATTTTTGTTAAACCATATAACTTAGGTGATGTTTGATTATATATTGTCAGCGATTTAGCTTGTTGTTCTTCAATATAAGACCGAGATTTAAGTTTAGTAACTATTTTATTTGATTTTTGTTGATAGACAGAAGGAGCAAAGAAAATAGTTACTAAACTTAAATCTCGGTCTTATATTGATGAACAACAAGCTAAATCGCTGACAATATATAATCAACCATCACCTAAATTCTATGATTTACCAATAATGCATAAACCTACCCTCTCTCTGAGACCTATTATAGCTTCTATTAATTCACCAAATAGTCATATTTCAAAACAGATTTATAAACATCAGCTTATAGTGCAGATAATCAATATTACATAAGAGACTCTTTCCATTTTGCAGAATTTATTAATAATAAAAAACTACCTGAAAACCACAGACTTATAAGTCTGGACGTAGTCTCTCTGTTTAGTAAGATACCTATAGAGTTACTTAAAAACAAATGGAATATCATCCAAAATTATTCAGCAATTTGAAAAACAGAGTTTTTGAAACTGATTGATTTAATTTTTGACACTATACTATGTTTCTCAAAAGTCACCTCCCACCTCTTTTATTTTGAACGGTGATACTTAGACTGATGAAATTTGGAGCGTGAAAATGAACTATTGTAAGCTTCTCTACTAGTGGTAACAGGTGACGTAATAGGCATCGGGTGACGTCACCAGTTAATTGAAACCAATAATATTAAATGGTTCCTTATGGCAGGTGACACATCGTTTGAAAGGTATTTAGAATACCTATTCAATCATACTATTTTTTTGGATTTGCGATGTTTTTGATGGTTTAAACACTAAGATTTGAGTTTCGCTTTTAATTAATAAATATTTAAGAACAAGTTCTTATAATAATTGTTCACAATGTGCTCCATCTACTTCCTGGCAGTAAAACATCCTATTATTAAACTCTTGTCGGACTCGATAAAATGTGTCAGGGGAAATTGCCCTCATTCTTTAACAGTTCATTGTTTTAAAACGTCAATACTGTCAGGAGCTGTAGCGTACACCTTTGGATTTAAGGTATCCCCGGACAAAAAAAATCTAAAGGTGCTAGGTCCGGTGACCTCGTCGTACAAGGATGTTCCTCATCTAGATAACGTCTTACTGCAAAGTAATAGTATGCAGGAGCACCATCTTGGAACGTTATTTCCGAGTTACTAACGGTTCAATTGCGTTTTCTAACATCTCGAGATATACTTCACCGGTTAAATTAGAGTTCAAAAAAAGAGGCCGGATTATGTGGTATCCCAAAATACCTGCACAGACATTTTCTTTTAATGGGAACTGTGTATGTTTTTCACGAAACATGTGAGGACTTATACTTTACACTTTGAGTATTAAGATTTCCATTAAGGAAGAAAGAACTTTCGTCGCTAAAACAAACTGTCCTTACATAGTCCGGCTGTTGAAGAATTTTAGTGGACATATTTTCACAGAGTTTGTTTTTGGTCAACACCCTAACATCCTGTGTACTATACTGTGACTGACTCCACAGGTAGATGCTACTTGGGCCGTGGAAGAAGACGGGGTCACTGCAATTTCTGCAACTATATCAATTTGTTTATCAATACCAATATTTTGTTATTCGGTCGACCCGATCATTTGGTATCATGAATACTACCTCTTTATTGAAACTTATTAGAAAGCTCTCTCAAATAAGTCCTCAATATAGGGTGATCGGGCTATCTCTCATTAAAAATGCGTTCCGTCGCATGAAAATTATTTCCACTTCCCCCAATAATTAAGATAGCTGTTACTTTGTCAGCTAGAGCAAGTACCATATAGTTTAAGTAGATACTTAAACGTCTCGTTAAACAATAATTAAACTAAAAATTCTAGATATTATCACATGTAAAAACGTCATTTAAAAAACTTCAACTGTATTGACAATTAACCATAAGCGGACTTTTGAATCTTTATTAATTAAAAGCGAAACTCAAAGTTTAGTGTTTATTTATTTTAACCATCAAAAACATCGTAAATCCTAGAAAAATTAGTATGATTGAATAGGTATTCTAAATACCTTTCTAACGAGGTGTTACTTAAAATAAGGTCCCATTTAATATTATTGGTTTCATTTGCCTGGTGACGTCACCAATGCCTATACGTCACCTGTTACCACTAGTAGAGAAGCTTAGAATAGTTCATTTTCACGCTCCAAATTTCATCAGTCGAAGTATCATCGTTCAAATGGAAAAAGGGGGAGAGGGGACTTTTGAGAAGCACTGTATATTGTGCACAACAAATCATAGCAGTCCAATATATAATGGACGATCTTCTAGATTCTTGTATACCTAAATTAAATTTTCAATTATATTTTATTAAAAAAGTTCTAGATGATACTAATTTGTAGTGTGCCACAAAACTCCACTGAACTTATTTTAAATGTTTTTAATTCATATAATATACATCTTCAGTTTACCATTGAAGGAGAGGCACACAAAAGCATCCCGTTTCTGGATACTAAGCTGATTAGAACACAGGAAAATATAATTATCCTTGATTGGTATAGAAAACTAATGAACTCTAACAGATTTATTAACTACATGTCTAACCATACAGAAAGGATAAAAATGAATCCGGTTCTAACTATGAAAAACAGAATACATAAAATTTGTCACCCTTCTCTAGTGAATAAAAACTTAAATAGTAATTATGCGCCAAGGTTGATATTGTCGATACGAGACATATATACACTTTTCTACCGTGGCTCATATAGCATTTTTTTCACTACTGGCATTTTATTTTTTCAAATATTAGTTTTTAAAACAAATAAAAACCGAATAAAATATGAATTTTAAAATTATCTTAAAAATCAAATCATCCATGCCTCTGTAAGACACAAACGTCAGTTTATAATCTTTTGTTGGTGGCTCCTGAAATTACAGCACAGGCCGATGAAGTGGAACTTACCAAAAAATCACAGGTATTATATGAATAAGTCAATATTGATTTTAATTTTTGAATAGGTAGGTAGATATGACCATTAAATGAGTAAGTAAACATATTTTTTCATTTTCTATTTGAATCAGTTAACCTCACATTATGTCAAATAGATTGAGATTTAGTTCTAATCAAGCAGGCTCTGTATTTTTCTACCTTGGTTAATATAAACAACTTTTCTACTTCAACAAAAGTCAATAAAGTTAGGTTTAAAAGCTAGTAGTGAAAAATAGTTATTTGTAAAATAAATGTCACAGTGACTCGTTTTGTAATACGAGTGAAGTTTGCCCAACGAACCGCGAAGCCGTGAGTTGCCCAACTCACGAGTACTACAGAAAGTCATTGTGACACAAGTTTTACACAATATTTTTTATTATTCGCATTTATTTAATTTTTTAAATACAATAGAATTACCCTGTTTTTAAACTAGGAGGAGTGCTTTGAATTTAAGTCGGAAATTCTGTAGATTCCTGATTGGTCAGATCACAGATCAGCAATTTTGAGATATTATGATCGAATAATTGTGTAAATTATAAACAAACTTTAATTTAAGCAAATATAGGATGATTATTTTTTAAAAAAAGAGCTTCTTCGTATATGCTTGCGATCTATTTATATTATGAACAGAAATATTTCTATAATATATCTTTACATAGATATCTGGTAATTTATCACAAAACACGAACGTTATGTATACCTATATATTGATCCTATAAAATATAAAAATAAACAATTGACAAATCATTGATGAATAAACGTTAGCGTACTTCACTTATTAATATTTTTAATATATCTTTATTTAAATTCACCTTTAAGAGCGTTTAATACAATAATTTGCTAGCTAGAACAACGCTAATCCATTTTATAATTTGTTTCAAGTCAAATGTCAAATAAAAATACATACTACATACAATAACTAACTGTATGACACTAAAAATTACTAAAAACGTGTTCAAAGAGGTTTAATTGCGACACTGTAAACAATGTTATAATGAAGTCTTTTTTATTCGAGAATTATGAAAACTACTTTATAACATGTTCCTTAATAATTAATATCCACCAAAAATAATAAAAAAAATAATATTCAATACAAGAGTACAAGAGCCCAGAGGTCAAACAAATTTAACAAATACTGATCATATAAGTGAAGAACACTCTGGTATAAATAAAAAATATGTCACAATACCTTACATTTAATATATTTCCTGTAAAATTTTGAAGCTTTTAAAAATGAAACACACACAAATACAACTTTAAAATAGGTAACATCTTCACGTCTATTATGGACTAACAGCAAGGATCCTTGGGGATAGGGTGACACAACATAGAAGTGATATCAACTTAAATAAAATGTCTTGTAGATTGGCAGGACATAGCATCTCAACTGGACATCACCCTAACTTTCATAACATTGAAATTGTACATTCTAATCCATATTAATACAAAAGATCTAGCTTGGATATATTAGAAATCACCTTAGACACTAATTCTCTCAACAAAAAAGAGATACTCAACATATTACACATACCTATGCGTACCTACTCACACTACACAAATCGTGCATAACTTCTAATCTACTGTGCTCTGGAACTTCTCATTCAGACATATAACATCTAAATTTACTACCACACAGTAACTTTTGGTACAGCAATTATTAAAATCAAGTAACCAATCATTGATAATGCATACATTGACTGAATAATGAATGACACCCTATTGTCACCTTTATTTTTGTCATGGGAAGTGAGAGTCGTATCAGTGATTGAGGGTAGGGACTATATGGTGGAATTAACCGATAATTTGATAATGACGCCCTGGAATCGTTGTGTGGACAGATGATAGATGCCGGAATACGGTAACTGAGTGGAGTCAATATAAATTGTGGATTGAGCTTCCGGCTTTCCTACAAGGGTTGAATTTACAATAAATAATAACATTCTGTACATTTCTGAGCATGGTGTAGGGTGTAGGACATGGTGAAAGTATTACCTTCATACTGCGCTGATATTTCAAGGCAAAACCTAATCCATCAAGAAAAGGAATCACTGTAAATTAAGGAAAACTCTAGTGTTTGAGCTGTTGCGTAATGTGAGAGGTGCTTGAGGTCCTGACTAGTAACTCGCCAATTGTTAATATGGGATGCCACAAAACTAATTCAGTCTAGGTATTGTACCTATATTTTTAACCACCATGTGATATTACAATGATGTGAATAACAACATAGTAACAATAAAATTTTCCTTTCCCCCTTTTTTTTTCGTTTGTGTTGAACAAAAATAATACGAAAATTGGTCCCATCTATGAATTTACTTCAACGTCATGGAGTGGTGAGAGCCTCCTAAGTGAAGCTGTCGACAGGGATAAGTTTTACATAACAAAAATATACCACATCGTTCCTAACGACCAAGAAATCTAATTTTACAGAGAAATCCTTAAAAGTTCTTCAGTTTTAAACAATAATTTTAAAGACATATTTATATCTCATACTAATTCTAATGACAACATTTTTGGTCCCTATTGACATACCTCAATACCTGTACTAAAAGTTGTTGGATGGTCGGTTTATTTTAATTTTAATTTATATTAATAACAATAGTAGTTGGTGTTTATTGTAGGTTGAAATTCCTATAGTAATTTTTAAATTAAAATGTAATATAATTGAAGTGTACATAAAACCTAATGTTAGCTCTCAGTTTGAAAGTTTCAAAGTCATAACTCACCTTACAGAAACTACCGAATTTGTTAATTATAACAGTGAATTATTCAAAATTATATTTTAGTCCTTGATAAAGGAAATAAATATTTTCGAAGCGTTGGACAGTAAAAACAGTTTTAATAGCCACCTTTAGACGGAAGTCCTAATAATCATAAATTTTGTTTATATATAAAGTGAAGTAAAAAGTAAATTGATAATATATATTTTTTGGAATTTTTTCAATTCTCCAAATTATTTTTCATGCCCTTCCTTCCATCTATAATTAATTTGAAATTTCTTTACTATTTTACTTTCAATTTAGTCCAATCTTGTAATTTCAATATTTCCGTACTATACGATTTTTTTGTGCTGTAGTACGATTAAGTACACCTTTTTGGAATCTGGCAACCCTGTTTATTGATAATTATTGAGTATATTAAAATTTTAAATACTTAAAATAATTAATCGACAGTGGTCAAAATGAAGAAGTAAATGAGAAGGTTAAGAGATTCATGTAAGAATGGAACTAGAAGAAGAAGCAAATAGAGAAAGAATTAATACTAGCAAATAATATTTGCATTGTTTGAAAAAAGTTAGTTCCACTCGGATAAATAAGACGTAAAAATTAATATTAATCGATGAATTGATGTAATGCGTGGTTTTGCAATAATGATTATTGAGGATTTAACTAATGAAAAAACTGCGATAATGACATATTATATTGATTTGGATGGACAATTAATATTGGTTTATGGTTTCCGTCGCAATAAAATATGTAATAATTAATTTTTTATCATTGGTAACAAAAAACATCAAAGGATTTAGTAAATTAGCACAAATAGACGGAGAATAACTTCAAGTGCAAACAAAAAATATATTATGTTACGAGCAAAAATTGATACAATTTTTGAATAAGAGCGATCTTTAAAATATTCCAAATATTTGATAAATAATTGCGTAGTTAAGAAAAAGAAAGAAACATATTAGTTTGAAAAAAATACCATGCTGGAATGCGAAGAAAATGATAACACATAGAACATAAACAAAACTAGTCTTCATGATGAAAAGAAAACCACTAAATATTAAATTGATAGGAATTGTCGGTGTCGTGCATTTTCCTGTTCTGAAAAGTCATAAAAGCCAAAGAGTATCAATATAAAATAAAACGGTGTCATCTCGTACCAATTGTAGTTTGTACAGGCCCTTGATTATTCGATTTTCCAAAAGTGGTTAGTCCATGAGCGTGGTTAAATCCCGCGAACACCAAAATTAGTGGAATTATAGACACTGTCACACACAAAGCGTTCATCTTGCACTGAATAGTCTTAATGACTTCCCACCAGTTATTCCAATCACAGCCTTCGTTGAAATGCGTTGTTGCTGCAGCCTTATTAACCTATAATACGCTTGCGTCTTTTCTCACTAAGTCATGCACGTGTTATTTTTCAATACACAGTAGCCCAAAAATAACAAAAGAATTTTTTACTCAATCACGTAACACACATTTATTTTATTTTAATTATCAATCGTTGCGTGACTACAACCTACGCCATTTTCATTATGTTCTTCGTCTACAGCTGAAATGTTGACCTTTAGGTTGCTTAACAAAAACACACTGCCACTAGACCAACTACAAATCTTTTTCATAAAGTAAAATGAATTATATATTGTTGGCCCTTTTCAAGTGTTTCCTCTAATTTATTTTCAAAGTTAGAGATGAGAGGTTTTTTAACTTAGTTTGTAACATGGCTAATTTTCTTTTCCAATTTATTTGAAAATTTCGTCATTAACCAGGGCAATTGCCTACAAAGTATTTATCTGAATTAAATACGAGTATATGTCAGCAGTTTTTATATTTGACAAGATTTGATTTACGGTCTGAACTACTTGACATGGTATTACTTGATAGCGATCCATGAAATGCACACCGAAGTGTTAAAATAGGGCAAACTCCCTGATTGCTCGATGACGATGTACTGTTAGTAGATTCCACGTTCGACTTGTTGAGATGAACTCTGGAGACAAAATATGAGAAAAGCACTTAACATCCTTTGTAATTATGTAGAAAATTTAAAAACTTTGAAGCCAGCCGACATTGTGGTTAGGAATGTAATTCAGTATTCTTCGTGGTATTAGCCAGGAAAGTAGTTGTTTTTCTCTTCGAAGAACGGTCAGGCTAATATGTCGAATTTATTCCAATTTTGACTGAAACGTAGGTGCAGTAGAAAATTGAATAGACACACCTAGTATTTTGTGAATTTTTAATTCATTTTCTTTCATACTACTAATACGGTCGAATAATTATCTGAGGTGGTGGTTTGCAATTGAAAGTGAAGATGGCACCAGCTGACTACTCGCAAGTGTGTAACCACACGAGCCAAATAAAGGCTGTCGGAGGACGGAATCTTCAGTTCAGATTAGAGACTCTGAACTAGAAGGCATTACGGCCCTCTTGAAGAGACCCAAGCAGGTTGAAACCGGTCAGTGTATTATGCCCTTCTCCTATCGGTTGCGAATCACCACGACAAAAGGGTCGATCGACGTCACGTTCTTCGTAGGGGATGTAAATCAATATTCTGCGTGATATTAGACAGGAAAGTAGATGTTTTTCTCTTCGAAGGACAGTCAGGCTTATATGTCGAGAGAAACGGAAAAAGTGTACTCTTAACGGAAAATTTTCAAGCTTTCGAGGATGATTGTCCTCATCATCGGAGTATTCCTGATGATGAGGACAATCATCCTCGAAAGCTTGAAAATTTTTCGTTAAGAGTACACTTTTTCCGTTTCTCTTGCTGCATACCCCAATATTCACCAGTTTTATTATATATATATATATATATATATATAAGGTCAAAAATGGATCATGCGTGAATTTAACAAAAACAAAGAGCAAACAACAAGTGTTATCATGGGAAAGCACGCGTGCTTTCCCATGATAACACTTGTTGTTTGCTCTTTGTTTTATATATATATATATATATATATATATATATATATATATATATATATATATATATATATATATATATATATATGTGTGTGTGTGTGTGTGTGTGTGTGTGTGTGTGTTAGGAAAATTATGAGGGCACATATGTTTTATCATCAATGTGTTAGAAAGAGACAAAATACATATAAATTCAGTGTATTACTCTTTTTCGCTAACAAGATATCATAAAGTGGAAAACGGTAGAAATATACTCCCACCACGCTTTCGAGAGACGTGCAAATACAGACGTGTAATGTGGACAGTTTAGTTTATTAATTGAGAAATAATAAGATTGTACTAAACTGATAGCTTAATGCAATGAACAATAAAAAAAATCAACATTACTTTCGTTTATCCCTTCATGATTAATTTACAAAGAAATAATTCAGTAGTAATAATCTAATTCACTATATTAGTTCGGTTAGTATTGGAATAAATAACATAACATGCGAAATAAAATTTGTATTAATAATAATATGTGTTTCCAAATATCTCAATTCTCATTTTTCGCTAACAGGATCTCATAAGTGGAAAACCCACAACGCCGGCCTCTTACTCTTTGTAGCTTCTAACAGAATTGCCAATTTTCATTGTATATTTATATTAATTGTAAAATGCATTGTTCTAACACGAGAACAAGTTATAAGAAGATTTTAATTATGATAATTCAAGAGGTTGTAACAGATCAAGTTATAATTAGTTCCATCTATTCGTTGAATATTTTATTGTAATGCTGAAAATTGTTCTAGTTTTCAGTTTGAAAGCGGTTAAAACCTTTACTTTTTTCCAGATTTGGCAACGTGAAATTGGTCTCGAAACATCTGCTGTGTTTCGAATGTGTTTGTAAATAAATTTGGTATCTTTATCGTTTGTATGCAAATGAGAACGAATTCTCTGTGTAAACACACACACAGTACAAATTAAAAAAAAAACGAAAATAAAAATAAAATCGAATTCTAATGAAAGTGCCTAGAATTTTCAAATAATAGTAATATTATGATATGCAATAAATTGAAAAATAAAACTTCTTAATTCTTCAATGAGCTTAAATCAAATGTTCGAATAAACCCAGTTCAGAGCTACCCAGATTGTATATTGAAACATCTTCAAGAGGCGCACGCGCGATTCGTATTCGTCTGGTATAATAATCCACGATGGCTTTTAATTCTCTGTCTCATGATTGTCCTTCTCTAACACACTGGTAACGCCATGTGCCCATTATAAGTTCCCTTTCGCCGTGAGAGGTTATCGTTTTACGTTGAAATTAAATGTGACTGATTTCTCTCACAAATAAGAAGGAAATTTTTAAGGGCACGCGTGGATTGAAAATGAAGAGAGGGGACAGATAACAGTAAAATAATTAGAGCTCTAAGCGAAATCGTTTTATCAGGAGCGTAGGAAACAGAGGCGGTTTACATTAAGATATTTTTAAAACGAGAAGCAGTTGAACAAATATTAGCATACGACTTATTTCTCATTTTATGATATCCTGTTAAAGAAAATGGTGAATACGCTTGTTTCATTACAACATATTGTCGCTTTTGGACTCTGTATTGTTGCCATAGATTATTCCTTATGATGTTAATGAAAATTATTATGCTTATATTCATTAATTGTACCCTCAATATCGACGAATGTAATTTTTTTAGCTATCTTCCAGTGATTTTTAGTGGTACCTATTTCAAATACCTATTAGGTAGGCTTTAATTTATTGTTCAAATCATATTAGCGTGTACTACCCGAACTGATATAGTGAATTAGTGTATTACTACTGAATCATTTCTTTGTAAATTAATCATGAAGGGATCAACGAAAGTAATGTTGATTTTTTTATTGTTCATTGTATTAAGCTATCAGTATAGTACAATCTTATTATTTCTCAATTAATAAACTAAACTGTTCACATTACACATCTGTATTTCTAACATTAACTTCTTCCATTGCGATCTTTAACATAATGAGTTGTTTATACAACATTTTGCTGTTATAAAGTGACTAGTAATAGCCTGAATGCATTTCTTGTTTATTGACTGATTTATTGCACGTTTTCCACTTTATGATATCCTGTTAGCGAAAAAGAATAATACACTGAATTTATATGTATTTTGTCTCTTTCTAACACATTGACGGTAAAACGTATGTTCCCTCGTAATGTTCCCAACACTGTATATATATATATATACATATATATATATATATATATATATATATATATATATATATATATATATATATATATATGGTTCAATTCTACAGGTCTTCTAGACCCCTAGCTTCAATCTTCTTTACTATTATTTTCCATTATATCCATCAGTCCTTTGATACTTCTTTTCACTCGATGGTACCTACCTTATCTATATCCCGCTTGACTTCTCTCTGCAAGGCTAGAGTTGGGTGTGTTTGTTTGGGTATCGATAATGCGACGCTTATAGATGGAGTTTGTTGTTTTTGGTGGGTCGGTTGAAAAACAACAAAGTGGGAAAAAAAGTGTCTATAAGGGAAGAGAAATAAACGGTTTTAAAGATTAAAACTAACTTTTCCGCATCTGTGGCCCTGAACAATATTCTATCATGAAATTGTTACTTGTATACACTTCGGGGGATGTATCGTGCTAACAAACCGAAATTTCTCCAAAAATAACCAAAAATTTAGTATATCTAGTTTTATAGGAACCGCTGTACTCGCTCTAGTCAACTGAAAATCAATAGAGTACATCTGTGAGACACCTTGAACAATACTTATTCATAAAGTTGATCAATCGTATACTCTCTGGAGGCTGTATCGTGCTAACAAACTGAAAATTCTCCAAAAATGACAAAAATTTGGTACTTCAAGTACCACAGCACCCGTTATACTGGCTTTAGTGAGCTCAATATCAATAGGGTTCATCTTTAAGAAGCTCTGAATAATATCCAATCATAAAATTCATCACTTGTATATACTCCGGAGGCTGTATCGTGCTAACAAACTGAAACTTCTCCAAAAATGACAAAAATATCGTACTTATAGTACTGTAGCACCGGTTGTATTGGCTCTGGTGAGCTGAAAATCAATAGGGTTCATCAGTGGAGTGCCCTGAATAATATTCAATAATAAAATTGGTGACTTGTTGAACTCCGGAGACTGTATCGTGCTAACAAACTGAAATTTCTCGAAAAACGACAAAATGTCATACTTCAAGTACCATAGCACCCGTTGTACTGGCTCTGGTGAGCTGAAAATCAATAGGGTTCATCTGTGAAATGTCCTTAACAATATTCCATCATAAAATTGGTGACTTATTGCACTCCGGAGGCTGTATCGTGCTAACAAGACTGCAAGGAAAAGTGGCCGACGACAACGACGACGACGACGACATACACACAGGATTTTTTTCTAAAAACCGTTTTTTCGTGTTGTTGTTGATGGATAACGTAAAAATAACTCAGAAAAAAATTTCAAATTTCCAACTTTTTTGTGGGTAAACCAATACTTTTCTCGCATATTAGATAGGTTGGCGGAAAAGTAAAAAGTGTCCAGAATTGAATTTTGTTAGAAATGTGTATAGAATTGAGAGCGATGGAGCGGGCTTTTCGCCCGAAATTTGTTCGGAGTAAAAGCTAAATCGGTCAACAACGAGGGTTGTTAATTGGAAGAAGCGTGGTTTTAAAGGTGTCTAGGAAGAGGTGACAAAAAGTGTCTAGAATTCAAAGGTTGTAGCGCCTCGTGAGAGACGACGAACCACGTTGTGTTGTGGATAGTTATGAGGGAAATTTAAGAAGTTGAGAGTTAGGTGTTATTTTCGGGGATTTGGGGTGTCTCCGACGTCTTAAGAGAGAAATTGAAAAGCGTTTTATTATTTATTAGTTTTTCTTTTGAATTCTTGTTGAAAAAGTGACTTGGAGACATTTTTTAAAAGTATATAGAATAGGGTTTTAGATGGTGGTAGTGGCCTTGGTTGAATCTGATGAGACGAGCTTGCGGGGATTTGAATAATAATAATCAAGCAAATGGAAGCGGGTATAACTGCGGCTGTAGCATTCCCTGTCATCGGTTCATTTGGATAGTGACTAAATTCACCATGCTACAGGGAAACTGTAGTCTCAATCGTTAAATATACTTTATATAGTCAGTGTTTTCTACCTTAATTCGAACACCATTCACTACAAATTGGCGACGAGAGAAAAACAGTGAAAAAGACGGAAGTAATAATTTTTCAAGTTAACCTAATCTTAAAAAGAAAACGTGGGTTCCCTTTTTTCGACAAATTACCAGCACCAGCGAAGTCAGAATGGACTTAAAACAATTCAATACTCGTATGAAAGTATTTAATGACCAGCAAAAGTCTCTTATCAAAGATGTCTCGAAACGATTTCAATCAATGTCATCTTAAGTTCTAGAACCAGGTACGATACCTGCAGTTAACATGATGGCAAAAATTCACAAGTTACCTAAAACGATTCGAAAATCACTACACAATGAGAGGGTTAACTGACAAACAAAAAATTGCACAGCTACTGTGTGTATCAACAGGAAGTGAACACTATAACAGACTACCAGCCGTTTTAGGACCTTAAAATCCATTTAAATCAATGGATTACGAGGACTCCAAAAAAGAATGTGGTAGTTTCTCAACATAATTTTCTAAACGTTTTCCAAAAAGACAGACAATAAATTTCTGAATTTGTAACTGCAGTAAGATGTGATTTAACAGAATGTGAATTCACAGTTGACTGTCAATGTAGCCAAATAGTTTCAATCGTTTACACTTTTATACGTACACAATTTATTCGAGGAATAAGAGATGATTGCCTTAGAAAACAAATTTTAAAGTCAAACAAGACAAATTTCGCAGATATTCTCGATCAGCAATGTCTCTCGAAGCATCTAAAATCGAAAGTAAACTAACTCCTAACTTCAGCCACTCAAATTTCAATGATGTTAATAAAGCATCTAGTTCACTCAAATATCGAAATACTCGACAGCACTCGAATCAACGTTTCGCAAGAGCAAACCATAAACAACATGCGGACTTAAAGACCTTAGGCATTGAAAACCTGTGCTTAAGATGTGGCCGTGATAATCATTCCAGCTCACAGTGTTGATCAGATAAATCTAAACTTGGGCCAAGATTCAGATAACTACATAATTTCTGTCAATTTAAATAGAAAGTCTCAACAATTCGAAGTTAATAGCGGTGCAAATTTTTTTTTCCTGGCAAGAAACGATTTCGATCGCCTGAACCTAGATTTTCCCATGGAAGCCCCAACTTTACCATTCCGTTCATATACTGGTTACATAATTAAGCCAGAAGGGAAAGTAACCGTTAATATTTCTCACAAACATAAGCAAATGAATGGTGAACTTCATAATGTTCCTACAGGTCATGATGCACTTTTGGGATGACACTAGATTAGAGGTCTAGATATTCAACTTTGTCAATTCGATGCTGAAATGAATCATACATCACCAGCACTTCAAATCGTACCTCTCAATTCAATTGATGATATATTCGTTAAACATGCATCAATTTACGAAGTAAAAGTTGGATACATACTAGGCTTAAAAGTTTCACAACGCCTACGTAAGGGAGCAAAACCTATATTCAATCGAAAACGTAAAATACGATACGCGTTACCCTCGAACGAGTCAATCGAGAGTTGGATTCACTTGAAGCTCATGAAATCATTACACCTGTTCCAATGAGCGACTGGAGGTCATCAGTTGCCATAATTCCTAAAGCAGATGGAGGTGTACGCCTTTGTGTAGACTATAAATGTGGGGTCATTGATCAACTTATCTAAGCTAACCATCCGATTCAACGCATTGATAACGTACTCGAGAGTCGGCGAAAGTCTCGTTTTTTCTGTAAAATCGACTCGTACAAAGCTTACCTACATGTTCAAGCCGATGAAGAAGCCAGCATAATTCTAACGATAATAACCCACACAGGAACATTTCGAGTCAACCGATTGAGTTTTGGAATCAAAACTGCTCCGTCTGATTTCAATAGAATTTCAGTACAAATTCTAAAATGATTACCAAAGACTGAAGCATATTTCTATGAAATTATCTGTCATGGTGCCACAAAGGAAGAACGCATGACTAACCTACAAACCGGCCTGCAAAGACTATCTGATTTTAACCCTGCACGTTAACAAACAGGAAAAGATCGAATATCTTGGACGAGTAGTAGAATTCAAGACGGTTAGCAAATCTACTGTCAAAATACAAATTTCACGCCCTTCTAATGTTGAAGTTAAGAGATTTTTGGGACTTGTCTCATACTATTCTCGTTTTATTCCAGATCCAACAACACTGACTTATCCACTTCGACGTTTATTACAAAAGGGAGCCAAGTGGTTGTGGTCCTCAGCTTGTGAAACAGCTTTTCGAAAGATTATAGCTGACCTTTGCAATTATAGGATACTCGTACCATTCGATCCTGAACTACCACTGGTTCTTACGACATATGTAAACCTTGCAACCTTGCAATTCTTAGCCATACAATTCAAGGAGTTGAAAAACTAATGGCGTACGCCTCACATTCACTCACAAAAGTTGAATGCAACTATAGTCAACTAGATCGCGAAGCCCTAGCTGTTATATTTGGTGTCTCACATTATTATTTATTCGGAACATGTTCAAGAATGTAAATTCTTTTATTTTTCTATATATTACTGTAGGTTAAACAATGTCAATTATTGTTAGTCTGTCTGCAATATATTTGAGAATATAAATTCTTTTTGTATCCTCGTGATATTGTTGTACATTTAAAGGTATACTTTCTCTTATGTTTAGAAAAATATCAAGTTTTCATAATACCATTTTTATTTTAATGCTGTTAAAGTTGTAACACCATACAATTGAATTCTTTTGACTAGAAATACCTTAGAATATCATGTATCTTTTATATATAGCTTATTGTAATGTTTGTATGACGGACTTCCACTATGTTAAGAGACACGGAAGGAAAGATAGGCGTCGGAGCTCCTTCAATGAAGCCATTTCATACCTTTTAAATAGCCTCAATAGCAATTTATGCTTTAAAATACTTTCAATAGGACGATCATACCTTTGAAATATTTTTCAATGGTGATTGAATCTAATGGCTGTATTTCATTGTTGATTCATGTCAATGGTACCGGTCAACTTAGCAATGAGCACCAATCGGCAAAGCGCATTTCTCTAGTCCCACAAATATTCATGAAAACACACCCCCTTGTAGTTTTTGCATTTAAGACAGCTTCCAGTTGAATAGTTAACCGGTTGCCCAGTTGCGTATCAAAGTCGATACCTACCGTATCTAAGAGAGTTACCTCTCACTCAAGTCAGGACATATCGTTTCTCCGAGAGTTACATCTCTCGTAAGTCAAACATATCGCTTCTTAGTTAGTATTCGAAACAAGTGCGCACTCAAAATCGAAGCTCATCGTTTCTAAGTGAAGTTAAGTTACTAAGTCAAACATATAGTCTCTAGGTTAGTATTCTAGTCAAGTGTGTTCTCAACGTCGAGACTCATCGTTTCTAAGTGTAATTTGTTGAAACTCATCGCGTATATATCAAGTTAAGTTGCTAAGTCAAAAATATTGTTTCTTAGTTAGTATTCGATTCAAGTGTGTACTCAAAATCGAAACAAAAGACACTTTAGCCTATTACACTGACGAAGTTAGGCAACATATTTTTGAGAAACCTACTGATCGCTGGAACCCCAGAATTGGTAGTTTAAAAAAATATAATAATATATGTTTTTACCTAATGAAACTAGTTAATTAAAAAAATTCTACTGTTTCAAATTATCTACTCTATTAGATATAAAAAAATTAGTTTGGCTCACCGTATAATGCCGAGATTCTTAAAAAGATCTCAAACCGATAAGATTTTAGCGGCCATTGTGGCGCCTTGAGGAAACTACCTCACGCAATCTGTTACGTCACAACCTGCAACCCCCTGCTGAAATTTCACCTCACATATAAATAAACGTAAGGACGATAGGACTCCCGTTCACTTTTAGGCGTGTATTTTTTCGTTCAAGAAAAATGATTACTTATAATATAACCTAACAGATTCATTTAATATAGATGACGTCAAAACTAAAGGGATCGGAAATAGTTGAATCAGGCCATTATCATAATTTGCAGATCTTGGTAGCAGTGGGTTTCCTTTTTTTCATATAGGAAAATTCGTGTATAATGGGATAAACTTTACCCTAGAAAATATAATCAATAAAAAAGACAGTTTTATTGGAGAAAAAAATACTGAATGGAGTAGCAGACATTCTATATCTCTGAGAATACATTTCATGTGTCATCTGACCCTTCTTCTACAATTTTAATTGGCTGAAATAGAGTAGTAAGAGGCTATCAAACTGATGCTAGTTTCATCACCGCATGTTACTACGTCATTGTTCATTATTATGGCCCACTAATGAAAAAAATTAGTGCTGTCAGTTTTGATATTAAAAATATTGCTGTGTAAAATTCACCGAGAATGCATCAAAAACCAGGCTGCCATAGATGGAGTGACGCAACTGAAGTCTACATACGACAGACAATTAATAAATTTTAGAACCCCAAAGAACACACAAATAAATAAAAAGTCACAGTGGAATCAGTTTACGCATTTCTGTGCATCCAAAGATATTGAATTAACACAAAATACGAGAATTCCTGAAATCGCTTTTATTTTACGAAATTATGCATGTAATATGCGCAGAAAAGTTGGTAAGGAATATAAAGAATGTGTCATCAAAATCATATGGAACTAACGGCGAAACAGATTCAATAAATGTTTTTCAATGAGTACAATATTGGGTTTAACCCTTTTACTGATATTGAATTTAACGAAGCCAGGGTAGCCAGGAATTGCAAATGGCCAGTACAAAATACAGTAGAGCCTGATGTATTCCCAATAATATTATTCCTAAAACTTATGACGAAACGCCCAAAAAAATATAACAATAGACCGTTTTTTCCTTACACCCAACCCAAATTGGAAATTAGGAAGTTGGTATAAAACCCTTCCCGTAGGTATTAATACTATTTCCAAATGGACTAAAGAAAGGGCTGCCAAAGTAAGAATTGATACTTCAGTTAAAAAAATTACAAACGACTCGTACCGATCAACAGCTGTAACACATTTAGCTAATGCAGATATTAAGGAAAAACAATTGATAAAGATAAGTGGACGTAGCAACGCAAAATCGCTTAAGCCATATTTAAATATGCAGTCGGTACGTCATGAGGAAATTATAAATAAGTTGAGGGGGAACGAAACAGCCTCTAGAAGGACCTAGACAGCGTTCAAATACCGTTTCTGTGTTTCAGACTGAATGCGGTAATCCTCAGACAATTTATCAAAAGTGCAGTTTTTCACGTTGAAAATATGTATTGTAGTAATAGATAATTTGAAATTATTTTGTAAATTAAATGATCTTAGCCGTTTTTTTGACATTCATTATATTCTCTCCTCAAATATAATTCGTGCTACAATTAATTATTATAGAAGATACTATACTCTTTAGAGCCATCATAAGATTGAACTCGTGCTGCGCCCTCGTTCAACTTTCATCGGCTCTGACTCGGGCTATCATCGATAATAATCGTAACACTAGTTAAATTACCCTCGAAAATATGTTTTAATTGCAAAATTCCTCCTTTAATCTATGATGCCAAAGTAAATGTACCGGTCATAAGTTAAGTGTTAAAATGATAGTGCAACAAATGAAGACGTGGTAGTTAAATTCAAAATCATAATGTTTAAATACTTTTCTTTTGACAAATCAAAGAGATAAATTTGAAGTATTCAACTTTGTGTCATGTTGTCTAATAAGCTAAAATGTGAAATCAGGTTAATATTTCTTTGCTAGTCTTTATCAGAAAATTTGTGTATCGTCTAATGAAATATTATAAAGAGTTTGCACTATATTACCAAGGTTACTAGTATTCAATTTGCTCATATACAATATATGTTTTTGATTTGTGTAAAAAACTTATTAATTTCTATCCTTCCTAATTTCAAAGAAATGTATAGGAAAGACGAGAAGAGGAAAATTTGGCACTTACATTACAAGACTGGCTCTTAAGATCTCCTTCTCCGATTTTTTGGATCCTCCCACGGAAATCCACTGAATGGTTGTCCTAGTTGTTGATCCACGGAGGGGTAGATAGAATTAGCGCTTAAAACGTTAGAGTAGTGAAAATCATTTCTATTGTTTCACACGAATACCGTAAGAACCGGTACGTAAAACTTTTTAACAGTTCGCTATTTTCTCCTTCAGAGAAATCTCCTTTTAAAGAAGGAAATTAATTTTGTCTAATTATAACAATAACTTGTTTGTATGAGAGATGAACAAAGAATGAATGTTTTTTAAAATGCAATTAAAAACGTCAACACTTGTTAACAAATAGAAGATTCCCAGAGCATTGTGTGGTTTCTGCTTTCGTATATAACATCTTGAGAAGCGGTATATAATGTAACTCCCTTGAAAGACACAGCATAGGATATGAATAATCTGTGATTTCATACACAATATAAATACATATATACACTTCAAATACCATAGCACCCGTTGTACCGGCTCTAGTGAGCTGAAAATCAATAGGATTCATCTATGAGACGCCTTAAACAATATTCAATAATAAAATTGGTCGATTGTATACACTCCGGAAGCTGTATCGTGCTAACAACCCGAAATTTCTTAAAAAAATGACCAAAAATGTGGTACTTCAAGTACCATAGCATCCGTTGTACTGGCTATAGTGAGCTGAAAATCAATATGGCTCATCTGTGAAACGCCTTAAACAATATCCAATCATAAAACTGGTCGATTATATACACTCCGGAGGCTCTATCGTGCTAAAAAACCGAAATTTCTCAAAAAATTACCAAAAATGTGGTACTTCAAACACCATAACACCCGCTGTATTGGGTCTAGTGAGCTGAAAATCAATACGGTTTATCTGTGAGACGCCCTAAACAATATACAATCATAAAATTGGTCACTTGTAGACTATACGAAGGCTGTATCCTGCTAACAAACCGAAATTTCTCCAAACGTGACAAAAATGTGATACTTCAAGTACCATAGCACCCGTTGTACTGGCTATAGGTAGCTGAAAATCAATAGGGTTCATCTTTCAGATGCCTTAAACAATATCCAATCATAAAATAATCACTTCTATACACTCTGGAGGCTGTATCGTGCTAACTACCCGAAATTTCTCCAAAAATGTGCTACTTCAAGTACAATAGCACCCGTTGTACTAGCTCTAGTGAGCTGAAAATCTAGTGTTCATCTGTGAGACACCATGAACAATATTCAATGGCTGTATCGTACTAATAAACCGAAATTTCTCCAAAAATGTTACTTCAAGTACCATAGCACCCGTAGCTGAAAATCAATAGGGTTCATCTGTGAGATGTCCTGTACAATACTCAATAATAAAATTGGTGACTTGTTGTACTCCGGATGCTGTATCGTGCTAACAAGGAATATTACAAATAGTGGTCGACTACAACGACGACGACGGCAATACGCACAGGATTTTTTTTCTAAAAACCGTTTTTTGGTGTTTTTCTTGCTGAAAAACGAAAAAATAACTATAAAAATCCAAAATTACAATATTTTTGGGATAATCCAATACTTTTCTCGCATATTATATAAGGTCGGACGGAAAATTAAAAATCAATTCTATAATTATTTTATATTTTACTGTATATGTATCGCTCTACTAATCAAAAAAGGCATAAATTTCAAAATCTTGCAGCAAAACAATTCTTCAATTGAGCATATCGCTATACTTTTCAATAATAAAATTAAAATAGTTGGTGCCTACAACCCACCCACAAATAAATTACGTCATGTTGACTTGCATAACATCATGAATTCTCATAATAAAGTTTTACTGGTAGGGGATCTTAATTGTAGACACTCCCAATGGGATAAATTTGTACAATATCCCAACGTAAATGGAAGTACTCTCCTAAAATTCTGCGACAATACTGAATGCAATATTTTTAACACAGATGATCCCACCCACTTTCCTTTCTCTAACCACGCCCCTAGCACCATCGACATTGCTGTTGGAAAAAATATATCTAAAATAAAAAACCTAAACGACCTAAATTCCGATCATGATCCTGTCCTCATTCACCTGAAACTATCCCACACAATACAACACCCCTCAAATCACACATACGACTACACCACTACTAGCTGGGTAAAATTTAGAAAATACATAAACAACAACATAAATATTACAGACAAAATAATAAACTCAGAACACCTCACCAAGACAATCAAAAACCTACAAGACACAATCATATCTGCTAGAAATCACACAACCACCATTAAACCTAAACTATCCCCTCATAACATCCTTCCTGATTACATAATTACACTCATACACAACAAAAACCGAATAAGAAAAAGATGGCAATATACCAGAAATGAAGAAGATCGATCCCTACTAAAATACTACCAAAATACAATCAACACCCTCATTAGAGAACACAAAAACCAAAACTGGAATAATTTCTTAAAAACTTTAAAACCAGAAGACAATTCACTCTGGAAAATTACTAGATTTTTCAAAAATCCGAGAAAGGGCATATCTAGCATAGAGGTAAATGGACATACATACACAGATATGAAGGAAATTGCGCAGAGTTTCGGAGAGTACTTTCAAAATAATTTCACAAATAATTCACCTCGCACAGACTTTCATAGACACATATCACACACATTAAAACAACACTTGAATTCAATACCCTTACTAAACACAAAAAATTTAGCGTCATATACAGAAATTCTTAACACTATACAAAAACTCAAAAACAAAACTGCCCCAGGACATGACGGTATATCAAACTTACTGTTGAAAAATCTGCCTAAAAAGGCTATTGTACAATTAACCTATATAGTCAATTTCATAATTAAAAACGGCATCTACCCCGATATCAAGATTGCAAATGTCATACCCATAATCAAAGCAAACAAACAACCACGTTATGTAGATAGTTATCGACCAATATCATTATTAAACAATATAGCAAAGGTGATCGACAAAATCATTCTTAAGCGATTGCAAGATTTCATTGAAAAACCTAAGTTATTACCCCCCGAGCAATACGGTTTCCGAAGTGGCCATAGTACTATAGCACAGACAATTAGAGTCATAAATTATATAAGAGAAGGCTTTCGGGATAAAAATAAAGCAATTATGGTCGCGATCGACATACAAAAAGCCTTCGACTCCGTATGGCTCGAGGGTCTAATTTTCAAGTTAATTCAACTGAAAGTTCCTAATTATTTAATTAAAATAATAAATTCATACGTCACAAATAGAAAATTTTTCTCAAAAATCAATGATTATACTGCTGGATCCTACTCCATACAGGCGGGAGTCCCGCAGGGATCAGTGTTATCACCTTTGCTGTATTCCCTATTTATCCAGGATATCCCAACATCTCCAAACCTGTTAACTGCCATGTACGCGGACGATACTTGTTTTGTAGCATCTGCAAAAAACCCCAACACCGCACTCAACATAGTACAAACACATATTAACAAACAAATTATACCCTATTTTAACAAACAAAAACTTAACATAAACGCCTCCAAAACAGAGTATTTATTACTCAGGAGAATCACGAGGAAAGAAAACCCATTGCAGTCTCAACTTTGTGTAAACGGTCACAGTATTCCCCCGAGTACTACGCTAAGATACCTAGGTTACACCATTCAAGGCAATACCAACGCAAAAGCACACATAAACTGTCAAGTACACAAAGCTAAGACTGCAATGAGTGTACTCTATCCCCTCATCTGCAAATACAGTCATCTCACCACTCATAACAAACTACTTATATACAGACAAATCATTAGACCAATTCTTACATACTCAGCACCAGTTTACTACACAGGAACAAAATAAAACTTTTACGCACTGCAGGTGGTACAAAATAAGTGTCTGAGAATGGCAATTAAACACAACGCAATCTACCCCAAAAACCCTAAAAATACTTTGTTGCATGAGAAAGCCGATATGCCCACTATCGGAGACTTCATCACTGAAATATCCAACAATTTTTATAATAATTGTCTGCCAGATGATCTTCGACATGCTCTCAAAGACGCAAATCGCGCAGAAGGCATCCGCGATAGTGGGTGTAGGCTTCTGCATGGATCGCTAATTACATAACATAGTTGTTAAGTCACAAACCCACTTTTCTTCAAACAGGGGTATCTTCAGGACGGTATAAATAACCAAACTGAACGACACCAATCACTTCCAAAAATAAAATTAATTAAAATAAAAGTCTGACATGCTGCCTCTCCAAATCTAATAAACCCCCTATCAAGTATTGAGACCCTGTTTTTCAGCTGCTTTTCAGGGATAACCTAGCCGAAAGATTCTGGGAGTCACATCTATATGCCGGGGACAAAGGAAGTTACATTAAGAAAAAATATTGGATTATGCGGTTTCCGCAAGGAGCCAAAATAAACCTGCAGGAACTACACAGGAAACAGGATGAAGAGCCAGACCATCGGCATTTATCTATTTTTTCAATCTGTAACCTGTATATTGGGAATGTAAATATCTTTAATAAAGACTATTTTTAATAATAATAATTTTACTGTATATATATTGAGAGTTTATGTATATTAAAATATTATCCTGTATAAATGGTATGAATGTGTAAAATGTACTTATTCAGCTGGCAACAAGTCATTTAAAGTATAAGAATTTATATAATCCACTGTTTTCAAGAGTGTAGCACTTTAAAATCTGTAGATTTGCATGTACTTCCCCAATAAAATTATACCGAAAGGTATTGCGCTCCTTTTAACAATATTTTTCTAAGCACATTAATTTTGATTAAATCTAATGCAGAAGGTTAAAGGTTGACCAAATGTTTTATTATATAGTTCGGTCCTCACACTACACAGCGTTCTTATCACATTAACCTCGTTGAGATATAAAAAATATATGATAGAAATGGAGGTTGAGAATAAGATGATGTTGGGAAATTTTGAAATACAAAGAAATATAAACGGTTTTAAAGATTAAAACTAACTTTTTTACAATTGCTATGAAAAGTAGCATATTTCTCATAGCTTACTTAATTTCAAAACCATATGTTGCTCATACTGTTCGAAATATTATTTCTCACGGCACTTTGCCCACACTACATACATTTCTATGAGGAATACAGTAGGGGACACTCGATGCCTAAGCGCTTTCAGCAGGGGATCCTCGATTCCTAGACTTATTCTACAAAAATATTTACTTGTATTCGTTAAATTTGTGTAGTTGTAGAAAAAGAATAGTGTGCAACATGTGGGAAAAGGACTTTTCTCACTTGTGTATTTGCGTCGTGAAAAAAGTTGAACTTTCCCCACTTGTTGCACAATATACTATTTCCGCAATTATACACTCCGGAGTCTGTATCGTGCTAACAAACCGAAATTTCTCCAAAAATTACCAAAAATGTGGTATATCTGGATTTATAGGACCCGTTGTACTGGCTCTGGTGAGCTGAAAACTAATGAGGTTCATCTGTGAGACGCCCTGAACAATATCTAATCATAAAATAGGTCACTTGTATACACTCCGGAGGCTGTATTGTGCTAACAAACCGAAATTTTTCCAAAAATAATCACACATGTAGTTAGTATATCTGTATTTATAGGACCTGTTGTACTGGCTCTAGTGAGCTGAAAATCAATAGGATTCATATGTGAGACGCCCTGAACAATATTCAATCATATAATTGCTCATTTGTATACACTCCAGAGGCTGACAAACCGAAATTTCTCCAAATATGACCAAAAATGTGGTACTTAACTACCATAGCACCCGTTGTACTGGCTATAGCGAGCTGAAAATCAATAAAGAAAATGTGAGTTCGTTGGAAATAAAGAGCCCGAGCTCTTTCGTAATAAAGTTTTAATTATAGTAATCTTTAAACAAGTTAACAAAGAAATTATATAATAAAGTAACAAAAGAAATATGAAAATTAAACGTTAGATTGGATAACCAACGGGCGAATGGTATATGTTTAGAACGTTGTAAATAATGTTCGTTTTTTTTCAATCGTTGGATACACACTGTTCGATTTGGTCATACAAATTTATGAGAAAAAAATTGGACTGTAGTTCGGGGTTTAATGATAATAATAATTGTATTAAAGAAAACAAATAGTCGAGCTTATAACAATATCACCTACTCTAGGATATGGGAGATGGGATGAAAGCTGATCTGCACCCTCGCTTGATGCACATAACAATTCACTGTTCCTATTACCGAAAAGTTAAATCAACGACACGTCTCTTTATTGAAGTATATGCTTCATTTAGAGTATCGAATGTTCAGGTTATTTTTGCTAGGTAAAAAAATAGTACATAGGCGGAGGGAACTTTTATTTTTGTGGAAAGGAATGATTGCAGTATTGCCAAGAGCTCGACCAAAAAAAATTTAAAACTAACATAAATTCTAAAAATCGAACACACACTAAGGTTCTGTTTCTCTTCAAACCCCTAAAAGGCCTTATAATTATCTCGTGATGACAAACAGAAGCCATAAACTGTGAATGTGCTACCCCTTTTTACACTGATAAGAATGCTTTACCTAAATACTAACATTTTTACGTTCTAAAGGTGAGAACTGAGGAATTGAATATCTTATATTTAAAAATTAAATATACAGGGTTTTATACTTTTTAAACCGTTTAGCTTATTTTTGTCAAGTATTATATTTAACCAAAGAGTTGTCCAGATGAAAGGTAGAATATATAAGCTGTCTGCGACTTTAGTTATTATTTATTTTACATAGAAAAATATGTAGGGGAAAAGTGCCTGAGATGGCATACTTTTTAAAAAATTTATAACAAAAGTGTCTCCTAAATATTTTTCTTTATTTTTCGACACCCAATAATAAAAGACATTGTAGAAAAAACTTGTGTTTAATATTTTTTAAAATTTAAGGATAAACAAAAAGAATATTGTTATTTTTTAAAACTATATTACTATGTCGTCTCGCCCACAGGGTAACGACGAGTTGGCATAGCATGAGGTGATGAGATGGCAATGATGGCTTACTCCTCTTTAGTCTCTGCACAACTCAAAAACAAAAGTTTTCACACGAGGTGACACATCAGCACATTCACAGTGTGCCCATTTTTTACATCGAAAACATCAAATACATTTTTCTGGGGATTTTGATGTAGAAAAGAGGCTGTTGCAGTAAATACACGCTGCATCATCATCATCGTCAGTTTCAATTCTATCTTCGTCGCTGGAAGAATTACCCATTTTTAATACGGTTTTTGCTTTCTTTGCTGCCATTCTTGATTCTTTTCTAGTTTTTTTCTGCAATTTTTATTTTCAGTATTTCGATTTCAGGTGTAGTATTCAAAATTCCAAATTTTCCACTGTTTCCATTTCTTCTCTTTTTTGTCATTTCAACTTTTGGCAGTAGAGATATTTCAGATGGCTTTATAAGAAATTTATCTATACTCAAATTATTCATATTATGATCTTCACTAATCTTCTTTCCATTCTCAAGTGTTTGAAAACCATGTGACTTTCTTGCGTACTTATTACCACCTCCTTCTTCTGTGTATCGTCTTGTTCGTTTTCACGTTCTTCATCTTGTATTTGAGTGTCACTTTCATATTCAACTGGTTCATTCTCCACATATTCTTGATTTTCAACATCAATTGTCTTTACGATACCGTTGGCTTGCTCTGCTCCTACATCTGTAACTTCAACAGCATGGAACAGATGATCGGGAAATACGTCTCTATTGAATGGAAAAATACCAGTTATTGCAAATCCACTTGTAACATTTTTCATAGCTGCAGCTTTCTGGTAGGGCTCCCTAAAGATTTCCCCTACTTGAAAATGGGTAACCACTCTTCCAGGATGTAATTTCAGCAATTTCTGGAGTTCTTGGTTATAATACGTCGTAAGGGGGCCAAAAAACGAAACATCCAAGGGCTGTACTTTATGTGTACAGTGTGTCGGAAAGCAAAACATAATTATACCGTTATCCTTGGCGTATGTTTGTGCCTCCAGAGTTTTATGGCTTGTATGGCCATCAAGAAGTAACAAAACCTTTTCTTCACGTGATGACTTTATCATTCTTACAAAATATTTTAGCCACTTCAAGACTATTTCGGCATTAGTCCATCCATGTTCTTGAGCAAATGCAATTGAACCTGCTGGGGCGTTATCCATTAGTTCATTTTTCATATTTTTTCGAGGACATATGAAGCATGGTGGAATATAGTTTCCTCCAGCACTCATCGCACATACAACTGTGAAGTGTTTTCCCCTTTCAACGCTTGTCAACACTCCCACCTGTTTTCGCCCTTTAACTGCAAAAATTCGACAGTTTTTGGAAGGAAATGTTGAAAATCCGCTTTCGTCCATATTATACATTCTGGTTGGATCGTAGTTTATTTCAGTGAAGGCATTTTCCAACAGATCGAAGTATTTTGAGATCTTTTGCTTATTAAATGTCATAGCTCGAACTGCTGAAGTTAATTCGGGCATTCGTAATGATATTTGAGGATTTCTCCGCATAAATCCATTCAGCCAATCATTACCTGCCATCTTTTTTTCAAGGTTGAATTGATGAGGAATGCCGTTCTGGGCAGCCAAGTCTAACGCCAGCTTTTTCACGCCCGAAGTTGTCATTCCAAAAAATCTTTCTTCCATGTTCTTGATATGTTTAACGATTTCGGTTTCCATATCTTTATTAAAAGTTACTCGTTTCCCTCCCATATAACCTTTGACAGCACCCTCACTAAATTGGTTCCTACCTTGACAACGTGTTCTTAAAGTTCTAAAAGGTGCACCAAATGTTTTTGAAGATAGCAACCAACCCATTCTTTTCTCTTGAATTGCATTTATGGCCGCTTCCATATCTTCTTCTCTCCACTGCAACCGATTACTTTTTCTGTAATATTTGCGTACCATTTTCTGAAATGATTAATAAAAAAATAGAGATCATTTATACTTTCCAAATGCACTACATTCATTGAATAGTGGCTGACAGGGCGAGATGCCATACTGCCATCTCGTCCTACTGCTGTGTATGCCATCTAGGGCTGAAGTACGTGCACTAACTTCATTACTATTTTCTTCTTTTTGAGACGAAATACTGAGGATTGCATGCGATCAAAATGTGAGGTTAGGGTAGATGATTTGAAATGTTAAAGACAATTTGTAATAAAATTACTAAGTATGCCCACAAAACACAACTCACGAATACTCAAAAAATATTTCTTACCTTCAGAATCACAGAATATTTCGTATAACTTTGGTATATCGAGGTAGATTTACTGGCACTTTGTGAAACATGCACATAATGCAAGTTTAGTCCACTGCACTGAGTTAATAGCGGTAAATTCAAATATAACTATGATAGTTAACTCCTATGCTAATTCCGCCACTATGCCCATCTAAGGCACTTTTCCCCTATATTCGCCATCGCTGCTACTATCGTGGCTGATCATTTCAGCATCTGAAGCAGCTTCCGGTACCGCTGTTGTTGGATAGAGGTTAATATAGCACTCTTTAATAAGATATTTGGTGAGTTCCATCAGATCTTTGAACTTCTTTTGACTGTTTTTATTCTTACGTTTGTTGGGTAACAGTGCTACTGTTCTAGGCACTTTTTTGCAGACATAGTATGATTTATCCACGGACCATGAAAACTTTGACGCGGAATTGCTTAGGTTTTCATCCATTAAAAACCATTACGAATCAGTTCCGGCACGTATCACATTGAAAGGAGTTGGCTTGGATACGTTCATCCCATTCTTCAGCGGTGTCCATGACTATTTTCTTTGAAGCGGATATAAGACTGAAGTCACTGTCACATTGTAAGTACGGGTGGTCTCGTACTGGATAAATAATAAATAGATATTTATTTACACATAACTCAAAAATACATAAAAGGCAAACAAACAAAACAAACGACGTTATGCGAAATACATATATACACTTGCGAAGCCCATAAGGCTTGTTTGCAAGGATAAAATAATAATAATATAAAACTTATACTAGGTAACAAATAATAATAAGTAATAGGTAATTAATAAAAATGTATACTATAATTAAGGATTAGTAAAGTAGACATAGAAATTGATAGAAACATTATCAGTAATTAATTTCGATAAGGTTGTGAATAGCGCTCCTACTTGTATTGGTGATATATTCATGAAGTTTTAAAGTTAGCACCTTTACAGAAGATTCAGATTTAATTTGTTGGGGTATAGCATTATATAGCATAGATCCTAGAAACAAAAAGCTTCTTTATCCAGCTGTTTTTTCATTGTTGGATTCAGGTAAGTATGTTTATTTCTTGTCATATAATTGTGAGTTTGAATTTATAGATTTGATTTAAGTTTATGTTGTCTTAATACCGCTTTTTTTAAGTATAATTGTCTAACGTCTAATATTTTCGTTTCAGTATATAGAAGTTCACTGCTATATCTTCTTGTTTTTCCAAGAAGTATTTTGAGGAATATTGTTTGCGAAACCTCGAGAATATTATAGTAAGCCTTCGCCACTCCACCCCAGCTGACCAGACCGTAAATTAGGTGAGATTCAATCAAACTTTTATTAGCCATTAGTTTTTGTTTATATTGTAGGTGATATGAGATATGTTTGAATTTATATAATACACACCTTTATTTTTGAACTAGATAATTAATATGGTTATCCCATCTAAGATGTGAGTCTATCATAATTCCTAAATATTTTATTTGTTTTGCAGGTTGAATATTGGTATTTTTTGTACATTGATGGCGTAGTTCGGAAGATCCGGTTCAAAGGATGCAAATGGCAGGTAAACAGTTTTTTTTATAATCGATTGAAAGAGGCCTATAGTCGAACCACTGTTTTATACAATTTAAATCATTTTTAATTTTCAACTTTAAATCGTACCAATTTTGATCACTGTATACCAGAACTGTATCGTCTGCAAAGCTTATAATTTTATTGTTACTTTCAATCATAAATAAGTTATTCAAATAGATATTAAACAAAACAGGGCCTAGAACCGTACCTTGTGGCACACCACACTGTCTGTTCTTTACTGCATTTATTGCCCACTCTTACTTTATGAGATCAGTTTGTCAGATAGCTTTTGAAAAAAGCATGTGCTTCACCTCTAACTCCAATGTCCTCTAGTGTTTCCAAAAGAAGGCAGTAGTCCACGGTGTCGAAGGCCTTTGCTAAGTCCAGGAAAACCGCAATTGTAGGTAAACCCTCACCAATATTTTTATATAAAATATTTGTTACTTCCAATAGAGCATTGTTAGTGGACTTGCGCTTTTGGAAACCATATTGAGACCCTGCCATTGACTTATATTTATCTAGAAATGTATTAAGCCGTGCATTAACTACTTTTTCTAGTATTTTTGATAAACAAGTTATTAATGATATTGTTCTGTTGTTTGTCATCTTATCTCTTTCTCCACTTTTATAAATAGGTTTGACAATCGATGTCTTAAAAGCTGAAGGAAATTGTCCCATTTCTAATGACTTATTTATTATAATCATTAGCGGATATGCAATAAAATCTGAAATATGTTTGAGCGTTTCAGCCCTTATTTCATCCCAGCCCGGTGCTTTTTTATTCTTTAGTTCACTAATTATATTTTTTATTTCTGTAATACTGGTGGGTGTGAAAAACATGGAATGACAATTTATAATTTTCTTTTCATTATAATTTATTAGTTTTTGTATGGTTTTTGCTAGATTTCGTCCTATATTTACAAAGAAAGTATTAAACATTTCAGAAATTATCTCAGCTTTAATTACTGTTTTTCCATTGTTGTCCTTAATATTTGTAATTTCCGTGTTTTCTGTTTTTTTAGATATTGAGTTTACTACATTCCATATCTTTTTTGACGAATTTTGTTCGTCTTCTATAAGTTTATTATAATAATTATTTTTAGCAGTGACAACTAATTTATTTAGTTGCTTTTTTGTAATCTGTATATTCTTTTTTAAGTATATTATTTAGAGGATTTATTTTTGATTTTTTATATATTTAATTTTTTTGTTAACGGATTTTATGAGAGATTGTGTTATCCAATTTTTTCTTTTTCTTAAATTATTCTTAATCTTTGTATACGTTGTTGACTGCCTAATATTATCTTGGATAGTGCTGACCAGTTTATCGGTTGCGGAGTCCAAATTTCGATTAAAAATAATATCATTTCAGTCAGTATGTTGAAATCTTTGTATCAGTTTATTCTTGTCTATCTGGGCAAAATATTCAGATTTATAGTTTACAACACGATATCCCTCAGAAAGAATCAGTTGTAGCATTACTGTATAGTGATCAGTTACTGATGTGTTGATTATTAGAGGAATCAAATTATCATAAATTTGAATTCCTTTGAACACTTGTTGGAGCATTAATGGCCGATTGATAACCGCATTCGTTTAAGACGTCTAAGTAATTTCTCTTGTTATCATTTTCGCTTAATAGATCAATATTGATATCACCAACAAAAAGTTTAAAATCACTGTTTTCGGTTTGTACTTCTAAAATGTCATTTAAATAAAGGTTTTATTTTCAAAATGGGCTTTTATTTTAATACGTGAACTACCACTTAAATCAAATAAGTTATGCGACTTATACAGCTCAGATTTTATAAATACAATGACTCCATCACTCTGGTTGAATTTTCCGTAGTTATATACAGTTCGGCAACCATCAATATTATACAGTGATAAGTTTGGAATAAAATGTGATTCTGTTAGAGCAATACATTCAATTTTTGTTTCTAACCCCTTTACAAAGATTTGAAATTCATCAAAATTACAAGCGATGCTCCGAATATTACTGTGGATCATTTTAAAATTAGTATTGTAGTCGTTATTTTTAGGACCTTCTTGGTTTCCTCTGATGTTTGTAAAGGGAATGTTTCTATCTTTTCTACTTCAAAATCACGTATAGTATAATCATCCATTCACATAAATATTTACAGTTTTAAAAGTTAAAATATGGGTTATTTGATGTGTTAGTGGTTTATTTAAAACAATTTACTAAGACTATAATATAAAGCCAGTCAATCATTAACAAATCTGAAGTTTAAAATTAATTTACACAGATAAATATTAAAAACGTCGACTTTTAAAAATACTTCAGCCAAATGCCCATTTCCAACGATAAAATCAAAAACTTGATAATAAAATTGTTTGTCTTTTAAAACAAGTACCATAGAAGTGGTAATAAAAAACTTGACCAAATTTTGTAGTTATGAAAGACAAGTTTTAGTTAATTTAAATTTAACCCTTTTAGATATTAGGAATTAGTACGTGTGATTAGCTTATAAAATATAAATTAAATTTAGTTATAAATATTGTAATGAATATAAGTGAACTTTTATTTTCTTAAAATTTTATGCACTATTTAGCCTTGGTGATTGTCTTTCAGCTAATTTTGGCTCTATTAGTGTTTTCTTGCTTGCTGGTAATTGTTCTTCTTTCACTTCGTTATCTGGTATTTTTCTTTTCTGCACCCTAGAAAGAATTTCTGTTTTGTCTTCCTCTCGGGCTTTTAAAAGACTGCTGCTTGAAGATGCTGCGCCTGCACAATTCTTATCTTTAGTAGAGTTTGTTTGTAAATCCTTACAAGAGAATGCTTCTCCTTCCACAAACAAAGTGCTTTTGTATATATGTGCTTTTTTATTTTCGTTTTTAGCTTGTTTTAAGTGTTGTACCAGTAATTTATTTTCTTTCTTCGTGGGATAAGTCTTCCGCAATTACAATGCCTGATCCTTTCAGTTTCTTGCAGTTTTTCAAAATATCTTTTTTGATCAATGCTCTCAGAAACCTTAGAACTATTGGTTTATTCGACTGTGATTTTCCAATTGTATAGATATCGTGTATTTCAGTGTTTTTGAGACTCAATTGAAGTTTCGAATTCAACAAATTTATTGTAAAGTCTATTAGATCACCTTCCTGGTAATAGCTGTTAAAAATAATAATGTTATTTGAACAAATTTTCTTTCCCAGATATTTGATTTTGTTTTTCAGTTCTTTTACTTCCTTTTCTACGTTAGTAGTTCTGATTTGTTCAGAAGCTATTAGTTTATTTATATTTTGAATTTTTTCGTTTAATTTGTCTGTTATTATTTCAGTTTGTTTTTGGTTCTGCCGTTCAATTATACTGATTAACTGTTGAATGGCTTCTTCAGATAAAGATATTATGAATGTAAACTTCTGATGATCACCCGGACTAAAATGGTTTTTTCATTCAATTTGATTCAAAGTTGTCTTTTCAAAAATTATGTAGCTTTTATATGAAAATTTAATAACTTACTGTGTAATAAGTACACTGTCCAATTTTCAAAATTTTTCAGCAACTTTATACCACTTTTTCAATAACTTTTATATAGATCGTTTTGAAAACGTGCTGTCTTGGCAACACACGAACGATAAACGTGCGTCACTTCAGAAACTACATTTTTTAACACATGCACAAGAACATGCCCAAAGCGAATAAATATGTAGTTTTTATTCTGGCCTAGACAACGATCGGGAAAAAAACTAGAGTTCATCAGTTGCTCTTTCAGATGTACTTTTGCTCTAAGCTCCTCAATTAGTAATAAGAAAGTCGTAGAAAAATTACATTACTAAATACGAGATATTGTAAGACGCTCGCAAACCATGATAATCTCTGTGTGACACCTCGTTTACATCCCACAGACCCCTAATTATTTTGTTCGCTCACATAAACCCCTCGAAGGTTGTCATCGACATATGTGGCTCGATATAAACCACTGGGTATCATCCTTTTAAGTTTTGCGAAACCTCTTGCATGATTTTTTGACTTTTTCGTGACTCTCAATATATTCTACATGGGGACTTCAACAGCTAAAATAGTATTACGCAAATCGATTACTCCAGATAAAATCCACCATCTAAAAATTCATGCACGATAGGCTGTGACAGAATGCCTCTAAAAACCAAACGGACGTACACAATTTCGAGCTTTTCGTACTTGTATATTTTTTTTGAATTTCAGTTAGATATGCGATGCTGATAAAAAGCTCTCTAGGATTTTTTTTTATAAATATTTATATCGTTGTGTAATAACGTCAATATTTAGAGTGAAAAAAAATAACAAAGGCAACCTTAAAGATATTAAGGTGAATATAAACTAGTTACTGGACAAATTTTTTTTATTTCGTATTTGAAATCAGTATTTTTCTTATATTATAATGAACAATTTCCGATTCTCTTCTGTTCCTTCGCTCTTTATCTCTCATATTTACGAAGTCCTTAGAGTAAAATCGTTCAAGAATGTCTTTCTCGGCGCAAGATCAGACCCCAGAATATGCTGTTCTAGTCTTCTACAGTCGTATAGTATTGAGATCGGTTTTAATGTCGGTCTATTCTTCCTAAAGCGAGATTGGTCATTGTCATCTTTCCTATGTTAGTTATTTGATGAGTATTACACATCTACTGGTCCTTGTCTCCTTCTTTTGATATATTATTTTAGGGATTTTGGCTTTTTTGTCAAAATGTTCCTCTGCATTTCTGTATCCCTTTTCTATGTCACTTTTGCTTTCATTTCTTCCTCATCAACTTTATTGTAGCGAAATCACTCTATATTCTTAGATTCAATATTGTTTTATTACCGTTGATTTTTAAATGACATTAGTATGAACTCTTTTTGCTTAATAAAACCTAGCTTCGTAAGGTAATATTTAAAATTTATTGAGCAACAAGAACTTGCAATACACATGACATGACATTCTCAGTATCAGAATGCATTTCTGTACTCTTGATTTGGATATGAGGTCTTACTTCTGCCCTTTATTGAAGAGGCTCATCAAGAATTTTAAGATTTCCACAAGGATCCAAATTTTTTATGGACACGTTGGTTTCTCTACCATTAGATAATCTTACTAATGCATATTCAGGGTTTGCTTCGATTAGTTCTGCCTCCTCCACGTGTGGTTTGCTATTTCTAACATGTTTTCTTACTAAAACATTTTCTGATAATAATGTTTGTATTGTCAACACTCGACTGATTTGTCACCTCAGCCAACCATTAACTGAAAACACTAATTTGGGAATCAATCTCCTCGTTTCCGGAGTGGACATTATTAAAGTGTAACAAATATGTATAAATCTTACTAAGTGACTCAATGTTAAACTTTCTATTCATTGGTTCCTTGATATTATTAATATGATACATTTCTAAAAACTTTCTTTTGTTATAGTTTCTTCCTACATCAAGAATCTTTACTTTATCAAAATCCACATGGTGGAACTCATCTATAACATGTTCTGATAATGCACATAAGGTTTTTATTAAGTAATGTTGGATGTGATATTTTTGTTATTATGTTCTTCATCCCTAACACTAAGTTAACCTTCATTTTGTAAGGGTGATTGGACTTAAAGTTGAGGTATCTATCTGAACTAGTTTCACGTACCAGTCAGTACCTGCCTTCATTGGTCCTTATTAACTTTGTGTCCTAAAATGGTACACATCTGTTGAGCTCATTTTCAACTGTGAATTGTATGTATTGATTGTAACCATTGAAAATATTGAGAATGGCTTCGACACCATCTTCAGGAACAGCTGTGATGATACCATCTACATATTTTTTTAGAAAAGGAATATCAAAAGGCACATTCCCAACACACTCAGCGATCAAGTCGTCCATGACATATTGCGCAAAAATGGGCGATACAGAACTACCCATTGGAGCTCCAAAAACTTGTTTATAATTGACAATAATTTTGAAAAGTCGCAAGCATATATCAATTTTTTACACTGTTTTTTCTGGATTTTAATTTATATTTTGTACTCGTTTAATCATGACTGACGAAGTAATAAAACTATGACGAAAGCTTTCACTAAATTAAAATAAGAGTTTAATTTCCAAGCCAATTGCTACATCCTCACAAATATTTCTAAATTATATTATATATATATATATATATATATATATATATATATATATATATATATATATACCATTTCATAAACCGTTATTATGTATTTATCTTTTTTGGAGGTTTCTTGGATTTAGGTTTCTTGGAAATAATACGAATACGAACTAAGGTGTATATCAATTATTGACTTGGAATAATACGAGGTGGTCCCAAAAATAGAAATAATATTTATTGACTGTTTTTAGTATTTTAATGTTATTCCTATTTATTTAAAAGTTTTTATTACGACGGGTGGGATAGATTTATACACACGGTATGTCTTCTCACTTAATTTATTTATTCACTAAACTATTCACTAATTTATACTAGATACACTTACACTAATTTATATAAACACTTCACTACTGTTTATTTACTCAGACTATCTACTTTTTCACTGTTTATCTCACGAGATCAAATTATAAACTAAACTCCGTTGGTAGGTAGCCTCTCTTATATATTAAGTGCTCTTTTTTTCTGGATCCTTCTAGATTGCGGCTCACAAAAACAATCGCCTTTCTCGAATTGTCTAGATAAGACTGGTCACAAAAACAATGGTAAACAGTTCGAAGAAATCCCTGCGCATTCGCAGGCATACATGGCTTAGCCAGAGTCGGATACAAGGACTACATCAGTGTGCAATTTCGTAACGTCCCCCCCCCCCCCTTAAAAAGAAGTTCCTCCTTCTGTGTATCCAGAACTAGATGTTTAAATCGGCAACTGGACCATTGTCTGCACTTCCCGGGTCGTATGGAAATAACAGGGCACTGTCTTCGACGGGTACTGATAACAAGATGTATAGTAGCAAATTAATATGTGGACACGTAGCGCTTCCCACACATCCCGGTAGGTGGATCTATCTGGAAATTCGTTTCTAGTTACCAGGTAGAAAACGTACCACGAATTGTGTTTGAATCTCAGTGTCTTGCCAGGGGCTGGCATCTGATATTCAAGTTTATCTAATTGTCCAAACTTCTTTCGAAACACGGTTGCCAACCCTCGTGTGTGTTTGTTACTGGCGGATATGTTATGTGCTAGTGAGAACTCCTCCGTGAACAAATCTTGTCTTTGTTCTGTAGTGACTCCGTATCTAGCTTTCCCGGTACCTCCGTATGCGCCCATAAGTTCTTCGAAAGCTGGGTCAAACTCTTGGTGTAGATGGTTCACCCCTTCTTCTTTGTCATGGTCTCCTTCGAATGGAGCTAGTCGGTTTTGGTGAACTACTCTCGGTTTTCCATTGGGATCTTGCTTACGCGATAGATGACGTCGTTGATCCTCTTCTTTATTACGTACGGATTTTCCCATGATTTCTGTAGTTTTGGAGAAAATACTTTTCTCCTTGTCGAGTTGTGTGATCATACTTCGTCACCTTTTTTGAAACTGCCTTCTGTGGCATTTGTATCGTACCGTTATCTCATTCTGTCACTGGCAACTTGAAGATCTTTCGAATCAAATCGTGCACATCGTGCATCCTTCTTCTCAATTGGATCACGTCATCTTCTCCTGCTAGATCTTCGTCAGGCTGACAGCCAAACTCCAGGTTACAAGGAAGCCTCACTTCACGTCCAAGTAGAATTTTTGCAGCTGTTTCACCTGTGGACTCATTTATGGCCGATCGATAAGCCAACGCAAATAGAGAAAGGTACTGGTCCCAATCTCTCTGGTGGCTGGAAACTACTTTGGACAGGTATTTTCCAATGGTCTTGTTCATTCTCTCGACCATTTCATCTGATAGTGGATGCAACGCTGTTGTCCTAGTCTTCTTAATTCCCAGCTTGTCACAAAATTCCTGGAATACCCGGCTCTCGAATTTTTTTCCTTGATCGCCGTGGACATCCAAGAGCACTCCATATCGGCTATTCAATTCTTTCACCAATACATCCGCGACAGTTGTGGCCTCTTGATTCGGGATCGCGTAAATTTCTACCCACTTTGTAGAATAATTCATTACAACCAGTATTTACCACCATTTTCTGTCGTTGTAAATGGTCCAGCGATGTCCAAAGCAATCCTTTCGAAAAAGCTTGCAACATTATATTGTCTCATGGGTGTCTCTTGCGATGTGGTCCATTACTCGTAGCACAAGTCGTACATCTCTTGGTATGGCTGATGGGCCTGTAGTCTCCCGCCTGCTTCCCTTCTTTACCCGTCTTCCTCACCAGTATCACCCTGGCCACCTGCCATCTTTCCGGGAATTCTTCCTCTCTCAGTACCCTGTTAAATAATTCCCAGAAATACTCCCCATTGTCATTCAACAGCCCCTTCACCTCTCCACCACTCAGGCCGTCTATCCCTGATGCTTTCCTCACATTAATGTTTCTCCCCCCTCTTCTACTTCCCATTTCAGTACCGACCTAATTCTCCCCCTTTACCCTATCTCTCTAGTTTCCTCGACTTCCCAAATCCTTCCCTCTACTCCCCCTTCTTCCCCTGTGAACAGCTTCCCTATTATTACGACGGGTGGGATGAATTTATTCACACGGTATGTCTACCCACTTAATTTATTTATTCGCTAAACTATTCACTAATTTATACTAGATACACGGTATATTCACTTACACTAATTTTATAAACACTTCCCTACTATTTATTTACTTAGACTATTTACTTTCCCACTGTTTATCTCACGAGATCAAATTATATACTAAACTTGGTTGGTAGGTGGCCTCTCTTATATATTAAGTGCCCTTTTTTCTGGAACCTTCTAGATTGCGGCTCGCAAAAATAATCGCCTCCTTGGAATTGTCTAAAAGACTGGTCACATAAGCAATGGACCTCATTGGAAATGTCTAGATAAGAATAGTCACAAGAATAATGATAAACAGTTTGAAGAAATCCCTGCGCATTCGCCAAAATTTTAACTTTCATACATGGCTTAGTCAGAGTCGCATTCAGGGACTACATCAGTGTGCTTTTCGTAACAGTATTAAATTAGGAAAGATATGGCTTAAATGGTTTGTGTCTTGCTTATCATTAACTGTATGCTGTTCCTTTTTTATGTATATAATTTCTTTCATCAGATCTTTTTGGTAGTTGCGTTCAAATTTTAGTCGCCCACGACACATGCTCTTCTCATGGCTATTTATTGGTTTCCCAACCAATTTAATAATTCAATTAATTCTCAAAGTTTGTCATTAACCACTTCCAAGGAGAAAATTCATTTTCTTCTAATTCGGTTACATTTAATTCTTTCTCTTGTCATTTTGAAGTATGACATTTCTGCCATTGACAGCTTCCGCTATGATATGCTTCCATGTTGTTCTCTATTATTACAAGTCACATGTTATGAGTGAAGTGCCTTTCTGTCTGGTTTAGTGTGCCTTGCTTGTAATGGACTATTTTTCGAAGTATTATGGATCCCCTGTGCTTCAGTTTCCTGTTCACAACATGTGCTAATTTCTTATTTTCGTTTATAAGAATTTCCTACATAAAAAAGTAATTTTGTTCCAGAGGTTTTCACCTTTAATTTCTTCCCTCCAACTATATGGCCAGTATGGACTCTTCCCTATGGGAATTGAGGATGACTTTCCCGGACTCTTCCTTCTAGAAATCGATGCTGAACTTGTTGCACTCTTCCCTCTGAGAATTGAGGATATTAACGGTCATACAGACAAGATTCCCATACACAAGATATTTTTTCACGGTTGATTGCTTTGAGCTCAACTCTATCACTCCATTCCAATTTCAACTAATAATTAATTTTTTCATTTGTCACATCCTTTTTATAAGATAGTATAATCATTAAGTGATTTACATTTCAATTTATGACGAGAGAAAGATTTTTTCAAATTAAAAATTTAAGCTTCCAACTTTTAACACCTTTTTCCTCAAACATTTATGATCGACGTGTGTTACCCACGGAAATAATTTTTTAGATCTGATAAGGTTGGAGACTTTTGTTTGTGTTTCCTTTAATTATAACAAAATAATAATTTGCAGCCTGACCATGGCCCTTATGTAGGCCGAAACTAGTAGCTGTACTGTTGTCAATTATTAAAAATGCTGTGACATTGACTTTGAGTTTTATTCAGAAAAAGAAATGACCAGGTTTGGTTCCAATTCTTTCAATGTCAATATTATCTGGTGTAGGTATGCGTGAGTTTCGAATAAGGTTCACTTATTTAAAAGGAGTTTTGGGATCAAAGTTCTCTTCATACAAGTATGATCCGTATTTGCAGACACGTATATATTTTATTCCTAAATGGAACGTTTTCATGTAGTGTGTTCTTTTTACGATTAATTACATTTAACTTACTAATTCACCAAATTTCCTATAGTGTTGAAGTATATCTGTAACGTGATTCTTTTTACTAGATTGGCTTGCTATAGTTCGATAATGATTTGATAAGTTTATGTTTTCATGGCGGCGTAAAGCTTTTTCAACGCGCTCAAAATTGCTATCTGAATCTAAGTAGCTGTGGCCCACTAATTTGCACTGTACCCTTAAGTGTAAGGTACTGGTATGAACAAATCATTAAAAAGTTTTTGTTTTGACCTGCATACGAGTCAGTCCACAATATTACGTGGGATATAGTATTGTCTGGAAAATTATATTCTTACATTGTTCTAGATCCACATTTGCCTCTAGGTGCTGAGCTGGTCATTCTCATGGCACCACCATGGAGTGGAGGCTCCATTAGAATCGACCCATCTGAATAGTTTCAGAGTGATTATCCAAATCACCTTTATTGTTAGGCTACACGTCCTCGACTCCTCGCAGAGCCGCTTTCAAACAGTGGACATCTTTTGTCCAGTCCGTTTTCCTGGGGTCGCGAGTTAATGTGGAGGTTGTGAGCGCCAGTTATATTTCAACTTTTATCCTGAGATGATCCGACATTGAAGTGTCGTCGGATACATGCCAGCCGGAGATTATATTCGAAATGTTTATAGTAGATAAGGTAATATCTATTCGCGTTTAACTTCGACATTTCATAAAAGTTGGTTTAGAGCCTCTATTTAGAATACAGAGATTCTTGTTAGTTATATAATCATAAAGATACTTACCTCTATTGTTAATATCTTTGCTGCCCCTGCATCTGGATGAAACATTTCTTCAGAAGGTCCTCCAGCTCCTTTACTGGTGGTGGTTTAGCTGCGACTGAGGGGAGTTATGCGGATGCCAGTATTAACACTTTATTTTGACCTTTCTGCGCATATTCAACCTTCACTACCATTAGGTCGGAGGACGAAAAGTGCAACTGTGGGTAGATCTTGAAATTCCTAGGGACATATATGGCAGTCATAGGCTGCTGATTACTTGGAAAGCTGAAAATTAAAGATTTTGGATTATTTAGACCTAAGAGGTTAGTTTGTCTTATCCAGGATTCCTGGATAAGTGCTATTGTGTCCTGCATCACATCAAAGTGGCGGTATAGTGCTGCCGAAGCCACCTTTTTGTGCTAAAGGTTACACTGAATTATTCTTACTACTTGATGATGGTGAAGTAGGTTTTTGTCTGGTTAGGCCATCGCCACGTTCTCACTTGGAGGTGGGTTAACGTTGCCTATATCTTTACTTAGAGCTGTTCTGCCAAGAGACCGTCGGACTCCATCTTAGGAGATGGTACGACAATCTCCACAGAAACAACAGCTCTTTGAGGCTCCTCGGATGAGGGAGGGAGATCCACACTTGATCTCTTATCCTCTTCCTCCTTCTTTCCGGGTCGGTTTTTTTATTTAAACGATCAATGACCAGAACGTGTAGCAAAACCTCATTGACCATTTTTCTAGGGCTCCCATCTCCTCGTCTCCTATGCCGAAGACAAAGAGATGCCCTTTGAGGTTGATCTTCGCTTCGTGGTGAAAGGAAAACCACGCATTCGCCCAAAGGTCTGGGTTTTGTTTATCTAGCGGACGCAGCACACCTTCTTTGTCACCCAGGTCAGCGTGAGCTTCGCTAGGGACCCGAAGGGTGGCTTTTGTCAGCTATAGGAGGTTGTAGACGTGCATCACGTCAATCTTAGACTCCTCCCACATGTTTGGTAACTGCTTCGCTGTAAGTCTATGCTTTAGCGTCCATCCGTAGCCGCTTTCCTCTGGAAGAGTTCTCCTCTGACGTATTTTAGATTAGATTAGATTTTAACGGGTTTACAATGCACTGAAACCTAAGGTTTATTGTGCCCCCAATCAGAATTGTTCTCGCTACTACTGCAGCTCGCCTTCCAGTTCCAGGGTTCTAATGAACTCTAGTATTTGGAACGGCTTCAACGAGGTTATATCCTCACTCTTACAAGTTTCTTGTCCGAAGCATTTCTTGCGTTGGCTTGCAATGGCGAGTCATTCCAGAACTAGGTGATCCGGAGTTTCATCCTCCTCCCCACAGAATCTACACTCGTCAGTTTCTGCTAGACCTAATCTCATTAGGTGCTTCCTAAGGCGGCAGTGTCCTGTAAGAAAGCCCGTGAGGAGATGTAGCTTATTTTTACTGAGGTCCAAATATTTTTTGGATCTAGCAGTGTGAAAGTTCCGCAGGAACTTTTTGGAATGTTCCAACCCGGGAAGGCACCGCCAGAGTGCTTCTCATTCGGTTTCCTCCTTCTTCCGAAACTTTTTCTTATATGAGCATTTTCCTACACCACATAAAGGCTCCGGGCCAATAAAGGGCATTTGTGCTCCTTTCCTGGCAAGTGTATTGGCCTTTTCATTTCCTGTGATTCCCGAGTGGCCAAGAACCCAGACTAAAGAGTCCCTGTTATTCTTGCCTAGTTCATCATAGGTTTTCTTCGGCACTCCCATACCAACTTTGAGTTAATGACAGGGGAGCTCAATGCTTTGATAGCTGCTTGACTATCAGAATGAATCGATATGTCACATTTCTGATAGTTTCTTTCTAGGTTCATTTCCACGCATCTTTCAATCGCAAGTATTTCTGCCTGAAAGACGTAGGGGAAGGAGCCTAACGATAATAAATATCTAGTGCCAGGCCCAAATGCTCCAGCGCCTGCTCCAGTGGTGGTTTTTGAACCGTCCGTATACCAACTAATGGTGTTTTCTTTGAGAGTTTGGGTGGTGCATTCCCATTCCCAGTCTCTCCTCGTATTTAGCATCGCAGTGAAATTCTTTTCGATACTTACTTTCTTGATCATTTCGTCACTGGGAAGATTCGCTGATGAGATGTATTTTGTTAGAGATGAACAGGCTCCCTGATTTTAATACTCTCATTAGCTGAACCTTCTTTAGATATTCTAAGAATTGCCTCTTGGACAGATCTTTCTATCACCAGATGTAGAGGTGTGAGATCTGTAATGATCTCAAGTGCCCTAGTTGGACACGTTCTCATAGCTTCAGTGATGCACACACAGGCAAGCCTTTGAACAACTTTGTCGAGGGTCTTCCTCGTGCTGTACTGACTTGCTTTTGTATGCCAAACTATTACCCCATACGTAATTGCTGGTCTCACTATCATGGCGTACATCCATCGCTGTATTTTTGGGTTACAGCCCCACCTCCTACCAGCTAGATTTCTGCACGCCATCAAAGCTCTTATTGCTTTACTAGCAGTTATTTCAACATACTTATTCAACAGAAGCTTATTGTCTTGAGTCATCCCTAGATATTTAACTTCCGATTTCCATTCTATGATTTACCTGTTTAAGGATATGGGTTTCATGGCTGGAAGTGTTCTTTTCTGGGTAAATGGAATTACTCTCGTCTTATTTGGGTTAATATGTAACCCCACTGACAAGCACCATTGCTCAATGATTCTGAGGCCCTTTTGTAATAAATCACACAAGGTGCTTTCGAACTTGCCTCTGACTATTAGAACTATGTCATCTGCATAGCCCATACGTTCGAAGCCAAGCTCCGTTAGCCTGTAGAGCAACTCATCTACTACGAGGTTCCATAGAAGGGGAGATATCACTCCCCCTTGAGGTGTCCCCCGAGTGGCATTAACTGAGGTGGTTTGATTTCCCACCTATGTCTCAGCTATCCTCGTCGTCAACAACTCATACATCCATTTTACAATGGTTTTATTTACTCCTCTGAGGTATTGGAGTGGATGCAATCTTATCATGGGGAGCGACGCGTTTCGTACCTCTTTTGGAGGAGGAACTCGCATGCTGCCCGTGCTTTTTTGGTCGCTGATGCCTGGTTTGGATAGAGAGGGGCAAGTGGCGCTGATGGTGTCTGGGGAGATACCAGCCTCTTTGCCGGTGCTTTTTATTTGGATGTGAGCGTTCTCATCCATCCTCCGGTTTTTTTGTATTTGGTGATCCATTCTGATCCCATGAGTAGCTTGGGAAAGGTTATATCATCCATGGCAGAGCCCTGCATGCCAGGAAAAGGCTATTTCCAAGGGAGTTTTGTCTGGTACCCCCAGGGGAAGGTTCTCATCCGCACTAACTACGGCCATACAACCATCAGCTCGTTGACTTACACCTTAGTTTGGATTTTATTTGAGTGTCATTTGATTGATCAGCACTGGTGTTACTAGTGATCAACAGTGTTAACGTACCCAGCGGTGCCACGAGAAGGCAGACACTCGATGGTTATATTTCTCCATTGGGCTACAGAAAGCTATCCACAAGCAAACAAGCAAGCAGCAAGCAAGAAAACAAGCTAACCAACTACAAAACAATGGCTAACTTACAACCAACCCCGCCACCTCCTTCATCCACTCGACTCTTCAATTATTACTTAAGAAGACAGTTGAATAGTGGAGAACTCCCTAGATGTTCATTGACCATAGGGCTAATAATATCTAAGCGGTAAATTTGTAATAGCATATCTTCTTTTTTCTATTTATATATATTAAGTCATTCACAAATTAGGTCACTTGGTCTAGCCAAACATAATTATTAAACATCAGGTAGGCATTCTGACGATGATATTCAGTGATATCGAAACAATTGTAAGTTTTTTAGAATTTTTATCATTTTTCATTATTGTGGAATTATTTAGAAACAATTAGTTTCATTTATAAAAGTAACATAAGTAAGTGAAGACACCTTCCAGCTTCTCGTTCTTGATTATTTCCCAACTGCTATCTGGAAATACTCAACTCCATTGATTACAACACCAAACGGAACTCCAGTAAATTGAAATAAATGACCGTCAGCCTCAAATGCTGTATATTGTCGTTCGTTCATCAATTATGATAGGTAGTTAGTGATATGCACTGCGAAGATCGATTATTCTGAATATCCGAAATTAGATTCTGAATATCCGAAATTAGGAGACTGCGGATACTACGTCTTCAATATTTGGTAAATGGTATGCATCCAAATAGGTAAATCGATCAATTGTCTGATAATAATCTATTGCAATTCTCTTTTCATGGTTTCCAGTTGTGGAAACGAGAGCTTGCGCCCTCCAAGCTGAACAGCTTTTTTCAATAACCCCTTCTTGAAGAAGTTTTCTCACTTCGGAAGATATAAACTTTGCACCTTCCTCGGTATTCCGAGCAATGCTTTTCAGGAGCTCAATCCAAGTAACAAAATATGCTTTTCAGTTTCATTTTTGAAATTTTCTGGCTGTCATTTTTTGGTACAGTATTTTTTCTAATTTTTTGTGCATCAAAATGCATTTTATATTATCTACGTCATGATCTTAGTTAACGTCCGCAGTTGAAAAATGGAAGATCGTAAAATATTTTTAACTTCCGTTTCATGTGAAAGAATGCCAACAAAAACAACTTCAAATGATTCTATAATAAATTAAGTTAAATGGAAAAAGGAAACGTAAAACAAAGAAATGTTAAATTGAAACGTATAAATCGTTGTAAAATGTTGCTGCATTGTTGTCGTTACGCCAAAATGTAACTTACTATAATTTATGTAAAAAGACAGTATTGTTATCAGGAGGTTTGAGGTAAAATAGAATGAACCAAAATACTATATATTCCAGTTTCTTTTGCTTGATGTGATACCTTAAGTTATAGAATCGTGCAATCGTGGAATATATCGGGCATAGATTTTATAATTTTGGGAGAGATTAGAGTCGTAACGGATATAAATCTTTTTGGCCTGTATAATAGCAGTCATCATTATCAAAATGTTGGAGTGGTTGCATACATTAAATCTAATTATTTATATACCTATGTAACTCATGAAATACGCGATGGCATTAAAGCACTTCAAATTACAATTAACTTATATATAAAAAATGCAGTACTGCTTACAGCCTGGTACAAATCACCTAGTTCGAACATAAGAGAATTTGATATAAATGTGCATGATTTCCTTGAAAACTTTGACAGCAGTGGCACTATATCGCTATTATATTCGTTGGGCAGCCTCGGTGTGGGTGACGTCTTATGCCTTGTAATATGGACCATTTAAAAGATTGCGGGGGAATGGGAAAATAACAACATACACACCCTCTTAAAAAAAATACACGACAACACCACTACAAACTGGGTACAATACGGAAAGTACATAAATCAACACCCAATAATCTCAGACAAAACATAACCACAAATCTACAAAACAGAATCATCGCTGCTTGAAATAACACAACTACTCTTAAACCAAAACCCCGTATTCAAAACTCCCTTCCCGATGACATAACTAAAATCATTAAAGATACAAACAAAATACGCCGACGATGGCAAGTAGCAAGAGGCGATAATGACAGACAAACCCTTAAACATTACCAAAATATAATTAACAATCTTGTACGTCAATATAGAAACTACAATTGGAAAGTATTCCTAGAAAAACTTAAACCAGTAAACAATTCATTATAGAAAATAACCAGACAACTAAAAAACAAACGTAATGATATAACAAAAATAAACGGTTTTAAAGATTAAAACTAACTTTTCCGCATTTGTGGCTCTGAACAATATTCTATCATAAAATTGTCGCTTCTATACAAACCGAAATTTCTCCAAAAATAACCAAAAATGTAGAATATCTGGATTTATAGGACCCGCTGTACTCGCTCTCGTCAGCTGAAAATCAATAGGGTATATCTTTAACACACCTTCAGCAATATTCAATCATAAAATTGGTCACTTGTATACACTCTGGAGGCTGTATCTTGCTAACAAATTGAAAATCCTCCAAAAATGACAAAAATTTGGTACTTCAAGTACTATAGCACCCGTCGTACTGGCTTTAATGAGCTGAACATTGACAGGGTTCAACTTTGAGACGCTCTAAAAATATCTAATCATAAAATTGATCACTTGTATATACTCCGGAGGCTGTATCGTGTTAACAAACTAAAATTTCTCCAGAAATGACAAAAATGTTGTACATAAAGTACTATAGCACCTGTTGTACTGGCTCTGGTGAGCTGAAAATCAATAGAGTTCATTTGTGAGATGTTCTGAATAATATTCCATCATAAAATTGGTGACTTGTTGAGCTCCAGAGGCTGTATCGTGCTAACAAACTGAAATTTCTCAATAAATGACAAAATATTTCGTACTTCAAGTACCATAGTACCTGTTGTACTGGCTCTGGTGAGCTGAAAATCAATAGAGTTCATCTGTGACATGTCCTTCACAATAGTCAATCATAAAATTGGTGACTTGTTGCACTCCGGAGGCTGTATCGTGCTAACAAGACATGTAACGAAAAGTGGCCGACGACAACGACGACGACGACGACGACGACGACATACACACAGGATCTTTTTCTAAAAACCATTTTTTCGTGATGTTCTTGATGAAAAACGTAAAAATAACTCAAAAAAATTTAACAAAATTCCAACTTTTTTTGGGGTAAACTAATACTTTTCTCGCATATTAGATAGGTTGGCGGAAAAGTAATAATCGCAAATGGACAAACTTTCATGCAAAATTCCGAGAGTATTTCCAGAACAATTTCACAAACAACACGTTAAACACACAACACCATCTTAACATAGCAAATACAGTCCAAAATCACTTACACAAAATTAATACACAAAAAACTTAGCCACTTATTTTGAAACATATAACACAATACAATCATCAAAAAATTAAACAGCACGGGGAAAAGACGGGATCCCAAACATCCTCCTTAAGAGACTTCCTAAACATGCTATAGTTCAGTTAACTTATATAATTAACTGTATTACAAAAACTGGCGATTACCCCGATATGCTCAAGATTGCCACTATTATCCCTATCATCTAAACTAACAAACAACATTGTTAAGTGGATAATTACAGATTTACTCGTATTTTCCTATTAAAGAATATAGCAAAGGTGATGGACAAAATTATCCTAAAAAGAATTCAAGTACCGACAAACACAAAATAATTACCCCCGAGCAATACGCTTTCAGGGGCGAACATAGTACAGTGGTACAAATCATAAGAGTAATCAACTATATAAGAGAAGGATTTCAGGCCAAAAATAACGCTATAATGGCAACAATTGACATCCAAAAAGATTCCGTATGGTACGAGGGACTTTTATTCAAATTAATAAATATCAAAATTCCAGACTCCTTAGTTAAAATTATCAACTAAATTACAAACCGTAAATTATATACAGGGTGATTCATAACTATTGAGACATAGGCTAAGGGTAGATTGTTTGGACCAAAATATGGCGATAGGACCAAATATACCTCAATAAAATATTGCTGTGGAAAAAAGATAAAGGGCCTTAAAGTTGAATTTTTTTTCATTTTTTGCTAATAATGTCTCTGTATATTTATCGATTGTTATCAATATCGGCACAGAGGCATAATTTTATACAGGCAATATTATTTTATGTATTATTTGATATTTTGTTACAGGGGGAGCCTCGTGAAGGATTTCTGATGATGAAATTGACTGGTAACTTTTTTTGACGAATCTTTTTAGTGATTTTTATTAAAAAATATGACATAAACATCATTTCTACGTAATATCGGTACTCTTGTTCAAACACGAAATTCTCATTCGTTTTCGAGAAAAACGCAATTGAACAGTTCAGAGTATCGGAAGGGGATTTCAAGTAACGGACAATAAAAAAACTTATATCTTAAGGCTTTTATTTCGACGATAAAGCATAATTAAAAACAATGTAACATAAAAAGAGCAAACTCAAATTAAATGTTCTACGTGGCCTCCTCCCACTTCTATGCCTTTTCTAATTCTTCTACTAAAGGACTTTCGAACTTCCAAGAACATATTATTCTGTCCCCTTATAAAGTTAGCAGCATTTTATATTTTCCTCCAGAGTTCGTCTCTCGAGTAAATTTCATTGGCATAAACTAGGGACTTCATATATGTCCCCAAACATAAAAATCAAGCGGGTTATACTCAGGACTTCTTGGTGCCCATTCAAATGCCCTTCCTCTGCCAATCCATCGTTGAGGAAATATGTCATTTAGATGATTCCTAACAACTAAAGGGAAATGAGGTGGAGCTCCATCCTGCATAAACCACATTTTATTTGTTACAGCTAGTGACAGATTATCCAAAATATAGCTAAACATATTTTGCAAAAAAATAAATAAGAATCTCCATTTAAATTTAAACTCATGCTGTAAATGTCTTTCTTTCAGAGCATGCGATTTTTTTTTCCCAATAATGGCTGTTTCTCCAATTAAATACCACTCGTCTGGTAAAAGTCGCTTCATCGGTGAACATAATATTCTTAATAAAATTTCGGTCACCATTATGCTTGTTGAGAATACGTTGGCAGAACTGTAACCGTCGTGGGAGATCTCTTGGAAGCAAATTTTGAACAGGAGTGATACTGGTGGAACTTTTCTTTTTTTAGAATTCTAATAATAGACGACTGACTTACTCCTGTTGCTGATGACAAATGGCGTGAACTTACTGTAGGATTTTCATCTATTCGAACTAAAATTTCATCTTCTTGATTAGGTGAAATTTGTTTCGGACGACCACCTTGATTTTTAGTGGGAAATGACCCGGTTTCACCCAAACGATGAAATAGATTTGAAAAAGTTTTGTGATTTGGTTGCCTTCTACCTGGATATAACAATTCATACCTTCTGGCTGCAGAGCGCCCGCAAAAATGTTCTTGTGCGTATACACAAATCATATCCCGCATTTCTTGATTCGTAAAATGATTGTGACGAGACATTTCAATCGAAAAAGTATATGATAGCTTCAAAAAATGCAACAATTGACTAAAAAATGCAACAATTGACTATAAACTCGCAGAAAAAAATATTCACTGACAAGAAAGGTCATTTACCAGCAACAATTATCTGACAGTCCAAAGCACACTTTTCATAAATGAAATCCCCTTCCGATACTCTGAACTGTTCAATTGCGTTTTTCTCGAAAACGAATGAGAATATCGTGTTTGAACAAGAGTACCAATATTACGTAGAAATGATGTTTCTGTCATATTTTTTGATAAAAATCACTAAAAAGTTTCGTCAAAAAAGTTACCAGTAAATTTCATCATCAGAAATCCTTCATGAGCCCCCCCCTGTAACAAAATGTCAAATAATACATAAAATCATATTGCCTGTATAAAATGATGGCTTTGTGCCGATTTTTATAACAATCGATAAATATACAGTGAAATTATTAGCAAATAATGAAAAAAAAATTCAACTTCAACGCCCTTTATCTTTTTCCACAGCAATTTTTTATTGAGGTATATTTGGTCCGATCGGCATATTTTGGTTCAAACAATCTACCCTTAGCGTATGTCCCAATAGTTATGAATCAACCTGTACATGTGTAAATGAAGACTCGGCGGGTCCGTACCCCATACAATCTGGAGTCCCTGAAGAATCCGTACTATCACATTTGTTATACTCCCTTTTCACTCACGATGTACCACCCTCACCTCAAATCCTAACAGCAATGTATGCTGATGACACTTGTTTTGTCTCATCAGCAACAATGCCAGATACAGGACTACATAATATTCAAACACACGTAAACTCACACATCCTACCACACATGAAACACAACAAACTTACAACCAATGCCTTCAAGACAGAATACGTGTTACTCAGATGGAGGGCAAGGAATAATAGCTCATTACAATCACAGCTATGTATTGATAATCAAAATATTACCGCCAGTAGCACGTTAAAATACCTTGGCTACACAGTGCACGGCAATACCAACGCCACTGCGCACATCGCTCAACAGGTACAAAAAGCGAAAATTGCAATGAGCTAATTATACCCTCTGATCTGTAAGAACAGTTATCTCTCTACAACAAAAAAATTCACGATATACAAACAGGTCATAAGACCAATTTTAACCTGCGCTGCACCATTATCACAGCCTGTTTTATATGCTGTCCCATTATTCTACACAGCCACTAAACATAACTTTCATACACTGCAGGTGGTGCAAATCAATTGTCTCCGTATGGCAATAAAAATACAAAACTGTTTACCCTAAACTCCCAAAAACCTCATGGTTACAAGAACAAGCCGACATGCCGACTATTAAGGAAATCATAACAAAAGTATTCAGAAGTTTCTATAATCATTGTATGCCAACGAATATTCGAATTACTCTCAAAAGCGCTAGGCTTCTGCATGGTTCACTATTCACATAACATGTGATACAAATCTTAACAACCAATATTATCGAATCAGGGGTCAACTCAGTTACTTATTCAAATCACAAATTATCACAAACAAAAATATACCGCTATATAAAACAGGTGCTGCCTCACATAAAAAGAGGGATAGGGTGAGGGGGAAAGGGGATAGAGAGGCGGAGAGTGGGAGAGAGAGAGAGTGAGAGACGGAGAGAGAGAGAGAGAGAGAGATGCCACTAGTACAACGACGCTAGCGTGCAATGATTATAGAGACCTATTTTACCTGTGACGTGCAACCTATTTTACCTGTGACGTGCAGGGACAGGAACCTGCTGGTGCCAAGACGAAATACTTCAGGTATTTCACGTCACATGGCTCCACAATTTATTCTCTATTCTTTCAATTATGATTTTATTTCTATTCTCTTTACTTTTACTTTTTGAGCTTCTAGGCACTGGGGCAAGTGCCCCCTCTGCCCCTCGCTGGATACGCCCATGCTGCAATGATTATTTTGTGGGAGTGCATATATTTTGTTTTGTTTTCATGGTACCTACGATATTAATAAAGGTTTCTTTGACTTTCTGTATTCGATTTCACTGTGTCTTAAAACTCAAGAGTTGAAATATCAGTAAATTTTCAAAGGTCAAAAATGATTTTATCAAATATTATGTTATTATATTGTCAATTTTGAAAAGTCTGAGTTTGGAAATTTTCGATAAACTCAATTTCTTCTAGGAGAATAAATAATTATGGGGATAATCGTGTGTTTTTTTTGTAAGTATAACAATGTGTATTTTTACGTCCGAGGAAACACTGCAACATTTCATAGATTTTAGATAAAGGGCGCCAAAGGTAAAGCCTTAATAATTAAACCGCATTACAAAAAAATAATTAATCCACACGCAAGCATGCAGTTTTGTAATGCTAAGACGAATGCTGATGCCGATGTAAAATCGATATAATATTTTATTCAACCGTTAAGGTTTATTAGAAATGTGACCTTTACGTCAGATACCTTATTACTATTACCAACCCTCTTTTAAGCTGTCCACCTACATCAGAATAATACGTCGACTGCGATTCAATCTCGAATTTTCATTTAAATGATAAAATAAAAATGATGTTACGTGATGGTTCTAGGCCACATTAATAATTATTACGATCAGATGAGAAATTTTTAGAGATAGTGTATTTTGATTCTGAGTGTTAACCAACACGGTTTTATTAGTAAACATTTTTAATATATTTAATATATTTTTGACTACAGTAAGGCATATAAAAAATGAAAAAGTTATAAATAAATAAAGATAAAGTTTTTGGCGAATATTTCAAAAAATATAATCAATTAGGAAATTTACAAAAATATTCTAAAAGAGGAAGAAATTTCCAATAAATAAACGGCTTTAAATATTAAAAGTAACTTTTCCGCACTTGTATACTGGCCCAGGGGAGCTGAATATACGAATAATCTATGAGACGCTCTGAACAAAATCCTATCATAGAATTTATCACTTGTATATATTCCGGAGGTTGTATCAGGTCAGTTAAGCTGCCCCCCCCCCCACCCTCAACAAATATTTTCAACAAAAACATATATGGTCGTAATGCACTCCGAATGCACCAATATGCTCCATGAATGATTTTCTTTGCACCGCATTCCCCGGGAGACTACAGCAATTTGTTTATGTAGGGAGGGGGGAGTCAAATAAACGCTAGCCCCCATCCAACCGGAATTTTTAAATTTTCTACTTTGCACCATCAAGCTCTTGTAATGCACCATAATGCTCCATAAACAAATCTTTTCACCACTCCCCTCAGTTAGTAGTATCTCATTATTCCCAATGACAATTTATAAAAAAGATATACTGCAGCCGAATCCACTTCTAATGCACTTATATTCACCACCAACAAAATCCCTCCTTCCCTTACTTAGTTGAACATCATAATTTAAAATAAAGTTGTACCCTTCAATGACAATTTCGGAAAAAAATAAACGGTTTTAAAGATTAAAACTAACTTTTCCGCATCTGTGGCCCTGAACAATATTCTATCATAAAATTGTTACTTGTATAAACTTGGGGGGATGTATCGTGCTAACAAACCGAAATTTCTCCAAAAATAACCAAACATTTAGTATATCTAGTTTTATAGGACCCGCTGTACTGGCTCTAGTCAACTGAAAATCAATAGGGTACATCTGTGAGACACCTTGAACAATACTTATTCATAAAGTTGATCAATCGTATACTCTCTGGAGGCTGTATCGTGCTAACAAACTGAAAATTCTCCAAAAATGACAAAAATTTGGTACTTCAAGTACCACAGCACCCGTTGTACTGGCTTTAGTGAGCTCAATATCAATAGGGTTCATGTTTAAGACGCTCTGAATAATATCCAATCATAAAATTTATCACTTGTATATACTCCGGAGGCTGTATCATGCTAACAAACTGAAACTTCTCCAAAAATGACAAAAATAGGGTTCATCTGTGAAATGTCCTTAACAATACTCCATCATAAAATTGGTGACTTATTGCACTCCGGAGGCTGTATCGTGCTAACAAAACTTGCAAGGAAAAGTGGCCGACGACAACGACGACGACGACATACACACAGGATTTTTTTTCTAAAAACCGTTTTTTCGTGTTGTTGTTGATGGATAACGTAAAAATAACTCAAAAAAAAATTCAAATTTTCAACTTTTTTGTGGGTAAACCAATACTTTTCTCGCATATTAGATAGGTTGGCGGAAAAGTAATATACGGCAGCAGCAACGACTTCTTACGCACTATTATCCACCACCAATAAAAACAGAATCACCCCCCCACCTAGTTATTTAAATCGCATTATATAAAGTTGGCCCCCTTAATAAAAATTTCCAAAAAAAGTATAGGTTAGTGGAGTCCACTCCTAATACATTCTAATGCACCACCAACAAAAACAAAATAGTCTTAGTATAGAAAAGAAATATTTATTACCTTTTTATTAAAATAAATTTTCCAAAATGAAGTAACTAAAACCCTCCTTCCCCTAGTTAATTGAATCCCATTATTTAAAGTAAAGTTGCTACCCCTCCCCCCCCCCCCCCCAATGACAATTACAGAAACACATTAATTACATGGAGCAAAATTAGGTTGAATATTGGATAAACATGGCATCTAAGAAAAGGAAAAGTCCAGCTACTTTGAACCAGTAGCAGAGTTTTTATCTTAGGAGTTTTCGAACAAAAAAGTGCAAGTAAGCGGGTTGGACTAATGCGAAATGGTAACCTAGAAGACCTAAAACCTATAGAAACTATATTACACTATCCAACACTTGTGGATTTGTTTCGGTAGCTCAAATACTCGCCAGCGGTTTATGCGATAATCTATCTTTTAAAGATTTTTTAACCTCATTTGCCATAAATAAAAGCGAGCTGGCAGTAATTTTATGAAGGTACTATTGTGAACAAGAGTGTAATACAAAAATTTACAGGCTTCGAGATAAGTTATGTTATAAAGTATTTGTATATAATTAAAACCCAAAAGATATTATCTCAGTTGTGTACAAATTCAGATGAAATTGACTGTCTCGACCCTTACTTCGTGGAATATGCTCATATTAGTGTTTTTAAATGAAACTCAAGGTCTCTAGTTAATTCCACAATATAATACAAGTTATTGAAAATTCTAAGAAATTGACAATTGTTTCGATAAATCAATATCATCGTCAGAATGACAGAAGTTACATTTCATTTTATGCCTACCTGATGTTTAGTAGTTATATTTTTTTGGCTAGACCAAGAAGTAACCTAACTTGTGATTGGCTTAATATATGTTTATAGAAAAAAGAAGAAGATGTGATATTACAAATATTGAAGCTTAGATATTATTAGCCCTATGGTGATATCCTGGATATCATTTTTCCAATTAAGATCAGTATAACTGTGCAATGATATAGAAAACCAGGAAAACTATATCTCAGTACTCAATTAGAAATTCAATAGAACTAATCAAAAAGTTGAAATCAATCCACTTGCAAGATAACTATAAACTCATATCGTTCGATGTAACTAATATGTTTACTAAAATTCCTCCTAAAGAATGTCTAATACTTGTAAGAAAATTACTAGAAGATAAAAATATTAATCCAGGAATAATATCAGATATACTTAATTTATTTGATGTATACATTAATCAGAATTATTTCACTTTTGACAATAAGATATATATTCAAAATGAAGGTTTACCAATGGGAAGCCCTATATCACCTATTTTAGCAAACATTTTTATGGACAATTTAGAAAGAAAGATCTTTGTAAGTAATATTTCGAAAAATATTTTATTTTGGTATAGATATGTAGATGACATATTAACTTGTTTTATGGGTAGTGAGCGACAATTAGATGTGTTTTTCAACCACATCAATAATTTACACCCGAAAATTAAATTTACATTAGAAATTGAAGAAAATAGCTCAATCAATTTTCTTGATTTAAAAATTCAAAGAGTTAATGATGTACTTGATTATTCAATTTACCGGAAACCAACACAGACTGATGTGACAATTCCATTCAATTCTAACCACCCTGTCTCACACAGACTAGCAGCATATAATTCAATGATACATAGAGCTTTTTCAGTTCCTATGAACAAATGTAATTTTGATAGAGAGATTAATACAATTAGACAAATAGCAACATCTAACGGTTATCCATTAGATATGATAAATAAACTAATTAGTAAAAAAGAGAAAAAAGTGGCATTACAACTAATATATCCTAAACAAGCTGATGAAATTAAAACTTATAAAACCATCACATATGCAGGAAATATTTCTAATAATATTTCAAAGATAATATCTTCAGCAACGAATGCAACAATTTCTTTTAAAACAGAAAGTAACGTTAGTACAAAACTGTTAAATGTAAAAACAAAAATACCACTATTAAAGAAGTCAGGTATATATAAACTCAAATGTCCAGAATGTAATGCTGTCTATTTGGGTCAGACCCTTAGGAATTTTGAAATACGATACAGTGAGCACTTACGAGCTTACAGATTAAAACAACCAGATAAATCTCACTACGCAAAACATTTACTTGACACCAATCATTCATTGACACCTAACACAGAACTAGAAGTGCTGCATATTTGTGAAAAGAAACAAGAACTGGATTTCCTTGAAGAACTGGAAATTAGAAGACATTTAAGAAACCCACAATATGAAGTTGTCAATGAACAGTTAAATCTAGGGAATTCTCCACTAATAAACTGTCTTCTTAAGTGATAATTGTAAAGATCAGCAGATATAGTTTTCCTGGTTTTCTATATCATTGCACAGTTATACTGATCTTAATTGGAAAAATGATATCCAGGATATCACCATAGGGCTAATAATATCTAAGCTTCAATATTTGTAATATCACATCTTCTTCTTTTTTCTATAAACATATATTAAGCCAATCACAAGTTAGGTTACTTCTTGGTCTAGCCAAAAAAATATAACTACTAAACATCAGGTAGGCATAAAATGAAATGTAACTTCTGTCATTCTGACGATGATATTGATTTATCGAAACAATTGTCAATTTCTTAGAATTTTCAATAACTTGTATTATATTGTGGAATTAACTAGAGACCTTGAGTTTCATTTAAAAACACAAATTCAGATGTTAAAACGTTTGAATAAAGATGTGGACTTTTATTCAAGACAAAAACGTAGCTACTGTTACGAATGTGCAAATGAAAATATTGAACCTGAACCATTTTGGACGCGGAATTGCAAAACATTTATAATTTAGAGACGCGGATCAAATAACATTGTAAGCCGAACGAATTTATTTCAATAAAAGGGTTATCATTATTTCTACGATTTAATTATTTTTTTGATATTTGTAGCGAGCTCAATTGAATCACTTTAAGAGAAATGAAGCTCCTAGGCACCAGCATGGTTTGCAAGATATAGTTAGGCGTTGTTTATCAGTCGAAATTCTGACTTCTGACATATAGTACTTCACCGAAGCAGTTCGAAAGGTCACGTTATGCATTTTTCTCCCTAGCATACGAAAACTACTCACTTAACTGACCTCTAACTTTCCCGGCTCTTTTTCACCAAGGTTCGCCATCATTTTGGAAATTTTCCAATTTTTTTGGCTTAGGGGAAGGAATATACTTTTTATTTTTGGGATAAGGAAATATTTTGTTTTTGTTGGTGGTACATAATAATGCATTAGAAGTGGATAGTGCTGCCATAGATTTTTTTCGGAAATTGTCACTGGAGGGAGGGGCAACTTTACTTTAAATAATAAGGTTTAAATAACTTAGGGAAGGAATAAACACACCTGCCCTATACTTTTTTCGGAAATTGTCGTTTGGGGGGGGGGGGGGCAACTTTACTATGTATAATGAGGTTTAGCTAATTAGGGGGAGAAGGGATTTTGTTTTTGTTGGTGGTGCATAGGAATGCATTTGAAGTGACTTCCAATGTAATTTATTTTTTTGAAAATTATCCTTGGGGGGAGGGGAGAACTTCACTTTATATATTGACGTTTAACTAAGTAGGGGGAGGGGGATTCTGTTTTTCTTGGTGGTGCATATGAGTGCATTAGAAGTGGATTCGACTGCAGTATATCTTTTTTGCAAATTGTCATTGAGGGGGGGGGGAGATTACTCTAAATAATGCGATACTACTAACTGAGGGGAGGGGTGCAAAGGATTCTTTTGATGGAACATTATGGTGCATTACAAGCGATTGATGGTGTAAAGTACAGAACTAGAAAATTTCAATTGGGGGGACTGGCGTTTATTTGGCCCCCTCCATAAACAAACAGCTGTGGCCTCTCGGGGAATGTGGTGCAAAGAAAATCATTCATGGAGCATATTGGTGCATTTGGAGTGTATAACAACCATATATATTTTTGTTGAAAATATCTATTGGGAATAACTGAAATTTCTTCAAAAATAACCAAAAATGTATTATATCTGGATTTATCGGACCCCTTGCACTGGCTCTAGTGAGGTAAAAATTAATAGGATTCTTCTGTGCGGTGCCTTGAACAATATCCAATCATAAAATTGGTTACTTGTATACACTCTGGAGGCTGTATCGTGCTAAAAAACCGAAATTTCTGAAACAATTACCAAAAATTTAGTATATCTGGATTAATAGGATACGTTGGACTGGCTCTGCAAGCTGAAAATCAATAGGGTTTATCTGTGAGATGCCGTGAATAATATTCAATCATAAAATTATTAACTTGCATACACTCCGGAGGCTGTATCGTGCTATAAACCGAAATTTCTCCAAAAATGACCTTTTTTTACTTTTCAAATGAAATTAGCTGTTTCGAAATAACTCCACAATATAATGAAATAATGTTGACAATTCAAAAAAATTAACAATTGTTCTGACATCAAATACCATTGTCAGCCTGACATGGCAATAGCCCATTCATTTTAATGTAAAATTTCTATAATTTAATAAAGCACAACTGAAATCACCTTTTTCCTTTTCCGAAGACATTTTTTAAGAAACTTTTTGGCAATAGATGCTTTTTCAGCCAATCCGTTAGACCGCGGGCATTCTGGACTACGTGTGACAAGGATAAAGTTCCAGTTCCTAGCAAATTTAAAAAAAAATACGCTATTATCGGATACATTGTTACTGGCAAAAATATCAGGGTACACAAATATGGCAAAGATTGGTTTAATTTGAGAAATAACAACTCAAGCATTTTTGATTTTTATAGGAAAAATCCCCAGCCAGTTAGAATAAGCATCAAACAAAACTTTGATCTGCATACGTGAAAATGCCAGAACCAACACGTTCCCATGGCCTATCAAGTATTGGATATGAAAGTAGGTTTTACTCAGAATTTTTTTTAGCAAATTTTTCACAAATCTTACAACTTTTTATGTAGGAATCAATATATGTTGTAATACCTGACGAGTAAAACATTTTTCTTGCTTGAGATTAGATAGATATATAGATATTTATTACATACTTTACAATAAAATGTTTGTAGCACGTCAAAAAAGAATAAACGGTTTTAAAGATTAAAACTAACTTTTCCGCATCTGTAGCCCTGAACAATATTCTATCATAAAATTGTTATTTGTATACACTTCGGGGGATGTATCGTGCTAACAAACCGAAATTTCTCCAAAAATAACCAAAAATTTAGTATATCTAGTTTTATAGGACTAGTCAACTGAAAATCAATAGGGTACATCAGTGAAACACCTTGAACAATACTTATTCATAAAGTTGATCAATCGTATACTCTCTGGAGGCAGTATCGTGCTAACAAACTGAAAATTCTCCAAAAATGACAAAAATATCGTACTTAAAGTACTGTAGCACCGGTTGTATTGGCTCTGGTGAGCTTAAAATCAATAGGGTTCATCTGTGAAATGTCCTTAACAATATTCCATCATAAAATTGGTGACTTATTGCACTCCGGAGGCTGTATCGTGCTAACAAGACTTGCAAGGAAAAGTGGCCGACGACAACGACGACGACGACGACGACATACACACAGGATTTTTTTTATAAACCGTTTTTTCGTGTTGTTGATGGATAACGTAGAAATAACTGAAAAAAAAATTTCAAATTTCCAACTTTTTTGTGGGTAACCCAATACTTTTCTCGCATATTAGATAGGTTGGCGGAAAAGTAAAATACATATAAAAGAAGCATAAAAAAATCTTAAGACAAAAACAGAGTAAAACGTCAATGCACAATGTAATCATCAACAGAGTAGTAACAATATTTAAGGAGAAACTTTTTTAAATATCACTTTTCCGCCCAACCTATCTAATATGCGAGAAAATATTGGTTTACCCCCAAAAAAGTTGGAAATTCAAAATTTTTTTTTGAGTTATTTTCACGTTTTCCATCAACAACAACCCAAAAAAACGGTTTTTATAAAAAAAAAAATCCTGTGTGTATGTCGTCATCGTCGTTGTCGTCGGCCACTTTTCGTTACATGTTTTGTTAGCACGATACAGCCTGCAACAAGTCACCAATTTTATAATTGAATATTGTTAAGGACATGTCACAGATGAATCCTATTGATTTTCAGCTCACCAGAGCCACCACAACGGGTGCTATGGTACTAGAAGTACGACATTTTAGTCATTTTTTGAGAAATTTCAGTTTATTAGCACGATACAGCCTCCGGAGTTCATCAAGTCACCAATTTTATGATTGAAGATTATTCAGGACACTTCACAGATGAACTCTATTGATTTTCAGCTCACCAGAGCCAGTACAACAGGTGCTATAGTACTTTAAGTACGATATTTTTGTCATTTTTGGAAAAATTTAAGTTTGATAGTACGATACAGCCTCCGGAGTATATATAAGTGACCAATTTCATGATTGGATATTATTCAGAGCGTCTCAAAGATGAATCCTATTGATATTCAGCTCACTAAAGCCAGTACACCGGGTTCTATGGTACTTTGAGTACCAAATTTTTGTCATTTTTGGAGAATTTTCAGTTTGTTAGCAAGATACAGCCTCCAGAATGTATACAAGTGACAAATTTTTTGATTGAATATTGTTCAAGGTGTCTCACAGATGTACCCTATTGATTTTCAACTGAATAGAGCGAGTTCAGCGGGTCCTATAAATTCAGATATATAACATTTTTGTACAAATTCCGGTTTGTTAGCACGATACATCCCCCGAAGTGTATACAAGTGACAATTTTATGATAGAATATTGTTCAGGGCCACAGATGCGGAAAAGTTAGTTTTAATCTTTAAAACCATTTATTTTTTAAAAGCATTGGAGCCCAAGGTTTTTACAGTTGATGGTAAAATATTAAAAAGCGTATTGTTTGGTGAATGTGTTCGCGTCTTATTTAGCCGACATCGGCTGCTTCTGATATGATGAGCATTACGAGTAGTCGTGGATATCTGAATTTATATGCACATTGGCTGTCTCCTATGAATTTCAGTTAGTGTATGAAATAAAAATAAAGACGGTAATGGCATAATTTTATATGTTATGAAAAACTATTGACAATGATCTCTGAAACCAAGATTGGCAATCGCCTTTTTTGCATTCTAAATATTGTTAAAGCACGGGAGGAATTACCCCAGAGGGTGATGCCATAGCTAATATGCGAATGAAAGACTGACAAATACGTGGTTTTGAGTGTACTTTAATTAGTAATATTTTCCAACTTAGACGCATCTGTTTCTATTTCTATTGGCTTTTTTTATGAAAATATGTCAAAACTGAAGAGTTAGTTAAAAAATACAACAAACTATCAAAATAATTTCTACTCTCTTCTGTCCATTTAAACTCAGAATCATTTCTAGTTAACTTTTTTAAAGAAGCGGTAACTTTAGAAATATTCGGTATAAACTTGCCTATATACTTGACCATACCTAAAATTCTTGATACATCTGCTTTACACTTAGGCACATGCATTTTTAAAATGGCTTCAATATATTTTTTATTAGTTTCAACACCTTTGCGTGAAAACATGTGTCCCATAAACTTAACACTTTTAAACTGGATTTTTGTTTATTAAATTTTAAGTTGTGTTGAGAATTCTCATCTAATACCCACTTAAGCTTTTAGTTATGTGCAGCCTCAGTGGCCCCTGTCGCAATTAAATCAACAAAATAAAGTCCCACTCTAAAGATGTCACAAAAAATTCTAAATTTCTCTTTTGAAAAACCTCTGGAGCTGAACAAAAACCAGAATAGTATTGAGATGATAAATGCCAGCAGGTTCTTTTGATGAGTCTCTCCACAAGATACCTTACCATTTCCGTTGATCCTCGGCTACCCACACCTGCCGGTACATCTTTTTTATGTCCCCCGTGATAATAATTTGATGCTGCTGAAACCATACCAATATATTAAACAAGTCCTCCTGAAATTTAGGCCATATTAGTAATGTATTATTAAGAGAAGAAACGTTATCTCTTACTGAGCTTTTGTCGAAAACCACCCTCAGCTTCATCGTCATGGAGGTGTCCTTTATTACCCCATGGTGTTCAAGGAATTATCAGTCAAAAGACCCTTCCGCAGTTAAACCCTCTAATCTCTCCAACGACGAAATTTCCTTAGGCATATGGTCCAAATCCCTATACTCCGTCAAAAAGTCGCAAATACCTTTTGCAAAAGATTCTTCCATGTAAAACCTTCTATCCAGCTGCCTAAACTTAATTGTCGCGGTAGTTAATGGATTTCCAAAAAACGGATCTCCTGTTTTAGGTGGTAGAATAATGAATTTTCTCTTATCGTCCCTAGTAGTAGTTTGAACAAAAATTTCTTCACACCCCTTCTCATCAACAGTTAAATGAGACTTTTCAACTATTACCTGATTAAGTGTCCAAAACTTCTCGAGCTTGCTTTCTATCTCCTCATGTATGAAGTTTCATGTTACTTTCTTGTTTTGTTGCTTCCTTCCTCATATTTGACCTGCTATGACCCATTCTAATTCTGTTTTCTGCAAAAACGGACTTCCCCTTTCCAATTTTATACTCGCTATAGACAACAAATCTCAAAATATACTGGTTCCTAATAAAATGTCAATCGGTCCTGTCAAAGTTTTCAACCGTTAATTGTATATTCGGAGGTAGATTTAAATGGTCTATACATATATCATAAGATATTTTTTCAACAATAAAAAATGTCGATTCTACCTCAAAATTATTATACTGTTACGAAATCGCACACGCCAGATTCGAATAGATGTTATCAGTAGCTGATCAATCCTTGAATCGAGCTGAGAAAAGGATAATGATAGAATTTCTCTTGCAGTATCGAGATCTATTCGTGCGAAAAGGAGGGAAGACTGGTAGAACATCAACCGTCAGACACAAAATTGATAGCGGTAATGCCAAACCAATTAGGCAATCAGCTCGAAGACTACCACGAGCGAAGAGAGAGGAAGCTAAAATAATAATTCGAGAGATGGCAGAAGAAAAAGTAATAGAACCATCTACTAGTCCATGGGTGTCTCCAGTAGTGCTCGTCAAGAAAAGTATGGCACTACGAGATTCTGCGTGGACTATCGCCAGCTAAACAACGTGACGAAGAAAGACAGGTATCCTCTGCCTCGAATCGACGATACGCTAGATACTTTGGCCAGCGGCAGACTGTTTTACACCTTGGACCTGAAGTATGGTTATTGGCAAGTAGAAATGGACCCAGAAGACAAAGAGAATACTGCTTTTACCGCCGGATCTGGATTATGGCAATTCAACGTCATGTCATTTGGGATTTGTAATGCGCCCACGACATTTGAAAGACTCATGGAAAATGTGTTGAGAGGGTTGTCTTGGAAGATATGCCTGGTCTATTTGGACGATATCGTACTACTGGGGGACATTTGACGAACACCTTAAGAATTTGGAAGATGTATTCAAACGACTCCAAGCTGCCCAGCTCATGGGAAAACCGAAGAAATGTCAGCTATTCCAAAACCGAGTAAACTATCTAGGTTATATACTGAGCAATGAAGGAGTAGCGGTGAATCCAGAGAAAATTGCTTCCATTGAGCAATGGCCGCAACCAATCAACAAACACCAAATTAGGAGTTTCCTTGGTCTCTGCACATACTATAGAAGCTTTATAAGGAAGTTTGGTGATGTTGTCAAGCCACTAACTCAACTCACAGAAGAAACAAGAGCTTTCCAATGGGACGAAGACTGTCAAACGTCTTTTGAAAACTTGAAGAGGCATTTAACCACAGCGCCGATATTGGGATATCCATTACCAGAGGTAGACTTTATTCTTGACACTGACGCAAGCAACGTAGGAATGTGAGGAGTGCTCTCACAGATCCAAGGAGTGAAAGAAAGAGTGCTGGGATATTTCAGTACAGTCCTCTCGAAACCAGCTCGAGACTTCTGCGTCACAAGAAGAGAACTTTTGGCGGTAGTGAAGTCCATGGAACACTTTTACCAGTATCTCTATGGAAGGAAGTTCTTAATCCGGACTGATCACGCAGCCAGATCGCTAGATGGATTGAACGACTTCAAGAGTACGATTTCAACATCGAGCTGGGGTGAGTCACCGAAATGCTGACTCCCTGTCAACATTTTCACCGACACTCAATTGGGCATATTGGGCTCAGTGGGACTCCCTTGTACCGGAAGAAGGCCTGCTGAAAAGAATCCTTGAGAATGATGATGGTTCCGAGAAGAAAAGACAAATAGTGGTCCCGAGAACGAGAGTAGCAGAGGTACTGAGAAAGATACACGACAGTCCTTCGGGAGATTATCTGGGAGTGAACAAAACCGTTGAGCGAGTCCGTAAAAGGTTTTATTGGATGAGCAGCTCCAACGATGTGAAGTACTGGTGTAAGAAATGTACGACTTGTGCTACGAGTAATGGATCACATCGCAAGAGAAAGGCACCCATGAAACAGTACAATGTTGGAAGCCCGTTCGAAAGGATTGCTTTAGATATCGCTGGACCATTTCCGATGACAGAAACTGGTGGTAAATACATCCTAGTAGTAATGAATTATTTCACAAAGTGGGTGGAAATTTACGCGATCCCGAATCAAGAGGCCACAACTGTCGCGGATGTATTGGTGACAGAATTTATCAGACGATATGGGGTGCCTTTGGAAGTCCACAGCAGTCGAGGAAGAAATTAAGAGAGCCAAGTATTCCAGGGAATTTGTGATAAGCTGGGAATGAAAAAGACCAGTACAACAACGTTGCATCCACAGTCAGATGGAATGGTCGAAAGAATTAACAGGACCGTTGGAAAATACCTGTCAAAAATTAATTTTCAGCCACCAGATAGATTAAGACCAGTATATTTCCCTATTTGCTTTGGCTTATCGATCGGCCATAAATGAGTCCAGGGGGAGGGACAAGATAATCCTCTTTGGCCGTGAAATGAGGCTTCCTTGTGACCTTGAGTTTTGCTGTCGGCCTGGCGAAGATCTAGCAGGAGAAGATTACGTGATCCAATTGAGAAGAAGGATTGACGATGTGCACGAATTGGTTCGAACGAATCTTCAAGTTGCCAGCGACAGAATGAAAAAACCATACGACTCGCAGGCCACAGAAGGCAGTTTCAAAGAAAGTGATAAAGTATGGTTACACATCCCGACAAGGAGAAAAGGATTTTCTCCAACATTACAAAAATCATGGGAAGGTCTATACTTAATCAAGAAGAGGATTAACGACGTCATCTATCGTATAAGCAAGATCCCCAATGGAAAACCGAGAGTATTCCACCAAAACCGGATAGCGCCATTCGAAGGAGACCATGACAAAGAGGAAGGAGTGCGCCATATACAACAAGAGTTTGACCCAGCCTTTGAAGAATTTATGGGCACATACGGAGGTGCTGGGAAAGCTAGATACGGAGTAACTACAGAACAAAGACGCTCCCGGGCGAGTATTCACTGGCACATAACATCTCCGCCAGTAACAAACACGCATGAGGGTTGGTAACCGTCTTTCGAAAGAAATTTGGACAATTAGAAAACCTCGAAGATCAGATGTCTTGTACCTGTTAACTCGAAACGAATTTCCAGGTCGATCCACCTACCGGAATGTGTGGGAAGCGCTACGAAGCCGTCGAGAATCATGTGCTGGAATACCACGTGGAGAAACTAGCAATGCTCAGGAAAGAGAGCAACCAGTTGGCGAGTCATCTGGAACATGATAGAGGTGATCTTCCAAGATACCGCTGTCCACATATTAATTTGCAGCTATGCCCCTCGTTATCGGTTCCCTGTTATTTCCATATGACCGGAAAGTACAGACATGGGTCGAGTTGCCGATTTATACATCCAGTCCCGGTTACACAGAAGTTCCAGGAGGAACTTATTTTTAAGGAAGTGGTAATGTTACGAAATCGCACACTAGTGTAGTCCCTGAATCCGGCTCTGCTTATGAAAGTTAAAATTTTGGCGAAGGCGTAGGGATTTCTTCGAACGATTTACCATTATTTTTTGTGACCAGTCTTATCTAGACAATTCCAGAGAGGCGATTCTTTTTGTGAGCCGCAATCTAGTAGGTTTTGGAATAAAAGTCACTTAATATATAAAGACTACCGACCAGCGGGAGAAGTTTAGTTTATAATTTGATCTCGTGTGATAAACAGTGAGCAAGTAAATAGTCTAAGTATCTAAACAGTAGTGAAGTGTTTATATAAATTAGTGTAAGTTAATATACTGTGTATCTAATATAAATTAGTGAATAAATAAATTAAGTGAGTAGACCTACCGTGTTTATAAATTTATCCCACCCGTCGTAATGAAAACTTTTAAATAAATAAGAAAAACATTACAATACCTAGAATGAATTTTAGTTCTAACCGAATTTATTATATTAACTGTATCCTGCGAGATTTCTACTACCGATATATCAACCTTGTTCATTGGTAGCTCAGTTTGCTCCCATAATTGTTTGGTCATAAAATTGGACATGGATACGCTGTCCAATAAGGCCCTGCATTTGATAAACTCTCCGAGTGTATCCCTAATAAATATTTTCGCTGTAGATAAGACATTATCAGATATCCTATTATCTTTATCTTCCTCCTTGACCTTAACCACGCTTATAGTTTTGCTGTATGTCCGGTTCAGAGTTACACCTTAAATGCCCTCGCGCACTTGCTCGTCTCTGTCAGTCTGTCACCACTTATCCGTAAAAATTCGAAGCCGTTCGTTTCTGCACCCTAACTTCGTGTTCCTGAATCAAAGTGGTTCACGCCGCGTAGACAGTAGTTTTTAAAATACAAAATGGGGTTGTAAATTTATCGCAGCACAAAATGTTGTAAACTGGATACAAACGAGAATTTATCAAAGAGAAAAATGTATTTTCGAAAAAATACTAAGAACAATATTATGAACAAAAAAATAGGTGAGGAATATAGAAGGAAGAACAAATTATATGGAACTATATCAAGGGATAGAAAAAGACATAGTACGGAAAATTAAAGAGCAAATATTAAACTGGATTTTGGAGTTTAATCTCAGCAGAGACTTTGGAAATTGAGAAAATAAAAATTCCGGGTTCATTTGTTGGTATGAAAATTAATCTTCCTTGTACTTTTGTAGCATGCTTCATTGTGTGGGTGATTTAAAAAACGCGTAGGTACAGGTGACAAGTAAAAGCTCCACTACTCGGGTAGCCTAAAATATACTGTGCGAGTCTGAAGTAAATGGTATTCTAATAATCACGTCATCTCAAAAGCTGCTTTCCATTGAGGAGACTTATATAAGCATGATAATCTATTCTGTGTGATTAATTTCCATTTGACGTAATATATTTTTGATACCATCTTAATTACTCCTACGTCAAAAAACCCTTTGAAATATATGCTGTTAACATTTGTTAAAGAAGTTTGCGATAGTAAAAGGTCAAGTCGTTTTAAAATGGAATAAAAAGGGTTTCGTAGGATTTCCTTTCTACAACAACGGGTATTATTTATTATCTCACTCCCAAATTAGGTATCTCGAGCAAGGTCCTATTCCGAAAAGAAAAGCATAACAACTGATTTATTACAGTGCATGCAAACTCGGTTCTTAGATTTTAGTCTGATTGTATAAGAGCAAAGCCAGTGAACACGCATGGTAAAACTAACTGCACGAAACATAAACATCTATACCACCTTAACACCTTTACTTTCTAAGCACGGAAATAAAATTTTACACTAAATTGAAGACATTATTTCTGCTAGACGTTCTCCAATTAATTCAATACTTAATCTGATGTTATTCTGTATATACAGTGTGCGGGAACTACTAACTACGTAGATGGAATCAAAATGTTGTTAGGATTTAATCTAGATTATACATTTATCTATATAAAATCATAAATGGATCCAGTAAACACCAGTGGCGTAACTACGTTGATTGGCGATACTATAGGGCACAATAATTAGGTGGGCTAATTCGGAAATATTATCAAGTAGAAAATAAAAAAATTGATTATGTCAGCGTCGCTGAAAAGAAAAACGCTTGGATGTCACTGGCCCACCAGTTTAATTCAAGGGGAGAACATTGTTTCGTAAGTAGTAAAGATTATGTATTAACAAATTAATGCTATTTGGAATAAAACTGAATTTCATTTAGTAATTTCTTCTAAATGGTAAGATTATTTTTTAAGTAATATAATGTATATTTTTTTATAGAGAGCACTTGAAAAAATGTTGGGAGAATATGAAACGGCGTTGAAACAGGGAGCTAGCCGCTGAAAAAAGACCAAGAATGGCGACAGGAGGTGGTCCATATGTGCCAGCTCCACCATATGAAATAGATGATTTACTTAATACGAATGTTGATATTGAAATTAAGTATACGATAGATGATTCACTATTAGAAACCCAAAATAATGAAGAAACTATCATCATGCAAGTAAATTGATATTACATTCATTAAATTAGTGTGCAAAGGATTGTAGACAAATTTTTGTATTTTAACTCTGATGTGTCATTTGACAAAATCACTTGGTAACAAGATAGTTGTCTTTATAAGTGTATAGTATGAGTCACATGAATCCAAATGTAAACTATTAGTTGTAGTGAAATTTGAATACTTTCAGAAAACAAATTAATTATTAGTGTAATCTGTACATGCATGTATTTAATTCTAGCTTTTATTTTTATAATTATAATATAAATCAAAATATATTTTTAGATACTTTAGACTTTAGACGGCTACTTCGTCGAAGAGCTACTCAGGCGGTCTTACCGGTTCTCGGGTTACCCTACTTATTTTTACGTTACGAGACGGAAAGATAAGTGGGCGCCACCCTGAGTCTTACTAGTCTATAAGTTACCTCACATCAACTAATCCCAGTCAACAAAACAAGAAGTTGGAAGGTTATAAAAAATGAACAACGTTATTTAATATTTACAAGTAGTTTTATTAAAAAAAAATTATATGTTGAATGAAAATTGAAATTTCATAATGTTCTTAAATATTTACAAGTAGTTTTATTAAATAAAAATTATATGTTGAATGAAAATTGAAGTTTAAAAATGTTATTAAATTTTACAACTTGATTTATTATTTTAAAAAAAAAACTAGAAACTGAAAGGAAATTGAAATTTCAAAATGTTATATAAAAGAAATTAGATTCTGAAGGAAAATTAAACATGAATTAAAAAATTTACACAGAAGATATTAATTTACATGTGGTACAAACTATTAAGTTAATTAATCCATGAACAGTAGTTGGAAATAATCTATAGTTTTACGATTGTGGACGTTAGTAATTTCCTTGTTTTTCTTCTTTTACAACGATGATTTTGATGACGTCCAAAGGAATCGGGAACCAATCAGCTGGCTGCGTCAAGTCAAGTCAAGTCCGTTTTGAGTAGAGCCGTGGTCCCAGCCAGTATAATTCAACTGGTAGAATTTCAGCCGGTGAAAAGGCTTAGGTCGGTACGAAAGCTTAGGTCGGTAAGAAAAAGTGCTAGAAAAGACACTTGAATCAGATATAGTTCTTGATTCAGTAAAATGCAGGATATCTGGAGATTGAAATTACAGTAGGTACAAGTAACATACTTACAAAATTATGAAATGATATCAAACAACGTGGTTCATATATCCTGTATTTTACAATATTTTAAGAAAATTTATTTATTTTAGAAATAAAAAGCACAATAAAAATCATAAGAAAAGTTACTAATTTATTTAATTTTATTTTAATGGCTTTTCAACGTAGAATTCCATTGGTATAAAAAAAAAAAAAAAAACGTGGTTCATGTTTCCTGTATCAATATTTTAATAGAGATTTTAGAAATAAAAGCACTATAAGAATCATAAGAAAAGTTACTATTTCATTTAGTTTTAACTTAACATTTCTTCATCGTAAAATTCCATTGTTATAAAAAAAGGTATAAAGAACCAGAACAAAAACGAAATCGACATAATATATCTCTGGTACTGAATGTTTTAAAGAAAAATTAATTTGAAACTATTAAGTACCATGTAAGAAAGAATCAGCGGAGAAATATTATACATTTTAAGCGAAAGTACTTACCATTCATAAGAATGCACTTCGTTACGGTAGGATGACAGAACTCAACAATAAGTATATTTCGCTAATGAATTAAGGAATGAACCTCAGCGCGCATTGGCTTAAATATCCTAATGAAAACGAACTCATCCGAAAACTTAAAATTCGACAACCATCGACAAGAAGTATTATTCGATGTTACGAGGGGTAAACGAAATTTACGTTACTCTTTCATCGGCGAGAAAGATTACGAGTGGTGACCGAAATTCACGTTACAATACTTTTGATAAAATTTAATTATTAAATTCTTTTGTTATTGTTATTATTGATAGATTACAGTAGTGAAGGTAGGAAAGGAATTTAATAATTTGTTATTAATATGAGTACCTAATCAGTTCGCATTTTTTAGTTATAAGAGATTCTATTAAATCCGAAATGGATACACGAGTTAGGAGACAAGAAGCAATAATGCAGCAAGATGCAGAATTGCATGAAATGAAATTACAGGAAGCAAAAACACGTCTGCAAATCGCTGCAGAGGTATTGAATCACGAAAAAATAAAAAATAATCAATAATTAAAAGAATAAAAATGTTTACAAAAAAAATATATTACTCAATAAATAAAACATTATACTGATTTGATATTTTCCTTTGAATATACACAAACTTTAAATACATGATATTCCACATTAAAAAACTTGCTAGTTAAAATATCGTCGAACAAAGTCGTTCCTAATGACTATTTCACGATGAAGAAATTGAGGTTGAGGGTTTGGCACTTCCCCTTGGCGAATATGTCTGTTGTCCATCAATGGTTCTCTATCATTGATAGCTATGTTGTGTAGAATACACGTGGCACATATAATACGAAGTGATGTTGTAGTCTTATAAAATAAAGTAAACAACGAAAACTTTACTTCCACTGCCCGAATGATCTTTCAATACAGTTTCTTGTATGGATTTGTGCAGTATTGTACCTTACTTTTTCAGTAGTATTTTGGTATGGAGTAAAGATATATCGTGACTGTGGATATGCACTATCTCCCAGTATAATTCCATGTAGTTTTAAGGAGTTATTGTTGAAGATTCTGGCATCGTGTACTGATCCTGGCTATCTAATCAGAACATAAAAAAATCACCATTAGGACCACAGACAACTTGTACGTTAAAAGAGAAACGTCCCTTCCTATTTCTGTATATTTCTCCATTAAGACCACCAGGATTTTTTATTGCAATGTGAGTTCCATCAATGCATCCTTGTTTCGCAATCTCACTTTGTTTTAGTGAAATTGCAAAATGCGGGAAGAAAAGTAACATTCACATAAATTTCGAAGGATTAGACACTTTATCGTGGCAAGAATTACGTTTTATACGTTGAGGAGTTAGATGGTTGGATAAAATTAAATGCTTTTGCACTTTCACTGGTTGGTTTATTCAAAGTTTATTATAAGTATTGTTCGTTTTGCTGAACAATTAAGACTGTATCTCTGATTACTAGCTATAAGGTGTACTATTAGCACATTATTTGATTGTAGTTAATGATTGTTTTAATTTTAATGATACCGGTACAATGCTGGGTAACGATGAAATGCAAGTACCTTTTTGTACGATGGGTGACTGAAAAGTGAAGTATTGTATGGTTTGACCTGTATTTATGTGTCGTTCAAAGTGGGTGTAAGCAGGGGGAATCATGTGGCTAATGGGTGGTATGATTTTAAAATCTAACCGTCGTAAACGGCGGTTAAGTTGTGCGTAAGCTGGGTCGTTTTTTTGCAGGGAAAGGTTGCTTTCGTTGTAGATAAGGAGGGTTTTTTCACGCTAGTTTTTTGTGTGTGGAGATAAGATTAAAATTGATGTTGGATTCGCGTACGAGTGCTTGAACGAATAACATCGTCTGTATTTTGCTCTTCTATTCTCGTGATAAATAAGTGAATTTATTTTGTGCTTTGGTGCTATTAATTACATGTGTATGTATTATCAATAGTAGACTTTTTGATCCAGTTTCTTATCAAGCTATTTTTTACTGAACAATTTATTTACATTGTTAATTACCTGGTTCAATCCATCTCATAAAACAGAGGCGTAGGTAAGCAGATTTTTCGTTATGGATAATATATTATCCAACGAGTTCACATAAACCCACAATAAATATTATATACTGTACAAGGGCAGGGCATTTTTCCAAAATGTCACTCAACAATTCAGTTCAAACATCTTACGTATCAGCAGTAAAGACAGCACCTAAATAATGTTTTCCAAAAAAAGCTATTGTGATGCATGCAGAAGACAATTTAAAGTTATTCGACTACGTGCAAGAAATAGGTATAGTCCGTTTTTAAAAGGCATGGAGTAATAAAAGCTCATTAGGTATGCAAAACCGTATAATAAAATATCTCCGACGTTTATCTAATTTTATACTGAAATTTCTCATTTGTTACGAATTTCAGGTAGACACCCCGTAACTCTGTATTCAGTTGGGTCGCCTATTGTATTGAAAGGGTCGCTCCATTGTATTTGAATGAACAAATAAACAATTTAATCCTCAGAGGCGTGCAATCAGGACAAAACAAACTTGGTATATGAATATGAAGGCACTATGAAATTATAATTACGAAAACTATTCAAAAGAGTTTACAATATCCATTCAATAAAAACACATTTTTTGTGTTCATATGAATAAACAATAAACATAAAATATTATATAAAAAATAGCAAATTTTTTTGCAGTAGGTATCAACTTTACTACTAATATACCGTTTACAATAGGATAGGAAAAAAGAAAAATGCAGGAATAAAGTACGAATTAATGTAATATTTATAAAAAAAGTCTAACAAATAATAGTAATAACTAACACAAAAACTAGTCTATATATCAGAATCAGACGATTCTGTTGAGCTTCCATTATTAACATTGATTATAAATGGTTCAATCATGTGTTCACTTATATGATCCATTTCCCACATATTTAGTTCTTCTTGTATCACGTGTTCAACACATTTCTTCCAGTTTTCTTTGGTTACGTTACCTAACGCGTCTTCGAATAAAACTTTTACGTCACTCATTTTGAATGTCGTATTCTTTCTTGAAACTTCCCCTTTCACTTGGGCCCCTATTAATTATATGGGATTGAGTTGACAGTGATAAGGAGGAAGCCTCAGCACCGTTATACCACGCGCTGATGCCATTTGATCTACAACGTATCTACTATATTTGTGTTTATGTGAATTGGTCAGTTGCAAGAGCTCATTTTTCAGCGGGTTATCTGGGCATTCAATATTTTTCGAGGTTAGCCTATCGTGGATATCTTGTTTACGCCATTCAGTTGAAGGTAATTTCTCCACTAACCTGGAGTGATAACTTGCGTTATCCATAACAATGACTGAGCCCGTTGGAATTATATCTAACATTTGTGAGAAATATTCTTCGAAAAGGTCTGCATTCATATCTTCATGATAATCTCCGGTTTGTTGAAAAAAACGTTAACACCCACGTTGCCCACGTGCCCAGCAAACTGCTCCCACTGCAACAAGGAGGAATCTAGGGAAGCTGCAGTTTCAAGAACTACTGTAGTCAACGAGGAATGGTCACCCACCAGGATAAAAGAAGATCAGGAGAATGATCCTCACCTGAAGATGATCCGGCAATGGAAGGAAGAAAATTGGCGACCTGCATGGCAAGAAGTGTCAAAATTTTCACAGACACTCAAGACATATTGGGCTCAGTGGGACTGCCTTGTCCTGGAAGAAGGGCTGTTGAAAAGAGTCCTTGAAAACGATTATGGTTCCGAGATGAGTAGACAGCTAGTTATCCATAGAACGAGAATAGCTGAGGTACTGAAGAAATTACACGACAGTCCATCGGGATGTCATCTGGGAGTGAAGAAAACCCTTCAGCGAGTCCGTGAAAGGTTTTATTGGATGAACAGCTCCGATGATGTGAAGGACTGGTGTAAGAAATGTACGACTTGTGCTACGAGTAATGGACCACATCGCAAGAGAAAGGCACCCATGAAACAGTACAATGTTGGAAGCCCTTTCGAAAGGATTGCTTCAGATATCGCTGGACCATTTCCGACGACCGAAAATGGTGGCAAATACATACTGGTTGTAATGGATTATTTCACAAAGTAGATGGAAATTTACGCTATCCCGAACCAAGAGGCACAACTGTTGCGGATGTATTGGTGAAAGAATTTATCAGCCGATATGGAGTGCCCTTGGAAGTCCTCAGCGACCAGAGAAGAAATTTCGAAAGTCATCTATTCCAGGAGATTTGTGATAAGCTGGGAATGAAGAAGACCAGGACAACAGCATTACATCCACATTCAGATGGAATGGTCGAGAGATTGAACAGGACTATTGGAAAATACCTGTCCAAAGTAGTATCCAGCCATCAGAGAGATTGGGACCAGTATCTTTCTCTATTCGCATTGGATTACCAATTTGACGTCAATGAGTCCACGGGTGAAACACCGGCGAAAATCCTGTTTGGACGTGAAATGAGGCTTCCTTGTGACCTGGTATTTGGCTGTCGGCCTGGAGAAGATCTAGCAGGCGAAGACTACGTGATCCAATTGAGAAGAAGGCTGGACGATATTCATGAATTAGTTCGAACAAATCTACAAGTTGCCAGCGACAGAATGAAAAGCCTGTACGACATGCAGGCCACAGAAGGCGGTTTCAAAGAATGGGACAAAGTATGGTTACACAACCCGACGAGGAGAAAAGGATTTTCTCCAAAATTACAAAAATCCTGGGAAGGTCCGTACTTAATCAGAAATGGATCAATGATGTTATATATCGCATAAGCAAGATCCCCAACGGAAAACCAAAAGTAGTTCACCAAAACCGACTAGCGCCATTCGAAGGAGACCATGACCTATAGAAAGGAGTAAACCATATTCGAGATGTATCTGACCCTACCTTCGATGAATTTATAGGTGCGTATGGACGTACCGGGAAAGCTAGATATGGAGTTACTTCAGAACAACAACAAGATTTGTTCACTCTCCCGGAAGATTATTCACTGGCATACAACATCCCCGCCCGTCTCAAGATCCCACGAGGGTTGGCATCCGTCTTTCGAAAAACTTGAAGACCAGATTCCAGCCCCTGGCAAGACACTGAAACTGAAACATAATTCGCGGTACGTCTTCTACGTGGTAACTAAAAATGAATTTCAAGATCGATCTACCTACCGCGATATGTGGGAAGCACTTCGAAACCTACGAGACCATGTGTTGGAATCCAGCGTGAAGAAACTGGCTATGCCTAAGATAGCGAGTAACCAGTTGGATTGGCGTATCATCAGGAACATGGTAGAGATTATCTTTCAAGATACCGGTGTCCACATATTAATTTGCAGCTACAACCCCCGTTATCAGTATCCGATGAAGACGGTGCCCTGCTATTTCCATAAGATCGGAAAGTGTACAAATGGGGCCAGTTGCCGATTCAAACATTCAGTCTCGGCTACACAAAAGTTCCAGGAGGAACTTCCATTTAAGGAGGGGGTAATGTTAAGAAACAGCACACTGGTATAGTCACTAACCGACTCTGTCTAAGCCAGGTATGAAAGTTAAAATTATGGCAGACGCGCAGGGATTCTTAGAATTGTTTACGATTGTGACTATCTTATCTAGACATTGTTTTTGTGACCAGTCTTATCTAGAATTATCTAGTAAAAAAGGCATTCATATATAAAGGACCGACCATAGAGAGTTCAATATAGTTGATAAAGTGATCGCGACAAATAAACAAGAATACACCGAAATAGTGAACAGTGAAGTGTTGATATAAATTAATAATTAAGTTTGTGTGCATCTAAATTAAGGGTTATTGAGTAGTTTAGTGTTTAAATAAATTAAGTAAGTGAACCCACCGAGTGTTTAAAGTTTATCCCACCCGTTTACTGTTTAAATAAATAAGAAAAACATTACAGTACTATAGAATTAGCTTTGAAAAGTCACAAACTTCATCTGTGCCAATGGGAACATGTGTAGCAGGAAGCATTACATTCTATTTTTTTATTGTTATGTACTTCAACTAATGCAACACCATTTGAGAGCATGTTAGGTTTTTCTAAAAGATCTGCTAATGGGTCTACCACTCCCTCATGGTTGATGAATCAAAGACCAATTTTGATGAAAAGGCCAAATCGCCATTCAAATATGAACCCGTTGTGGAAGAAGTTTTTCTGTTACAAGGAAATCCTGAGTATTCATTTGTAATGGTATCTAACGGAAGAGAGACAAATGTTTCATCAAGACATCTAGCACCGGATCCGTGTTTAAAGAATGTCAAAAAGTTACTCCTACAGAAAACAGGAACTCCTATTTCGCCATATAACTCTGAAGGTTTAGCTGGATCATCTGAAGATTTCCAGGACAAGCAAACTGAACCTAGTATCTCCGAAATTGGTTGCACTAATGATTCCACCTTACCTGGATTCAAGGATCAAGTTCAACAACAACCTATTCGACGGAGTTCACGCGAACGACATCGTCGTACTTATTCACATGACTTCATTTTTTAGGAGAATTTAATGTCATACAGTGTATTTCTTAATGCTACTTCCCTAATTAATGTATTCAATCATATTTAATTTTGTCAGTTAGTTGTCACTATTTTTAAAACTATCATTTTCATGCATGTTAATTTTTATATAATAAAGCCCAATTCGGGTTACATGTTATAAAGTTATATAACAATGAATTAATGTTTAGAAGCCTTCGTAACTTGTTTGTTATGCCCCTTAATTAGGTAGTTTTTTTTAAATCTGTTTTTAAATTTTTTTTATCCAATTATGCCATCTAGCGGTAGACAAACAAACTTAAAAATTATTTGCAGGTTTTTCTCGAGACCACTTTTGTTATCAATTTTTTTCCTGCTGAACTATAAACGGTGTCTGATATATGGCCGAGAGACATTCTTATTGGGACACCGGGTACAGGATGGTCAAAATAGTGAATAAAAAGAAGTTGAAAAGTATTTTTGCTATTGATTTATTTAGACAAATAAAATACGTAAAGTTATCACAAAAAGTACATCAGTCTGTTCCTAAATAAAAGTTAGATGTGTATAAAATGAATATTTATATTTTGTATATTGAAACGCATTCCTCACTTCGAAATATGTTATGAACAACATACTTTAAGTACATAAATCAAACTATTATTTGAAATAGATTTGTTGTACGACATAGTTGTTTGATAAAAATTTACATTTACCAAATCTTAAATTGTTGCCAAAATTATATATAGCTGTCAATTTGTCATATTAAACGGTATTTCTCAATCCGGGTGTATTGTTACTTTTGGAGGCGACAATATAGGTGGTGTTAGTAAAACAGCTGTAGGAGTATTGGGAGTAAGTGTCGCTGTATTTGAAGTATTAAGTAAACTATCTGGACTTTTCTTACAGCATCTTATACGGCCTTCTATGTAGTTTTGTAAAACGTATACAAAGGGATCTGTTAAGAAATAGATGCATAGCAAAGCATCAGCGAATTTTTCGAATGCCGTTGGTTTCGGATCTTTCGTAGTTTCTAATATTTGTGCCACTGGTACAGATACCTGGAAGAGGAAAGAGAGAAGAGGTTAGTTCTGCAAAGAATAAAGAATTGTAAAATAATTAAATTTTCCACTATATTAGTGTCTGTTGATGTTCTTGCCTTAACAGTTCCTTCAAAACTATTTTAGTAGTAGTAATATTTTTATCGGCCTTCCTCTCTTTACTAATACTTTCTAATTTCCAGGTTCTATTTAATGACAATCATTTTTAGACAATTGTACCGATATCTGTGTTCAGAGTAGAAAAGAAAAATACTGGAATTATGTCCCTCGACAACGAATATTATGAGTTATGTTTATTTTACATCAGCAATGTTGCCAGATTTACCGTTTTTTATGAGGTTATTAGACAAATTGGGTTTTTCTACAACTGCTATGAAAAGTAGCATATTTCTCATAGCTTACTTAATTTCAAAACTATATATTGCTCACACTGTGAGAAATATGATTTCTCACGGCACTTTGCCCACACTACATACATTTATATGGAGAATCCAGTAGGGGATCTTCGATGCCCAGCCAATTTCAGAAACTTATTCTCGATGCCCAGCCGTTTCCGGTGGGTGGTCCTCGATGCTTAGACTTTTTCTACAAAACTATTGACTTGTATTCTTTAAATTTGTGCAGTTGTAGAAAAAATATAGTGTGCAACATGTGGGAAAAGTACTTTTCTCACTCCTGTGTTTGCGGCACTCGCCCTTGGCTCTGCCACAAACTTCCACACTCGTGAGAAAAGTTGAACTTTTCCCACTTGTTGCACAATATACATTTTCGAATACATTACCCTATACAAGGCGTTTTAAAAAAGGTGGCCTCCTAGCTCAAATAGGTAGATCACTGCAAAATAAGTTGGTTTCGCTCAGTGGAAAATTTTCGTAACGGCATCCGTTTTCAAGATACAGGGTATTGAAAAATAGTATATTTAGTAGCAAGTGTTAAAACTGTTACTTTAGTCACGAGTTCCTTGTGAAACGAGTGACTAAAGACGTTTTTAACACGAGGTGCTTACTATACTTTTTCTTCTTCGCCCGCGGGAAGGAAAACATTATATTATATTTGAATTATATTCATTACATGACGGACGATGACTGACAGCTGACTGATAAATCAAATGACGCAGAATGACAAAATTATCAAGGAGCATGAATACAAAAGATACACTTGATTTGACGTTTAAAAAACAAAAGATAAACGAGATGTGACTTTTCGCATTTTAAACACTAGTGTTTAAAGAGTCGTTTTGTGCATGTTAAACCCGTGTTCAAAGTGCGGTTTTAGTAGCGGAAGTAGAAAAACATAATTTATACACATTTTTTACGACTATGTCAAAACTACTGACGACAATTTAACGAAATTTTGTACGAATATGTTTTGGAAGCCGACAGATCACATACATTTGTTTTTAGAATCTGCCTCTCTCAGTGGGCGCTAGTTACACGGTTCGTACCGAGTAGTTTTGAACATATTTTTTTGAGGTTAAATTTTCTAGTCTATATTTTATGTTAACACAAATGTCATTCAACTTTACACCAAAAATGCTGGGATTAAAGTATTTTTTTAAAACCATTACCTATTTATGAAAAAACGTTTAATCCAATAATGAATGTCAGTTATGCATATCAAAACCATTTTGAGTTTTACAACGAACCCTAAACTTTTTTAACGGAATGCATTTTGAACACTTACTATAGCCTAAAAACGGGTTAGGCACGACCTTTACTGATCTGTTAACCAGATGAAACATGTTTTTATAACATTTCAATAATACCTAGATAAGTACACCCAAAGTGGCTTGCCTATTAAAATCCTGACCAGGCTATTTTTAAATTAATTAATTAAAATTAATGTATTTCTTATTTTTGACCGATCTGATAACTAGCCGAATGTTCTAACCAACAGAAAATAATATAGAAAATATGCCTAGGTAGTCTTGCCTGCTTATTTCTTGACCACACTACCTGGCAAGCGGGTATAAACAGGTAAGTTAATATAGGTAACTACACAACACTACTACAAAATATAAGTAAATTAATAATAAACGCGATGGTATAGCATTGCCCACAATAAACCTGTCATTAATAATTATCATTGCCAGGCTTTGAAGTTTGAAAATCGGAGCAAGCAATAGTGTGCGAGAGAGAAAGTAGAGCGGCCGAAGTCCGTGCAAAAGAAGAGGACATAATAGTCTTTGCCGACTAATTAGGTATAAAACCATGAATATTGGGGTAACGGCAAGTTAATTAAAGAAAACTGATCTTACTGTTTTTCGTTCAAGCTTTCGGAAACTTTTATTTCCATTATCAAGGACTTATGATTGAAACTTTTTTTAAAAAGTTCAAATAACGATATATTTACCAATTTATAACAACAATTATATCAATCTCAATTTACTTATCCTTGATAATGGAAATAAAAGTTTCCGAAAGCTTGGAAGAAAAACAGTAAGAAGAGTTATCTTTAATTAACTTGCCGTTCCCAATATTCATGGTTTTATATATACAGTGCTATTCAAAAGTCCCCTCCCCCCTCGTATCTTTTGAACGGCTACACTTACATTAATAAAATTTGGAGGGTGAAAATAAAGTGTTGTAAACTTCTCTACGAATGGTAACAGGTGACGTAATAGTAATAGATGACGTCACAGTGCCACTCTGGCCAATAATTTTAAATAGGACCTCATGGCAAGTGATATCTCGTTTGAAAGGCATTGACATTGGCTACACAGCCATATTAATTTTGTTTGGGTTTAAATTAATTTTGACGGATAAATTAAATAAATACCAAAATTATTATTTCACATTTAAATATTGAAGATTTTTCAGTCCGCCTCTGGTTAGTTGTCAAAAAAATTGACGTTTTTAATTTAATAGTATTTGTTGCTTTGCAAAGTTTTTCTAAATAGCTTAAATATTTAATTTTATTATTGTTTAACGAGACGTTTAAGAGTTTACATAGGCAAAATGGCAGCTATCTTAATAATTGGTGAATCTAGAAAGAATATCCATGAAGCGGAACGTTTATTTAATGAGAGATACCCAGATCGCCATATCTCGAGAACTTATTTGAGGGAGCTTCTTCACAAGTTTGAAGCAACAGGTAGTGTTCAAGATGCCAAACGATCTGGTCGACCAACATTTAGTGATGATAAAAAAATTGATATAGTTGCTGAAATGGTAGTAAACCCTACTTCCTCTTCAACTAAAGTTGCGCCTATCTGTGAAGTAAGTAAAAGTACAGTACAGAGAGTGTTGGCAAAAAATAAATTTCATCCATACAAGTTAAAAATGGTGCACCACCTTTCGGATGACGACCCCGACAGAAGACTCGAATTCTGTGAATGTATGACAAATAAAATTAGTTAAAACCCACATTACACAAAAACAATTTGTTTGAGTGACGAAAGTACTTTTTGCCTCAATGGAAATGTGAATACACAAAATGTAAGGTATTGGAGTGACACAAATCCTCACACCTTTCGTGAACAACATACCCATTTCCAGAAAAAGTCAATGTTTGGGCAGGTATTTTGGGAAATCACATAGTTGGTCCTGTTTTCCTAAATTCAAATTTAACCGGTGAAGTGTATCTAGAGATGTTACAAAATACAATTGAGCCGTTAATTCTTGAAATTCTGGAAGATAATCAAGATGAATTCGGCCATCTGGAAATAACATTTCAACAAGATGGTGCTCCTGCACATTATTATGGTGCAGTAAGACGTTACCTAGATGAAGAATACCGAGGTAGATGGATCGGCCGGCGAGGTCCTATAGAATGGCCACCTCGGTCACCAGATCTGACACCATTAGATTTTTTTCTATGGGGGTACTTGAAATCCAAGGTTTATACTACGGCACCAGATAGCATTGGCGTTTTGAAAGAAAGAATTACTGAAGAATGCAATGCTATATCAGCTGACACATTCGAACGAGTACGACAAGAGTTTACTAATAGGATGTATTACTGTCAGGAAGTTGACGAAGCACATTTCGAACACTTGCTATAAGAATCCATTGTTGATATTTGATTAATTAAATTTATAAAAATAATTTCAATCATTTTGGTATTTATTTAATTTATCCGTCAAAATTAATTTAAACCCAAACAAAATTAATATGGCTATGTAGCCTTTCAAACGAGATATCACTTGCCATAAGGTCCTATTTAAAATTATTGGCCAGAGTGGCACTGTGACGTCATCTATTACTATTACGTCACCTGTTACCATTCGTAGGGAAGTTTACAACACTTTATTTTCACCCTCCAAATTTTATTAATGTAAGTGTAGCCGTTCAAAAGATACGAGGGGGGGAGGGAACTTTTGAATAGCACTGTATATATATATATAATATATATATATATATATATATATATATATATGTATATGTATATATATATATATATATATATATGAATGTATATATATATATATATGTATATATTTAATTTATATTTCTTGGGAATTTTTGGTCCTGGATTAATTAAAACATTAGATGGTTTTTAAATTTATAATGTACTTCATTGACGTTTCGGTCCTTTTTGACCTTCATCAGAATATAAAAAACACTAAAAGAGAATTTGTTCTTAATATCCTAGTGTATACAATGTAAAATTATGACATACCTGTGGATTATACTCCAGCGAGTGCCACATCACATATTAAAATAAACTAAAATAAAATGAACTTCAACGATACATTTAAAAACATTTTACAACTACGGTGTGTGTACATCAACTTTCATAGTAGTTCTGGTGTCTAAGCCTAATGGTATTATTTGAGAATGTTGTTTTTCTCCCTATACGCATTTATTTCTTTTTAATAAATAGTTGTTATGGTTTTTGTTGTGTTACCTACATGAAATAGTTGTTTAATTCATTATTCTATTTTATTAGGTCGTTGTAAATCTTGCTTAAACATTTTGTGTCGGTTTTGTAATTTAGGTTTTAATTTATTTCTCTGTATTTCTATCGTTTCATAAATTTCTCTTTTTCTGGTGTGACTTTCATTTTTTTAAATTTTTGTGTTTTCAAAATCAAAACTATATTTTTTCTCTTGCATATGTGTTGTTAAGGCAGTTTTATTTTTCTTATCGTACTTGTGACCATTTAATCGATTTTTTAAATATTGGCTAGTTTGCCCGATATAGACACTGTCGCAGTCCCCGCATGGAATTTGATAAACTATATTGCTTTTCTTTTGATCAGGAATTTTTGACTTTAATTTACTGAAGTTGGATTTTGAGAGGTTGTACCCTTTATATGCAACTGTAATGTTATGGTTTTTAAAAATGTTGCTGAATTTTTCGGATAGTCCTGGTATGTAAGGCAAGGAAAGGTACTTTTGTTTGTTTGTTTTGTTTTTTTGGAGGTTTTGATTATGGAAGTTATGAATGCGTTTTTTAAAGATGGTGTTTATCAGTTTTTCTGGGTAGTTATTGATTTTAAGGGTTTTTGCTTTTTTTATAGAATTTTCCCGGAATTCTGGGCAAGACAGTTTAATTGCACGATCGGCGAGACCAATGATTACCGACTTTTTTTGGGACATGGGGTGTTGTGAATTGAAATTCAGGTATCTGGATCGAGATAGCATTAGAACTTCCCCTCGAATAGCTCGAAGAGGCGATACGCTTCGACGTCACTACACCGAGGCTCGTCACCATGACAGGTTAACAAATCTTACATTGGTTGGTGCGAATCTGACTTGTGTTTGTCAAAGTGTCAAAAATAAAAATTGCTAAAAATATGGTTATGGTCTGACAAGGGTGAATAGGATTATTCTTTTCAGAATTTTAGTTCTAATAAAGTAAATAAAAGTAAGTGAACCTTTAAAATATCATCACCAGGTATAATTCGTCATAGTTGTATTGCAAAAAATTGTAATAGTAAATATTTTTGGTTGCTTCGTAATTTGGAGTTTAAGAACAAAACATTTTTCAAATTTCCATCTAACATTAATCAAAAGGAAGAGTGGTACAATATTTTAGAACTTCCTTATACATCCATGATCAAAGGTTGTGTGAAGATCATTTTGATGATGATGCATTTACAAGTACATTACGGAAAATATTTAAATTTGCTTTACATTTTCAACGTTTACATCATACACCACCAAAAGTAGTTGAACACAGGAATAATACCCAAGCTTTTTAAAGTATAGTATTGTCTGTAAAAAGAAAACTTATTTTTTATAACAATGATAGTCAAGAACTACGACACAAATTGTGAAATAGATGACTGCAGTTTATTAGATAACAAATTCTTTTCTAAATTTTCATCATGAACCAAAACCATTCACATCGGTAGTTATAGGTCTATCTGCAAAAATCACTATAAATAGATTTATAGTATCGTTTACAGCAGCGGTTCTCAACCTGGGGTACGCGAGCCCCTTGGGTTTCGCAACGGGTCCGTAGGGAGTTCGCGGAACGAAAATATGTAATGACGGATATGGGTAGGAAAATGCTTGTAGCCAAATAATAACCTGCTACATCCGTTTACTGTAGCAACGATGCTCATGGAAGAGTCCACTATGTATGAAGCGAGGAAGTAGATGCAGGCAGATACACCTCTCCGTTCTTTAATATTATACTCGCCCAGGCTACTGTACTGTCACCGTCAGTTATCTTGAGGCATGGGCAGGGTGCAGATGTAAACACAGTGATTTTGTGTTTATCTGTAGTTGTTAAAATAGTTGTTTGTTAAAATACTATAAAACGTGTCATGGATAAGTGGTTGAAAACTGGTGGTAAAGGAATAACTTCTTTGCAGAACAAGACCAACGACAATGAAGTACCGAGCACATTAACGGACAATAAAATGCCCTCACAGGTTGGTGATAATACTGAGCGAAGCTTACATAAAAGAAAATGTGAAGGCACTGACACTGTCACTAAGAAGATGACATACTTTGATGAGTATTTAAAGTACGGATTTTATTTTGTCGGAGAAAATGACTGTCCCAGACCGCAATGCGTAGTATGCGGTGAGCTGTTAGCAAATAGTAGCATGTTGCCTTTACTTCTAAAACGACATTTACAAACAAAACATGCTAACTATGAAAATAAATATCGTAGTTTTTTTGAGCGACTTTCAAAACAAAAAAATGTAGTATCTTATTTTGAGACAGCTAAGAAAGACAAAGAAAATGCGCTTGAAGCGTCATATAAAATAAGTTACCGCATTGCTAAATCTGGCAAAGACCACACCATAGCAGAAAATTCAATTTTTCCGTGCATTAAGGACGCCTTCAATTGCATGCTTTGTGAAGAAAATGCGAAGAAAATAGACACTATATCTGTTTCTAACTCAACTATATCTCGCAGAATCAGGGATATGTCGGATGAGGTTGAGGAAACAGTAATCATAATAATTAAGAATAGTAAGTACTTTGCTATTCAAGTTGATGAAAGTACAGATTTATCGAAATGTGATGTGCTGCTTGTAATTGCACGGTATATCTATGAAAATAATGTTGAAGAAAATCTTTCACTGTGTCATCAACTGCCGGAAACAACGAAAGGAAACGACATATTCAATGCTATTAATGCGTATTTTATTAAACATGACATTACCTGGGAAACTTGCTGTTTTAATGGACTTCAGACCCGTGTTAAAGAAGTAGCGCCTCTTGTTCACTGGACGCACTGCTGCATTCACAGACAAACTCTTGCATGCAAAAACCTACCTGTTGGATTGAAATATGTGCTTGACGAAGCCGTTAAAATCGACAACTTCATCAAATCACAGGCCTTAAACTCGAGGCTGTTCAAATCTCTGTGCGAGGAAATGGATAGCGTCCACATTAACTTGCTTCATCACACAGAAATCAGATGGCTCTCCTGTGGTAAAGTACTCCAAAGATTGTTTGAGTTAAGGTTTGAACTACAGCTGTTCTTTCGGGATCATCCGTTCCATCTATCATCCAGATTACATGATAGCGAGTGGCTGTAATCTACCTGAGTGACATTTTTAACCAAGTCAACAAGCTAAATCTGAGTCTCCAAATAAGCTCAATAACAATTTTTAGAGTAGCAGAAAAAATGAAATCTATGACGAAAAAGATTGATTTTGGAGGTCTTGCATCCTCAATGGCCAGACAGAAGTGTTTGAAACGTTGCACGACTTTTTTAAAGAGAACGAGTTACAACTCTCTAGTACTGCCAAACTGGCAATTTCAGAACACTTGAAGGAATTGAAATCTTCATTCGCGAAATACTTTCCGAAGCTTGATGAACGTATTAAGTGGATTCAAAACCCTTTTTCTGAAGAGAATTTTCAATCTGCTGGATTGGAGACTGCAGAAAAAGAAAGTCTACTAGAGATCTCTACTGATAGTACGTTGAAGTTACCTTTCAAGACTAAACCTCTCGTCAACTTTTGGTTGGACGTAAGCAATGAATATAAACGTCTGTCTCATCTGGCAATGAAGGTGTTGTTACCTTTTCCATCAACAGTATTAGTGGAAAGAGCCTTTTCATCATACGCTTTCATTAAGAACAAGTACAGAAACAAGTTGGATGCTTCACCAGATTTGAAATTGTACTTGGCTTCTTTCGAGCCCAACTGCAATGAAGCAAGAGCGGGGATCACACTAACTTTTTATATTGTTCTGCCTTTTTGTCAATAGGATGAATCAAAGAAACTTTTAGATTTTAGGTAATTTTTATCAAAATTGTATCTTTAACCTTTACATGTAACAACAAAGTACATGATTTTGCTCATATTGTTTTAATTTTATTTATTGTAACCCTAAATTTCACTTTTTACAATTGTCTTTGGACTGACCCTACTAAAATATGGTTCAGGGGTACAATTTATCTCAATAATTTGGTAAGGGGACGCAGCTGAAAGAAGTTTGAGAACCGCTGGTTTACAGAATTACCCCTAAAGTACCACTTAACGATTTGTACTTTCTCTGCGGTTGTGTAAATGACATAGACAAATAATATAAGAGACGGTTTGATGCATAGGCGGCAAGTGGCACAATGTTTCTGCGCCGCCACCCGCGCATGGAGTCTCTACAGTCGCGCGAACTACAAGACTGTTTTACATAAACAAAATAGAATAAAACAATTTAAAATATTATAAATGACAATGAATTTCAACATATTGCCTTTATTGTGAATAAATATTATAAAATATCCTAGTATATTAACATTTATGTCATTAAAAATGAATATATACAAAATCAATCTTACATTGGTTTGTGTGAATACGGCTTGTGTTTGTCAAAGTGAAGTGTCAAAACTAAAAATATGGTTATATTGGTTATGTTTACAATTTCTAAGGATGAGTAAAATTAGTATAGTTTTGTTCAATTTATTTAGGTTTCCCGTTCTAATAAAGTAAATAAAAGTAAGTGAACCTTTAAAATGTCATTACCAGGTATAATTCGTCATAGCTGTATTGTAAAAAATTGTTAATAGTGAATATTTTTGGCCACTTCGCAATTTGGGTTTAAGAACAAAACATTTTTCAAATTTTCATCTGACATTAATCAACGAGAACAGTGGTACAAAATATTAGATCTTATACATCTAATGATCATAGGTATAAAGATCATTTTGATGATGATCCACTTACAAGTACGTGTCGCAAAAGACTTAAATTTGCTTTACCTTTTCAATCCTTACATCATACACCACCACATGGTAATAATATCCAAGCTTTTTAAAGTACAGTATTTTCTGTAAAAAGAAACCTTATTTTTTGTGATATTGATAGTCGAGAACTACAACACAAAATGTAAAGCAGACGATGTTATTTATTAGATAACTTAAAGTTTTTAAAACTTTCATAATTAACCAAAACCATTCACTTCTAAAACTATTAATGAATTGGAAAAAATTGAATTCCCGTTCTTAAATACATAACATAATTCAAATGTTGACACTTAACAATAAGCTATGTTTCTAGTTTCGTACAACTTTTAATTGCCAAGAATGTAAGGCTAATTTGCAGAGAGATATTTTAGTTCTTCACCACCGTGGTTTCACTTCCTTCAAAGAAAATGATGATAAAGTACGTCTGATTTGTGTACAGAGAAGTTGTTAAATTTCTTTCAACACTGCATGACTTTGTTATCATATTTCACCACTTTTCGTTCATGTAGAAAATATTACTGAGAAAAATAACACTTTGCAAAAGGTCATATAAATTTTGATTTATGCATCTGTCTAGAACATAAATCATACGTATTTTCTCAACTCATGAAAGTTTGTGTTCCTTTATTAATTGAAAAATATAATGATGGTAAGAGGACTAACAAACAAAAATATTTTTTTGTAACTTAAAACATACTATCTTTAATTTACTTTTTGTTTCAGACCTGTTCCTGTCTTCGTGGATATGGAGAATCTAGTTTTTAACTTCTTTTTATTAAAATGTTTGTTGGTTTTGTTGTCAATAATTTTAAAATAACAATGTGCAATTTGATGTGATATTGGATTTATTTTCTTAAATATAATGTAATGTAATTTTATTAGAAATATGTAATTGTGATTAATAATTTTTTTTATATTAGGTGTGGGTTATTAAAAAATTTAAATGTTTGCTGTTTTCTTATTTATCTAAATTATTTGTCTCAAACTTGTTTATTATAATTATTTCATTACAAAAAATGAAATATAATTTTTTGAAATGAAATAATTATATAATAAACAATTTTAAGACAACTATAAACTTTACCTACCAATAATCCAAACTACCAAATTTAAATATCCCGCCTCTAAGAATTAGTTCTGCCATCCGCAAGGGGTGCGCTCAGATCGACGCGTTGCCAGCTGTTTATACGGGAACGAACACTCTCTTATTACTTTCTCTATGGTAAATGACTCATTGACACTAGACACTGTCATACCGTTTTTATACTAGAAGTGATTTGGATTTAAGTGGTAATTCTGTAGATTCCTGATTGGTCAGATCACAGCTGGTTTTAAACAACACTTTTGAGTCGAGTGGGGTAACAAGAGGAGATAGCAGCATTCTGTCTCTCTTCATTATTATTATTGTGTGTATTATATTACAGAATCCTGTCTATACCCAAAATATTTTTTTCCGATACTGTATAATTCAATCATTTAACAGATCGGTGTAGTTACCTATATTAACTTACCTGATTATACCCGCTTGCCAGGTAGTGTGGTCAAGAAATAAGCAGGCAAGGCTACCTAGGCATATTTTCTATATTATTTACTATCGGTTACACCAAAATTCGGCTGGTTAACAGGTTTGTGAAAAATAAAAAAATTATTTTAATTGATCAATTAAAAAATAGCCTGGTCAGGATTTCGATAGGCAAGCCATTTTAGGTGTATTTATATATTATTGAAACATTATAAAAACATGTTTCATCTGGTTAACACAGCGGTGAAGGTCGTTCCCTATCTGGCTGTTGTGCTATAACTGATTGAATATCTCATGTTTTAGTCAAATTTAATAAAATTTTCTTCTTGTAATTATTTATTATATTGATAAGCGTAGCATGGCATAAGAATAATGTTATTGTTTTTGTTATAGGTAATTGTTTTAAAAAAATACTTCATACCAGTATTAGTTATTACTTCATCATTTTCAAATCAAAATATTCCGAAAACGGTACATAGTATCCAGTTTTACCAAGAGTTACTTTTTTGGTGTTATGTAATTTTATGTTTGAGCTCACATTATAGCCGTTTTTAGGCGGTGAACCGGAATAACTTTGGTTGTCCTTAGGTTATTCCTTGGTTTAAACCCTATGCATGTAAACTGTCAAATTTTAACCTAAAAGGGGAATCCGCCTAAATGCATTTAGTTGAGTTGGTGAGAGATGAGGTTATGTTCAATGCTGTAAATGTAAATATATCTATAATGAAAAATAGAAGTGAAAATTGAGCGTCTGGTTGCTTTAATCTCAGAATTATTCGAGGATGAACTTTTATTGGAGTATGTTACGACATCACTTGTAATGTCTAATAACTATGCTTTTCTCGTTTAAAAGTATATCAAGAAGGATTACATGTAAAATGCTCCTTTAATTGAGCAATGGCTTGAGGATTATGATAATTTACAATTTTATCAACTATTTAGGATCTGGAAAGATACATTTGAAAAGTAACTCTAAAAATATTGATAAAGATAGGTGCATTCAAAAGGCGTACAGATGGATATAAACCTATACATATCAAAACTTGCTTATTAATAATTCTGTGGTACATGGTAGGGATGTTCGATGATAATCGATTTTCGTTGATCATCGATATTTAAAGTTAAAACATCGATGTCTGAACATCGAAGTCAGATAGTAATAATATCGAAGACATCGATAATGGGGCATCGATAATAGAATATCGATAATACCAACAAAATTCAATGGGATAAGAGGTAGACAACAAACAATACGTTAATGTGAATTATTAGTTACTAGACTTATGATTTCCTGCTGATTATATTATTGATACGAGACTATACACACATCTCGTCAAAAAAGTAGAAAGATACTCATCTCTATCTACTCAGAAATTTTGATTACAGCTTTAATAAATAGATGGCACAACGTTCAGAAGTACCTAGCTTACTTTTGTTTCGGAATTGTAATTAACAGTCGGTAGCTTGATTTTTTTCTCTGGGATTTTTTCAAATATTTATAATAAATAACAAGAAGCAAGTAGTCATCTCGTCATCGTCATTTAAATTAAATTTTAGATAATACAACAGGTTTTAGTTAAAGAATAAGTTTTTTTGATTTATTACCGAAGCTTTCATTTAACTAATTTTTAAACGGTAGGAGAAAATAAATACCTAAAATTATTTTTATTATTTTGATAACATAAAATACTCTTTAGATTCAAGTAATGTGATTTATTTTTTAGATAAATTATTAAGATGCCACCAAAAAGTAAATACTGGGAATATTTTGAAAAAATTGATAACTCCCAAGCAAGATGTCGTTCCTGTTAAAAAATTATAAAAACTTGTGGAAATACAACAAATTTACGATTACGCATAGAAAAGATGCATCCTATAATAAAGAAGAGACAAAATGATGCAGAAACAGATGTATCAGAAGCATTAGGATCTAAAGAGCTTCGTAGTGGGGATGAATGTCCTACAACGGAAGAGATGCAAATTCAGCTGCAGCCGTATGTGATTATTAAAAGTTATGTCAATCCCGAAAGTGCTCAAAGTGATATTAGCGGCACTAGCGCTACTGCTTCCAGAAATGTTGTTAAATTTAAAAACTCATTCCAATCAACATTAACATCACATTTTAGAAATATTCATGAGTATACTGAAACAGGTGCCAAAAGTTGTCGGTTATCTGCTGCAATTCTCTTTATGATTTGTAAAGACTCGCAACCTTTTCAAATTGTAGAAAATGAAGGCTTTGTTGAATTAATGAAAATTGCTGCGCCTTTATACAAAGTGCCTTCAAGGTTTACTTTCAAGAAGATGTTGGAGAATAAATTTGAGGTATCTCAAACCTATTTCAAAAATACGTTGAAGACAGTCAACAGTTGTAACCTCACTACAGACGTATGCACTGAGACTATGCAGACTCGAAGTTTTCTTGGTATCACTATACATTTTGCAAATAACGATAAGCTGGAATCTGCTACTCTTGGAGTGTATGAATTATCAGAACATCATACTGGTGACTTTATTTCTCAGTTGTTAATAAAAACATGTACGTATGAAGTGTGGAAATAAGCAATAATAAAGTCTTGGCGGTAGGTGCAGGAGCTAATATGCTAAAAGCCGTTGATCTAGCATTTGATGAAAAATGTCACATACCTTGTTTTGCTCACATGTTAAATTTAGTTGCCCAAAAATTGCTTAAGAAGACACAAAAGTTGCCTGAATTAATTGCAGCAATTAAAAACATTGTAACATGGTTTAAGCGTAGTGTGATCGCAAGTGACGAATTACGAAAATAAGTACCACTTAAACTGATCCAAAAAGTTTCCACTCGTTGAAATTCAACTTTCTATATGATAAAAAGGTTTTTGGAAGTACCTGCCGCAATAATTTTTTTTTAAATTGTCATGCTACGGCTCCTCCAATGATTACAGCCAAAGACATAGAACATCTAAAGGAAATTACGGATATATTACGACCAATTGAATTGGCAACTCGCGAAATTTGTGGGCAAAAATATGTTACAAGCAGTGGAGTCATTCCATTAAGCAGGATGTTATCCTTAAAAATATCCGGATTAGAACCGAAATCAGCTATTGCGATAAAACTTCACGAAAACGTAATGACAGAAATTAAAAAAAGATTACATCCAGCAGAATCTATCAATATTCTGGCTATTTCCATTTTATTGGACCCCAGGTTCAAAAATATCCACTTACAAGATACTATAGCATGTTTCAGAGCTACTAAAATTATGAAAGATTTGATAGTAATCCAAGAGACTAATGAATTCGAGCAAGCAGACTTAACCAAAGAAAAAAATATTCCAAAGGTGACACCAAAAAAGAGCTTAATTTATGGGATGACCATTATAAACTTGTTCAAGAAAAACAAACAGCTCTACCTCTTCAAAGGGAATTCAGTGATATGCCTTCAGAGTTAACATATTATTTTAAAAAAAACCCTAAGTGATATGAAGCAAGAACCGTTAGAAATGTGATGCCATGGATTTGGTTGCTCGTTTCCCAAAATGAAACCGGTTGCGATAAAATATTTAACCTGTATTGCAACTTCCACGCCATCAGAAAGACTGTTTTCCAAAGCAGGAGTTGCATTAACCCAACAAAGAAACAGACTGAAAGGACCATTACTTTCAAAATTATTATTTATGCAATAAGTAGATAAACAATTTTGGGTCTTGTAAACTCTGTCATTTTTATTAGGTAAAGGTACACACTTGAACTATTTTTATTTATAGTTTATATTTAGTTTTTATAACATATTTACTTCTAAACATTAGTTTATTTTTATTTTTATACTTTATTTGTATTTTCATTTCCTCACAGTTTAAACATATATTTATCATCTAAATAAACATTTTATAGTGTTGCACTGTTGCAAATATTTTCCTTAAAATTCATTTTACTCTTACCCCTTACCCATTCTTACAAAAACATCGATGTTGCTGAACATCGATGATTTGAGTTCGATGATTATCGGTTATCGATTTCAACTTATTGATGTCAATATCGATATCAACATCGATGATCTTTCAACATCGCACATCCCTAGTACATGGCTACGCAAGGTAGCTTACTATAATATAGGTGATAGGTTCAAAGTGTGTCCTGCAACGGTGATGAATATAGTCAACAATATGTTATTTCTCACCATGAAACTAAGAAGCAGTATATAATATTTCCCCAAACGGAGAAGGAAATGATTGAAATATCTGGAATTCACAAAACATATCCAGGCATGAGGAACAAATAAAAATTATACTGGTTGGATATTTTGAAGTTTTTAGTGAAAACTTTAACCCCACTTCTCAATAAAACCAAACGTTACTCATATTCACAGATGGGTAAATACCGGTTATAAATTTTTAGATTAATGACGTCACAAAGGGCTCACTAATGACGTCGGGCACTTAAAATATTTCAAACTAAAATCGCTTGAATGAATAGGTTTAAACCATTTACAACCGGTTCACCGCCTAAAATCAGCTAAAATTAGGGCTAGAAAATGTAACCTCAAAAATAATTTGTTCAAAATTACTCGGTCTCGATACGAACCTTAGACTAGGAAAGAGAGGGGGCGTAACTCTCTATGCAAGCTGTGGTGACGGTTTGATGCATATTTCAAAGCCGACGCCATTTTTTGGTGGTCAACGCTATAGTGAACACCAGAGAGTTTTTTGCGATTATTGAGCGATTAAAGTGATTTTAAAGTGGACTTTTGATTTTGTTAATTGTTGTGATTACCAGTGTAAGAGTTCTAGCAGAAAGAAAGAACCTGAAATTTCGTTTCATAGTTAAGTTATTTCTAACTAATTTTTTTGGTAGCTACCTTTTTCTTTATATTTTAAAAAATAAGTTTTTAGTGAGTTAAAACGTATTTCATAATAAATTCAATTATGTTAGTGGAAAAGACATTACGAAACTTTTTCATTGAAAATTAACGAATTTATTGTTCAGTTTCTCTGAATTCTTAACCCCAAAAGATCATAATTACTAATTACTAATGCCTACAATTTTGATATAAGTTAAATAAATCAATATAGTTTTATTTTTAAATTTCCCATGTATAAAGATTAATTCATAAAATAAAAATTTTAGTCCTTTAGAACTATCATATAACGATAATGAAGTTTATGACTTGGTGGGCATTGGTATCACAATAGTTGACAGCGTTACGAGTCCCCTCTCTTTCCTAGTCTAAGGTACGAATCGTGTAACTAGCGCCCTCTGGGAGAGGTAGATATAAAAACAAATTTATGTGATATGTCAGCTTCCAAAATATATTCGTTCAAAATTTGATTACAATGTTGCTACTAGTATCGACATAATCGTAAAAAATGTGTATAAATTCTGTTTTTTCAATACCGGCCCTGTATCTTGAAACCGGATGCCGTTACGAACTTTTTCTACTGAGCGAACCTAACTTATTTTGAAGTTAGGTTCCATGGTTGCCAGGAAGGTCTTAAATGAATCGCACTCTCAGTGCAAAAGATTTAACAACCAATTTGTTTAATAACACCATTTAGGTAAATTGAATTATCAATCGAATTGAGAAATACTTGAGAGATAGAAATAACAAACACACAGTATATTTTCGTATAAAATTTTCAACAATAGGGACCGAGAAAGATGACGTTTATGCCATCTGCCGTGAAAAAACACAAACAATGTGATGTAAACACTATTCGTAGTTTTGTATAATCAGCGTTTTTAAATGTTCATTTTTTAAAACTGATATTAAATGTTTGTGATATCGTCATCAAAAGTATCTTTCTGTATTCATGGCTGTTCAAATATGCTGTATAAAAATACTACGCAGTTGAAATATTATAGTTTCCACGAAAGTCCATTGAACACTGCGTGGATTACCTTAAAACGTCAAAAATGAATAAATGCAGTAAGAACCCATATGTAATTAAAATGTTCTAATTAAAACATTATATTAACTATTATTTTGTGTATAATCAGTATGATACTACAAAATTGGCAGCTATTTGAAAAGTTCTAAATGTTTTTTTACATAAATAAAAGATTATTATCGAGAGAATAAAATGTTGTTTTCTGTACGATTTCATTGATTATATAAAATAAAAAACTAGTTATGTGTTTGCTGACTTTAATATTATATAATAAGTTCAAATAATTAAATACTATTAAGGGGAAGAAAGTAAACATTTGTACAAAACGAATCACTTCAAGTTTTTTAATTACCTTTCAGAAAACATCGGGAGGATTGGGAACCAAATAAAAATACTAGAATTTGTAGTGCTCATTTTGTCAATAATCAAAAATCAGATAATCCCCTACACCCATCTTACATACCAACAATTTTTCCTGGCAAAGAAAATAAAAAGATCTATTCATTTTTTGCATTTTGTAGGTTGTTTATTATACTGTTTACATCACAATGTTTTTCTTATTTAACACCAGGCAGTGGCGGATCCAAGTTACTGTTTAGGGGGGGGGGGGTAATGGATATAAAATTTAACAAAAGTAAAATTTGAGTATATTTCCAATAGACATAGAAAATAATAAAAACAAATAATATAGTTGGTATGCCACAAAAATGAGATCGAAATATATTTCCAGTCAACAATATCTGCTCAACATGAAAATAACTGAAAAAATTAATATTTTTTCGGTCATCATATTAATAATAAATGAAACAAATAACATTCTGTACATATCAAAATAAAATAAAAACACATTTCTAATGGTATATATACAGAGTGTAATCCAACCCCTTGCACTCCCGTATATGATGGATGTAGGATACCATTTTTAAACGAATTACCGTGCTGAAAAATTTAAAGAAAAAAATCTGGAAAAATTGAATTTGGTTTTTAAAATTCGCCGAAATGTTGAGAACCGCCGTTCTCCTAACCACAGCTCACTAGAATAGAGCTGTAAGAAGCCAATGACGGGATGACGGCTCTGAGACAACTGAAGTTCGGCGTTCGGCGGACAGCGATTCCTAGCATTTCGGCGAATTTTAAAATTCAAATTTTATATTTTTCCAGATTTCTTTTCGAATTTTCGGACTACTGTAATTTGCTTCAAAATGGTAATCTACACCCGTCATTTACAGGAATGTAAGAAGCTAGATTACACCCTGCATATAATGAAAATAACATATCACAAAAATAAGTTATAACTGTACTCATAACATAATAAAAATGGTGAAGACAAGAAAATAAAATTCTACATATCACAAACATTAAAAAAAGCAGTCTTCATTTCTGTAATGATCAAAACAGACAGAATACATATAAGGTTGATTAAAATGTTTGGTAGTCCCACATCTCACGACCAGAAATATAATGAAAATCAATTTTATATAACAAATTCCAGTTTTCTTTCCTTCACCTTTCCGAATTTATCAATTACGTTTTCGACATTGACATTGATATCTCTGTGAATATGTAATAAAGCAAGTCCAGATAACCTCTCTTGAGACATGGTAGACCTCAGATTTAGCAGATGCAGATCACTCTGAGTCTTTTCTAAAATGATGTTTGGTACTAGCACATTCAATTCAAAAACGTTCAATATTTCATCTGTGAATCTGTCATTTAGATCTTCGATAATGCTATCTAACAATGGAATGAAAATGTTCACTCTATAATATGCCTCTGCGCTTTCTGCTTTGGCATTTGGACGATTTGTTTGTCTGGCAGTAATACGCGGTAATGTCATTTCGGTTCCCAAAGTGAGCATCATTTTGGTAGTGTCGTCGAAAATTTTACGAAAAACCGAATCGGCATTTTTTCTATTATCATTCAAAATTTTTTTTGTATTATTTATTATATTTTTTGCCAGTTGTTTATCTAGCGATTTGGTTTGCAGTACTCGGCTGAGGGTGATTGTAGCTGATAAAATTTCAGAAAGCGCATGAAGTGTAACAAGAAACAAAGGGGTAGTTATTGAATTTTTCAAAAGCGTAGCTTTGGTAGATGAATCTCTCTCTTTCCATTGTGAGATCAAATCTAAAGCTTCTACGATTTTTATCAAATTCAATTGGAACCTCATAACCGCTTCATGTCTCTCTAGCCATCTTGTTTCGCATAAACTTATGAGAGATAAGTTGTCAATATATTTGAGAACATTATTTCTTTTTGACGAAGCATTAAAAAAGGCTATTATTTCTTTTATTGTACCAATTGCATTTCGCACAGCCTGCACTGTAGAACATTTAGAAATTGACAAATTCAGTGCATGGCTGTAGCAGGGGCTTCTAATTGCTCCCTTAAGAGTACCCTTTAATTCGGTAACTGCACCCTTCACCTCGCCTGTCATCACACTACACCCATCAGTACCTATGGCAACACAATTCTGCAAATCAAGACCATATTTATTCAGTGTACTTAGAACTGTTTTTGCTAATATATCGCCAGACAACACTGGCTCTTGTGTAAAATCATCATAATTTTCTTTAGGACAATCTATAAATTCAATAAAATCCTCTCGCATATGGCAATTCTCTAAATCAACATACCTAATTATGAAGGACATTTGAGAACAGTGACTAATATCAGTTGTTTCATCAAATATTATTGAGAAAAACTTACTTTTCCTGATTTTTGCCCATATCACTTCCCTTATTTCATCACCACAAAACCTAATGATCTCATTTTGTGTGGTTTTACTGATATATGTTGCAGTAGCCGAAGAATTTTCTAAATGATTCTGTAAAATTTTATCTCCAGCTTCTACACGAAATGGCAGTAACTCACGAAAGTTGCCTTCATTGATGACAGAAGATGAAGTTAGCTCTCCATCGTCACGATGCCCGCGTAATGGAATATTTTGACGCCCTAAAAATATGATAGATTCAATAATTGGTTTGAGTCTCTGTCGGTTCTCTTGGACGCGCTTCAGTCTATCGTTATTTATAATATTTCTAATGTCTTTTTGTGGAGATTCGTAAGTCCTTAGGAAAGATTCGGCAAGAGACACACTATTTTTGTGATAATTATTTTTATGTCTGATTAAATCGCCGTCTTTCCCAAGTAATTTCGAAAAAGTTATCAGGGGACTGAAAACTAATTTTTGTAATTTGGTTTGTTGATGGGAACCACCAAACTTTGCAAATACAAAACAAAATTTACAATATATACCTTTCGAACTTTCAGAATACATCAACCAGTTGAATTGTTTAAAATGTTTGGAGGATAAATAACACCTCACCTCTTTTCCACATTTTTTGTGAAGAGAGAATGGTAGTTTACGGTCATATGGTATCAATTCACATTTAAGTATATTGTATCTGTCAAAATCACTCATGTTTTTGAACGTGTAGGTCCCAATATCTATATAGACACTCACATCGTCAGTTGATGTTGATGGTTTGAATTCTAACTCTGCAATCTCAATATCCGGCTGATTTTCAATGGATTCCTCCAATTTCTCATTTTCGCCAAGTTTATTTTCATTCTCAACTGGACTCGTATACCTCAAACTAGTATTTATGTCCAATTCAGCTTTGCTAGGTGTTATCGATACAACTGATTCTTCAAATTGCTGTTCAACAGTTTTGGTTTTCTTGATGAAAAATGAATCCAAAGTGGCATTAACTCTTTTTTTACTCATTTTTGTCTGAAAAATCAATGAATAACATATTATAAATCATAATTTGTGAACTTACTGATTCACCCACGATGAGAACAATAACAATATACTTACAAATTGATTTATTTAGTCATCACACCACACCAAGCAGAAAGAACGATAAAGCCTTCAAAAACAAAATAGGTACGATAGAAATAATACGTCCCGCCACCGCTTACCCGGCTTACTACGCCAATTACAGACGAAATGCAACAGAAGTAAATCGCCGTCGATCGTCGATCTATCTGACAATTTGATGCCTTTGACGGGTCGGCTCGACAATATTCGAGTTCAAGTGCAGGGAAGGGATAAGATGTAGATGTACAGTGCATTTTGTGGAAGGGGGTGCTAGCGTTCGAACACGGTGGCGGAGCTCTCAACCTTAGCCTTAGGGAATTTTGAAAATGTCATAGCATTTTTTGTTACTTCAAAGCTGATTCGGCACTGAAACTGTGAATATTTCGACGAGGCTTGGGGGGGGGGGGGTAATTACCCCCTTTACCCCCCCTGGATCCGCCACTGACACCAGGGCGCTCTAATTTCGGCATAAGTGCTGCCTCTATAGTTCCGTCTCGATCCCTATTCTGGACTTTTATAGTTTGACAGAAAACTTTTGCTCATTTAATCACATAGAAAAAGTCTAAAATCTATTAAACTGTGACGTAAAAAATACGCTGAAATATATTTCAGAAGATTTGGAATGTAGTGTTTGGTTTGTGAAAAAATCGAGATTCAGAGTAGCAGGTCAAAAAGCAGTATGCTGTTTTATTTCTTGATTTTATATAAAATTAGGTCGAATACAAAAAATAATTATCTATATAAATATATTGTACATATTATCAAAATTTATTGGAAAAAATACATTACGTATAATATAATAAAAGTAGATCTTATCTAAAAATAATTAAGTATATGCACTGGGAAATGTATAAAAATTTCTAATTACTAAAATTTAAAAATTACTTATTTCTATTATTTTAGAACGTGTTTATAAAGAATATCTAAATATACAATACGAACTTATGTTAACTGAAAAACATATACCTATTCCATTCACAATCAGAATGAGTAAATGAATAATTTCTTTAGACTTTTAACGCAAAAAACAGTTTTGAAAGACATGGTATACATCCTAAGCAAATCCTTTAAAAACCCATTTATAGTCTCATTTTTTACTCGATTCTCTTGAAATTGTCTTAAGGTGCCATTTCATGGAGAATCTAGACGCTGACTTCAAGCGTCAAATGTGGTCACGTAGTATAAATTGGAATCATAGATTAAAAAATTAGAATAGAGCGCCATCTGAAATAGAGGAAGCGTCAAATATAGAAGCGCCGAGCGACAAAACGCTGAAAAGAAAAAACAATATAATCAGGCTCGATAGTCAATGTGAATTAACGAGTCTCAAACATTAACCCGCCAATCTGAAATTGCAAAAATCAGGCAAAAAAAATTTAGCTACTCTTTTATTTAATGAAATATCATTACAGACTACAAAAAAAGAGAATGTACGAAAAAAACATTTGAGGGTACATTGTATATTTAAATTACGATGTGAACATAGTTTTTTTGAAGTTATAGTAGTAAAATTGATCTATTAATGAGACCTGGTAAAAAAACTAAACAATGTTTAGCTTGTGATGACGCTTCTACATTTGACGTTACCTCTATTTCAGATGGAGCTCTATTTGAATTTTTTAATCTATGATTCTAATTCATACCACATGACCACATTTGACGCTTCAAGCCAGCGTCTAGCGTCTCCATGAAATAGCACTTTTACTGATGATATAAATGCATCTTGTCCTGGGACAATTCCGTCAGTTACTTTTAAGTATCGCTGTCTCTCTCTGACTCGTGCGCTGCATCGAGCTCCCGCGTCTTGAATGATTATTTCTCGTTTATCTTAAAAACGATTACTACAATTTTCCAAGACAGCAATATTATTCATAATTAAATTGCCTACAATTTATTTTGTCTAATTTTTTTCTTGAAGGAAATTTTATAAAAGGTATTTTTTGAAATTGAACATGAAATTGAAAATACATTTCCAGGGCGTCTATTCTTGACGGCAATAGAATAGAAGACTCCCCAGGGAGTACTCCATACTTTGTTTCTATCACCTTTCTACTGGTAACCTAAATCCGTATTCTTGACATCGAGAGAAAGAAGCAAATTGGTAAGAATGTATTAGCCGTCTTGCCAAATGTCTAAACCAATAAGAATATAGAATTTTTGACAAGTCACTAGCAAGTGTTATTTGTGGTTTGTGCCTTGTAGTATTCGTTGCATTCTCGACTCAAATATAACTTGTTTTGAAAATTGTTTTGTAAATTAAAAAGTTGTCAATTGTCTCAATTCATACCTATTGTGTTGCATAGACAAAAAAATCTTAATTTGTCTATGTTGTGTTGATTATAATGTACACAATAGGCAATACGGAAAGCAAAATCTACACAATATGTTTGTCTTTATTAACAATCAATACAAACAATATTTTTGGTTACAAACTAAATATCCCTAACACAGTTATGTCTGTTCCCTCAAAAATAGTAATAGAAGTAATTCTTCACTCGAGGAGCAACACTTCTATCGCCCCCTCAGAGAACAGGATTTTAAGAATAGAGAACAGGATTTTAAGAATACCGTTTCAGCCTTGTCAGTAGAATCACGCCCACTTTCTATCGGATGTTCTATTCTACTGCCGTCAAGAATAGACGCCCAGGATACATGTAACCCTCACCAAACCCCTTAGTAACCACCAGAGGCATATAGAAATGGACTGAGCGATATTCTCACAAAAGTGACCACTCTCTAGAAAGCGGCAAAGCGACTAAGTTACCAATACACCTACTGGCCACACATTCGCTTTGTCTATCTCACTACACAACTGAATACGGATCGCTCAGTCTATTTGTATATGTCTATGGTAACGACCAATGACCAACTTTCTTCTTCCTTTTTTATTTTGGCCTTAATCGCATGCAAACAAAACCACTATAATCTTTTTTAGGTAAGCAACATTAATGGCAGTGGAGGACCAATACAAATTAGGCACTTCTCATGTTATTTAAAAAAAATAGTTGTATACTTTTATGTGGTTGTGATTCTGAGGAATGTGAAAATATAATATATCTATAAAAATGAAAAGCCTGTCACCTTCATCTAACATTCACAGCTCCTTCTCCTCTTCTCCACTGAGATCATATTTTATACTGGAACCATGGAGGTAAGAGAGAAGGAGAACGATCGCTACGTGTTGAAGCATTATCGCGCCTATCCCTGTAAATTTGTAGAATTTATAATTAATTTTTAAACCACCAGTAGCGCTGGCGTCAGTAAGTTGTATCTGCTAAGTTGGCTATTTATGATTATACTAAACGTTGATAGATCGTTTTAAATTAGCGTCTTTTTATTGAGACCACTTAGCGATCGCTTATATTCACCATATTCGTGGGAAACTTTTTTCTACACCGCTCATTCTCCTTCTCTCTATCTCCATGTCTAATGCACAGAGCAAAAATTGTTTCTTGTTCTGTGGTCTAATGTCATCTGGTGTAAATGACAATTCCCTAGATTCGTTGTATTCATGATAACCATACTTTTCAAGCTTGCTATTTGGAATGCAATCTCGAACTGTTCTAGGTCGGAACTCTTCATATTTTTTTTCTTGTAGAGATTTTTCTCGCAGGAGGCGATTTCTGTTGGCTAAACTCATCGTCCCAGGTATTATCGGCGTTGTACATAACATTTTCATAAGCCGATCGCGTATAATAGGTGACAGCTCCAAACGGCTATGAAAATACCTGAGACAATAAGTTTATCCAATATAAACAAGCCAACAGAAATCTCCTTCTGCGAGAAAAAACTCTACAAGAAAAAAATATGAAGAATTGCGACCTACAACAGTTCGAGAATTGCATTCCAAATAGTAAAAGCTTGCAAAGTATGGTTATTATGAAAACAACGTATATAGGGAATTATCATATACCCCAGATTACATTAGACCGAGTTTCAGTACTGTATATGATCTCAGTAGAGAAGAAGAGAAGCAGCCGAGAAGTTTTATACGGATATTGTTTTATTATTACATATTTCTACACCTTAAATCCCCGTTGAGTTTCAAAAGAGACCATTTTTCGAAACGCAATATTATATTCATCAAAGTTTGTAAAACTAACACCGAAACGTCAACGTTCATCGTCTAAAAAATCAAGCACACAACACACAAATAACATAACTCAACTTTAATCGTAACGTAATACATAATTGAACAATAAATACTACAACAAACAGTTCAGGTGGGGTACACCTTTCATAATTTTCCATTATTTTTCATGCAGGTAGACGATAAACAAAGTAAAAAACACAAACTTATTGCAAAGGCAAATAATCGTCACACTTATTCGATTTTAAAATATTTCAAGTCAGTGTTGCCAGATTTGTGAGATATACATATGGTTCAAACCAATAAATTTCATGGCAGTTTTCAAGAAATGATGGTACTTTAGTCTTTTTACTTTTACAAAAGAACGTTATACATATAATAAAAATATCTAACACAAAATAAACATAGAATTCATAATAAAAAACATACAAATAAGAGCTAATCGGAAATTATATTTATAAAACAATCTTCGACTTGTTAGAATCAACAGATGAAGTATTACAGTACAATAAAAGTCATCTTACTCTGAAGGGATTTCTAAGTGATGTATGAAAAAGGGACTAGATACATTTTACAATTAACAAACTTCCAAATAATGGTATTTTTGTCACTTTTAAAGATACGGGTACATAATGAGGAAATAATATAAATACCATTAAAATGGTACGTCTGGCAACACTTTTTCAAATTAACGATAATGTCAGAGAGGCTATGGAGGGTAGAGGAAAGGAGAACCGTCTCATATGAGGGAAAAGGTAAAAAAGTGTCCAGCTATAAACAGTAAATAATAGTTCAAAAATCCTCCAATGTGGCGATAGCGTAGGTAAATGGTGTGACATAGTCACGTAGTTCATCTGATAATTATTTGTTTACATATACCATTGAATAAATTCAATGACATATACATATAAATAAAATATACTGCGTCTAGAGGTCAGGGAAGCGTGGCGATCATCAGATTGCCGACATATATATGTCTGCACACTCTGCACCGTATGTGGTCAAGATCAATACGCGCATGCGAGTCACGAGACGTTGCATTGTTTAATATCATTGGCTGTATCATTCACGCTTTGACGCTTTTTGACCTTCAGGGGCTGGTGAAGGTTGTTAGCATAGACAAATAATATATTTTTTATTTTATTTTCTCTATGGTGGTTTGTTTGGACACAGCATAGTAATAAAATTAGGCTGTGGTTTGGATGCTTTAGTGATTTTGTTATTTGTTTTATCATTGTGTTGTGATTTTCACGTGTTTCGTTTATTTAGATTTTTATTAAAAACTATGTCTCCACAATGGTTCATAAAAATAAATTCCGTTTGAAAACAAAAATCATCCCATCCTCATTTAATTTGTCAATATGTATGGCTATATTAGTGTGTAAATATCGAAGAAATGATTTATAAAAATGATTCTCGAAAAGATCTTGGTGGTGACAGGTCAAGATCGTGCAGAGAAACTTTATAAATTTGAAATTTATCAAGTCATCCAAAAAGTTTTTACCTAAATATCAACTAGAAATTAAAGTAATTAAGTCAAATTATTATAATTTAGTGGTAGTTTGCACGTAGCGGCTATTAAACAACAAATAGTTGGGGGGAATTAATCCCGCATGGAAGTAAAGCAGGGCGAGCCGGGAGGCTCGCCCATTATAGATGTAGGACAAAATATAACCCAAGAAAGTCAAGGCAGAACGAAACCATTGAATCTATTTTATAATATTAATGATACTGGCCCATTTAAAGTACTCATTGAACATAAAGAAAAAAACGTGGGCAACCTCCATCCTGTAGAAATGGGAAGGATCCTTCACAAACAAAAAATCAATGGAATTCAGCAAATCGAAAAAAAGGTAGAAATAGAGTAGCAATTACTTTTAGAACACCTATACATGCAAATGATTTTAACAATAATGAAGAGATTAAAAAGCAAGGATATGAAACATTCATACCAGCTTCATTATTGACTTGTAAAGGAGTAGTGAAAGGAGTAGGCGTCAACTTACCTGAGGAGGAGATTATAAACAGAGCTAATGGAGAATCAGACAATGTTTACAAAGTTGTAGAAGTCCGTAGAATAAATCGTAGAGTAGTGGACAAGGTTTCCCAATCTGTTATGTACGTACCAACTGGTTCGTATATCTTTACTTTTCATGGAAAGAATTTCCCAAGGTATGTCAATCTGTATTCAAACAAATTAGAAGTAAGAACATATATTAGACCAATTATATTATGTTTAAAATGCTACAGGTTTAACCATGCGACAAAACAATGCAATGGAAAAGCTAGATGCCATAAATGCGGAAACGAAAATCATGAAGTAGAAAATTGTGAAATTAAAAATAAATCTTGTCTGTATTGTAGGAAAGAACATACTATACAAGATCTCTTAAAAAATGTGGAAGAATGTGAGGAGCTAGTTAGGCAAAAAAGAATTTCAGAGTTTATGAGCTACCAGAATCTGTCCTACTATGATGCTAATAAAATGGTTCCCAGAAATCAAGACACTAGACCAAACAACACACAGGTAGAGCCAAATTACATTAATTTCCCTCCCTTAAAATCCAAACAAAAACCTAATGAAACAGTGAGTATTTCCCAAAGATCCCTATTTTCCCCTTCTCCCTCCCAAAAAAAAAGAATTATAATGTAGTTGCTAATAATCCCAAAAGACCAAGACAAAATGACTTGACATATGATAAAGCGGCTCACAGTAGCTGTTTGGTTAAACATCAACTCCTTCCTGCTTCTCCAACTATCAACAGTCAAAACTATATCCAATCTCTACATAGAACCCCTAACTCCATAACTAATCAAGGCAATTCGCAAAACCTCTGCCACAATAACTCCCCGTCAATGCTATCAGCCCATTCCCAAAATTTAAACGATATCGTAAATATATCAGATTATTTCAAAGATATTAACACGCCATTAGAAGAATTAATTAGTTATTCCCAAATAATTCAAGAAAATATTAGAAATAGAGGAGAAGGTACCTCCATAGCGACTGTGGAGAAAATTCCAGGTCCACGTGAATCTGATGAAGAGATGTTTTAAGCTTTTATCGCTCATTAAAATGCAGTACCGTTGTAGATCATAGCTAAGCATTACTTTTGTTTCTAAAATTCAAGCTATTACAATGGAATATACGCAGTGTAAATTCAAATAAACACACTCTTGAATACCTAATTCACCATCTAGATCCTGAGGTAGCTATTCTACAAGAGACTTTTCTTAAAAATAACATGTCTTGGAAAGTATACAAATATATTACTTTTAGAATAGATTCCTCTGAAGGACACAATGGCATTGCTATTATTGCAAAATGGAATCTTTTACCTAAGTCTTACAATCTAAACACTTTAAACAAACCTTACGGTACAATTATTCAGGCAATATCAATAAATAAAATTCTAATAATTAATATCTATAACCCTAATAATGTTAGATTAAATAAAATGTTCCTTAGAGATATTTGTAATGAAAAAAATAATTTTGATCATATTATATTCGGGGGAGATTTTAACTCAAAAAATTTACTATGGGGGAATATTGGTAACGATCATAATGGCAATGTCATTGTTGATAGCATACTGAATCATAGCTTTATATGTCTTAATGATGGGTCACCTACAAGGATTAGCCTCCCAGGACAGAATATAAGTGTAACAGACCTTACCTTTTGCACAGAAGAGTTGGGACTTAAATGTTCCTGGGTAACCTTACCAACAGACAAGGGTAGTAGTGATCATTTCCCTATAATTTTAGATTTATCAATAAATAATAATGTATCTGAGATCAATAATTATGCAATATCGGTTACGGACTCATTTAACTTTAAATTAGCAGATTGGGGTAAATATAACTGGATGTCAGAAATTATGATAAATCAAATAAATAATGTAACATATGAAAATATTATTAAAGTTATTGAAGAAACCACAGAAATGTGTGTACCAAAGAAAAAGGTCAGGGGCAGTAAAAAGAAGGAGCAACCTACCATATGGTGGGATGCTGAATGCACTAAGTTAATTAAAGATAGAAAAGCCGCTATCAAAAAATATCTTAATGACAGTACAGAAGAAAACTACATCAATATGAACCTACATGTAGCGAGAACTAAAAAAGTCCTTAAATCTAAAAAGAAAAACAGTTTCATCCAATTTTGTAGCAATATTAATAGAGAAAGTGACATTAAATTTATTTGGAACACTGTTAGGAAATTCAATAATAAAAAGCAATCCTTTATGTTAAATAATTTTATTAAAGAGAACCTTGATAACTTTGTCAATTATATAACTACTCCTGATATTCCTATTGAACAACAATACTATTTTACAAATACAGAAAATAAAAAGTTAACTTTTGAAGAATTAAATTTAGTAATCAATAGAAGAAGCAAGGATACCTCCTCTGGTATTGATGGTATTATTTACTCTCAAATTAAAAATTTATCATTTGCATGTAAAATCAATCTCCTGAAAGTATTTAATGAATTTTATGAAAAAAAGCGTTATACCGGATGACTGGAAAATGCAAATTATCTGTCCAATTGCAAAGCCAGGAAGAAATCCAGATCAGATGGAAAATTATAGGTTTATTGCACTACAATCATTAATTAACCAAAATCAAAGTGGATTTAGAAAGGGTAGGAGTATATATGATAATTTAGTAATGCTAGAAACTAGAATAATTCAATCTTTTAGGAGAAAGAAAAAATTGTTAGCTGTTTTTCTCGATATCAAAGCAGCCTACGACAATGTAAGATTACCTATTCTCTTAAACAAACTTACAAAGCTAAAAATTCCACAAAAAACCATCGAGATAATAATCAAACTTTACTCTAATAGAACTATTCAAATTAGAGATAATTATAGCAAAATACTATCAAGGCCAGGGGAAGTATGTAAAGGACTACCTCAGGGCCCGGCATTAAGTCCATTTATACAAATGAGTTGTTTGATTTAACTGTAGAGGGAGTACAATTATTGGCTTTTGCGGATGATTTAGTTCTAATAATGGAATGCGAAGACATCTATCTAGCAGTCAGGAAAATAAACGAGTCTTTATGTAATATCGGGAGCTGGTTGGAGCGGCATTATCTGCAACTCTCTGTCCAAAAATCAAAGGCAATCTTATTCCAAAAAAGGGAATCTCCTGTTTTAATACCGGATATTAAAATTAATGAAAATGCTATTCAGATTGTTACTTCATTCAAAAATGAATTTCACAAAACACATAGACAATATTGTAGCAAAAGCACAAAAAGGGGTAGATGTTATGAGATCAATTTCTACAGCTTGGTGGGGGGCTGGCCCTAAAACGCTACTTATGATCTATAAGGGGATTGTACGATCACACTTGGATTTTGGTTCTATAATATTCAGCAATGTTTCACAGCAAAATTTAAATAAACTTGACAAAATTCAATTTAAAGCTTTGAGAGTGGTCATGGGCGCCATGTCTTCTACTCCAACAAATTCGCTTCTAGCAGAGGCTAGCGAACTCCCACTTAAGTGGAGACGAGTGTGGCTAGCAGAAAAATTAATCATTAAACAATTTTCCATGAATAATAATCCAGTTTCTTCTCTACTTATAAATTTATACCAAGATCAGGACTTTGTTTCTAACTGTACTAATTTCCCAATCGTGGAAGGTCTTGACAGAACCCTATCATTAACCCCCCATCTTAAAAAAACCCAAGTGTTACCTTGTTTTTGTCATTCCTATGAATCTCAAATAATCGATGTCAAAACATATAATCTTGAACTTCCAAAATCCTCTTCTAACAATCAAATACTCCTATCTAAAATCCTACAGGATAAATGGCCTGATTACCAAACAATATATACTGATGGCTCTAAAAATTAAGAAAATAAATCTGGGTTTGGTGTATATATGAAAAACAAAGACAATTCAAATATATTTAAAGCATCAGCAAGAATCTCGAATTATGCCAGCATATGCACAGCTGAAACCTTAGCAATTGCGGTGGCTATGAAAAGAAGTGTACAACAGAAAATACCCAAAGTTTTGATTCTAACAGATTCAAGTAGCGCAATACAGAAAATAAAGAGATTTGGACTTGATAGTTCTACAGACCTGTCAAAGCTAATGGTAAGACATCATCTATGGGAAGCCAAGCAAATGGGAATGGAAGTTGGACTGGTTTGGATACCTAGCCACACAGGTATTCAAGGAAATGATGAAGCAGATAAAATTGCTAAAGAAAGCCTTAATAAAGAGAATATTAATTTTAAAGAAAATTACTACAAAGATCTATTTCTGACAATTAAAAAAGATATAAGAGACTTGTGGAATGAGGAATGGACTGAAATTTGTAATTTAAAATGGAAACATTTGTTTAAATTAAAAGGGAAAATTAACCATAAACCTTGGTTCTGTCAAGTGAAGTTGGATAGACCCAGAATCACCATGATGTGTAGAATGAGACTTGGTCACTGTGGCACTCAAGAGCATCTTTACAGAATTGGAGTGGTTGACTCTCCTATGTGTACATGTGGGGAAGTGGGTAGTCTAAAACACAAATTGCTGGAATGTAGCAACATTAATAGTGATATTAGAAATGGATTTTATTTTAGTATGCTTAACTGCTTGTGTAGTGGTAGTTCTGCTTTGAGCTTAGAATGTATGCTTATTAACCCAACTGCAAAAAGTGTATCACTAATATTTGCATATCTTAAGAAAATAAACTATAATATTTGATAATTGCAGATAGCTGGAAGGAGTGATGACTATAGGTCAGACGCGATAGTACTCGCAACTCCAGACAGTTAAATCAAATTACAGGAATTTGAACTTGCCTGGGTGGATAGTCTTAGGATTAAGCCCATCATCGCAAAGAAGAAGAAGATTTATAAAAATAATAATTCTAATTGGTTATGTGCTCACTATATATTTCATGTTTATCTACTTCATTTCTATTCCTTTTGAAGTAACCTAGACAACTATAATGGACGTTATTTGAGATTTATGTTAGAAATGAAAAAAATGTAATTACATAATTGCACTTTATTTGGTCAAATTTAAAATCAGACACGAAATTTTTGTTGACTCAAATATCTTCGTTTAAAAATATTACAGGCGGCAAATACAGCACTTGCGCATAACTAACATGGCCACACAGAGTGTAGTCGGACCTCTCACTCTTAATGGAACGCATTTCGCTTATTGGAGATATAGGCAGTTAGCAGTATATTTTATTTATTACGTATATGTTTGTTTATTTGTCTATCCTTTTCTAATAACTTTTAGCGCTCTTTTTAATATTCACCCGGCGGCTACTCTGGCACCATCTTTATATACTACATTTTAATGGACACTTTTTCATACATAGAGACGGTTCTTCTTTCCTCTACGCTCCATAAGAGAGGCAGATAAATCTCACGAACAAATCCGACGTTGTCAGATTTATAAAATAATTAGAACCGCTAAAATCATAGAGGTTAAAATTTAGAATTTCTGATATTTGTGGGAAATAAAAATAGATATTTTTTTAATACTTTTGTGAAGGCTGTTTTGTGTTTCCGCTGTAAAAAAGTGCTTAATTCGCAAAGCAATTTAAATCTTCACTTGTCTTTAAAGCATGATATTGATGTAGATATAAATAATTTCCAATGCTTAAATTCTGCTCATGATTTAATAAGAGAAGCATGATATTATTATAGAAACCAAAGAATTAAAACCTTCCTCATATGATATGGCATGTATAATTTAACAAAAAAGGTTTCTGTACCTACCTATATATCACATAAAAGTACAGTTATTATGTGAACAGGCATCGATAATATTTAATTTTAGAATTTCTGAAATGGTTGAAAAATGAAGAATACTGTAAGGACATCCAATATTTTGTGGCTTCCTCAAATATATATACACTCATGTGCACAGAAAACGGTAATTTCAAAATTTTGATTAAGTTTTAGGCTTGATAACTATTTTATTTTTAGTCCGATTGGAATGATTTTTTTTATAGAATTGTAGGTACAACTATCGACTTTAACGTTTTTTTTATCAATCTTGAGTAACGTTGGTTATTCCCCATATTATACAAGGATAATCAAAATGTTGTTTTATTCTCTAATTTCAAGATACCCTGTGGAATGACGAAGTAGCAAAATTTAAAATACCAGCTTTCATTTAGAGTCATCTATTCTTTAGATTTTGTTTTTGGTTCATGTCAATGCATGCATTCAGTCTCACACAAATGCAAAATGATCTTGGTTATCACTAATATACATTTTTCCGCAATTTCTAATGCAATATAAATTCAAAAAAAATTTTACAAGCTGGCTGTTTCTTTCGTTGTTTCAAACTTTATTGTCAGCTTGACAGTGTATTTGCAATGGTTTTAAGTCCTGGAAATTGTACAAAAGCTTTAGTGGATGACGGGCTAAATTATGGGTATGTGGCCAGAGTGCTTAATACCAGAGAAAGAGTAGTTAACCGCTTTAGGGAAACTGGCAGAAATACACGAATGCCGGGTAGCGACTTTACAACATATACCCCATCACAGCACAAGCTCCGCCTTCTGTGATACGTCATCTTTTGCTGTTAGAAAGGAAACTATTCCTACCCGGCACCAGAACATTTTACTGATTGTACCCGATCTAGACACGCTTCGCTCGCTCAGCATTTAAGCGCTGCGGAGGGGAAAATAATACTGCAATTTTATTATTTCATAATAGTTATTTGTATGCTTAGGCCGCGAAATACCTTTTTAATGTACAGAAAGAATAGTTATCGCCGAGGCCGCTTGCGGCCGAGGCAAGATAATCTTGAGGTCGTTAAAAAGTTTCGCGGCCATGGCATACACACTATTTTTCGTGCAATCGTTAAAATTATTAAACTAGATAATTGTAAATAAATATATTATTGCTCCAAAATCAACAGCAGTTCAATTTATTTAACAATGTTAACGTGTGCTATGGAAATGATATGTTTCAATATATACAAAATATTTTGTCAGTTAAACGTCTGAAACAAATTTGGTGACGTTTGGTTTCGCGGCCGTTGCTATGGGTAACGGCTGCGAAATTAAATTTCGCGGACTGTGCTGAGAACGCGAAATACTGACTTCGCGTGCAATTGCAGGAAAAATTTATTTTATTTAATTAGTTATACTAGACGTACATAACTTTACTTAATGTATTTTGGCGTTTGGTCGATTTTTATTTATGTTGTCAATAATGGAATGATTAATTTTTGATCTTTTTCGTTTTTGGCTAACTGAAGTTAATCTGTTCTTTTTTTTAATTTCAACGGATGGGGTACATATCCTCTTCCTTTAATTCGTTTGTTGAAACGAACCCTTTTTTCATCAACCACTTTGTTAAAATTGGAATGGTGGCACACGAACTGTTTCTTGTATAACATTGTTTTCAAATTTGGAAACGATTTCCTGACAATCCACTGTGTTTTCGTACTTTCACTGAAGTTTTGAATCCATTTATTGCATTTCACACTATAATCTATTTCCGCATTATTTCGGTTTAAATTTGTACGTACGCAAACATTAAAATAAGCGCTATCAGAAAATGACTCAATCTGTAACACATCCCTCTGGATGTAAATTGAAATATTGCCTTAAATATAATTCAGACATTTTCGGTAAGCCTTTGGACGAATCGAAAACAATACATACAATGCACTGTCAACAAGGAACCACGCAAAAATGATTATTATTGCATCCATGAAATCGGCATGACATTGGCACGATGTAAAGGGGCGAATTGTGTTGGAATCGGGTATATTTAGTAATTTGTGTTGATAGCGGGTATATCGCATTCAACGGCTGCTGACGAAGCATGACGTATAACAGAAGGCGGTGCTTGTGCTGTGATGGGGTATACGTTGCAAAGTCGCTGCCGGGTAGTGGTGGGCAACGCACGACTACAGCAATTGATGACCGGTTTCTTGTTCTAAAATCCATTCGCAATCGGCGGTTGACTTCGGTACAGGCGAAAAATCAACTTAGAGAAGTTCGGGGTAAAAATATCAGTTCTTGGACTGTTCGTCGAAGATTACAGGATGCCGGTTTAAAGTCTTGCCGACCAGCAACAGGCCCTAGATTACTGCCACTTTATAGAGTAGCAAGATTACAATTTGCATTTGTATGAGACTGAATGCATGCATTGACATGAACCAAAAAACAAAATGTAAAGAATAGATACCTCTATGGAAACTGGTATTTTAAAGTAATTTTGCTACTTGGTTATTCCAAAGGTTGTTTTGGAATTAAGAAATAAACAACGATTATCCTTGTATAATATGCGGAATAACCAACGCTACTGAAGATTGATAAAGGACACGTTAAAGTCGATAGTTGTACCTACAATTCTATAAAGAAATCTTTCAAATCGGACCAAAAATAAAATAGTTATCAATCATAAAACTTAATAAAAAATTTGATTTGACCGTTTTCTGGGCACATGAGTGTAGAAAGGAAAATAAAATAAAAATTATAAATTTTAACTGTAATTATTGTGGTAGGTTTAAGGCGGTTGCTACAATGGTCATCAACATTCCGTCAAGGTATACAAAATTTGGCATTATTTCTTTCTTTAGGCATTCTTGGTTGAACCAGATGTTTTGGGATACTATGCAACGTTTTTGAAGTAACTTCTTGTATAGTTCAGTCAAATTAATTAAATTTGCTGTTTCGACTTTCGACCCTTACTTTGTGGAATCTACTCTTGTTATTTAACAACTTTGAAAATACAAGATTTGGCAACGTCGGAATTTTCGTGACATTCATCCGCCTCTAATGTCAGCATAACCAATCGCTACGTCATGAATACAAAATTCCCTAAGTCGATTTAATTATCCTATTTTTTAAATTTTGTTATTTTGTTAACACAAAAACGCAAAAAATAGTATAAAATACTTGTTCCATAATGCCTTCTATCGCACTTGTACTTTAGAAAACTTGGACGCGTGCGATAAAATGATACCTTATGAAACTTCTTCTTTAATATACCATTAAAAGTTCCCCATCTTTCGGTTTTCACCAGGCATTTTTTCCGTTTTTTTTTGACAAAAACTCTGTTGTTGTAGGAAGAAATACTCTATGAACGTTGGGATTTTGACATTCCAAGATACGCAGCTTCCATTTTTTTATGTATGGGAAAGAAATGATCGATTGCATTATAGGTCTAAAACATTTAACTATACCTTTATAAATTCAGTACTAAAAACTGTATAATTTCTACATTCGATATGCTATACGGTGTGCCAATCAGAGTGCACGATTTAATCATATAAATATCTTTCCAAATTAATCTTGTAAATAGAAAATAAACCCACAACAATACGTTCATACGAAATAAGGACAGTTTTGATTTAATTTTTCAACTCCAAATTATTAAGACCTCAAATTAGTTTCTCACCTCACATCAGTTCATATTCTGTGCCCCATTTTAATTGACAGAAAAATCAATAATCATTTTCTTGTAAAATGACTCCAATAAGTCCCTGAAAACTGTTCTGTGAAATAAGAATAACAATAAAAACATTCAAAAGATTGAATGTTTTTGAATAACAATAAAGTTTATATTTTCTTTCATCAGTAGAAAATCAGTTTTATTCAATAAAAATATACTTTTATGGTACATTGCTAAACTCTATAATATATAGGTTGATACCCTAAATCCTAATTATATGCAGCAAAATTCTTGTATTTGTTGATGTAGTTTTGTACATGCACATACCACTAGTCAATTTTAGCGCAGTGGCTAACGGTCCGCCGACGGGAGGTTACATATAACCTGATAATTCAGCCATATGACGGACTCCTTGCAATATTAAGTCTAAACGCTGATGCTTTTCTGACACGTGACTTAGTTGACAATATTATTCAGCACATACCATGTTGGTACTGTCTTTTTCGAATAACAGAAAAATAACGAAACTCAATCCAAGCATCTTTTGTCATATTGTTACGAAACAGCACACTGGTATAGTCCCTAAATCCGACTCTGTCTAAGCCAGGTATGAAAGTTAAAATTATGACGGACGCGCAGGTTTTCCTAGAATTGTTTCCGAATAGTGACTATCTTATCTACATTGTTTTTTGTGACCAGTCTTATCTAGAAAATGCCAGAAAGCCAATTGTTTTTGTAATCTAGAATTGTCTAGTGAAAAAGGCATTAATATATAAAGGACCGATCAAGAAGAGTTAGTTTAGTTGATAATTTGACATCGTGAGATAAACAAGTAAATAAGTGAATATAAATTAGTGAACTGTTTATATAAATTAGTTTAAGTGAACATACTGTGTATATAAGTAGTGAATAGTGTAGTGCTTAAATAAATTAGTAAGTAGCCATACCGTGTGTTTAAAGTTTATCCCACCCGTTTACTGTTTAAATAAATAAGAAAAACGTTACATTGGTGTCATGTGTGGGGTAATATCAATACATTGCTACGTAAAAATGGCCAAGAGACTATGTGATCTGAAAGTGGCGGAATTAAGAGCAGAATAGGAAGATCGTGAGTTTGAAACGTCCGATAAGAAAAGTGAATTAGGAGAAAGACTTAAAGTGGCACTGGAAAATGACCGCTTTGATCCAGAATCATTTTTATTCAACGACGAGGCTTCCGCCTTAATCTCGTCAATTAATGCCATGGAAGAGAAGATTTCTGCTAATATGGATGAGAAGATTTTAACAATGAAAAACGATATTTCTGCTAACATTGACAAACTTTCTGCCGATTTCTTATTAATGAAAAATGACATTGCCGCTGACGTGGAAAATAAAATTTCGTCTCTTAAATCGGATATGGAGAATAAAATGACAACGATGGGCGAAAAAATCAAGGAGTTAGAAAGTAAGATAACAGATTTAAGAACACAAGACACTCCAGCAGAACAAAGGAAAATCGAGATATGCAAGCCAGCAACACAATCCAAGACAGAAGATATTAGCAATTTTTCCCGAGTCAAGGCTCCAACGTTCGACGGAAAGATGTCGTGGACCAATTATGTGAAACAGTTTGAAGCAGCCGCTAGAATGAATAATTGGTCCGACAAGGAGAAAGCAGTGAACTTAACTATCGCGCTTCGGGGAGATGCCTTAGATGTATTTCAGACGATACCTCTGGAAGAAACGGATGATTTCGAGCAGCTGAAGAAGAGGTTGGACTTGCGATATGGTCACGAACATTTGGAACATTTGTACAGATTCCAGCTGAAGAACCTAAGGCGGAAACGTGACGAAACTCTTCAAGAGTATGAAGTGGATTTTGCCCGACTCGTTCGATTTGCTTATCCGTCAGCACCAGAGAACATGATGGAATGTTTGGGCATCCAGGCCTTTATTGATGGCTTACGTGACCCCGATATGCAGAGGACGCTTCGTTTAGCCCATCCGAAAACATTAGTCGACGCATTGATAGCTGCTCTTGAATATGAAGCAGCCACGATAGCTTCGGGATACAACAAAGGTAGGACCATACAGAGAGAAGGTGGCGATGACAGACTTGACCAGATCGTCCACTTGTTGAAAGGTATGGTAGACAAGAAGCCGAAGAAAATCAGGTGTTGTAATTGTGGCGAGCTAGAGCAGGCGCGCAGTTCGTGTAAGCGTCCTACGACTCCTGCAAACCAAGAACCTCTTAAATGCAAAGCAGCGCCACGAAGAGCTCGCGGTACAACAAAGGTAGGACCATGCAGGAAGAAGATGACGATGATAAACTTGAACAGATCGTCAACTTGTTGAAAGGTATGGCAGACAAGAAGCCGAAGAAGATCAAACGCCGGAAGTGTGGCAAGTTAGACCACGTACGCAGTCCGCGCCCCAAGACTCCTGTAACTCAGAACTCCAGACAGGGGTGAACATCCAGCTGATGTGAATCACCGAAAAGCCAACTCTTTGCCTAGACGGTCATGCCCTGTAGACTATTCTCAATGCAACAAGTTGAAATCTAAGGAAGTTGCAGTTTCAAGAATTACAGTAGTTAACGAGGAATTGTCACCCACCACAATCAGAGAAGATCAGGAGAATGATCCTCACCTGAAGATGGTCCGGCAATGGAAGGAAGAAAATCGGCGATCTACATGGCAAGAAGTGTCAAGATTTTCACCCACACTCAAGGCATATTGGGCTCAGAGGGACTCCCTTGTCCTGGAAGAAGGGCTGTTGAAGAGAGTCCTTGAAAACGATGATGGTTCCGAGATGAGGAGACAGTTAGTTATCCATATAACGAGAGTAGCTGAGGTACTGAAGAAGTTACACGACAGTCCATCGGGAGGTCATCTGGGAGTGAAGAAAACCATTCAGCGAGTCCGTGAAAGGTTTTATTGGATGAACAGCTCTGACGATGTGAAGGACTGGTGTAAGAAATGTACGACTTGTGCTACGAGTAATGGATCACATCGCAAGAGAAAGGCACCCCTGAAACAGTATAATGTTGGAAGCCCTTTCGAAAGGATTGCTTTAGATATCGCTGGAGCATTTCCGACGACAGAAAATGGTAGCAAATACATATAGGTTGTAATGGATTATTTCACATATTGGGTGGAAATTTTCGCTATCCCGAACCAAAAAGCCACAACTGTCGCGGATGTATTGGTGAAAGAATTTATCAGCCAATATGGAGTGCTCTTGGAAGTCCACAGTGACCAGGGAAGAAATTTTGAAAGCCATCTATTCCAGGAGATTTGCGAGAAGCTGGGAATGAAGAAGACCAGGTCTACAGCATTACATCCACAGTCAGATGGAATGGTCGAGAGAATGAACAGGACTATTGGAAAATACCTGTCCAAAGTGGTTTCCAGCTATCAGAGAGATTGGGACCAGTATCTTTCCCTATTCGCATTGGCTTATCGATCTGCCGTCAATGAGTCCACGGGTGAAACACCGGCGCAAATCCTGTTTGGACGTGAATTGAGGCTTCCTTGTGACCTGGAATTTGGATGTCGGCCTGGAGAAGATCTAGCAGGAGAAGACTACGTGATCCAATTGAGAAGAAGGCTGGACGATATTCATGAATTAGTTCGAACAGATCTTCAAGTTGCCAGCGACAGAATGAAAAGTCGGTACGACACGCAGGCCACAGAAGGCGGTTTTAAAGAAGGGGACAAAGTATGGTTACACAACCCAACGAGGAGAAAAGGATTTTCTCCAAAATTACAAAAATCCTGGGAAGGTCCATACTTAATCAAGAAAAGGATCAATGATGTTATATATTGCATAAGCAAGACCCCCAACGGAAAACCAAAAGCAGTTCCCCAAAACCGACTAGCGCCATTCGAAGGAGACCATGACCTAGAGAAAGGAGGAAACCGTATTCGATATGTGTCTGACCTTACCTACGATGAATTTATGGGCGCGTATGGAGGTACCGGGAAAGTTAGATATGGAGTCACTTCGGAACAACAACAAGATTTGTTCACTCCGCCGGAAGATTATTCACTGGCATACAATATCCCCGCTCGTATCAAGAACGCACGAGGTTTGGCAACCGTCTTTCTGAAGAAGTTTGGGCTATTAGAAAAACTTGAAGAACAGATTACAGGCCCTGGCAAGACAATGAAACTGAAACATAATTCGCGGTACGTCTTCTACGTGGTAACTAAATATGTATTTAAAGATCGATCTACCTACCGCGATATGTGGGAACCACTTCGTAACCTCCGAGACCATGTGTTAGAATCCAGCGTGAATAAACTGGCTACGCTTAAGATAGCGAGTAACCAGTTGGATTGGCGAGTTATCAGGAACATGGTCGAGATTATCTTTCAAGATACCGGTGTCCAGATATTAATTTGCAGCTACAACCCCCGTTATCAGTATCCGATGTCTTCGGTGCCCTGCTATTTCCATAAGATCGGAAAGTGTAGAAATGGGGCCAGTTGCCGATTCAAACATCCAGTCTCGGCTACACAAAAGTTCCAGGAGGAACTTCCATTTAAGGAGGGGGTAAAGTTACGAAACAGCATACTGGTATAGTCCCTAAATCCGACTCTGTCTAAGCCAGGTATGAAAGTTAAAATTATGACGGACGCGCAGGGTTTCCTAGAATTGTTTACGAATAGTGACTATCTTATCTACATTGTTTTTTGTGACCAGTCTTATCTAGAAAATGCCAGAAAGCCAATTGATTTTTGTAATTTAGAATTATTTAGTGAAAAAGGCATTAATATATAAGGACCGATCAAGAAGAACTAGTTTAGTTGATAATTTGACATCGTGAGATAAACAAGTAAATAAGTGAATATAAATTAGTGAACTGTTTATATAAATTAGTTTAATTGAATATACTGTGTATATAAGTAGTGAATAGTGTAGTGTTTAAATAAATTAGTAAGTAGCCATACCGTGTATTTAAAGTTTATCCCACCCGTTTACTGTTTAAATAAATAAGAAAAACATTACAATATTGTTTTCATTCAGATGCATATTGTTGATGACGTATCAGTCACGTGTCGGAAAAGATTCAGCGTTTATACTGTAATTAACTTATCCGCGGAAATTTTTTTAGTATACAGTGCGGTGGAAAGCAATTGTTAAGAAATCAATTTCCGCCTTTCGGTGGATTGTATTGTCGAGTAGCCGAGATCCGCCGTAAATATTTTGAAGAGTTTTAAAGTTCTCTCATTTGTATGTTTGTGTATAAGTTGTACTCGTATTTAGGCAGGTTTACAAAATACTTGAGTAATCAATTAACAAAAATGTTTATTTATTACAGAATATTACATTCTCATGTACCTACACGTATGTATATTAATTTCTAAATATTTGTCAATAATTCTATTCTACTTCTTCAATTTAGCCAGCTTAATTATTTCTGTTTGTATATCCTCTAAAAGATGTCGTTGCTGTGGTAAATGGTCCCACAATTGCTATAAGAAAATTTAGCATAGTAAATAATACAAAATATGGGTTGACAGTTAGTACCTCGCTATTTGATGATAGTGGTTAGTTTCATTGCTAATTACTTGTAATTTAGTACCACACTGCGATGCTTTTAACGTAATATGAGCCTTTGTATGTGCTGAAAATAAATATTATATTAAATTAATATGGCTGCGGAATACTGGAATATTCCGTCAAGCGGTGGAATTCTTAAAATAATTATACTTTTCCGCCGAACTTACTGAATACTATAATTTTTCCAGTGGATAAGTCAATTATTACAGTGAAGGTGGAATTATCAGTTTATATGTAACCTACTTCCGGTGGACAGTAAGCCACTGCGAAATATTATTTTACAGTTTTCTACGATACGAGTTATAATTTACCTTTAGGGTTTGCAGTTGATAGTGAAGATGGCGCAACTAACGCCCTTTTAGTTCTATTGCAAGAGTAATATTTATGAACTGGATGTTTTGGAAACTCTAAACTTGTCGGTGTTATAGGCTTTCTGCAGTCTACCTGTAGCATGGTAAATTTATCATTAGCCAAATGGTCCGACGTATGGGAATATTACAACAGCAGTTGTTACCCTGCCCATTTGCTTGATTGGTGTCTTGTTATTGTTGTTGTTACCACGCAAAACTCCCAAACCCTCGCAAGCTCGTTTCCACAAACATTGAAATCCACAGCCCCCATCAAACACCCAATTCTATACACTTTTTATAACAAAGTTTCCTAGACATTTTTCTCACAAAAATCCCAAAATTCTAATAAATTTCAAATTGTTGTCAATTTCTATCTTCATACACCGGAGACATTCCCAATTCATAAAAGTAACATCAATCTCTCTTCTTTATAAGTACGTAGCCAGCCCAACATATATATTTCAGTAGCATAGCGTCGTTCGTCTTCTACCAAAACCTTCCAATTCTAGACACATTTTGCAGCTTTGCTGCTTCCAAATATCAATCCCCGTTGGCAACCGAGATAACACTTCTTCCGGACCACTTTCTAGCAAAAAGGCCCGCTCCAACACTCTCAATCATATACACATTTTAAAAACTCCTTCTAGACACTTTTATTCTCTATTGTAGACACTTTTCCCACTCTGCTGTTTCTCTGCCGACCCTCCAAAAACACCAAACTCAATTTATGAACGCTGCACTACAACCCCCAACCCAGGCCTGCAGAGGAAACTAATCCTACATCAGGGCACCCAAAACAAACGAACACCAACTTTTTAAATAAAAATCCCCTTTGTATTACAAAACATTTTTGAATCTCTCTCTCTCTCACTCTCTCTCTCTCTCTCTCTCTGTCTCAAAACGTTAAATGAATAAAGATTTGTTTTGAAAATATTCTATTTTCGAACTGATAGTGGTATACGTAAAGACATTAATTTCTATTCTTATTATGTAAATAAAATTAGGAAAGTCTGTGTACATTTTTATATATGGAGTCTTATAAAAAAGTGCACGATTTTTTTCTTCTCCTCATTCCACTTTCTAAAGTCGTAGACATGTTCTCCTTATTTATGTATGAAATGAATTTATCCGACATATGGCCACCACACGGAATAAGGCCGTAGCCTGCGAGATCAAGGAGATTGATCCCCCATGAATTGAAATATCCGGCATGGGCCACCCCTGACCAAGAGATTGATCCCCCGCCGAAACTAATTAAAACAGAACACATTTCTTTAGTAAGTTGTGACTTTAGTTTAATACTTTTTTATTTCTAATCACAAATTGATCGGTCGTTTTGTTTTAACAGTGAATTTTATCGAAAAAAATTGCATAAAAGAAATTTTGCATTTTTAGAAAGAACAACCAATATTAATTAGGACGGAAAACAAGCCTTATGGCGGCCACTCTCGATCCGACTGTCTGACAGACCTAGGTCTGTCGGACCGCCTGATAGGCCTAGGTCTGAGACCGACGGAGCACACACACACGCCCAGACCTAGGTCTGTAAAGGTTTGTTCTCACAACAGTCACAAACAATCAGAAACAGTCAGGATTCTGTGCAATCCATTTCTCCGCGTTCATACTTAAGTTGCTGATTGTTGGAAGAAAACAGCTGTACACAGGTTTTACTGATGGTTTTTCAACTGTCAAAAGTGTTTGTGAATCTTTTGCTGGTTAATAGTCAGAAGCATGCGCACTAGAAATAATTAAATTTCATTCACCCGACGATACTGAAATGTTCAATTTTACTGATTCGGAATCTGATTTCGAGGACGCCCCGGAAGAAAGAGCTGCAAAACCAATCTCTTTTTGAACAAATAGTAGGTACCTACCTCAATTCAATAGAAAGGAATTTATGGAGCATTTTAGAATTGACCCTGTTAAGGCAAATGAAATTGCAAAAAGCTTTGCCAGCCAGTAATTATTAGAAATCACAAACTGGGCCATGTGTTACTCTTTGGGCACAAAAAATTCAGAGTAAAAAAATTGTATAAAAAACTTGTTTCCGTTCCCTCGTACTTGTCCTTTAGAACTTTGATGCGTGCGATGTGCGATAAAATGAAAGTTGGTCTTTAATATACTATTATAGATTGACTTCAGAAAAAAATGTATAGAAAACAAATTGTAGGTAATTTATTTGTCAATAATATAAAATTTTTGATATTATAGTTTTTAACATAAATGAAAAGCAATAATTCAGAACTCGGATAGGTCGATGCTGCGCGTGAGTCAGAGAGAGACAACGATACTTGAAGGTAGCGTAATAAATAATTAATTTTTTTTTTAATTATCACTGAATGATATTATTAACTATTGTATGAAGATTACTATTTTTTTAATAAGTACCTATGTATATTTTAATTTGTCAAAAATATCAAATGTTCAAAAATTCATATCTAACAAAATTGCCCGGTTGGAAAAAAACAGTTCCTTGCAATTTCGATTTAAACAATATGGCTGAATTGCCCCTTAGCAACATGCATTTATATCATCAGTAGGATAATTTGAAGAAAATTGCGTGAAAAAGTTGTCTAATAGAAAAATATACGCGTATCTTGAACATGTTTTTTTTAATTTTCACTAAATTCAACAAAAAAGTATTTAATTATTATGAAGCTATTTTATCCATTGGCGGAATTATTTCTAAATTTTGGAATCCTGAACAGGAAGATCAGAAAACTCAAAGAATATAATATGCCATTTATTGACTTCCAAAAGGATTATGATGCGTTCTAAGACAAATAAAAATAAAGATATAAATGTATAAAAAAACATTAGGAAGCACTGGATTACGACAAGGATGTCTGCCTAAGGATAAGCAAGCAGGAGCTCTGAATAAAATATTAAACTCAAATTAGAGGTATCTAGAAAAACCAAACTGTGGCGTACAATTAAAATTTTCAAAATTGGGAATAAAATTAATGTTAAATTACCAAATTGAAAAAAGATCAGTTTTCCTGATTTTCTACAGTATAATCATACGTTTGAAATACATAAAATAATCGTACTTGCCCCATTCTGATTGCGATAATAGTAAAAAAAGTTTTAGCTCGTTTGTAACATATTTATATCATATTTTAGTTTAGTGTCAAGTGAGTGCCAAAAATATGAGGGATAGCTCATTCGACGCGGAATGAAATTTCGAGAAAGGAGTATTTTAATTTTTTTTGGGCGATGAAAATTTAAATTATTTGTTAAGAAAAACCTAAACTAAAGAAAGGTCTTAGATTTTTGTTAATTACTCAAAAACTATAAGCGATAACGGTTGTTTGAAAAAAGATCCTTAAAGAGGAGAAAATTTTCTAAAAAAAGACTCGACTCCCGGAACTCAAGGTTAATAACAAGTCATTTATGTTTAATACTGAAAATAGGGTATCGCGCGGCAGCTACTGCATGGGCGCGTTGAAGCCAAAAAGCGTACCAGTCAAAAATTTTTTTTTTTTAATATAGAATATTAATTCCAAAATGGAAGGAATCAAGTCTCAACGCTACGACGGCAGATTGAGACCACGGAATCGGATGACTTCCTAGATTAATGAACGAATAACCTAACCCGCCCCTCTTGATAATGGCTTCAAAGTGGAAACCGAAACGTCGAGAAATTACAAATTTTCAACGCGGTTGAACCCGTAAATCTAGTTCATTTTTTTGTAACTCTAACCGCGGAAGAATATAATATATATATATATATATATATATATATATTTTATATATATATATATTTATATATGTATATATATTATATATATATATATATTTTATATATATATATTTATATATGTATATATATTATATATATATATATATATATATATATATATATATATACATCATCATCATCATCATATGCAGCTCATTCAACCATTTTCCTATAGTGTAGCCCTTTACATATTTATATATTTTATTTCCATTTGGGCCCATTGTTGTCTATTGCTTGCTATGCGGCCCCAAGTTGATCCTGCGAGTTTCTTTATATCGTAGTACCATCTTAAGTTGGGGCGTCTTCTTGGTCTTTTCACGCCTCGGGGATACCATTGCGTTATCTTTGTGGTCCATCTATCGTCTGTCCTTCTAGCGAGATGCCCCGCCTATTGCCACTTCAGGGATCTGATTCTATTAATGATATCTATCACATTGGTTTTCTCTCTGATCCATTCAACCCTTTTTCTATCTCTCCTTGTTATTCCAAGCATGCATCGTTCCATCGACCTCTGTGTTACCTGGAGTTTTCTAATGATATCAGTTTTCAGGGTTCAGGTTTCACATCCGTATGTTAGTACTGGTAGTACGCACTGATCAAACGCTTTCTTTTTCAAACGGAGTGGCATTCTAGACTTGAAGATGATAGAGTTCTGTCCAAATGTTCTCCATGCTAATGTGGTCCTTCTATTTATTTCTGGAAGTAGAGAGCCTGATATGTGTATTAGTTGACGCAGGTATATATATTCCTCTACTATTTCCAGGGCAGTGTCATTAATTATTATTTCTTGTGCGTTTATTAGTTCGTCTTACTCATATTCATTTTAAGGCCTACTTCGTTGCTTGCTGTATTTAATTCATCTATCTGTTGTTGCAATTCGCCAGGGTTACTCGTTATCAGGATGATGTTATCAGCGAATCTTAGATGGTTCAAGTATTCTCCATCTATATTCAGACCTGTGTTGTTCGAGTCTAATTTTCTGAAGATGCTTTCTAGTGTTGCCGTAAATAACTTTGGTGATATTGCGTCTCCTTGTCTAACTCCTCTGCTGGTGGGGAATTCTAGAGTGCCCTCATTTATCCTGACTCTCGCTTTGGCTTCCCTATATATATTTGCTAGGGTCTCAATATATGGCTTGTCGACCCCTTGTCTGTTAGGGCATTTATCACTGTTCTGGGGTATATAGAGTGGAATGCTTTCTCAAAGTCAATGAAGGCTAGTGCTAGTGGTTGGTCGTATTCTTTGGTTCGACTGATAACCTCTTTGAGGGTATGGATGTGGTCTATCGTACTGAAGCCTTTGCGGAATCCAGCCTGTTCTCGTGGTTGGGCCGAGTCTAGTGTGTTTTGTATTCTGTTGTGAATGATCTTTGTGAATACCTTGTAGGTTACTGGTAGTAGACTTATAGGTCTGTAGTTCTTAATGTCTTGCTGCCTTTCTTGTGAATCGACACTATAAGTGCGCTGTTCCACTCTTTAGGTATACTCCTGGACATTAGACAGCTCGTGTATAGTTTGGCAAGGTACTTCCATGTTTTAGCTCCTGCATATTTGAGTATTTCTGTCGTGATGCCGTCATTTCCCGCTGCTTTGCCATTTCTCATGCTTTTCAGTGCCATTTCTACTTCCTCCACCAATACTTCTGGTATGGCCTCTTCTGAGTGTTCTATTATTTCTTCCAAATTTTCAGGGGCCTTGTATAAGTCTCCATAGAATTTGGCTACTAGGTCTATTATTTTATTCCTGTCTGTGGTTCTTGTATTTCCATCAGTTAACGCAACTATCTGTCTTTTCCCTATTATTAGTGCTCTTTTTGCATGTTTGTAGCTTTTACGGATTTCAATTGTTGTTTGTACCAGTTTCTCGTTGTAATACCTGATATCTTCTGCGATTTTCTTTCGTATCGTCTTGCACAGTTCGGTGTATTCAATTCTTTGAATGTTTGTTCTCTTTTTCATTTCTCTTCGTTTTTGTAATAGTGCTTTTGTTTCCGGAGTCAGTTTTTTGTGTTCACTTCGTTGTTGCAGACCTCCCACTTCTATGGCGCAGTTTCGAATTGTGTCCATCAGTTCAGGGTTGTTATATTCCACTTTTTGTAGTCTTTCTTCGAGTATAGCTTCATATTGGTGAGAGTTCTCTTTCAGTCTTTCGTTGTTTATGTTTTTCGTTGTGGTGGTTTTGATAAGTCTTGACCTTTCTAGTTTTATATCTAAGACCAGTCGAGCTCTAATTAGTCGATGGTCGCTTCCTGTAGTGAACTTGTTGAGTGTGCTTAAATCTTTTACTGTGTTGATTTTATTGGTGAGGATAAAGTCTATTTCGTTTTTGATAGTTGTACCGGGGGCTTCCCACGTCCATTTTCTTTTAGGGTTCTTCTTGAAGAAGGAGTTTGCAACATACATGTTCTGAAAGTGTGCGAACTGTATTAATCTCTCTTCTCTTTCATTCTTTTCTCCAAATTCATATTTCCCCATTCCTTTTTCTTGGTCTTTCCTGTGTCCTACTTATATAAAAAATTTCTACCTTGCATTAAGCTAAATAAACATTATCGTTCTATTAGTGCAAGATAGTAGAAACTTTCAAGTACATTAATATTTTATACACCCATGTAATACTTTTAAAATTTAAAAATTTCCAAAATCCTGATTATTTGTCAGTTGTTACTATTTTTGGAAATTTTTAAATTTTAAAAGTATTACATGGTTGTAGAAAGTATTAATGTAATTGAAAGTTTCTACTATCTTGCACTAATAGAACGATAATGTCTATTTAGATTAATGCAAGATAGAAAAATTTTATATTTAGTTTTAGGTTGTTTTAGTTAATTATTTCGTATTCTGATAACTTTTCAATATAATAATATATAAAAAAATTCATAAACAGACAAATCATTCAAAATAAAAAAATCTTAACCTAAAATCACCCTGTACATCAAAATTGTCTGTGACAGATTGAATTTTGACAACAGAAATTAATAATTCAAATTTAGGAAGATTGCTTTGAAAAAAATTCGGATCGTTAAGGTTTGTTAGATTTCGAAATGTGATGACACTCTCCTCCGAAGAGTGTGGTTTTTGAATAATACTACTGAGCGAAAATTGTAATATTTTGACTTTAATTTGCAATATAAGTAACTAATAAGTCTTATGAAAAGGTACGTTATGCGCTGATTATACATTTGCAGTACAAACATGAGCCGGAAATGTATTTTTGAAAGTGGAAAATACACTTGCTTGAAAGTTTGGGGCGCAATGTGCTATTGTGGCACTCTGGTTGATTTCTCGTAAGCAGTTGATACACTTCTACAAGAGGAGTATTGGAAGACTTCAGAAAGTTTTGGCATACCTATGGTTTTTTAATTTCTATTTGGAACAGTTTGTTATGGATGAGCTATAGAAGAGAAAAGGGATTTTCGCTGAACTTACGACCCGAGACATTGTGAATTTGTGGTAACATGTAATTATACTTCCTTTTTAGAACAATATATATATATATATATATATATATATATATATATATCCTCCTAGAACAACTGAAAAATGAAAAGATTAGTAGAAAATATGAGGCGGAATTGAATGAAAGAATTAGTGGAATACAAGAAGGAAAGAATATAGAAGAAAATTGGGAATGTATAAAAAAAAGTATTAAAAGTGCAGCAGAAAAAAACAGTTGGCTAACGAAAATATACAAGGAAACATGACTGGTTTGACAAAGATTGTGGTAATATAAGTAATCGTAAAACAAAAGCCAGACAACGATTGATAGGATCAGGGACTAAGCAAGACTATGAAAGAATTAAGGAAGAGGACAGTAAAGAAAATAAAATGGAAAAAATCAATGGATACTACAAAAAATGGAAGAAATTGAGCTAAATAACAAAGACAATTCCAAGTTATTTGCTAGTATAAAAAGTAAAAGACAACCAATGTAGCAAAAATAGAACTGGAAAAATGGGAGAGCCATTTTAAAAATCTACTGACTGCAGAACACCAGACTATTTACATCGAGAATAGAGAAGACATGGAGCTAGAGGAAGAAGAGGTAGATGAAGAGCTACGATATGATGAATTTAACGAAGCAATAGAAATTATCTAGAAATTAATTAAATTAATAAAAAAAGAAGGAACCATGCTCAAAGAAATTTTATTCAAAGTAGTGAACGAAATATGGAAAAAAGAAAAGTTGCCAGCAGCATGGAAAACAGGAGTAATTATACCGATCCATAAGAAAGGGGACCCGCTCGAATGTTCCAACTACAGAGGAATAACACTATTAAACTCGGCCTATAAAATTTTCACAACAATTTTAAACGAAAGATTAAGAGACAAGATAGAATGAAAAATGGGTGATTATCTATATGGATTTAGGAAAGGAAAGTCGACAATGGACCCAATTCACATAATGACTCGAATTATTGAAAAACGTTATGAATACAACATTGATCTGAATATACTATTTATAGACTTTAAACAGGCGTTCTATAGTATAAACAGATTATTAGATTAGTAGATTATACTATAATTTTTTCAAGTTAATATTTTGTACAAAAAAACCATTTTTGAGTAGTACTCTCTCTGGCTTCGACGGGAAGTTGAGGGAAAGAGTGACTTTTTTTAAGAAATGTCCTCCTCTTTAAGGATCGTTTTTGAAACTATCGTTATCACTTATAATTTTTGAGTTATGAACAAAAATCGGAAGCCTCCTTTTTTGTTTATGTTTTTGTTAATAAATAATTGAAACTTGCATCTCCATAAAAAAATAAAAATTCTCCTGTCTTGAAATTTGATTCTGCGTCGAATTAGTTATCGCTCATATTTTTAGCATAATTTTAACGATTTTTCGCAGGAAACTCACTTCTGTATTAGACTATTTAAGTACAAATTTCGTCACTACAGCACATTTTAAACATCATAAAATTCAAGTGATCTTCATTGTTTCTAAATGTACAAATTCATCATCAGGCTTTGACGAATCTTTGACATCGAAGGGAATAGAAACGGACATATCAGAATTTTGCGTTTTCATAATAGAAGGTATAGAAAGATTACTGTCAGATTTTTTACTGCAACAGCAATCTGCTTGCAATCGTCCTTCAAAGTATCCTTGAAGCACGTAAATGAAAGGATCTAATAGTAGGTATACCGTTAAACCAGCGTCAGCTATTATAAAGAATTTTTTAAATTTATGGTCGTCGTGGTTGGTGAGGTTAAAGTACTGCGCGATCGGTACTGTCATCTGAAAATTCAAAAGATGGGATATTTTAAAAACGTATCTCAATATTTTCAACATAATATATATATATATATATATATATATATATATATATATATATATATATATATATATATGTAGTTTATATCGAAAAATAATAAAAATATGAGGATAGTGATAATGAATTTAGGAAACGTTAAGCCCATTACACACACAGCGTATTTTTTGGGACGGAGGATTCACCGTCACTGCTGTTTCAACAGTAGACCACTGAAGTAAATTAGAATGTACACATTATATAAAAAAAATATCGGTAAATCTTCCAACGGAAGCACGTTAACACACAACGGTTTTTCTTTTACCCTGATCTTGGTTTAATTAATACCATTAATTATAAACAACCAAACAATATTATAAATACTTTTGTGATAAGGATTAAAACGGCAAAAAGAAAACAAAACTTAACACCAATATTCGCAAATGTGTACTTATATTACGTTGCGGAACGCACCCCTCGTTCATGCATCAGCTGATCCAACAGATCTTTGAACACAAAATTGATTTGTGTATGGTTCAATTATAAAAGTAATGTATGTGATGATTGATTCTCTGCGAATATTAGTAAAATTTTATATCAAATTTCACGTAAGTATGCAACTATGAATTATGATGAATACAACCTATAATTATATTTCTATTTATGCACTCGAAATCACTTTAAATACGTTAAGTGCTTTAACCTCAAATTCATGAATAAAAAAAATTGTTATTAATCACAACTCTAGCACTTTTTATTTATTTTCAGCTTTCTCTCAGCTTCGTCTCCAAATGATTAATTAATTAAGATCAATACAGCTCGAACAGATTTATTGGATTACAAATTCAATAATTTAAAAAAATTAGTTATCTTACCATATGCATTGGGTACGATGTCCAGGTATGTGGGCAAATATATCACAATTCGCTTGCAAAACTTGTCAAAATCTCTAGAATAGTTCCTAGTTATTGGAACTGTCCATATCTTACATTCAGCACCTTGCTGAACAAATTTTTCCCTGTTTTTTAGCAGGAAAAAATATAACACTCCAAAAAATTGACGACCCTTTTTTTCCCACCCCGCTTTTTTCCTTTGTTTCCTCATAGTTACCAGTCCGGATGTCACAATATAGTTCTTCCTTATTATTTATCTACCAACATTATTTTTCAAAATGACACGTTTTAGCGTTATTCTCGTTTGGGCATTAATCCAAGCGTTCAAGGGGAGAGATAACTGCTATTGGGGCTGCTGCTTCGGCACGTTTCAGTGGTAGTCACGTTTGGGCCTTAAGCCAACCGCATAGACGAAGTAGGGGGAGAACTGCTATTGGGGCTGCTACTTCTGCACGTTTTAGTGGTAGCCGCGTTTGGGCCTTGAGCAGCACAAGTAAGCTGATTGGGGGAAAACTGTCATTTGGGGTGCAGATTTAATAGTCACGCATACGGTGTTTGATACCGCGACACCGGAAAACCGTAATCACTAAAGTAGAGCTTTGACCGACAGAGAGCATCGCTTACATTTCGTACTAGTTCCGCTCCTTTACACGCCTGTTGCCGTTTGCACCCCCTTGCGTAGTTACCCTTTAGATTCCGTTGGACCCCTCTTGTAGATGATTTTGCCCATCTTTTTGCTTTCGCCTGACAATATATAATAATTAACCTGATTGATTGTTTTTTTCCGTTGTACCGAATAAAGCTCATAGTTTTATTTTGGACGGTGTTTGCTTTTTATCACTTTCACTCAACTCCACATTTGGACAGCTCCGTATAAGGTACGGAATATTCAGCAGCGAATACCCAGATTTCGAACCCAGGAAAGCAAGTAAAATCTGCCCGACTGGCCGCAGCGTTTTTGTCATCGCCATAAGTGACCCCTGGAGTATTTTTAATCTTCGCTGATGCTACCCGGAGCAAGTGGAGCATACCACAATAAAAAACTGGCAACCTGTTACCCGAACTCAAGGTGTCAAACCGAGAAGTAACGACGAAAGAGCGAAAGTTAATTTATGGCTTTAGTAGGTCAAATAAAGTAGAAATAGCAATATTACGCCAAAATAAAAGCAAAAATTAACAGTAGAATGTATTGCAAAGAGTGGGACACATATGTGTTCTACTGGTTTTTTTTAGATGGGACACAGTTGTGTTGAAGTAACGGCAAACTAGGTGGTACGTTAGATTTAGGTTAGATTATTTCTTTTGGGATCACTTGAAAGAGATCGTATACAAGCAAGGGCCGTTTACAAACAAAATAATTATTACGGTAACCATTCAGAATATAACTCCCAACGTTATTAGAAATGTGTTGAAATAATTTTGTCGCAGAACGGAAACTTGTATTGAAAGAGAGGGTGGTACGTTGAGGCATTAGTCATTTGAAAGAAAAGCCATTACGCACTATTTTTTGTAATTATTGTTAACAACTCATTGCATAATTATTATGCAGCACTTTATTCATGTTAAATTATAAAATAAATAATTTTGTTATGTGTATTAATTATTTTAAAACATCTAAAAAATGCTGCAAACTTGAAGGTTGACAAATTTTTTATAACAAATGTGTTATTTTATATAACTTTATGCTGCGAAATTAAGTCAACACATTGTATAACAACAATTTTTTCGAACGACGGCAACGAAAATTTTTTCGTTCTGTGTGTAACACTTAAGATTACTTTGTGCGGCGACGGTGAATTCTCCGTTCCGAAAAATACGCTGTGAGTGTCACCAGCCTTAGTTTATTTCCATAGAAAATAAAATAGATTGGAATATTGCAAATAATTTATACTTCCATGATGATAAAACTGATATTCCGTTAGTTTTGTTAGTTTTTTGTATAAATATATGTATAGAGTGAATAATTAAGGCCAAAATTGATCCAAAAGATTGCTGAAAACTACTAAGCCGTCTTTGTTATTAGTATCTTTTTTTTTCAAAGTTATATTTTAATATTATTTAATACAGTATAGTTGTTAATAGCTCCGTATTTAACTGATATCGATATATACTGAATTTGTTCTTTCTGTAGATCAGATCTGATACCTTTTGAGTTTTATGTACATGTCAAATATTGTTAGTAGATTAATGACCTGAAAAATATTTGTTCATCAAATATTGTGCTTGTAAAAATTCTGTTAATTTAGAAATATAACGGTTTAAATAGTTCTTTGGACTTATAATGATTAAATAAAAAAAAGAGTAGGTTTTTAATACAAACGTAATTGATAAACAAAGTAAACTTGAACAAAATACTAGATTTATATTGTTTGAATTTTTTTGTCTATACCAGAACTCATAATTACAGCTAAATTTGCCATATTAGCAAATACAATACAGAAACATTTCGAGTTGAAATAGGTTTTTGCGCGGGTCTTCTTTGTTTCAAGTTGGCTTCTCTTAGACGCGTTGCACACTGGAGAACCGATTTCATGAAACGTCAAACGAAAGTCGCTCGCAACAGACATGAGATTACGCAGGCCAGTGCAGAGTGCGTTTCATGAAACTGCAGTTTGTAATTCTGTTGAATATAATACGTTATAATAAATCTCTTTATTTTTGGATCCATATACCTCGCTCACAGGTTATAGGCACGATAACGAAAATACAGTGAAAAGTTTAAAAAAAAGAAAACTCAACAAGTTGAATCGACATGTTGTAGTGATAAGCAAACAGCCGTCATCAACCAATAATGAACACAAACATGGGGAGGATTTAACTGCTTAATAAAAGTATGATACTAGGAAAACTCAAAATGCAGGCTGTACTCGTCAAAAACGATATGTGGGATTATGTCAGTGTAGTTAGAGTGAAACCGTAACCAGTTACACAAAATGAAAACCACGCCGCAATAAAGGAATGGGAGAAGAATAATCCATTTCCTCTAGCGAGCACAAGCAGATAAGAAACTGCCTGAAATGTGGTTGAAATCGCGCGAAATCTGCGAATCTAGAGGACCTGTCAGAAAAGCTGCGTTACTGAAAAGGTTAACTTTGTACAAAATGACAGACGGAGGAGACGTCCGTGATCAACGAGTCTTTGACACTCTCAACAAGCTAGGCGACATGGATATCAACATAGATCCAGATCAAATAACCATTATGTCGCTTCTACTTACGATAACTTCAAGTGTGCGAAGATCTTAGAAAAAAGTGACGGCCGTACGAGTAACTCACGAGGTGAGACGTCCAATGCTAGGTTTATGAACAAAACCAGTAAACAGAATAATACAAAGTACAGAAAACCTAATCGCGCAAGTTAAAAAGATAAAAGTGACGTAAATAAATCAAAAGACAGCGTCAAATCGAACTACTTTATTGGCAAGAAGTCTGGACATAAAAAAGCAGATTGTTAGTTCGAGGACAAAAATAAAAGACATGTCGAATCATTCGAAACTGGTAACGAGCTCTTTCATTCTACCGAAGAGTGTACTAAACATCAAGATTAGTGTTTTAACAGTAGTGCTACAACACAATTATTCCCTGACTTCAACAATTTTACTCATATCAACGTAAAAAAATACGGTACGCTAAACCTAGCTACAAACTCGTTACACTTTCCAATGCTGTTCATGTACCGGAGTTGAGACCAAACCTTTCATCTGTCACGAAGATAACTGACAAGCGTTACGACGTTATATTCAACAAGGCAGGCGTACTCATAACCAAGAAGGGTGTGAAGATAAAAAGGAGAACATCGAACTGATAGGTAACAGAATTGATGACCTGTACTACATAAATCAACATGAAGAAGGCGCACGGACAGCTTCGATTAATACGTAGAAATCGGCCAAGATTTCATTTCACTTGCTACGCGGGCGACTTGGTCATGCTAACGCAAGGGACATTTCAGATGCCGTGCGTAAGGATCTGGTGACTGGCATGCAAATAGCAGGTCCAGTAGACAAATTGGAATAAAACACGTGCGTGCAGGGGAAGATGTCAAGGACACCATTTCCTGGGAAGTCTGAACGCAAGACAGAAATCTTGGACATCAGTCACACCGACGTCTGTGGGCCAATGAGGACAAGTTCTCTGGCAGACGCGAGATACTACGTAGAATTTATCGACGACTCATCTAGATGAAGTGAAGTTAGGCTCCTGAAGACCAAATATGAAGTTTTCAAGGCGACTGTGGTCTTGTGGAAAATCAAAAAATCTGTAAACTCGTCGAATCACTCGAAGACGCACCGTTCTTCACAACCCTCAATGGAATAGTATCACATCAGAGAGGAAGAACAGGACCCTTCTGGATACTGCTCGTTGCCACTTGTTGGATTCCAAGCTTCCAGATTCACTATGGGCCAAGGCAATTAACACGGCAAAATAGTTTGCCTACCAAAAGTTTGAATGTTCTCAATCCAAACCAAGCATGGACCGGCAGGCCGCCAGATATCTCAAACTTGAGAGTATTCGGCGCAGTTTCGTCTTCTACCTAGATATAGACCGTGAGATAGGTAAATTTGACAAACGAGCACAACCAGGAATCGTCGTAGGATATTCGAGTGAATCGAAGGCTTATCGAGTTTGGTCAAAAAAGAAGATTAAGGTGATGCCACTTTAGACGTGAGGTTCGGGGAAAAAGTGAAGACGAAACCTCTGAAGCGAATAAAAAAAATCAGAATCGGATCGAGAGGTAGACCAGAAAAAAGATATCGTCACAGAGAACCAGCAGAAGAATGAAACTGGGTAGAGCTGGAACAAACTTTCATCTCTGAGGTTCCTATAAATCAGATCCAGATGCAGTAGATTGGTTTGAAATCATAGGAGAGGAGATGAAACCCATTCTGAAGAATACTACCTGGAAACTTGTGGATCGTCCAAAATGCGATAAAGTCATTGGTAGCCGCATGATTTTGAGAAACAAGGTCAATCCTGTCGTTCCACTGACGAGAATAAAGGTCAGGTTAGTGGCGCAGGGGTTTAATCAGCAACCAGGTGTACATTTTTCGGAAACCTTTGCACCTGTGTCTCGAATTGGGACTATACGTCTCATGATATCTACCTCCTCAGCTGAAAACAATACACCAACACCCAACAAATCCAATTCACACTCAACACCATCTCCAACTCCTCTTCCCGAGAAATAATTCCCTCTTCTGACACCCACAAAACATAATAAACCATCTTCAGACACTTCCAAACATACTCACTCTCACACAACGGTATCTCCCTCCTCTTCGAATCAAACACCCGCACACAAACACACCTCCTACACATCACCCACGAGGTCTTACGCTTCCACTGTAAGATCTCAACCCCCTACACACTCAATCATCAAATAACTCCACGTCCCCGACGAGGATGGATTCACCCTCGTCGGCAAAACCAAATCTCGACCCACAACACCGATACCCACCAACAATCCGACTACTGCTCACACCAACAACAACACACCAATACAAACACTCAACTTCCGAAACCTCACACCCGCAAATCCTTATTTAATCTTCTCAACACCCTAGAACTCCTAAACAACCATATCCTCTATTTGAAAGTAAATTTCAACCGAACCGCACTCCTCAAAACGTCCTCACCAAAGTCAGTCTCAACTATTCTGAGACAAATCCATAACTCTACTGGTGACAACAACATCGTCAACAACGTTCTTAACTCCACCGAACATCCACCTCGTCAAGTCAACAAAACTCTTATACCCACCTTCTCTTTAGTCTGCAGGAATGTAGACACCACTATCAGCCCCGAAGAATTTGAAGAAATTCTTCGCAACAAACAAATTCCTTTCCTCAAAACTTGGCGAATCGTAGCTAAGGCCACTAATAAACCCACTTCGATGTTTCGCATCGTCACCACCTCCGAAAGCCACTACCACCAGGCCCTTACCTCCGGCCTCTTATTCCATGGACTCCCTCATCGGTGCGAGCCATCTAACACCAATCCTCACCCCGCCTTCCACCCTCGCTGTCCCCACAGGCTATCGACTCCCAAAACCCCTCAAGAGACCGCTCCAGTCACTCTAGAAAAGCCACCAGCTCCCTACGATCTTTCAACCGACATCAAACTCCTCATTGAAATTTTCACCGTCACACTGATGAACGCCATCCCTAACTCAAGAGACGTCATAGCCGATACTCTTCGCCATCTAATACCTTCCTTCTATCGACACAACTGCTCTATAACAAATATAGGCAGGCGTGCTCACTTTGCTTTCACTCCCATCAGGAGCGAAAGCGATTCAACTTGATCCGCGAGCCCCAACCACCCCGTCGGTGCTGCAGGCTTTTTACGTTTTTTCCTGTAGCATAGTGAATTTATTCGCTAGCCAAATGGGCCAACGTATGACGAAATTTTTGGATTTAAGATTATTATTGTGTTCCAGCCCACTCAATACAATATTTTAACCAGTCATTTTAAAATCTTCAATTTCAACATTTTACAAGAAATTACAAAAATTCAACCCAATAATCGAAAAAATGTTTTAAACTTTCACATTCAAAACACCACACCTCAGATAAATACACTTATCCAACGAATTCCTCACCTCGAATTCGAAAAAAGCCAGTCGCCACCACCCGACATCATCCACACATCTTTCAATGTCTCCTAGTCACTTTTCAAACAAATTTCAAATAAAACTCCTAAATTCCAAAATCACTCCCAACGCTTCTTACTAACTCTCATGCCATAGGAGACACCCAATCCCAAAAACATTTTTCATTTCCAACAATTTCAATCACCCACCTCACCTCTATTAACTATCCGCAACGCATCGTGGTTCATCTTATTCATTTTCTACCTTCACCATACACTTCTAAATTTCCCATTCTATACACCTTTAAAGCCACGTTCGCACAAATTCATCCAATTTCGCTGCTGATTGTTCCTGCCTCTCTCTCCGGTTGATTTCTAGCAAAAAACATTATTCTCCCACAATACCAAACAAAACTCAACTTTCTATACATTTTTTTCACTCAACTTCCAACACACTTTTCTTAAAAAACTGAATTTTCAGTCCTACCCAAAACTCAAGCCAAGTCAAAACGCGCACACAAACCATCCACAAACACACCCCCAACCAGCCCTGCAGAGGAAATATATCCTATATCAGGGCCAAACCCCAACAAAAACAACCCCAAAACAAAACATTACAAACCCCAACTAAAAACATCTACTAACTTCTCTCTTTTCTCTCTCTTCCATCAAAAACCATATTGCGATCACATACTCTCCAACAACTCACCGGGCAACACCCAACATATATATATATATATATATATATATATATATATATATATATATATATATATATATTTATATATACAGTGTGACCCATTTTTAATGGAAACACCCTCCTAAAAATTGAAGTTGTAAACCGATTTAAATAATTTTTTTTGAAATGTCAAGTACTAAAAGGTCTACCTTGCGACAAAATTTGAAATGTTTATTCCAATTTTCAGGGCATACTACGATATTTTTTCTTAGTCGAAAATCGGGATTTTTTATTAGCGATTTTTTTATTGAAAAAATCACTACGCCACTGGATTCAGAGTGCCTCTAAACAGGTGTGACCAAAATGTCATGAAAAAATATTCATTAATAACAAAGCTATGGCAACTGAAAAATTCGAAAACTCACACAGCAAACAGTCACAAAAACACCCAATATCAACAGATATAGCCATGAGAATATTTTTTTATGATTTCAACACCAGATGAAAAAAAAACAAATAGTGTAAATATTTTTTATGAAAGTAATGGAATTACATTAAAGTTTTCACGCAAATTAACTAAAAGTAAGACCTAATAGATTTTTCAATTCAAATCTTAGTTGCCATGGAAATGATATTACAGTTCGACACTTGTGAAAGATTTAAGTGTACTATTGTCAACAATATTCACCTTAGAGGTCTTCGGATTATTTTGTACCATGGCTGCAAGATTGAATGTAAGAGAGAACATTGAAATTGTACGCCTTTCGGGAGATGACGTTAGAAGTGCTAGAGAGGTTTGTAGAGTATTTAATGATAGACATCCAGATCGTCCTCGTATTAGCTGCGGTACGGTAAATAAAATAAATAAAATATTCAATGAAACTGGTGCAGTATCCAAAATGATGCTAAAAAGTAATCCTGTACAAAGACGAAACAGGAATGGCAGGAATGATCAAATCATTTTAGATTATTTCGGAAATAATCCTAATGCCAGTATAAGGAATGCCACTTTAGATTTGAATATTCCACGAGAAACTATTCGGAGATGTCTAAAGGCGAAGAATATTAAACCTTTCAAGCCAAAATTTTTACATACACTGCAAGAAGGCGACGAAGCAAGACGTATGGAATACTGTTTATGGGCCCAAGGGGAATATTTAAACAATAGAAATTTCCTACAAAATATTTTATATACCGACGAAGCCACTTTCACTACAAATGGAGTAGTGTCATCACAGAATTGTCGATATTGGGCAGCGGATAATCCTAACTGGTTAATAAATTGTAAAAGCCAGTATTCCCAAAAAATCAACGTCTGGTGTGGGATATTGAACGAACGAATTATTGGTCCTTTCTTTTTTGAGAAAAACATTAATGCGCAGAGGTTGCCAGAATTTTTAAACACAGAGTTTTGGGATGCTATTCACGAGCTGCCAATCAATGAACGATCAAATTTAATTGTCCAGTTAGATGGGTGTTCAGTTCATTATGCCAGAACTGTGAGGCAATGGCTTAACGAACATTTTCCAAACCGATGGATAGGCCGTGGTAGTCCGTTTCTAGATTGGCCACCCAGATCTCCAGACCTCACAGTTTTGAACTTTTTTCTCTGGGGACTTATCACACAAAAGGTTTACAAAAACCGCTCAAGAGATAGAAATGAACTTTGTGCAATAATTCGACAGGTATGTGCAGATATTACCCCTCAAGAACTAAGGAACGTAATCAGAAACATTCGTAAGCGCTACGACAAATGTATCGAAATACATGGTGGATTAGTAGAGGCTACTAGAATATGAGTTATAATTAATTGCTGCACTGACTCGAAACATTTCAATGATTAGTTATCATAGTTACGTTTATTAAAAATGTTTGCTTCATTATTAGTTGAATTGTGTGAATGTAATCCCGTTATTTTCATTAAAACAATTTACGCCATCAATTTTTATTTCATCTAGTGGCACTTTATTGTTGAAATCATAAAAAAATATTCTCATGGCTATTCATGTGTAGCGAAAAAGTACTAAATAGCATAATAAAATTAGTGATAAGTGTTTAATTGCATTACCCACATCTAAAAAGTACACAAACAATTATCTAATTAAATAAAACACTAGTTCCTGTTCAAGTGTTATTGAAAGATAGATATTAAATATAGTGTAATAGTTAATAAGAAATGAAAATGATTAATAATTATGTAATTAACTGTCTCAACCCTTACTTCGTGGAATATGCTCATATTAGTGTTTTTAAATTAAACTCACGGTCTCTAGTTAATTCCACAATATAATAAAAGTTATTGAAAATTCTAAAAAATTGACAATTGTTTCGATAATATTGATTTATCGAAACAATTGTCAATTTTTTAGAATTTTCAATAACTTTTATTATATTGTGGAATTAACTAGAGACCGTGAGTTTCATTTAAAGACACTAATAATTATGTTTTTATCAATAATTAATAAACTTTATATGGCGTGTTTTTGATCGGGACTACCGGTTGACCTTAAATGATGCTCTAACTGCGCGCTCTCCGCCTTCTATCTCGAAACCGATTCAATGTATAAAAAATGTTGAAAACAAAATTTGTAGGGATTTTAACCCTCTACAATATTGATACTAAATACAAATAGCAAAGAATGCATGGGAAAGGAGATATTTACAAAAAATGTGCAAAAAAATCGTTACCTATGACCTTGGATTTTAATAGTCGCGTACACCCTACTGTAAGTAGGTTTTGAGACAACTTTTAGGATGTCAAAATACAAGTTTATAGCTGGGGATATCTCAAATTCCGAAATACTTACCTAATTTTGACTAATATGACTAGACTAATATCGTGAAACTCATTTTTCGATAGTTGGTATGTAGTTCTTCAATACCTTTTACCATAAAAGAATTAAAAGAAGACCAGACAAGGTGTACCATAAACTGATAGTGCAAAGTATTGTTTAGTCAGTGCATAAGCTACAAAAGCTCCAATGACGAAAAAATAATTAAAATGACATCAAAGACCGATACTCAGAAGTTAATAATGATGTATTATTCTATATCCAAAACAAAATTTTTTTAATAAATAAACAATACTTTTTAAATATCTTAATTATTATTTATAATATATCAAAATTATTGTTACTGGATTGTTATGTTAACGTGAGCTAAGAACATTGTACCAGATGTCTCAAAATGAATATATCATCCAGTATAAATCAAGTTAATTGTCGTCTGTTAGTTTTTAAACATGCACATGAAATAAAATTATCAAATTTTATAATACATCACATAATACATCTTTAAAATGGATTGATAAAAAAATACAGGGTGTCCAGGAACGTACCAAAATAATGTTAGAAGTTAAAGTAAATTTGTGTTCTACAAGCCGTCGTTTCGGAGTTATAGGCCTCTAAAGTTTTCGAAATAAAAACTTATATTTTGAGATAATTTCTACACTATTTATTTGAATACTGTAAAATTTCAGCGATTGATTACGTATGAGTGAGAGGGAGAGAGAGAGGGAGAGAGAGTGGGGGGAGGGGGGAGATTAACCCTGATATAGGATTAATTTCCTCTGCAGGGTTGTGTTTAATTGGGGTATCGTCTATCCCAATTAAACACATTCATTCCAGCCCTGCAGAGGAAATTAATAGATAACCTGCGTAAAGACTAGTAGGGTAATGCAATATGCTTATTTAGTGCGCATCATAAGTTAGGGCAGGTCAAGGTTATAAGAATAATAAGAATTCGTTGGGGTTATTGTATTTGTAAAATAAATTTTGTGCCATTATATTAATAATATAAAACGAACAAATAGGTATGTACATCGTATATTTATTGGTGTTTACCTTGCTTAACCCAAACGCGTTAGCTAAATCGATTCAAATTTTAAAAAAATCGATAATTTCTTTTTTGTAACCTATCTTTTAGAACATCACCATCAAATTACCAATATAATATATGTTTCTCGATATATTTTAGACTTAAACTTTTTTCGGCGCTATATGAATATTTAAACTTCAAACAATGCTCTGTGGTATTAACATAAAAATAAAAGGTTTGCTTGCATTGTCATCCAATAACAATAAAATGGCGTCCGTGGCGTTTTCACTCAATGCGCGTATTACGGAATTTTTATGTCGAAAATAATTTTGCAGTAGGCAGTGACTAGTTGTAAGTTTTAGTTTAATGTGTAAGGTAACTTGATAAAAATAAATTAAACTCGAGACCCTTGGAAATGGTTGTGACGGTTATTGAACCAAAAGGTCACTAATAAACTTAGTAAGGTTAATCAGTAAGAGTGAACCACGATTCTTTAGAGAATACGTTTATTTGGGTAATTAATAAAACAAGTTCAGAATAGGACGCTAATAAATTGTAAAACAATCAACCCGGACAAGGTTAATATTTTTCAATGTAAACGGTGATAACGGACTGAAGAATATTGATTCAGCATGTATAAATAGTTTAGTTCTGTATAGTAAACATTAGTTGTATTTCTTACTCGTACGTGTAACTCTGGTCATCGACATGTTCACGGTGGTCATGGTTAATTGTTATTTGTGTTAAGTATAATATACCCAGTGAAATTTAGAACATATGGTATTATTTCGTTCCCACAAGTTACCAAAATGAATGGTCTGGAATATAAAATGGTTTAGTATGTGGTACACTTACCTCTAATCATCACATCGTAAAATGGGGGTGAATTTTAGGGGTTGAAAACGTATTCTTAGAATATTAGGTGGAAAATGAACTCCGGGCGAAAAATGTTCTATACACAAATTGTAGATAATAAAAAATGAAAAAAATATACGGGATTTTTTCAACATAATCTCAAATTTCATGAGAAAATTGCAAAAAACTGATTTGTTTTCGCATTTATTTGCGCAAAAAATTCTATTTTCATGAAACTTGGTGAAAGTGTTTCTTTTTTATACTTACTAAGTACGAATTTTTTTGAAATTGAAAAATTAGTGTGTGAGGTATACAGATACCGTACCTAGAGTCGTCACTTTAGGTACGGCCATATTATCTGTCAACCACCAAAGCGGTGACACGTCGACAGTTGCTGACAACATGATTACAACATGATGCAATAACTATCGTGAATTTATAATTAATTAATGACTATTAATAAAACATAAGTAGTAATTAATTGGATGTGAGTGAGAGAAAAGATTGGAACAGTAAAATCGGCAAAGTGATCTAACTGCTTCTAAAAGCAACAAACTGTGGCTTTACCCTTGAAAAAAAAACTTAAAGAAAGCCTAGGCGAACTAGTAAAACAAAAAATTATTGAAAAGGTTGACAGTACCTCCTATTAGATTAATGCACTGGTAATTGTTAAAAAACACAAAGATAATATACGTATTTGCTTAGACCCAAAATAAAGCAAACAAGAGAATTTTGAAAAATTCCCACAGTTGAACAAATTACTAGTGAGTTGGCAGGATCAGTTCTCTTTAGTACGCTGGATGCTACTAGTGGATTTCAAATGATTCCGTTAGATGTAAAAAGTTAAAATATTTGTACCTTTGGTACGCCAATCGGAAGGTACAAATATTTAAGACTTGCGTATGGAATCAAATCAGTACCCGAGGTATTCCCAAAAAGGTTTGGTGATATGTTCAATGGATAGGAACATGATAAAATGTTGAAACATGTTTTAAGAGACTGCCAATGCCAATAATGTCAAATGCAATCTCAATAAATGTAAATTTGGAAAGAAACAAATAAAGTACATGGGTCATGTTATTACATCCCAAGGGGTACAACCGGATAATTCTAAAATCAAGGCTATTCCTGAAATGCCCAGACCTACCTGTAAGCAGGATGTGCAGCGCATACTTGGTATGTTAACATATTTTAGCAAATTCATTAAAAATGTCTCAGAGAGAACAACACCTTTGAGGGACTTGTTAAAAAAGGATGTGGAATTTGTTTGGTTACAACAGCACGAAGAAGCTTTTAATAATTTCAAAAAACTTCTTACTAGCCAGTCGGTCTTACAATTTTTCGACATAAACAAAGAAACTCGTTTCATTTGATTCTTGTCAGGCCAGGCTAGGGGCTGTTCTTTTACAAAATAATCTTCCGTGTGTTTATGCGTCGCCAGCGTTAACTGAGACAAACTCGCTATACTCAAATTGAATAAGAATTCTTCGCAATATGTTTTCGTTTAGATAAATTCTACAAGTATATTCTTGGTAACAAAGTAGTGGTTGAAACTGACAACCTACTATTTTTAAGAAACCGTTTAATAAATGCCCCGCTAGGTTACAACGGATGTTGCTTCATTTACAGAAATTTGGATATATCTTCGGTACAAAAGAGGAAAATATCTTTATGATGAAATAAAACAATTTAATTTAATTATAACTTCATTATATTTGAACTAATGTTCAATTTGAATAGTGATGCGTTTCGATAACACAGTAGCTTTTTCAAACGAGTGAAGGTATAATGAAATTTTTTTTATTTATACAGTGCATAAATACGGAATTCTACGTATATTAACAAAAGTATTGAACAAGTTTACCTGGAAATTCATTCACTACAATCATTCCTAAACTATCTTCTATAAGATTTAATAAGGGAGAATGGCCGATTTCTATTTGGCCGTTAATAAGGTTACCGGAATATTTGCTTTTATTTATCTCAAGAGCTTCTAAAGGATTTAATCTAAAGGATTTAGGTTCTACATGTAACATTTCAGTATTTGGGTCGGAAGTGTGTTGGTTTTCTAATACATGATTTGAATAGCTAGAATCTAATTTTTTGTTGTCATAGCTGTTTGTGTTCTTAAATTCTAGTTTTAAAATGTCCCAAAGTTCTACCGATATAAATTTTATCACAGCTATCATTACCACATTTTAATTTAAAAACTCCTGATTTGTTTAATTTTGAAGATTTGAATTTGTTATTTTTAATGAGTTTGGATAAATTGTAATCAAGTTTAAAGCAAATATTAATGTCTAATGTTTCTAAATTTTTAAGGATGGTGTTAGTTATGTGAAGTCAATGTGTATATTATATAATAATATCATATCGTATATCATATTGTCTGCATTTAATTATAAACCAACTTTGTATTTTTTTCACATTTTGTACCCATTCTGTTTGTAGCTCTGAAGCAATAAAGTTGTATTTTAAAATTCAAATTAAATTTTTTTAAAAAAACATTCCATGAATAAAATATCTTAACTTGTTCCAAAGTATGTTAAGCTTTTAAATTATTTATTTTTATCAGAAGGAAATACTTATTTTATTATCTTTTTATTTTTAACATTGTCAATCAGGAGTTTATACATTAAAATGTGGTAATGAGAACTGTGATAAAATTTATATAGGTAGAACTTTGTGAGATTTTAAAACTAGAGTTTCAGAGCACAAACGTAGCGATGACAACAAAAAAATAGATTGTAACTATTCAAATCTTTTATTAGAGAACCAACAAACTTTCGACCCAAATTTTACGTGTAGAACCTAAATCCTTCAAATTAAATCTTTTAGAAGCTCTTGAGACAAATATTCAGGTAACCTTCTTAACGACCAAATATATATATATATATATATACATATAAAATTGAAAATATCACGGGGATTGCAGCCTAAATAATGTTAAAAATTCTTGTTATACGAAACCTAGCGCTTTCGAAAGACTTTTTCTTTCTTTTTCAAGGTTGTATGGTAGAATCATTGGAAATCAAAGAAAACAGGATACATAGCAATCACTTCTAACTTCTATCAAAATCAAAAACCAATGCCTCGACATTGAAATTAAATAAAATCAGAAAAATGAAAAATTGAGTTTAAAATAAACATGGAAATTGATACTTAGCTTAAATCCTTCCTGAAGGAACACATTTTGGTTTTAAAATTCACCACCACTACATTTTAAAAGCGAGTATTATATACTAATTCGGTTGTTACAAGTGTATCTAGTTTTTGGATAGAAAATAACTTTTTTTAATTTACAATACCTGATAACAGTCGTATTCTCTTCAAGCGAGTTTGTTTTATTTTATGTCTATATACCAGGGTAGTTGAAAATTTACGGGTGTGATACCAAATGTTGCACCAATCTTAGCAATGAGATTAATATTTAAATTTTATTTGAGACTTGATGTCCCATTAATGTCAAAACTGAAAAAAACCTTTTCTTTAAAAAAAATTCTTTTTCACATAACAGTTGCCTGCTGTTATTTTCTGGTTGGTTGTTATAACAAGGAGTTGAATTTGCTAACAGTCACTAGACCGCATGAACTCTCACTTCATCGGTCCCGTGGCTGTGAACATATCCAGGCAATTATCGCGTGTAAAAAGCACCGGCCAAACGAGAACAACACCTGTAGTTGGAAAGTTTAATTATCCCAAGAGGTTTCTTTAAAAAAATCATCAAAGTCCAGTCTCTCACTCTGGAAATTTCAGATTATGAAATAGTCAAATTCAGAGGCTGTCACCCTCTGAGTAGCCAAAATTTTTTTATTATATAACAACCTTCAAAAAGGAAAATGGCAAGTCCCACCCACTGTCAAATTTGTCAGTCCCGACAGAGGTAGGAACTCCCCAAAGACCTCTCCGAAATGCTGTTAATTCAAGTATAGTACTCTCAATGCCTGGTGTTATAATATTAAAATTGTTTTGACATTTCTCCTTGTAAAATACAACACCAGGCATTGAGAGTACTATACTTGAACTAACAGCATTTCGGAGAGGTCTTTGGGGAGTTCCTACCTCTGTCCACCAAACTTCATGTAAATTGAATGATTTTGCGTGAGAAAAAAAATAAAAACGAGAAAATCAGTTTTTTGCAATGTTGAAATTTGATGTTATGGTAGAAAAAATTCCGTCAAAAACATTTTAATTTTTTTGTTATCTACAACTTTTGTGTAGAATATTTTTCGCTAGGTGGTCATTTTCGGCCTGAAATTCTAAGAATTCATTTTGGACCCCTAAAATCCACCCCCATTTCACCATTTCCAAGGGTCTCGAGTTTAATTTGTTTTTATCATGTTACACCTCAAACTAAAGCTTCCACCTATAGTCGTTGCCTACTGCCAATTTTTATCATCTCAAAATCTATTTGCACTAACCTATAGTGGCATAACTTCGAAACGAAGGCTCGTATGACAAAAATTCATTTGAGCTTCTAACATTATTTTGACCTTTTCTAATCGCTCCCGATTTTTTGTCATAAGTTCCTGGACGCAATAATATACTTACTTACCACTTGGGGAGCCCAGCAAACAACGTAAATTATGCAAACGAAAGCCATCAGTTTAGCAAACGCTACTTCTTCTGGAGTTTGATATCGGGCAGCTCCAACTCTACTACTTATTATAGATCTGCTTATCCTTCTTACAAGAACACGTTGTTGAGATCTAATTCTCGATAATTCGCAAATTACTGAGGTGTTGCAAAAAGCTATGCAGAAGCACAAAGTAGCTCCTAAAATAAAATAATAATAATGACATAATATATATATATATATATATATATATATATATATATATATATATATATATATATTTATAATATTGTTTGATAGTAAAGTTAAAAAAAATATAATTAGATAGATTTTTTATTTAATATAATTACAATAAAGATATTCGCAGCTACAGGAAACTAAAAGAATAAAATAGAGAATAATTTTCATTCATTGTGGTATCGTGTCAGAAATAATGTGACAGATATAAAAGAAAAACAGAATGCATGAAAACAAGCCTTTAGAATTAAGTTAGGAAGTTAGGAAACGGGGTTAGTTGAAAAGAGAATGACTTGACATATTTTTGAAGGATAGGAGTTAATTGATTTTTCAAAAAAGAAAAAGGGATTTAAACCCATTTAAGATTGTGGAAACGTTGAAACATGGAAATATTGATAGAATTGAATATATTCATAGAATATAACGATGGAAAAATTATTATATTTAGATATAAATGGAAATGAGATAATAATGGAATAATGGACATTTCTTACATAATAACATGAATGAAAATTTTAAACTATTATACAAATCCAAACCATATTAAGAAGATTTCAAACGAAGAAGAAAATAATTTGAAAAGGTCTAGTTAATTTTGAAATTTTGAATTTATCTATAACATTGAAAATTCTTCATATTTCAAGACATTGAATGTTATGTAAATTGTGTTATTAATATATTTTTTTTATAAGGTGAATTTAGGATAAAAGTTATACTTCAAACAAAGATCTTTGTTGATGAATATAAAGAAAAGCAGTCCCTGTATGAGATAAAAAATAGAATGGAAAAACGGTAAGAAATTTTGTTTTATTTGTAAATTTATGAATGATTTGATAAGAAATATAAAAACTAAATAATTTTGATTACATGATAACAATTTACTAAGATTTTGAACTAGAATTTATAAATATGAAATCTATTTGTTAAAAACAAATCTATTAATATTTCAATATATATAGTAAAATTGAGATACATGGACTTCAATTTTAGCCAGATAAAATATAAATATAAAGGAACTCAATGCCCTGAGATAGAGTCAAAATAAATAATATATATAAAGATATATTACATAAATGATTTTTTATGGCTGGCGCTCACCAACATATGTAATTATGAATTAAATAGTTATGATTAAATAATAAAATCACAACAATTTATATAAATAAAAATAAAATCATAACAATATATATATATATATATATATATGTATTTTTTATGACGATTTACGGGGTAGGCGTGGTTTTAAGATGCCCTAACCAATTGTGGAAAATTTGTAAATTTTTGAGGAGCATTAAAAACAAGGAATCGCTGGTATCTCCTAAAATATACGAGGTGGGTATTTAAAAAGTATACCAATAAATTCGGGAGAAAATTTTTTATACAAGAACGTATTCAACAAATTTGCGAATTTATAACCTAAATATGAAAAATCCTTATTGGCTGAAATTAGAGAAAATAATACTAATGTTGAGTTCACATATTAGCAAAGAACTCTCAAAGAATTAATGTGAAGGTTGAAGAAACAGAAATAATCTCAAAGGCGTAATTTCTGAGATACGGGTCGTCGAAACAAAGGTATTAAAAATGCCAAAATTAAGACACTATATCAGAAGAAATAAATATGTAGATTGTGAGGGAGGTTGACCTATAATATTTTTTGTGCAGAACCCTAAATCTATTGGAGGCCCAGAATTCCGAGACTTCGTATGAAGTTTATCAGTTTCCTGGGAGCTAAGGTCCTGATATTAGAGGACGTTAGGAAGGCCCCTTCTAGGAACTTTAGCCTTTTGCAGAAAAGTGCTGGGCATTCGCAAAGCAAATGTTCTGCAGTTTCAACAAAGATCTCGCAGTATCGACAACATTCACTCTCTGATTTGCTCATTTTTTTGAGGTGGTACCTCAGAGGGCAGTGTCCAGTGAGGAGTCCCGTTACCAATTTCAAGTTTTTCTTGTCTAACTCGAGAAGCTGTGTAGGTTTCCTTGGCGATAGGCTCATCAGCCTTTTCGCTTGTCTATGTCCTGGCACTTTATTCCAGTGATATTTAATTAAAATCGTTTTCCGAGCATTGAAACTCTTCTTTCAAGTGGGCTTTATAAACCTACAGAAGGGTTCCGGGCCAAGAATTCGGAGTATGCTCCTTCTTTGGCAACGTTGTCTGCTTCCTCATTGTCTATAACGCCCCTGTGACCTGGCACCCACATCAGAGTGACCTGGTTGGTTGTTTCCAGTTGTCTTAGGAATTGTTTACAGTCCCAAGTCTGCTTAGACTCGCAAGTGTATGACTTCAGAGCTTTAAATGCTGCCTGGCTATCTGATAGTATATAGATGTCCCTTTTGAGGCACTACTGGGCACAAATTTTTATTGCATGTACTTCTGCTTGATATATGGTTGAGCCTCTAGGCTCCGTCACGCCCACTTCAGTCCTTCCATCCATCTTCTATCTGATGCCGTTCCTTCCCAGTTGAGGTCCATTCTCTGTGCAAATTTGGTGGTTGTTTATGATCACTTTAAACTGTCTTCCAAAGTCGTACCTAACTGACATAATATTTGTCAGTTTAGTCCGATCAGATTTCTGCTTTTAGTTTTACTGATTGGTTCAGTCTAAAGGCACTGATTGTTGCTTCTTTCACTACACATATGTGGAGTGGTGGAAGGTTCAGCATTGCCTCTAAAGCCGCAGTGGGGTACGAAGATATTGCTCCTGTGATACCTAGGCAAGCTAATCGTTGCACTTTCTGCAGCCTGACTTGTGCCGAGGTTTTTTGTATCTTTGGCCATCATACCAGTGAAGCATAGGGGACTATCGATTTAATGATCGTTTGATATGTCCAGTAAATCATTTTTGGTCTAAGACCCCATGTCTTACCAAAGACTCAGCACGGAAGAAATAATGCTCGACATTGTATCAAAATATTATAATTCATCAAGTAATTCTTCCTAAATCTATGGAAAATATATATAAATGTCTAGCTCTGAAGGTTTTGGAGACATGATGAAAGTTAAATTACTATGTCATTTTTCATAATGTGCTGTATCACTAAAAAAAGCTGGCGAATCAACACATATCTCTGTATCGACAAAAGGGTCGATCGACGTTACGTTCTTCGAAGGGGACATTTCGAATGAAGCGTAGCTGTGTATAGAGACAACCGCAATTTCTTTGACCATATATATATATATATATATATATATATATATAAAACTTTTTAGTAAAGCTTCAGAGTCATATAATATTTTTCAAACAGTGTTAACGTTTCGGTCATCATTTTTGAACTTTTTCACAACTTAAAGTGTTATTCTTCTAACATCAAAACAAAAAACAACACAAATCAACATAATATTAAAATGTATCTGAACGAACACACACATTCATTAACATCAATATTAAAAATTAACTGTTAATCACATTGTGGCGATTTCATGATTTCAATACATACTAAAATTGTTTGACATGTATGCGATAACTATGCGCATGAATATTTACCTTTCAGGTAAATATATACAGTTATCTTGAAGAGACCCAAGAAGATCGAAACCGGTCAGCGTACTATGCCCTTCTACTTACAGTTGCGAATCAACAGCGATGTCTGTATCGACAAAAGGGTCGATCGACGTCACGTTCTTCGATGTGATTCAATATTCTGCGTGGTATTAGCCACTAAAGTAGTTATCCTCTTCAAGGAACAGTCAAACTGATATTTCGAGATTATTTTCGAATCAAACGTAGGTGTATAGTAGAAAAGCCTCAATTTATATATATATATATATATATATATACATATATATATATATATATATATATATATATATATATATATATATAAAATAAATTTCGGTTTTCTACTGCACCTCCGTTTTAGCCAAAATTTCAATAATTTCGAAATATTAGCCTGGCCGTTCTTCGAAGAGAAAAACAACTACTTTCCTGGATAATACCACGCAGAATATTGAATTACATCCCCTTCGAAGAACGTGACGTTGATCGACCCTTTTGTCGATACAGACATCTGTGGTGGTTCGTAACCGCGAGGAGAAGGGCATAGTACACTGACCAGTTTCGACCTTCTTGGGTCTCTTCAAGAGTGCCTTCTTGTTCCGCCCTCCGACAACCTCTATTTGGCTCGTGTGGTTACAAACTTGAGAGAAGTAGTCAGCTGGCACCACCTTCATTTCCAATTGCGAACCAGCACCTCATATTATTTGATCGTATTAGTCGTATAGTCCTATGAAATGAAATGAATTAAAATTTCATAAAATACGAGGTGTGTCTATTCCACGCGGAATATTGAATTACATCCCCTTCGAAGATTCCCTCCTCCGACAACCTCTATTTGGCTCGTATGGTTACACACTTGCGAGAAGTAGTCAGGTGGCGCCATCTTCACTTTCAGTATATATATATATATATATATATATATATAGGGAAGTATTGTAATGGAGTGATTTTGACGTTTCGAGATTCGAGTCGATCTACACGTCCAAAAAAATATTTTTAAAAAATGTCGGTCTGCCGATCGGTAAACACGATAACACGATAACTCAAAAACGCAACCGAATTTTTAATGAAATTTTATATGTAGGAACAGAACGTAAACGCTGAGGCTAAGTTCGTGAATGATCAAATCTGATTTATAGTTTTCAAAATTTTATCCAATTTTCCATACGAAATATTTATTTCTCGAACAACTGACAAATTTTTTGGAATCCTCGTATCACAAAGCCCTCTATGCAAAATTTCATCGACATCTGAATCCAAATTTTACTTTTCCGCCCAACCCTGTCTAATATGCAGTATTGGTTTACCCCAAAAACAAGTTGGAAATGATATCGTTTTTCAGCAAGAAGAACACTAAAAAACGGTTTTTAGAAAAAATCCTGTGTGTATTGTCAAGGACATCTCCCAGATAAACCCTATTGATTTTTAGCTCACCAGAGCCGGTACCACGGGTGGTACTTAAAGTAGCACATTTTTGGTCATTTTTGCAGATATTTCGGGTTAGCACAATACAGTCTCCGGAGTGCATACAAGTGATCAATTCTATGATTGTATATTGTTCCGAGTGCTTCACAGATTGATTGATTGATTTTCAGCTCACCAGAGTCTGTACAACGTATCCTATAAATCCAGATATACTACATTTTTGGAGAAATTTCGGTTCGTTAGCACGATACAGCCTCCGTAGTGTATACAAGTGACCAATTTTATGATTGGATATTGTTCAAGGTGTCTCACAGATGTACTCTATCGATTTTCAGCTCACCAGAGCCAGTACAACGTGTCCTATAAATCCAGATATACTACATTTTTGGAGAAGTTTCGGTTCGTTAGCACGATACAGCCTCCGTAGTGTATACAAGTGACCAATTTTATGATTGGATATTGGTCAGGGTGTCTCACAGATGTACTCTATCGATTTTCAGCTCACTAGAGCCAGTACAACGTGTCCTATAAATCCAGATATACTACATTTTTGGAGAAATTTCGGTTCATTAGCACGATACAGCCTCCGAAGTGTATACAAGTGACAAATTTTATGGTAGGATTCTGTTCAGGGCATGTTATATATGCGGAAAAGTTAGTTTTAATCTTTAAAACCGTTTTATTACTTGGTTTGTATCATCGATGTGAAGTTGCTGTATTTTTTTTATAATAGTATAAACTCTCTTATCTCGATTTCCACCAATTTCAGACTCTCCATTGCCTAGACGTACCTAGTTACTATAAATTTTTTAAGGTAATTTTTTACCAAAATTTCTACTTCAGCTTTAATCCCGTATACAAATATAAGAAAGAACATTTTAAATATGGTAAGGAATTGAGATGCATCTTTCCTCTATCGAATGGCTAGAAAGGAATCGATATATAACCCAGTTTCGTAATTATAGAATTTTTTATGGAATCGGGTTAAAAAATTATCAAAAATTTTGCGATCCTGGCCAAAAAATTGTAAATTTCGATTTATAGTGAATGTATAAAAAAAAATTTGAACTACCAATTTTAATACGAGGAATCCATTTTTTTTCAGTTTTAGGAAAAATTTTTAATTAAAGAAATATAAAAATTCAAGTAAAGTTAAAAAAAATGTTCGCTGAAAACGAATAGCCTTATTACATAAGGTGAAGTCATGTACTGGGTTCATCAACTGGTTTTCATTCATTCATTACTTTTAGATTAACTGATTGTTATAAATGAAACTAGCACCCAAATGTTAATATACGTGAAACTGTAAATAATCAACTAGGTTAGGTTACAGGACGTTATAATATATCCCAACTGCGCATGCGCTCGACCTAGAAATTGTGTTCAAATAGAACATGTTCTATTTTCCGACACAATTCTCGGTTTAATCTAAGTTTTTGAAACAATTTGCTACATGATACTAGATAAATATTATTTTCAAGAGATTGAACCAAATCTTGATCAAGAAATTGTAGTCTAAAACAGTCTTAAGAAGAGAAATTCAGAGATGCTCTTCTTCTTCTTCTTTTTCCTGTGTTATGTCCGTGATCACACGTAGGTGACTTCTCTGTGCTTTCCAGTTACCATAGATAGAATGGACCTATAGGTTTAACGTCGATGTTGATACTAGTCAGAATACTTTCGGTGGCGCGCCGAATTTTTATTTTTCGATGTTGTCAGGACCTGGGTGTAAATTAGGACCATCTTGGTAAGTAGACAGATCACTATAATAGACGGAACTCTGTTATACATAGCAATAATTATTAATACATCCTGAAAATGACATTTGGTAAAGTCACATTTTTCCGTTGAGGCATAAATTAAAGCTTGTTTGTACGTATAATCCAAAATAATGGCTAATATATTATATTATGATTGTATTCTCGTTATAATTTATAAATTAATTTAGAAAGAAGTTTTTTCTTACCAAATGCAAAAAATAAATAAGCGTAAGCCTTGTCCTTTGGTTCAGTAGCATATCTAAATCTGGCACATGTTTTTTTCTCAGCATTGTAGTAAATACCAAATCCAAATAGCGGCATATAAGTCATAGTAACAGCAGTAATCCACAAACCGAATAAAAATTTCTTCAATACTTGATGTGTAACCAACTAAAAATAATTATAAGAATTATCGAATGACTATTTTTAAAAGAACAGTACTACAAATCTATCGCTTTATCTATTTCATTAAATATTTATTTTAAACGTATATATTTATTGTGGGTAATTAAAATAAGTATATATAAACAAATGATTCTACTCAGATCATGAATATGAACGTGATCTAGAGCTAGTCCGGGTACTGAAAAATTGTACTCGAGTACCGGGTACTGGGTTCTGTTCATAATTTCATAATTGAAGAACGACTACAGAGTACCGAGTACCTTACGCATTGTATGTACTCAGAGTAAAGTAATCCGAGTACAAGTACCCGAATTTCACGGGAATTTGTTTCAAGTACATTTGAAAAGAGAACGCAGAAAAATATAATAATATAATAAGAAATTTAGCATTAGTAACCATATTTATTAAACAAAATAACTTAACTTGCAATACTAACATAACTAAAAAAATAATGAAAGCCACAAAAATGCATCAGTGAGACAGTGCAGTGCCAATGAGTGAAGTGAATGTACTGTCTCACTGATTATGTTGGCTTCCGTAATGACTAATTTCTCGAAGTTTTCATCGGTCAGAGCATTTTTGCGCGGACTGATTATTATTGTTGCAAAAGAGAATAAGCCGTCCACCGGCGCAGAAGAAGGCAGACATGTATTGTATCTTATGAACACTCTTTTAATAACGAGATAATCATTTAACAAGCTCAAGCCATTTTTTTTGTCGTCCAGAAATTTACAAAGTTCCAGCTCGATTTTGGATGTTTTCTTTTTTTCATGTTCTGCAATTGATTGCGAGTGTTGAGACTGGGTTTGTTTACATTCATATTTTCTGGTTAATTGAAATCGAAAAAGTCAATCTCCCGTATTACCCATTTCTTCGCAATCACCATCGTTTTCAAAGCGTCTATAGATAAGTCTGCAGTTTTTAGGACATTTTATGGCCTCTTCCAGTGACAAATTAAGTATTTCTGAGAATTTCTTTTCCTAGCTCTGCATACATATTTTCAGAAGAAGAACACCGCAAGAACTAAGTTTTTGAAGCTTTAGCTTCTGCCATTTATTCCTCAAAAACAACAAACTTGGAAGTAAATACCCACACAAGACACATTACTATCCTTGCAGAACATCGAGGGTTGCAGGGAGAGGTTTTAAGACCATACAGTACAGTACACCAATTCAGGTTTTGTGAAGTTTTTCATATTGAGCCTTTGAAAAAGAGACGGTAGCCTTGCCTTGTTGCTTAAAATGTGCAAGTTATAATAAGAGTTCCACCTTGTTGCGTCCATAAGATTTGAGATTTCGAAAAAACATGAGTTTGTCTCGTCCTGATAGCAACGTTTGGCTGAATTGCATTTTTGCAATCTGTTGTAATTAAACTCAGTGTGTGACTGGCAAAGCGGATGTGAGTGGAGAGCATTATCCTGCTTTCCGTATTGTCCGGAACGTCGATTTCGTGGAAGGTTATTTCTTCGTCTTACTCATTTGCCTTACCTTCATATTTTTCTTGATATGTTCTGCCAATTTCCTGTGAAAATCTTGCACTTCTTTTTTTTCCATTGTAAATACCCGAAATGCTTTAACGAAATTAGATCCGTTGTCTGTTACTGTATCGATTATATGAGTTGATTTTATACAGAATTTTAAATTTATGTTTTCCAGCATTTCTCCGATGTTCTTGTAATCGTAAATACCAGAAAGCCTTTTGCGAGCTAAGGCTACTGAGTGTCTCTCTGAGTTTGCGTCGATCCACTGAAGTCTAACACCCATAAAACTTCTTGTTTCAGTTGACCAAATGTCAGCTATGCAACAAATATAATCTTGCTTTTCAATGTCCTTCTTGAGTTTGTATATGTTAAAATTACACATATTGGTAATTAGTTTCATAGCAGCTTCTCTTCCAATAACGTTCACATCATTCATTCCACCAAATAACCTTGTAAAGCTTGGGTTTTCAATAACAGACACCGCTGACATTGTGTTAACAATGAAGTTAACAATTAATTTCTCTAACTCCTTCTGTGTCTCCTGAACTTTTGAATTTACGAATCTTTTCGCCGTTTCTTGCTTCGATCTTTTGACCGTTGAAATGGCAGCACCTGACTCCACCATAGCAGTTGTTCTTGTACTTTTAATTTTTTCTTTATGTTTCATATAGTCATTATACGATTTGCCTCCATGCACCCTTTTCAGCTGTTTCACAAAATGTGTCGTGCTTTCCAGAGAATCCTTGATCATATTTCTTGTGGGAAGACATAATAGGTGGTACATGGCTTCACAATGCATTTTCTTATCACATTTTTCAACCATGAAATTTTTTCCATCGAACATGTCTTGTTGTTTTCAATATGATCTACTCTTGTAGTGGACAAAAATGTGGAATTATTGGATTTAGGTCTCGTTTCAGGTACTGGTGGGATTCCATAAAACACGAAGGACCAGGAATGATGCCTTTTTTATGTCCTTATTGCATAACTGCAACTTATTACAAAAACACTTACTTCACTAAATAAAGGTAAATCTTAAATTTAATAAACCCGATTTTATGTTACACCCCATAGGGGTGTAGCAGAGCGTTGGTCTGTTCCCTATTGTAACGATGTTACTATTTTTCGTTCCGACATCCCACTGTATATATTTTAGTTTCTCATTTTATTGGTATTATTATTAAGTTATGTTATTATTTACTTCTACACCCCTCTTTCATCAAAAGCTGTAAATTTATTTTCTGTTAATAATTTTAAATATGTATATTGTTTTTGATACATCCGGTATATATTGAATATGTATTGCTTACTGTATCGATCGCGCAAATCAGTCCGCGCCGTTCTTAAGATTGTTAAGTAGGGGACCTCCTGAGTGGGGTCGAGAGAAGAATGTATAAAACCGGCAAACGGGACGGAATAGGCCTCTTTTGCTGTCTTAGCTCTGTAGCTCCTAGTTCTGTGCTATTACAGTTCCGCCGTTTTCCGCCGTTTCCGAAACGCCGACTGATTTTCGCCAACAAGGTAAGCGAATTTAGAAATTATTTTATAAATCATTCTTCTTGTGTTAAATTCATTTTGCTCCTAGCGTCTTTCGTAGCTGTATTAATAGATTTGATTTTTGCTTACTGCTTGTTTAATTTGAGTGATTTTCCGCGTATTTGTGTACAATTCCGAAGTAAGAATTTACTGTTGGTTTTAACTTTAGGGGAACAGAAATATAGTTGGGAAACTCCCAAGCATCCTCGCTGCAAAGCAGGTAGATTCTTGGGGGATTTACAAGGTATTTCGGGAATCCCGATTCCGGTATACAACTTTAGGGGAAAAGAAATATAGTTGGGAAACTCCCAAGCATCCTCGCTGCAGAGCAGGTAGATTCTTGGGGGATTTTCAAGGTATTTCGGGAATCCCCATTCCGGTATACAACACTAGGGATAGGAAATACCGTTGGGAAACCTTCAAGCATCCTCGCTGCAAAGCAGGTAGATTCTTGAGGGATTCTCAAAGTATTTCGGGGGTTGCTCAATCTAGTACCATAGGCCTTGGTAGCGTGACTTTAAATATTTGATAATAGGCAACTTGGAGGAGCCTCGTCTGTGTTCGCTGCCATAGCAGGGACATCCTTCGAGGGTTTTCCAAGACGTTAAACGAAATAATCTCACGAGCGTTCGCTGCCATAGCAGGTTCGCCAGGAAGAGGTTTTCGGATTCTGTCGACTAACTGATCTTTACGCGATTCATTTTAGCACCAACGGCCGGGGTGATATCCGCACAAAAACCGGGGGCAATTTATTAGTTACCGCCGTTCTAATACCAAGAAACGCTCCCGTAAAACACCGCTAGTGCCTTGATAACGCTTTTTCTGTGTAATTTTCACCGTACTGCTAGTAAATTTTCACTGATTTTCACCGGCAATCGCCGAAAACTATTAAAGCTTTGCACGTCAGGCTTGTAATCGTAAAACATTTATTCTGTAATAAAGTGCTTTGGTGTGGGTTGTAATTTAAATAGAAATCGTAAATACTGAAGGGATTTCATCAATATTTAGTTATTTTAAATATATAGCTACGTGGTTCGTTTTATTGTCCTTTTCCCAAATTATTTCGAAGTCGAAATAAATTGTAAAATTTTTATAAAGCAATGGTAGTTTCATTTTCCGACAGTGGTAAACAACTAAAGCCTATTTCCCACTTCGCACGGCATAGAAGTCTAGAACAACAGACCCCTGGAATTACTTAACCTCCATCTGTTGCTACCCTGGTAACTCTTGACGCTACTATTTTCGAGATTTCAGTGGAGTAAACCATCCCAAAAAGCTGGCACCCGAGAAAATCTGGTAGATAGTAAAGTCGCGGGAAGCATAGTGACGTCCGTAATTCTTTTGAGGAAAGGAAGCACGTCACACTATGAGTACATCTTTTCAACTCTCTGTGTTTCTTACAATTTTTACTAAAAACTTGTTCTAAATTTCTGTACATTTCTTCCTCCAGATAAAATATGATTTGACAAGACCCAATATGTCACCTTATTTTATGAGACAAGACCCATTAACAATCACGTGTTTGTGAACGAATGATATATTCTCATGCCCAAAATATTACAAGTGGTGTCTGAACAATTTCGAAATAAGAGAGTGGATCGATCGTTTAGTAACACTACTGACTCAATACAGGGTGCGTCATATCATTTTTTATCAATTTATTTTACGTAATGCAACAGGTTCTATATCTCTATTTTTTTGGAAACGTTGGAATAGATGCTAGATGTCGAAGCCAAGGCGGATGGTTTGGGATTTTTGAAAAAATCTATTAGTTTGCTAGACTTCTTTTCTCCGTAGGAATATAATCCACATCACTATCTGAAAAATTTTGGTATGGGTCTTGAACTTCACCACTCGAATTCAAAATTTCCATAGCGCTATAAATAAAAGCCAAGGTCAAGGTTGCATTAAATACAAAGAGAAAAAATAACTTGGAATTTTGAAAATTATTAATCAACATGCAATTTCATAATAATTATAATATCAACAATTTCAATAATTGTCTTTTTCAAATTATAAAATTTATTTCAGTTTTTAAAACTGTTCATTTTTTGCTACATAATAATAGCAGCTCAGTTAAGTTGCCCCCCCCCCTCAATATATATTTTTAATAAAAACATATATGGTCATAATGCACTCCTAATGCACCAATATGCTCCATGAATGATTTCCTTAGCACTACATTTCCAGAGAAATTACAGCTATTTGTTTATGGGAGGAGGGGGCAAATGAACGATAGCCATCAAGCGCTTGTAATGCACCATAATACTTCATCAAAAATATCCTTTGCATCCCTCCCCTCAGTTAGTAGTATCGCATTATTGAGAGTAAAGCCCCCCCCCTATGACAATTTACAAAGAAGATATACTGCAGCCGAATCCACTTCTAATGCACTCATATGTACCATCAAGAAAAACAAACCCCTCCCCCTACTTAAACGTCAATATATAAAGTGAAGTTGCACCCCCCCCAAATGATAATTTTCAAAAAAATGGCATCGGAATCCACATCAAATGCACTCCTATGCACCGCCAACAAAAACAAAATCCCTGCTCCCCACAATTAGTTAAACCTTATTATACATAGTAAAGTTGCCCCTCCCCCCAACGACAATTTCCAAAAAACTGTAGGACTGTGGGGTCCACTCCTAATGCACTCATATCCACCACCAACAAAAACAAAATCATTGTTTTAAGTAACATGGCTGCTATTGTTTTCTGTTGTTTGTGAGCTGTGAATAAATTGCAATATTTCCACCAAAAAGTAAGTATTAAATATTTAAAAAAACTTTTATCGTAATTTTAATGTTTGCAAAATGCATCGAGTGTCTTTTTAGTCGGAATAAGCGTTAAGTAAACCTTAGAAATGCATGGGTTAAAGTTGGTTAGGCTTTTTTTGTACTTAGTTTTTTAAGACATCTAGTAAATCATGGCGACCGGGGATATGTGGTCTGGGGTTAAGTGGTCAAGAGACCACATAACCCCGATATATTTTTAAATATGTTTCATTTGTTTTCAATTAATGAACCGGTTTAATTTTTTGTGTTTTGTTTCAGAAAATGCCACGAAATCAAAAACGTACATCCAATCATCTCTCGTATTCAGAGGAAGAGTTGAAACATGCTACTCGTTTAGTAATAAATGGTACTCAATCGATTAGAGAGACTTCACGGTTGACGAAAATACCCCGCACAACTTTAAAGAGATTTGTTTTAAAATTTAGAGCTGCAGCTGTAGATGAAGCGACAGCACAAGTGAATTTTAGGCCCATGAATGAACATCTAAAAATATTTTCCAATGACGACGAACTATTACTTGTTGACTATATTAAGAGATCATCTAACATTCACTATGGACTGTCAATAGCGTTAACTCGTCGCCTTGCATACGAATTTGCAGCAGTAAATAATAAAAAAATTCTTCCTAATTGCGAAAGAGGGAAGATGGCAGGGGAGGATTGGCTCATGTAATTCAGAAAACGTCATCGATTATCACTTCAGATACCAGAGCAAACATCTTTAAGTAGAGCAACAAGCTTCAACAGAACGAATGTCAAAGCATTTTTTGATAATCTAGCAGCTGTAACGACAAAATTTCGATTTGGACCGCAGGATATTTATAACCTTGATGAGACTGGCCTTACAACCGTTCACAAACCTCCAAAAGTTATAGCTGTAAAAATTAAAAAACAGATAGGTCAGGTTACAAGTGCCGAGCGTGGATAAACAATTAGCCTCGTCTGTATTGTTGGAGCAACTGGGAAAGCGTTACCACCGTATTTCATTTTCCCAAGGAAGAATTTTCAAAATCATTTTTTAAAAGGTGCACCACAGGGCAGTGCTGGAGGAGCTAGCGACTCTGGTTGGACAAATGGTAAAATATTCTTCTCAATCTTAAAGCATTTCAAACTCCATGAAAGACCAACCAAAGATAATCCAAAACTCATAATACTTGACGGGCACGAAAGTCTTAGCCATGTAGATGCACTTAACTATGCGAAAAATAATGGCATTATTTTGGTTACATTTCCCTCGCACTGTAGTCATAAAATGCAGCCATTAGATCTCACTGTATTCGGACTTTTGCAAATGCGATATAATAAAGCATGAATTATGAATGACTTTTCTGATCAACCCAGCGTGCCGAGAATAACAATATATGATATTGCAGAAATGGGGGGAAAATCCTTTCCTCTGGCAATGACGCCTTCTAATATTATAAAAGGATTCCAAATTAGTGGTATTGAACCATTGAATCCGGATATATTTACGGATCAAGATTATGTATCATCCTTTGTTACTGATAGGCCCATCTCCCGCCCAGAAGAGGAGCACACCCGCCATCCAGAAGAAGATTTACAACAGCATACTCGTACAAGAACGCATACGCCACCACGAACATCGGATAACCGTACAACTAATAGTCCTCCAAGGACATCTCCAGATACCCATACAACTACTTTAACCAGGATTTCACCTCTACCTGGACCATCTAATATAAACGTCTCTGAGAGCGCATCAACTTCAATAAAATATCCTGAAGATATATGGCCGCTTCCCAAAGCAGGGCCCTGAAAAACTACTAGAAGTCGGAAAAAGGGAAAGTCTCTTGTGTTAACAGATACGCCGGTCAAAAACGAATTGGAAAAGGCACTTAGAATAAGGAACGATAAAAAATGCACCAAAGCGTAAAATTGAGGCAAAAGCTTCAAATGAAAAGGTAAAACGTAAGGTTATGTCAGACAGCGATAGTGAGTCTTCAAGAAGTAATGTCGAATATGATGACTCCACAGACTTGGAATCTTTTGAAGAGGAGGAGCAGTTTGAAAATTTTGAAAACACTGAAAATGAGCGATTTGTGGTTGTAGAGGTTTTTGGCAAAACTGTTCATTTTAGTAGAAATTATGTTGCCCAAATTGTTGGCCGTCAAGAAAACGGCTACTTTGTACAGTTCTACAAAAGGGTTGTATCTACAACTAAATTCGAGATCTCAGATGAACCAGAAACATATGTAGGAGAAACTGAACTAATTGCTTTATTACCTACTCCTATACATGGTTCAAGAGCACGTTACGAGAATATGATATTGTTTTCTATTGACTTAACAGACTATGGAATCCATTAGTTGAAGCTCGTCCATTTTATTTGAAGACTGAGTAATGTTTATGCTTATGTTAATGTTTGTTTATTTAAAGTAAATGTTCAGTATTATTATTTCGGAAATATACGTTTGTTTTTTTATTTATTTGCTTTTTTAGGTTTACGATATGATATAGGACCACTTTACCCCTTCCTATGGACCACTTAACCCAGCACGTTGGGGTTAGCTAGTACACAGCAACTTTTTTTTAAAAAATAACAAAATTATTATTAAAATTTTATTTTTTTCCAAACAAAGGTGATGAAAGGGTAGCAAAAGTTATAAGCTACTATACGGTCTAATGTTATTTAAAGACATTATATATTTTCCTAAACATGTGCAAATTGAAAAAAGCGGACCAGTTAACCCCGGCTTCCCCTACTCGTTTAATAAACACGGCTACCGGGTACTTTTCCCGAAATGCTACGAGTACGAGTACCAAGTACTTTATTGAAAATGTAGTAGGGTACTGAGTACACAAGATGTACTCAGAGTACAATATTCGAGTACTTGTACTCGAGTACTGCCCAGCTCTAACGTGATCATTCCAAAATTAAAAAACGAGACATCCTATCCTATAGATAAAATCTAGTTTCCTCATTGTTAACGTAATAAAAATAATAAATTTAAATTCACAATAGTCTTTATAGGTGTGTACGAATTTAATTTCAAAAATTTGTAGGCACTTGTTTAATAGGTTTGCAATAATATCAGTATATCTAAAATTAACATATAAGATAAACTTTCAACATTAGTATTCCTTTTGCATTAGCCGTTAATCGATTTATTTCATAGAAATCTAATGGTATATTATAGTTGCAGAGGATCATGATGTTTTAATAGGAAAAACGTGTCACTCAAGGTTCTTTTTGCAGAAATGGACTTGGAAATATTTTTAAAAGATATTTAGTCCATTTTACAGCTTTGCATCGATGTATTTGACGGTATATATATTACAATACTACAAGCCTTAAAGGCCCACGACTAAATATAATTTACAATTTTTATTAATCTTTTTCTATACGCTATACTAGTAGGCTCTATCTCCATTTCATCCCTCCTTTCTTCTTCAAATCTGTTGTGACTGCCTCTAACCACTTCTTCTTCGGTCTACCAGTTCGTCTTTTATCCCTATCTCTTCGAAAAGAACTCTACTGGCATGTCTGTCTACTGCCATTCTGCTTACATGCCCCAGCCATCTTATTCATTGCGCCTTTATATGATGAGTTATGTACAGATATCCATAGGCTTCCCCTACTTCATTATTAGTTAGTCTTCTCCATGACCCCTCTTCTAGTTTTTTGCCTCCAAATATTTTTTTGAGGATTTTTCTCTCCCGTTTTCAACTTTATTCTAAGTCTTTTGGGTTAGCCTCCAGGATTTGCAACTGTAAAGTACTGCAGGCCTAATTATCATTCTGTATATTCGTATCTTTGTTTGTTTCGATTTGAATAAATTACTGAGAGTTCCCACCATTCTGTTTTCTTTGGAAATCCTTTTATCTATTTCCGTTATTTCGTCATTCTTATTTTGTTAATTGTTACACCTAGGTTATCAAAACTGTTGACTTTTACGAATCTATATGTCTGGCTGTGTATTCTAAAGGTAACCTCTTTCATACTATCGATTGTATCATGTTTCATCTCCTTATATTCAATTTTTTTTGTGTTCATTATAAGGCCATATGTCTTCGCTATGTTTCCAAATTTATTAAGTACTACTTTCAGCTCCCTTTTTGATGTAGTAATCAAAACTGATGTTTACAATGGTATATCAATCCTTTAGTGTGAAGTTCAGCTTCTCTTATCAAAGGCAACGGCAGTTGCCAAGTGACGCAAGTACCAAAAACTACCACACCGCAATAACCCAATCATCTGTGAGGCCCCCTGAAAAATATCCAAATTATAAAATTTCTCCAAAAATTACAAACATGTCGTACTTCAAGTACCCTAGAACTCGTTGTACTGGCTCTGGTGAACTGAAAATCAATAGGGTTCATCTGTGATAGATCCTGAACAATATTCAATTATAAAATTGGTGACTTGTTGCACTCCAGAAGCTGTATCGTGCTAACCAGACATGGCCGACGACGACGACATACACACAGGATTTTTTTGTAAAAACAGTTTGTTGGTGTTGTTCTTGCTGAGAAACGAAAATATAACTCAAAAAATCCAAACTTTTTTGAGATAAACCAATACTTTTCTCGCATATTATATAGGATTGGGCTGAAAAGTTGAATTACTATATACATAGAGTGACTTTTCATTGTTTGAAATTTACATGCCGTAAACAGTTTCTATTGGGCTTTTCCGCTGTGGTGGTTTTTATGGGGGTATACTTGCGTCACTCGGCAACTGCCGTTGCCTGTGATCGCATAATCGGACTTTTTTTTCTGGAGGAGATGTTAAATCAGAAAGTATATTTGGATTTGCTGGACAACTTTTTTAATACCTAAGTTGGATGAAATGCGTAATAGTATATTATACAATGACCATGAAATGACATACATTTCATATACCTACGTGTTGGAAATGGGTCATTTCATGCAAATTGTACACTATACTTTTTCAACGACCATCATAAATCATAAACTTTCTTCTACAAACAGTTTTATTACTAAGATTTACTTTTTGAGCAAATCTTCTGGTACTCATTTCTGGATGTTCGTCAATAATTTGAAGAATCTGGTCTTCCAGTTGTGGAGTTCAGGCAGTTCTAGGACGTCCAATGATATTAGTTGATTTCGCAAAAGTTCCCGTTTCTTGTAAACGACGGTGTGGTTTAAGAAACGTTTCAGAACATGGTAAACGATTATTTGGATAACGCTGGGCATACATACATCTAGCCTCTAAGGCATTACAATTCGCTAATCCACACAAAAAGTGCATATTAGCCACCGAAATCAGTGTGATAAAAATCAATATCAATAGTCCATTTACAATCAACATGTTTTTTCTTCTCACTCTTTAAACCCTGTAGCGTCACTAAGGACAAAAGTATGGTCGAAATAAATATCATTTACAGTCGAAGCTTAAAACTATTCAACGCCCTGTAACTCATTAACGACAAGACTTGTTACACATGTTTATAAGAACTTATCGTCTTAAAATTAAATAGTGAATCGCCCATAGCAATATTTCACATTATTTTGGAAACACCCAGTATTTCCGAACTTTCCTCAAAAATTCATAAGGTTTAACATAAAATTGAATATAAAATGAAACAGATTTTGAAAAACTTAAATTTCATTTCAATTCATGGTTTTTGAGCAAGCAGGACTTTTTATCAAGAATAATATTTTTCGCTAAAACTGAAAATAAAGTTTTTACTCTTGGACGTGGAAGAAAAAACGTCAACTGTGGAGCTTACTAGGCTGCTCAACCCCCTCATTTGATTCTAGATCTTAATGTAACATCAAGAATTCATAGAAAAATTTAAATACATTTTTAAAATACCAACAAGCGAGTTATCTTAATATAATTAACCTTTTTATAAGGATCAACATGTATATCTCGAAATTTGTATATAATTTTCAATTGTATGTCACATTTCATAATTATTTTTATTTACGAAACGATATTATTATTAATAAATAATAGATAATGGGTAGTTCTTACACCAATATAAGCACGTAAAATAAATATATACTTACTTGATGATACAAGAAGGGTCGCGTGAGTGCCAACCATCTCTCAAGTGCCATGACAAAAGCAACGCACCCTGAACCCAGACCAAATGCTCTTACAACTACAAAACTAGGGCAGTATATGGACGGAGGTACGTTTTCGTAAAAAAATTTGTTGGTCAAAATGATCATTCCGATCTGAGCCATCAGATCGTTGGTAGCGAGACATCTCAGCATGAAGAGATGTTTTTTGTTTCTTCTTTTCGCTGTTTTGTATAAAATATAAAGGGCGGCTAAATTCGCGATAAGTCCTATGAGAAAAGCGAGTTGGATTAAGTACGACCACGGAGTATTAAGCATTTTGATGTCTTTTTAAAACAGATCACTACACGTTAAACTGATTGGTGACGGCGGCGGCTATACGACATATTAGTTGCCGTTGATGACCTGCTTGAGATTCTACTTTGGGGTCTACATGCACACTGAAGATTCCATACCAAAAGTTTCTATTGCCGTCTCTATCTGTAAAATAAAAACAATAATAAATTGATTCATAGAGTACTGATAATGTTTGATAAGAGAGGTGTTGCATACTCGCTTGATAATTTCAAGTAATAACATTATTATTCGATCAATTATTTACATTATTAATTACCAGGAAGAGAACAAATTTTTATAAATCTTTTCCTTACAGGGCGTTAAAAAGTATTCATACATTTTTTGAATGCAACTAAAGCTCTCTAAATATTGTTGAATTGTACCTACTGAGTGAGGCGGAATAACTTTGCTCAATTTGAAATCCAATAAAATAATATAAATATACAGGGTATCCCAAATTTGATGCGTAAATTTGAAGTAAGAGATTTCAAATATTTTCTTTTGTTTTTCTGAGATAATCGAAAACAAGTAATTTCTAGGTTTTTTTTTTTTATTTATTTGTATAGTCATTTAAAGAGATATCATAAAACAGTTGACACTTCTTCAGTGTGATTTTTTATTGTCTTTAACATAATTCCGAAAGATTGAAATAAAGAGAATAATCACGGCGGCAGATAAAGACAAGAAGCTCTTAACAAACAACAAAATCACATGAATTAAGCTCCTGTACTACAGCCAATGTGTACGGAAGAAATTCCAATTCTTCATAGAGAAACCGCCTCGCAGAATAAGCAAAAAACCCAGTAGAAACAGCATGTTTTCCAGCATAGGACCCAGAAGATCGCAAAGCAGACTGTCCAAGTCAATGATCATCAGATCATTCGTCCAAGTAGATCTTAACTCCCTTAACATTTTAAAATTCGGAGACTATGAGACTATGAAACTCACGAGATATACAGAGAAAGAGAAGCGTAAGAATAACAAGAGTAACTTCAGTAAACTACTGAGTTACAACTTGTACTCGACTCAAATCTGGAGCTGAACCGATCCACTTGATGAAACATTCACCACCAAGGGTTAAAAATGATATCTTCTTGCAAGAAAGATCGTATGCCATCAATAAAACACGTGCAAATTTTACAACAAGAACGGATAATTGCCACCCAGACTTTTCTAGGTCTAGTTTTTAAAATACAAAAGGCGGTTGTGAATTCTGTCGCAGCACAAAAGCACTAGAATAAATAAATAAAATTAACTGTCTCGACCCTTACTTCGTGGAATCTGCTCATATTAGTGTTTTAAATGAAACTCACGGTTTCTAGTTAATTCCACAATATAATAAAAGTTATTGAAAATTCTAAAAAATTGATATTGATTTATCGAAACAATTGTCAATTTTTTAGAATTTTCAATAACTTTTATTATATTGTGGAATTAATTAGAAACCGTGAGTTTCATTTAAAACACTAATAAATAAATAAAATTTATTCTTGTGACAAAGAGTTGTAAATTTGATACAAAAGAATATATCAGAGAGAAAAATGTATTTTCGAACAGATGGATCTAGACCATAGGTTCCCATCCTTTTCTGCACCACCGCCCCCTTTACAGGAAAAAAAATCCAACGCTCCCTCGCCCATAATAGTTATATATTATATTAAAATATTGTTGCACATTATTTATATTTTATCAATGTATCTATCAATTAGGACTTAAGAAATAGAAATTAAAAGTCCATGCAATGTAGTAGAAAAAAATTCTAAAATGGATACAAAAATAAATATGTTTAAAAAATTATATTTATATTATGATATGCAGTCTGTTTTTTTTTCTTAGAAAGTAACTTTGTTACTGCGCTAATCCCACGTTCAGCCAAATACAATGAAGGAAATGGAATTAAAAATTTCTGTACTATTTCCCACGATCCAGGATAGAGTTCTAATATTGATTTTTGAAGCCAGAACTCTTGGTATCCATTTTGGAATTTTACTGTTAGTTCATCGTTAGTCGTGGGTTCTATGAATTCCTCTTCTAAATGATGATTTCGCTGTATCTGCATTTGCGCAAGTTTCTAAAACCCAACTTGGTATATTCATGTTTAAAATATACTACAATCACTCCGTAAAATCAGCATGAGAAACTTCCAGTAAGTAAGTAAATCTTTTGGAGATACTTCTGATAATGTGAAAAAATGGCTGCATTCACCTCTACCTAGATATCTTTCAAACAGAAGTAGTTTCCCCATAAATGCAGCTGTTTTTTATTTTAATAAATTCAACTCATCACCCTGCAATCGTACGTATGATTAGAGTAGTGCTTCATTATTTGGTAGAGTTGAATCGAAAAATTGCACGTCTTCAAGTAATCGCAAAGGATATTTCAACGTCTTTTGCCATTTCATCTATTCTTCTTTGCACTGAATTAATACTCAGAGAGGAATTTTTCTGGTGATACCTGACGGAGTATTATGATGGAGATAGTTTTTTGTATTTCTTTGAATTCAGGCATGATTTATTCCTCGCGTGGTTTTCTCGCTTTTGTAATTAACAATGAAATATTATATAAAGATCGTAGTCCATCATCTTCAAGTTTAGAAGACGACGCAAAAAGAATTAATACATTTGGTTGTTTTAAATATTTCTTTTCCAGTCCTTGAAAATATGATAAATATTTGTCCTTTCTACCAGGATGCTCTTGTAGCCTTGAAGGCTTTATTGCTTCATTTGAAAATAATTTTTGGCAAATTAAGCACAATGTTAATGATTGGTTATTAGGAGGGTACGTAATTCCATATTTCAAATACTTAATACTGTACTATCGGCACTTCTTCTTAGATTCAAACATTGTGAAAGACTGTAATGTCTAATAACTTTTATCAGTTATCACTCACAATTATGGCGAAACTTTTTAATAAATTTCAAATTATTAGTTCATAATAAACTGTAACGATCAATAGCTTTGATCACTTATCACTCACAAATAAGGCGAAACAAATATGCCTCACTGACTCATTGTGGGAATGGATTATAAAATTATAAAGTACCTAACTACAAGTAAGGTTTGATGAGCTTAGTCAATTTTGGTTACATTAAGGACATTGGTTAGTGACAGATCATTTTGGACACATACATATTGTTAATTCAAATTTTTTACTTCACCTTATGTATAGTATATGTAATATAGAGGGTGAACAGCTAAGGGTGGCTACCGACCATATCTCGGAAACCGTTTGTCCTAGAATTTGGGGAAACAAATTCTTATAACAAAATCGGAAATAAAAAACTATTTTTAAGTTCGTAAATTTCCGCAAGGTGGCGTATTCTATCAGTTAAAAATATAATTGGATTTTTAACAAAATATTCCCCAATTAAGGTTGATAGAAAGTATTTGCTTTAGATATTTCTGTCCATATTCTACAAGTTTTGTCGAAGTCATTTTTCTGTATCGCCTATTCTTAAATGGCGGGGGAAGTGTAATTTTGTTGACATCAAAAGGACTGAAACTTTCATATGCCTGAACCGATTGTCGCAAACGTAGACTACTTGCAAAGAGCATTAAAGGCATATTTCAGAAACTGATTTTTTCTGAGAAATTTCAAATACAATGCTATAAAGACAAATAAGATGACTTATTGACTTGTCAAAACCGCAAACTAATATCTCTTGTCATTCGAAATATTTTGGCATTTTTTAAAAACTTTTGAGGAGTGTTAGCTCACCCTGTAAGTTGTAAGAGAAACTACGTTGCTCAAATGGTTTTGAAAATAAAATAACATCGTTATTGTTATTGCTTTTACTTTTCCGTCAACCTATCTATGTGCGAGAAAAGTTTACCCCAAAAAAAGTTGGAATTTTGTAATTTTTTTTGGGTTATTTTTACGTTTTCCATCAACAACAACACGGTTTTTAGGAAAAAAATCCTGTGTGTATGTCGTCGTCGTCGTTGTCGTCGGCCACTTTTCCTTACATGTCTTGTTAGCACGATACTGCCTCCGGAGTGCAATAAGTCAGCAATTTTATGATTGAATATTGTCAAAGACATGTCACAGATGAACCCTATTGATTTTCAGCTCACCAGAGCCAGTACAACGGGTGCTATGGTACTTGAAATACGACATTTTGTAATTTTTTGAGAAATGTCAGTTTGTTAGCACGATATAGCCTCCGTAGTTCAACAAATCACCAATTTTATGATTGAATATCATTCTGGACATCTACTGATGAACCCTATTGATTTTCAGCTCACCAGAGCCACTACAACAGGTGCCACAGTACTTTAAGTACGATATTTTTGTAATTTTTGGAGAAGTTTCAGTTTGTTAGCACGATACAGCCTCCGGAGTATATACAAGTGACCAATTTTATAATTGGATATGATTCAGAGCGTCTCCAAGATGAACGGTCATTAAAGCTAGTGCAACGGGTGCTATGATACTTGAAGTACCAAATTTTTGTCATTTTTAGAGAATTTTCAGTTTGTTAGCACGATAGTGAGTATACGATTGATAAATTTTATGATTGAATATTGATCAAGGTGTCTTACAAATGTACCCTACTGATTTTCAGTTGACTAGAGCGAGTACAGCGGGTCCTATAAATCCATATATAATGAATTTTTGATTATTTTTGAAGAAATTTCGGTTTGTTAGCACGATACATCCCCCGAAGTGTATACAAGTAACAATTTTATGATAGAATATTGTTCGGGGCCACAGATGCGGAAAAGTTAGTTTTAATCTTTAAAACCGTTTATTTTTTTATTTTGTTTGGTAGGACTTTAGTCGCGAAAAATAAATATGAAAAGAGGTTGATATAATTTTTCATTTTAAAGTTTTAGCAAAAATAACACTTTCTGAGGATCAGTCTCTATTTCTTGATTACTATAAATGAAAAGACTAATTGGGGAATATTTTGTATAAAATCCAATTATATTTTTTAAGTGATGAAATCTGTCACCTAGCGGAAATTAATAAACTTAAAAATGTTTTTAAACAGTTTTTTAGGCCCGATTTTGTTATAAGAATTTTTTCCCCAAATTCAAGGACAAACGGTTCCCGAGATACGGCCGGTAGCCACCCTTAGCTGATCACCCTGTATGGATCTACACGTTTCATATATTTCAGAGACCAAAAAACCTATTTTTTAAAAATGTCGGTCAGTCAGTCGGGTTCAGAACGTAAAAACTGAGGATAAGTTCGTAAATGAGCAAAATCCCATTTTCATAATTTTTTCTCAATTTTCCACCCTGTGCAAAATTTCATCGAAATCGGATACAAAAAGGATTTTCAATCTCTAGGGGGGGAATCGGAAAGTTCAACTTAGATGTTTTATAACTCGGTGTACATTATCGATGGAAAGCTGCTGTATTTTTTCATAATAGTATGCACACTTTTATTTCGATTTTCACCAATTTCAGTCTTTCCATTGCATAGACGTAGTTACTATAAATATGTTTTTAAGGTAATTTTTTATAAAGTTGAATTTTTGAAAAAAAATCCGATTCCAATGGTATCGAAAATCGGAAAAAAAATTTCAATTTCGTTGAAATTCCACATAGGGCTATTTTTTGATTCTGAAAAAATGTCAGTTGTTTGAAAAAAAATTATTTTGGGCAGAAAATTTAGGAAAGTTATTGAAATTTGAATTTTCCGGAGAATCAAAAACTAACACGTTTTTTGAATTCTCCGTCATAAGAAACATAGTACTACATAGTTTTTCTCATACATTCACTAGAAACCTAAATTTTCAATTTTTTGGTCAAAAACGGAAAAATTTTGGAAATTTGTGCTTCCATAAAAAATTTTATAATTCCAAAACTGTGTGAGATGTAGATTTCTTTCTTACACCATTCGATGGAGAAAAGATACATCTAAATAACTGACCATATTTGATTTCTTCTATTTCATAATTATAGGAATTATACAGTGTAAAATTTGGAGTAAAAATTTTTGTGACATATTCCAATAAAAATATTCGTAGCACCTACACATATGCAACTGAAACTATAAGTGAAAATCGAAAGAGGAGTGTTCTTACTGTTATTAAAAAAACGCAGCAACTTTCTACTATTAATGCAAACCGAGTTACAAAAGATCAAAGTCCCCTCTTTGGAACGTAAATCGATTTTTTTTTATTGATTTCGATGAAATTTGGCAAGGGGGATTTTTGATACGTGGATTACGAAAAATATATCATTTGTTTGGAAAAAAATTATTTCCCGGAAAACTGTACGTCAGAATAAAAACTGACACGTTTTTTGGATTATCCGTCACAAAAACATAGTAATACAACTTTTCAATTTTTTGGTATAAAACCGCAAACTTTTAGAAATATTTTTAACATGCATCCATAAAAAATTGTCGATTTCTTTCTTATGCCATTAAATAGAGGAAAAATACATCTAAATAACTGCCTATATTTGTATTTTTCTATTTCATATTTATACAGGAAGAATAGTGGATTAAAAATTTTTGTGACATATCCCAATAAAAAAAGTTGTAGCACCTACGCATATGAAACTTAAAGGCAATATTTGGCAAAAATCTAAAGAGCAGTGTACATACTTTTATAAATCCATAAAACTGAACAAAAAAAATGGATTTCTCGTATTAGAATACATGGTACTGCATAATATTTTCCATACATTCACTATAAACCAAAATTGCTTCCATAAAAAATTCTATAATTACGAAACCATGTTATATATCGATTATTTTCTTACTCCATTCGATAGAGGAAATTACTTACCATATTTGAATTCTTCCATTTTATATTTGTAGAAAATATACGGAATTAAAATTGGAGTAGAAATTTTCTTAAAAAATTACTTTCAAAAAATGTATAGTAACTACGTCTATGCAATGGAAAGACTGAAATTGGTGAAAATCGATACAGGAGTATTCATATTATCATAAAAAAATATAGCAACTTTCTAGTATTATTATTAACCGAGTTATAAAACGTGAAAGCCGAACTTTTGAAAAATTGTAATTCCGATTTCGATGAAATTTTACGTACGGGTTTTTTTTTGATACGAGGATTCCAAAAAATGTCTCAGTTGTTCGTAAATAAAATGATTTCGGATGGAAATTTGAGAACAATTTATGAAAATGGGATTTTCCGGAAAACTGTCCATCAGATTTTGCTCGTTTACGAATTTAGTCTCAGTTTTTACATTTTGAACCTACATATGAAATTTCATTGAAAAATTCGGCCACGTTTTTGAGTTATCGTGTTGACAGCCGACCGACAGACCAATAGACCGAGATTTTTTAAATAGGTTTTTTTGGACTCCATTACAGTACTTTCCTTATTTGTATACATAATATGTACTATACATAAGGTGAAGTAAAAAATGCAGAAGCTTTTTACTATTTATACGAACCTCAGATTAACAAATAAAATAGATATGTTAGTTTTGACTTTTTCCTGCCCCAAACGTTGAGTCACATTCTAAGTTCACTTGCGGACACTTCCACTGCTTTGCCACATTTACAAATCCTCTTTAGTTGCGGGAAAAAGAAATTAGAAGTTTAATTGAAAATTTGTTAAAAAGCTATGCAAATAAGAAAAAGTCATACTAATTTATGCATTTGAGTCGCTGCTTTTAAAATTAATTAATAATACTTGAATTTTATTTAATAAAGGCATATTCTTATATAAATTTTAAACACTTATTTGTTGTATCCTTAGATACTTTGATGGTTATAACTATAAGTGGCAAGATTGCTCAAAATTTCAGTACCTATTTAATGTGTCAATAGTAATCTATTTAGTAGTTTTGTCCTTGTTTAATTACCATATAGAGAGAGATGCAGATATTGTCAGAGTGTGATCGCCGATCATTTTAAATACGCCGTAGTATTGTAGTAAATATTTTCAAACGTGGTTTGTTTATACGAGCACCATTACGACTAGAGAGTAAACATTTAGTTCTTTCGTTTTGACGTGTTTTTCAAGACTTTAAGTGACACAATAAACTTTTAAATTAATTAATTCAATGTTTTTGGATTATCATGGTTCGTCGGTGCCAAGTTTGTCAGAACAACAGCCCAAATTACCAAGGCCTTGTAGCTACAATACCATCCCCACTTTTTGTAATTCATTCATTATTTCACTACTGGCGTTTACAATTGTTGGCCGCAAAAATAAACGTGTTTATGAATGAATAGCCCTCTCTTTGTTTATTATTACTCTAAGATACGAACCGAGTTTAAAAACATCAAAATTGAACGGAAAAAATTCCGATTCCGATGGGTCTCCCGCTATGGATTGAAAATCGAAAAAAAAACTCGATTTCGATGAAATTTGGTATTGGGGGTTTTTGATACGACGATTCCGAACAAGATGTTAGTTGTTCGAAAAAAAAATATTTTGGGTGGAAAATTCATCACATTCATTATAGACCCAAAATTTTTTAAGTTTCTTAACATGCTTTCATAAAAAATTCTATAATTACGAAACTATGTATGATGTCTATTTTTTTCTTACATCATTCGATAGAGGAAAATTGCATTTAAATAACTGGTCATATTTGGTTTTTCGATTTCAAATTTGTAGACAATATACAGGGTGAAAGTTGTAAAAAAAATTGTGTGGCATACTTTAATAAAAAAAAGGTAGAAATTATATGTTCGATATTTTAATGCGAATACAAATTATATTTTCCAGTTAATTTATTCATGTGCATGACAAGAAACTAAATATTCTATAAAAATAATAAACGCTCGATAAATATAATGAATGTCCGATATAAAATTTACATGATTCTTAAAATAATAAATATTCGATAAAAATAATAGATACTTGATAAATAAAATAATTTCTCCATGCCAAATCCATATGCTTCCTAAATAATTAAATATTCGATAAAAATAATATAGGCTCAATAAATGTATCGAATGCACAGTATCAAATTCAAATATTTCCTAAATTAAAAAATTGTTGTTAAAAAATGATAGAGATTTGATTAATTTAGAGCAGAGGTGTCCAAACTTTTTGCTGCGAGGGCCAGATTGGGATTTAAGTCCCATTGTGGCGGGCCACTTAAATAAATAAATTAAAAAAAATCATAACTAAAACAGCATTGGATTTTATTTTTTATAGTATAGATGCATCAATACTAAACAAATGTTGCTAAATAATTATACATGCAACTTTTAATGGGAATGATGGAACTGTGTTTTGTCCAGAAGAATTTCTTTAAAGTTGGTATTAAAGTCTGAAACACCAATTATAAGATAAGCAATGATTGCAAACGTTCATCCGATAAATTTGACCTGTATTTATTTTTCAGATACTTCATCCTGGAAAAAGTTTGTTCGCACATATACGTGTGACCCACTTAAGATCGTAACACCCAGTTATAGCATTTAATTGACATTTGATTAACTTAAAATTTTGGTGGTTTAAGAAGGTCAGCAAGAGGACTATTTTTATTTATTAATATTTTATTAATGTCAGTAGCGTACATTATTAGGGGGCTTCAAAACGTCGATTTTTCAAGAAATGGTATTAGCGATTTTTTTATTGGATTTTCGGCTACCACACTGTAAAGAATATACCTGGAAACCCCTAAATCCAAATTTTGAGTATTGTCACTTCCCCGATGTCTGAGATGTAAGTCGTCAAAAATTGTTTTTATGATTTTTGAACGGCCCTGTATACACGGTAGTCGACGTTTTATGAACTCCACATTTTGGTGTTCAGTAAAAAACAATTAGTTGAATGGTTTCTCTTGTCAATTTTTGGTTTTTTGTCAGTAGCGTACGTCTATTGGGGATTTTAAAAATTCGTGTTTAAAAAAATCCTGTAGGACCAAATACATTTATTTAGGATTAAATAAATAAACAAAATTTTTATGAAATTTCATTTACACCAATTTGAAAATAACCAAACATTAAATGAAACAATAAGTCGAGCTTGTGTAGAAATCATACCCCAACAGATAAGGAATGCAATGCAGAACATAAGGAAACGATATGACAAATGTTTTGAACTTAATGAAGGTTTGGTAGAAGCCACCTCTATTTGAGTTAATTATTGTTTATTTAGTGTTTGGTTAGTTTTAAACTGGTGTAGTTGAAATTTCATAAAAATTTTGTTTATTTATTTAATCCTAAATAAATGTATTTGGTCCTACAAGATTTTTTTAAACACGATTTTTGAAGTCCCCTATAGACGTACGCTACTGGCATAAAATCAAATATTGATACGGACAACCACTTAACTAATTGTTTTTTACTGAACATCAAAATGTGGAGTTCCTAAAACGTCGACTACCGTGTATGCAGGGACGTTCAAAAATCAAAAAAACAATTTTTGACGACTTACATCTCAGACACCGGTGAAGTGACAATACTCAAAATTTGGTTTAGGAGTTTCAAGGGATACTCTTTACAGTGTGGTAGCCGAAAATCCAACAAAAAAATCGCTAATAACTTTTTTTGAAAAATCGACGTTTTGAAGCCCCCTAAAAATGTACATACACTACGGGCATTAGTGAAATGTTAATAAGTAAACGCCGACCTTTTTAAACCACCAAAATTCTTTTGAATCCAAAAATTTCTAAAAATCAACCAAATTTCCTTCCTTGTATTTATCCTTAATTTGATCGGTAGCTTGAAGGTCAATAATTTCTATTTGCAACTGGCTTGAACGTCGGCAACATTGCAATCAAAGGGATTTTGAAATAGCCGAATTTCCTTTGAATTCGTGCCAAGGTCAGAAAATCGCTTTTGAAATTCTTGTTTTAAATCTGTGATGACTTTTACTGCAAATCTGATTGGAAATTGTTCATCAGTTTCTTTATTAAATTCTTGACAGCATGAGAAATGGGTAAAATTACATTCATTCATCTGACTTTCGAGCAATATCAGCTTTGCTCTGAATGCTTTAATTTGCGCGAATCGATCACAAATTATGTTGTTTTTACCTTGGAGCTTTAAGTTCAAAATATTCACGTGTGTGACAACATCTGCAAATAAAGCTAATTTCCAGAGCCATTGCGCATCCGATGAAAGTGGTTCAGGGTGATTTTTCTCCACAAGAAATAAATCACTGCAGTATAATACGACAAGTCAACGGACTCTGATTCTATTTCTTCGAGGAAAGATCGAAATTGGCGATGATTGAGTGCACGTGATCGAATAAAATTTACGACAGATATAACTGGTTTCAATACGCAGCTCATATCGACATGTTTTACACGTTGGTGGATAATACAGTGCTGAAAAATTGGTACTGATGCTCCTGCAACTTCACAAGCTTTTCTAATTTGGCCAACCACCCCGATGTTTGCACCAGACATATTTCTTCCTCAGTCAATTGTCACACCTTGGAGTCGATTCCAGTCCAAGTTATATTTTGCCAACGTGATTTGTACTTTGAAGATATCTTCTCCCTTGCATTCTGTTAACAGAGGCTAATTCTTGTGTGACATTAAGTTCGTCGTCAACACCACGAACAAAAATTAAAAGTTGTGAAGTGTCACTAACATCAGTTGATTCATCCATTGCGAGAGAATACTGAGTGAAACGGTGTGCATTTCCAGTAATCTGGCGAAGAATATTGTTTCCAATATCGTCAATACGACGAGCAACAGTGTTACGGGAAATATTGACCATTTTGAAAAGTTTCAACTTTTCTAGACATAACTCACCAACAGCTTCCATCATGCACTTTTTAACGATGTTTCCATCCATGAAGGGTTTTCCTTTTTTCGATATCAAATAAGCAATTATCATGCTAACTAAAGTCAAAGCTACATTTTCTGAGTTAGCCTTCCTAAATAAATTTTGCTGCGAAGACAAACCACGACGCATTGTTTCCAATTTTCCAACACGCTGCTTGTCCTTAACTTTAGAGTAGGTTGAAGCATGTTTTATTTTATAGTTTCGACGTAAAGTATATTCCTTCATTCCAGCAACAGTGTCATTGCAAATTAAACATACAGCTTTGCCATGCGTTGACTGTGATTGCACAAAGAAGTATTTTAATCCCCATTCTTCATTAAAAACGCGGCACTCGCTATCAACTTTTCTCTTTTTTCCTTCCATGTTAATCTTTAAAAGCAAATACACAACACTCACAACAGTAATAGGAAACAGAAAGAAATAAATCTCGATTTGAACTAACTTAAAAAAGAAGTAAACAACATAAAGAAATAAACATATTAAGAGAGTGTTCGTTCCCATACAAACAGCTGGCATCGCGTCGATCTCAGCGCATCCCTTGCGGAGAACAGAACTAATTCTTACAGGTGGGATATTTAAATTTGGTAGTTTGGATTATAGGTAGGTAAATTTTACAGTTTGTCTTAAAATGGTTTATTATATAATTATTTCATTCCAAAAAATTATATTTCATTTTTGTAATGAAATAATAATAACAAACAATTTTGAGACAAATTGAGACAAATAATTTAGGTAATAAACAATAAAACAGCACACATTTAAAATTTTTATTAACCTGCACATAGTATAAAAACAAATCAATAAAATATTTGTTTACTATACATAGGTCTGTTATTTATACATGTTATTACATTGATAACTTTAAAATTCTTATTCTAATAGTTAACGAAAATATTAAAGTACAAAAACATTGATTAAATTATCAGTTACAATACAAATATTATTAAAACAATTATTCTAATATCACTTAACAGTGTTTCCACACAATTTTATTTTCAAAGTTATTTTTCCTACCACACGCACTATAAATAGGCATTTATACGACCGTACATTTTTCAAAAAAATTCTATTGCAGCCTCCGCCATCCCCATAGCCTGTCCAGCTCTCACCTTTTTTAATTTTTTTATTTCAGAAAACAAGAAACTTCACATTTACTTTCTTTAAATTAATTAAGAAGACAAAACATGTAAATCAGAGGAAACCTACAGTTGTATAAATACACAACATAAACATATACTTAGCGAAAACTAGAAGTAAAAATGGCACACTAGCTTGAATATTAAATAATGTTTTAAATTGGTAACACAAAATATGAAAAAACTATTATTATCTATATCATTAATTTACCATACAGTTTACATATTATTATTAATCACAAAATTACATATTTCTACTCAAATTACAGCATTATACTTAAGAAAGTTTATCCAATATTACATCAAATATTTTAATAAAAAGCATTTAAAAAGAAGATTCCACTTTACATGAAGACAGGAACAGGTCTGAAACCAAAAAGAATTAAACGCAGTACATTGTTACCAAAAAATAATAATTATTTTTGTTTGTTAGTCCTCTTACCATCATTATAATATTTTTTAATTAATAAGGGGACACAAACTTTTATGAGTTGAGAAAATACGTATGATTTATGTTCTCGACAAGTGAACCAATCAAAATTTGTATGACTTTTTGCAAAGAGTTCGTTTGTCATTAGCCACATCCAAAGTAAATTATTCTTTTAAAGCTATTTCATCAAATAAGAGGACACAATTTTTATCTATCTGCTTCATTTTAACAACCCTTTCTTTAAGCCTATCAAAAATTGCTTTATTAATTCCAGTTTCAAATGGCACTGATCTTAGAAGTGACTGTAAAGTAGATTTACTGGGCAAAGCTATAAAACGTTTTAAAAAATTATATGCTCGTGGTCCCTTCTTATAAATGGCTAATGAAAGGGCCTTATCCGGTATTGACCATGAAGGTTTATGTTTCTTAGAGTCAGCAGTACTACTTTTTAAAAACTCCATGCCTGCTGGATCTAATTTTGAATTAAAATTTTGAAATAACTTTGATTCTGACAATTTAACTGCTTTTTCAATTTTGTTATTACTACTGATAAGTGCCTTTTTTAATTTACAAATTCTCTTTCTCTGATCTTTATTAATGTAATACATTTTCTTCTTCTTGGGAGATAAATTACTGACCCTAGTTTCGTTTATTTTACTTAAAATACTAGATTCCAAACATTGTTTTTTAGGCAAAGCTTCAAATTCAGTTTCTTTAAGACTATCATTATTGTTACAAAAAATAAGATTTCTTTTTACGGACAATACTGTGTTTTCAAAAGCTTGAGTTTTATTATTATTATCTTCAATTACTTTTGGTGGTGTATAATGGAAGGGTTGCAAAGGTAAAGCAAATTTATTAAGTCTTTTGCGTAATGAATTTGTAAATGCCTCATCATCAAAATGATCTTCACACATCCTTTGATCTTTGGATGTATAAGGAATTTCTAAAATTTTGTACCACTGTTCCCTTTGACTAATGTCAGATGGAAATTTGAAAAATGTTTTGTTCTTAAACTCCAAATTGCGAAGCAGCCAAAAATATGTATTATCACAATTTTTTGCTATACAACTACGACGAATTTTACCTGGTGGTGACACTTTAAAGGTTCACTTAATTTTATTTACTTTATTAAAACTAAATCCTAAATAAATTAAAAAATACTCACTGTTGTATTGTCTTCTTTTTCGGAATTGTTATTTTTGACACTGTCACTTACATTTGACAAATAGAAACCATATTCACACCAACCAATGTAAGATTGGTTTTGTATATTTTCATTTTTAATGACGTAAAAGTTAATATACTAGGATATTTTATAATATTTATCCACATTAAAGGCGATGTTTTGAAATGTATTGGAATTCATGATATTTTGTTTATGTAAAACAGTCTTGTAGTTCGCGACAGTAGAGACTCCATGCGCGGGGAACTTGCGCAGAAACGTTGTGCCACATACCGCCTATGCATCAAACTGTCTCTTATATTATTATTTGTCTATGGTAAACAAGTCCATGCATTTTACGCAGTCAGCAGTGTCAGCACCTGATCGTTACAGGGTCGTACTCGATATTTTTGAAAACAATAAATTATATTCTAAAAATATATCAAAAAAATTATGTTTAAAAATGTAGGTACATTGTAAAATCAGACAGTTTAGCGTGAAAAAATCGGTTATTTTTAAAAAACTGTCGCGGGTTGTATAAAATCACCTGCCGGACACCTCTGATTTAGAGAATGCTCAGTACCAAACTAAAATGCTAGTTAAATTTGTAAATATTCGATAAAATATAATGAATGCTCGATAAATGTAATCAATGTTTAATGGAAATTTGATGATTCGGTGAGATTAATAGCGGGGTTACTATACACAGCAACCTTGCGTTTTCTTATGCTCCCCCCCCCCCTATCAGAGCTGTTCTCGCTACTTCTACATCTCGCCTTCCATTTCCAGAGTTCTAATGAACTCCAGCATTTGGGATGGCTTCAAGAACTTTAGATCCTCGCTCCTACACATTTCTTGTCCCATGCGTGTTTTGCGTTGGCTTGCAATGGCGAGGCATTCTAGAACTAGGTGATCCGGAGTTTCTTCCTCCTCCCCACAGAATCTGAACTCGTCAATTTCTGCTAGACCTATTCTCATTAGGTGCTTCCTGAGGCGACAGTGTCCTGTAAAAAAAACATGATGAGATGTAGCTTATTTTGACTGAGATACAAATACTTTTTGGATCCATAGGCCAGAGTGCTTCTCTTTCGGTTTCCTCCTTCTTCCGAAACTCTTTCTTATAGGAGCATTTTCCTATACAATAGAAAGGCTCCGTCCAATAAAGGACGTACATGCTCCTTTCCTGGCGAGTGTATTGACCTCTTTATTTCCTTTGATTCCTGGTGGCCAGGAACCCAGACTACAGATACCCTGTTATTCTCGCATATTTCGTCACTACCAGTAATATTGTTGGTTTGACAAACAGTTCGCGTTAATAATAAACACAATACACTTATTTCCGCACTGCAGATTATAAGCAACATAGAGCTTACCCGCTTTGTTTTCTGATGTTATGTACTATTGGTTGGTAAACACTCATGAGCGAATAATTACAGTACTGCCACGTTTAATCGAAATTACGACTTATCGAGCATTCTGTAAATTGCAAAATTTTATTTAATAGTGAACGTAAGCTATCTAGCATTTATATATATTTTTAGTGGACATTTCATTAACATAGGGAACAAAGTTTAGCGCACAAATTTTATATTTTATATTGCTATTTTATAATAAATATAAGGCATGCCTTATCATTTTATACTACATTTTGATTTTTTATCGAGCAAATATAATATTTTTAATCTTTAAATTGTATTAAATTACCGGGCGTTAATTACGACCCTAAAACATTGTAGTATCTACGCCTATGGAATGAAAACGCGGTGATAAGTAAAAATCAAAAGAGATCAGCCTCACCCTGATAGATATTTTTTATCTCTTAGCTCTATATGGTGAATATGTTTATGATAATTGTCAGTTTTATTATTAAAGCTAACATACTTAGATGTTAGGAATTATAAAAATAGGAAGAAACATCTAAAAAAATTGTGGCAATAACTCAGTGCCACCCCTCTTTCACACATACACATACTGGCATTCAGGACGTCAAAAAAGATATTTCGGATCATTTATCTAACATTAAGTATTTTTGAAGGTTTTCCTAGTGACCTTATTATTTTTATTATTCTATAGGAAATCGAAAGGGATTGTATACAGGACAGTGTTTATAATTTTGAAGCTTGTATAATATTTTATTTTTGCATCCACTTGATTAAATTGTGATTTTAATTGATAATTGGCGTCTTACCGTATTTGTGTCTCCAAATATAGAAGTGATTATCGTTAGTATGCACTGGGTGCTTTTATAAATTGCAAGGTTACACGCGTCAACTTTTTATTTCCTTTAGAAAAGCTTCCCAGAATAACGAATCACGCATAATCTTTTGTTCACGAATTTGGGTTTTCACAAATATGAAATAAACAAAAATAGTGTACATGGTGTATCTAGTAGCAAAAACAAAACATTTCCGCATGACAATGTAAATTAAAGTCGGGGAATAAAGTTTTACTAGAAGGTACACTGCGCACCAAATTAATGCATAATTTTAAAAATCGTGGTATTATTATATTATTTCGATTTTTGTGATAAGATATCATTCTTGCCTCTGGTATCTTGTGAAGATTTTGTAAATTTCTTAAATGCAGCATAAAGAGTTAATGATAATTATATAACAAGTTCGACAAAAAAGTTTTAACGATATTTATACAGGGTAATTGTCAAGATTTTTATTTTATCAGTTGGGAAAATAAATATTATGTGCAACGCGTTTATCTATCTTTGAGTGGGCATCCACATGAGTATGTGATCACGGATCCGTTGTAACCACGTGACTACTACCAACCACTGATTGGTTGATAGTAGTCACGTGGTTACAACGGATCCGTGATCACGTACTCATGTGGATGCACACTGAGAGTAATTGCACGCACGGTGTTCTATAATATTTAAGCAAGACAGTTGAAACTTTAGTCAGTAGGATTGAATTCTACCACTTTTGAGGTATTTCATTTTGAGGGACATTTATGAATCTATTGCAAAAGGATCGTTAATAAATCAATTTATATATACATAGAATAAAATTGTCAAGGCGCTAAGATCGAAGCTGGAGCTACTCACATTCATACTACAGACAAAAAATACTGAAATTGTAACAATAATACAAAGAAAACTTGAATTAGTAATAACAATAAAACTAAGAACATTGAATTAATAATTATAACAATAATACCATCATATGGTTGGGGCGCTCTTCGACAATCACATAATTGTCGTGGAGGGCCAGTTTACGCTGACCCAGGGTTCCAAGCCCGCAGAAAAGAGGAGGGAACACACATACACAAGCATACACAACATACACACCTTCACTGTACATATTTAACACTCTCCTAAGTCAAGGTGGACAGCAACGTGCCGAGGACTGGATGGTCACAGGGATATATGTCCTTGGCAGCTACCCCTGTATCTCGTGCTTTACCCAGCCATGCGGGGCTCTGGATGGGTGGACTATTTCACTTCCCTAGCTTCTCGTGGGATTAAGATGAACAATGAAAAGAATCTAAATCCAAACAAAAAGGGCGAGAGCAAAGGCAAACCTTAGGCCGGCCCCAGCTACAGGGTAAACTCCTTGGAGGAGATTGACAACCTGACAGAGGAAAAGGTCCAGAAGGCCACTTTGTCTGATCAAGGAGGGCAAAAGCTACATTGAAGCTAAGCGCTTTGTGATCAGACAAAACTTTATTAACCATACAGAGGGCAGGGGTAAGACACAGGACTCGACTAGGAGCGTAGACACCAGTAAACCCCCAAAAAAAAACAAGATCTGAGGACAGAACAGCTCATAAAAGGCAAGCTAAAAAGCCATGGGGTGTGCAACCCCAAAAACCGACTACCACGACTAGTGTGTCGGTCAGGCAAGGGGTTTTGGACCTCACCTTCTGCAGCTACAATGTCGGCGATAATATTACGAATTAGCATGTTTTCAACGATCCATCATATTCGGACCATCGCCACATAAGAGTCGACATAACAACTTCGAAACTGGAAATCAGGAAATTCTGCGACCCAAGGGGGAAATACTGGCAAGGCTATGAACCAGCCCTAGAGGAGTCTCTTAGAGAGATCACGGTAACCATTTTCACAGCGGAGTGCCTTGACCTGGTAGTAGAATAACTGAGTTAGGCAATACAAATGGCCTATCAGAACAACTGTCCGGACAAACAAGGAAACAAAGAAGGTCTGGTGGGACAATAAACTGGAGAGACTCAGATCCGAGGTAAGAAGCCTATTCATTAAAGCCAAATTTAACCAGGACTGGCATACATATAAAGTAAAATTTATGCAGTACGACAAGGAGACTCGCAAGGTAAAGAGGAATCGTGAGAGGACGGGGCATATACGAGCAAAAATAAGGAAAGCTAGTTAGTACCCACTTTCCAGGATCACCCATATTTGATCAATCTAGGCCGATAGAACAAGTCCAGAGGCCAGAAGACCGTTAAAGATGAACTGGAACATGGCAAATTAATTGGTAACGTATGAGAGAATCAAATGGGCCATAAGAGAGTTCCAACCCTGCATATCGCCAGGCCCTGATAGAATTTACCCACCACTGCTCCAGACGCATTATTGCCACACCTATACAAACTTTTCAGAACATGTATCACTTGAGGTTATATGTATGGCAAAAGGCGACAATAGTCTATCCGCTAGAGATTGGCAGGATTTGAGACTAAACGCCCAAGTCATTTAGATCTATATGCCTGTCCTTATTCCTGCATAAAGCACTGGAAAAATTGTGGATAGACATATCAGGGACCACAATTGCCACTTTATACGCTGAGCGCACGCGAATACGCCTATCAACCAGGAAAGTCTACAAACTACGCACTGGATGATCTCAACAGACTCCTGATAAAGTCAATTGATGACAACGAGGTGGCACTAGGCGCGTTCCTGGACATACAGGGGCGTCCAACAAAGTTCCAGCATCCTCACTAATGAACGCACTGACGCGTAGGAACATTCCGCACACCATATGCAACTGGATAAAGACCAGCCTAAAAGATAGGGTCATCATATCCACCCTGGGCAAGGACTCAGTAGAAGCAAAGGTAGGAAGGGGATGCCGAAAGGGAGGTGTTCTATCGCCACTATACTGGGTGGTCCTAGTCGACGATCTCCTGGCAAAAATGGCCATGGAGGCATTTTACTGTCTTGGCTATGCTGATGACAATGCTAGTAATCATAGGCAGAAACCTATAATATGTTTCAGAAAGAACGCAAAACGCAATGAACATAGTAGACAAATGGTATAGGAAGAAAGTCTATCGGTTAATCCACAGAAAACCGTTATTGTGCCCTTCGCAGGAAAAAGAGCACTGAGAGGGCTCAGTCACTCCATGCTCAACAACATGGAAATCCCCTTCTCAAGAGAGGTCAAGTACTTGGGAGTCACTTTTGACCAACAGCTGACCTGGGGTCCATACCTTAATAAGGTGATCCAAGTGGCAAAAATTGCCCTTGGGAAATGCTTTGTGGAAAAAGTTGGGGACTCCACCCAACGATGAGCATATGGCTATATAAAATGGCAATAAGACCTATCATAACCTATGAGTCATGAAAACAACCCCAACTGCAGCCCTAGAGGTGCTGCTAAATCTGCCGTCTTTACATATCCACATACAATGAGAAGTCAAGACGGTATTTTACAGACTCAAACAAGGCCAAGGTCCGATGACAGGACATCACAGAACCATGAGCTGGAAAATAGAGGAGGATCAGGAGGTAAACTCCTTGTTTGAGATGCCCTCAGACAAAACAATTCCGGTCTTCATCTTCAACAGGCACATTCGGATTGCCATACCGGATAGGACAGATTGGAAGGAAGGACCTCCAATTAGGGCAGACCAGATCTGGTATACTGATGGGGGTTAAAGCTGGCATCTACGGAGACAGACCAAGGGTGAGCCTGTGCCACGCTGATAAAGCAAAAATAAGTCAAGAGTAAAAACGTTGCAAGCGGCCCTAAAGGCAATCAGTTCTCTGAAGATTAGTACCAAACTGGTCAAGGACAGTATATACGCCCTAGAAGAAGTGAGCTTTTCTAACAAACTTATCATAGCCTGGGTACCAGGCCATAAAGGCCACCTAGGAAATGAGGGGGCCGACGACTTGGCCGAAGCAGGCTCGGCTAAAGAGATGATAAGCCCTGAACCATTCTGCGGAATCTCATCAGGCCTTTTCAAAACAGTCATCAAAAACTGGATAGGCACAACGTTTCAGAGCTGGTGGCTAAAACACAAGGACATCGGCAAGCAAAGCAGTTCATTAAATACGGCTCGCCAAAGTTCACATCAGACCTACTTAGCCACAGCCAAAAGGTCGTAAGGATAGTGGCAGGTCAACTAACGGAGCATTGTAGACTCAACAAGCACCTGAAGAGAATGAGCCTGTTAGTGGATAGCATGTGTATATTCTGCCAGGAGGGGGAAGAAACTGCCGTACATGTATGGTACCATTGTGAAGCACTGTGCTGACTTAGGTTTGTAAGACAGGGGGAATAAAAGCCCAAACCGGCAAGCTATTTGGAGTGGCCAGTGTGACGGCTGTGGATTCTAATCAAAAGGACAGGCCTATACAGCACACTCTAAGGTCAGATAGGAGAAACCGCAATAAATACGACGGTATTGCAGTGGTACAGGACGCTTCGGCGCCATCTCAATTCGAACAATTCTAAACAAATCTAATCTACTAGAATTAAATAATTATTTGTGATTGTATGTTAAATGGAGCTGTAAATTAAATATTGTTAATATATTGCTGCTGTGATCTATTAGCTGCGTCTTGTACGTATCCAATTCCCTGTGTTGAGGAATAGCGAATGTTGACTTGATGGCGTGCACCACATTCGCAAGTACAGTCATAACTGTAATAACTTCTATTTGATGGTTAAGCAATGTTATTAGTTGGTCGATATGAAATCCAAAGCTGATACTTGGTTGGACTTCTAAAACGAGAAAAAAACCCTTACTCTTAGAAGTCCTGGTTGTGGTAATCTGTTCAACTCCCTTATCATTTCGAACTGATTATTTGGTAAATTCCAATTGTGAGACTTTTTATAAAGTCGAGTGTCAAAATTAGAAAATCTTGTATGTGTTCAGTATCTAAACGCACCCACCTTAGAGCATTTCGTGTATTGAGATTCTCAATGGATATGGATCCATCAGCTATTCGATAAAAGTATCCTAGATGTGGAAGATGCTGGATTTGTATTTTTTTATCTAAAAACTTAAAAATAGCTTTTATGTGTCCATTCCTTGCTCATACTATTCACCTCGATTTTGTAATAAGACGAGAATCATTTGCATCTTCGGTGTTTAGTTGATGTGGGTAAGGCAACAAAAGTGCGGGCATTTTGTGCATAATACCTAGTTGTGCAAGTATTTCTGTAGCATCTCGATATCCACTGTCGATTATTATAATATCATATTTCTGGAACCGCATTCTCATTATATTGCCGTCTCTTTCAAGCACATTCCGCAAAATAGCAGCATCGTTATTTTTACTATCAGAGAAGTATGGTCCATGAATATCGAGTATGTAACCATCAAGTGCTACTAGAAGAATAGGTATCAACAGGTGTCGAGGTGTCGACCTTTGTGCATACAATAGGACTGCCTAAGAACAAGAAAATTGCTACTCTTGTAAATGTAGCTGTACGTACCATCAATAAATATAATTAATCGGGGTTGTTCTTGCTCTGAATTACACATAATATTAGAAAAGTCCGTGACATGTCTTTCTATATAATTTTCTCTAGCTAAAGCACCAAATCCAATATTAGTGGGCACAAAGCGTTGCATCAAAAATTTTCTAATAGTTGCCTGCCTACTTGAATATCCAAACATTAAATACAAAAATGGATCAAAAAGTCTATGGCGCATTTTGCATAAAATCGTCATGACATCTGTCTTAATGACATACCTGTAACCAGACACTCTATCGCAGTAAGTAAATAATTCGGAAATCTGCTGTTTAGTTACGGGGCATAAACATTTAAACTCATCGTTAGTTAAATTACTCTCGTCGTATTTTCTCGATTGATTGTTTGACACATAATGCATTCCTTGAAAGAACGACTCAAGATCAGCTCCTCTAATTACATATGGCCGAATAACGTAACGCGTAACGCAATCCAACTAATAATAGTTCATTGTCACCTTAATGATTAGCACAGTATTTAACACTTTCTGGAATGTAGATGTCTTGGGAAATAAAAACATGAGCCGTACATGTGACAGATAACCTAAGTAGATTTTCATCTCCGTTACATATCAGACACGTACTATTTCTTGTTTGCATTAATACGTTCAGTATTAAGCAAGTAGGGTCTTGTTCATTAGCAGCTGTTTCATTAAGGATTGGTTGATTACAGTTTGTACATATTTGTGTAACATAATTTACATCAAGAGGGGGTCTAAGAAATGCCTCCCTTCTCCAAATAGCTATTTCATATTTTGCTGCATTCTTGTTTCCATATATTCGATATTCCAGTCATTAAGCGACGTTCAAATCTTCCATCACAAACGTAACAAGTAGGAAGATTTACATTTCTTAACCTTCATGGGACTGACATCAAAATTTTACGAAAAGGACTAACTGGGGTCCGAGAAGACCCCATGCGTAAAATTGCAGAAATGCTGTATTTTTCTTTAAAATATATAGAAAAGAAGTTTTATTAAAGTTTTACTATTAACCATTTTTTAGTCAAAAATCATCACGAAAAAATACAAAATACCCTAATCACTAATACTACTAGCTACATATCATTTTAACATTTTTTACAAACTATCTCCGATTTTGAATGTTCTAGGCACACAAAGTTATTACACCTAATACATACTTTTCTGGATTTTCTGTCTTTTCCTCTTTGACACATATGGCAGCGCCCCCTGGTAATGTTTTGTTGTTCAACTCTATGTTCTGTTGCACCCAGTAGTTCGGGAAAAACGTCTGTCATATGATGTTTTCTATTCGTCTGAATGTATTTATTATTATATCGCCGGAAAACGTTTTTCTTTATGAATTGTTTTCCTAGTCCCAAAATATACATTTTACGTATATCCAAACTGTTTTTTCGCCAATCCGGGTTTTGCAGTAACCACAATTTATAAGCATTTATTCCTGCGATATCTATAAGATGCGAAAATATTGCCATTGGCCAGCGGTTTCAATTTCTCTGCACTGTATATTCTTTGGCCAACTTATCTGAAGTGTCGACAGCACCTTTTGTTTTGTTGTAATGAAGAATAATTTCTGGTTTATAGTGCTGTTCTTCTCCAGCTACTTTACTATCAGTATGCTCATTTGAAAGTAAGATGACAGCATGTTTTTGTTTTGGAACATAGGATACTAGCGTTCTTTGAATTCTAAAAGCAAACATACTTGAAAACTCTTTCTTGTACGATGCCGGTAGAAGTTCCCTGGGAATAAATGTTTTATTTTTCCGGAGGGTTCCACATAAAGTAATATTTTTTCTCCACAACTTTTCAGCAAGTTCTAAACTTGTAAAAAAGTTATCGGTCGTTATTCCAAATCCGCCTTCCAAATGGTCTGTCAAATCTAGGACAACCCTTTGACCTTGACCCTTTTCCGCTTTGTTACCTTGTTTTCCTAAAAATTAATAGATACATAGGAATATAAAGTTTGCCTATATTGCTTTTCAAATAACTTACCCAAATAAACTTGCATATTTGCAATATAAGAAGTGGTGCAGTCCACAAGAGCCCATATTTTGATTCCATGCATATCAGGTTTACTCTTCATATAGACTCGGAATGGTGCCTTACCCCTAAATGGTACAAGCTGCTCATCTACACATAGATGGTCGCCAGGATTAAGTGATTTTTTACAATTAGAAGTGAAAATATCGAATATATCTCTTATCGGAGCTAGCTTATCTACTAATTTTCGTTCTTGTCTTGTTTGAAAATTATCAAAGCGTAAAAATGAAGTAATTTGTTTGAATCTGTCTCTTGACATTGCAGCAGGAATTATAGGACGACAGTAAGAAATATCTTGACACCAGAGCATATTGATAGCCTCTTTCGATCCGTGAAGTGCGCCAAGAATAAGCAACAGTCCAATATAAGCTTCAATCTCTGTAGAATCAACAGGTACAAAAACTTTAATTTTATTCGGATTTTCTATATTCTATTTATCATAATATGTTTGTGCCTTTCTGTTTGTTTCGGTTACTATTATGTTCAGAATATCCGGAGATAGGAAAAGAAGAAAAGCGTCTTTTATACTTGAGATATCAGAACTGTAATTTGTAAGGCCTAGAGCATGTCTCCGAATATTAGCTTTTGAACGTCTAACTTTTGTGTTTCCTGGAATTTTTGACCACTCAGTTCCATCTTTAGATTTATATACTGGAATGCCCTGGCTGTTACTAACTGTTGGTTCCTCTGGGTTCGTTTTCTCTATACTTTGATCAACAACTATTACATCATGTTCTTCCTCTACTTCTGTGACAATGTCTTCATCTTCTAAGTCACTCGATGTTTCCTCATTGATAACACTATCAAAGTCTGGATCATCACTTTCAAGTATACGTAACATCTCATCGTCAGTAAGCCCCTTGCGATTGTTTGTAAATAAAAACTGACTAATTTTCAAAACGATGTACCCTACTCGCAATATCACAAGAGACTAATCCGAATATTCAAGTCTAAAAATTATATCGCAGTGCGGGGAATCCCCCATTTGAACTGGTAATTTACATTTTACAAATATATGGGTAAATTCCCTGTGAGTAAACAAACGTTAAATGTATGGGATTCCCCGATTTTACTAACAGTTACCGGGATTATTTTATCGGACGTAAAAGGCTGACCGGGGTCTGAAGAGCCCCCTGGAATATAAAACTATTTTTTGTTTATACCAGCCAATAAAAACTACTAAATACATCATATTTTATCAAAATAATTCATAAACTGCAGCTAGATGAAAGATCAATGTTTAAAAATTTGCATTTGCAAAGATACAGCAAAAACATACGTCATGGGGTACAAACGGACCCCGGCCAGTCCTATGAAGGTTAAAGCCATCTAATTTTAAATAGAATACTATTTCAAATTAAATATAGATGTAACTAACTAATAACGAACAAATTAATTAAACACGAACGCAATTACTAAGTATTGAAAGACATTGTTAACACAATCAACATTAACTGTCAAAAAATTATTTCCAAGTGTGCCTTAATTTAATGTATTTATTTAAGAAAAGTGTGAAGCTCTAATGGTGTATTCTTTGTTTATATTATTTATTTACTAATTTTCAGTTTTCAATATCTTTAGGTGGGTATATAACTTAAAATCAACAAGTTTACCTATCTAAATACATGAATAATTTACAAATTACTTCTTCCTATAAACTGAAGACAAAAATACAGTTTTTTTATTATATAATTTTTAGAAGCAATGCAATTAGCCAATTTCATCGATCTGATCATGTTATAAATAATTCAGTAGCGTGTGAGTACCTTCTGCTTCGATCTTAGCGCCTTGACGATTTATAGTTCTTTTATAAAGTAGCCCCTCCCCCCCTTGTTAACTTTTGACCAAGGTGTGCTAACAAAATGCGATCAAGACAGCAAAAAAACTATGTCAAAAATACTACATAAAACTTCAACGTCTTAACGATAGCGTCAGAACGCGTAGCAAGTCGAAAACTTCAAATGGCGTATGTCTAGTATATATAGTCAAGTGATATCTTGTTATAATAGTATATTGTGCAACAAGTGAGAAGAGTACTTTTCCCACATATTGCACACTATACTTTTTCTACAACTGCACAAATTTGAAGAATACAAATACATTTTTTTGTAGAAAAAGTCTAGACATCGAGAATCCCCTGATGAAAGTGGCTAGGCATCGAGTATCCCCTACTGGATTCTCCATATAAATGTATGTAGTGTGGGCAAAGTGCCGTGAGAAATGATATTTCTCACAGTATAAGCAACATATGGTTTTGAAATTAAGAAAGCTATGAGAAATACGCTACTTTTCATAGCAGTTGTAGAAAAAGTTCTTTGTATAATAGAGGGTGATCAAAAACAAATCTTATTATTCATCACCCAGTAATAAATATTTTCTCAGGTTATAGCATAGAACTTGAAAAGTTATGATTGAAATATACGTAAGCCGTTTTAACCAATTTTCAGCAATCAGACTAACGCAGTCTCATAATTTCAAAAATATCTGAGGTGGGCAGCACATGACTTCGTTGTATTCTAAATAGCAAGAAAATCAATGTTTGTGAGAATATAACTAACCGAACTTTGTCGTATGATTAGTACACCCTGTTGATTACATTTCCACTAATTAAATCACTGCGTGCCGAGCACAATTTTTCCTAGCCACTTCCATCAAAAATTCACATACTCTGGAAGAAAATTAAAGGCGAGCTCCGAGCTGTAGAAGTTGATGGTAGCGACAACAGCTCTGATAGATCTGAAGGTCGCAGTGCAATGGAACCCAGGCTAGGGACACTGCAGACCGTGCCATCTATAGAGTCTGTCGAGTAACTAAAATCGGTAGATAATTCCAAAAAATCAACGAAAACTGTTACGTCGTTAGTAATCAGGTTTTATTAATTTTTATTACTGCGTATGCGCGATAACATATTGCTCGTCCCCACAGGTTATATGTTATACTGTTATCGTTTCTTAGTTCAAATGTTGACGTTATTATGAGGTTTCGGTATTTTGGTGTATTTTTTAATTGCTATAGTGTAATATTCATCTGTTGTTTCGTTGCTTTATTGTTATTAATTGAAAAGAAAATGTCAAAGTGTATTCTGAAGGAGTCTAATAAGTGGTGTATTCGGTTTTATTAAAAAAAATTTGAGCATTTTTCCTTTCTCAATTAACAACAATTTTTTTTATTTTTATAAAATACAGAATTTTTACTAATTTAATAGACAACTTTAGAGATCATGGTTGTTTTTTACATTAGCTAAACTGAAAATTGTTGCATTACTAAAGTAAATATTTATTTTTACAGTTTTGTTCCTCCAACCCAGGAAGATAAAATTAATATGGCTGGAACGCAGTGGTAATAAATCATTAAATTTGTCGACGATGAAACGATGGAGGATATGTTCCCTTCATTTTCAAAAACAGTGTTTCTTTAGATTTGAGAAAGACGAAGGGAGGTTATTAAGACAGTTTGATTTGCCTTCCCGTATGAGAGGAAGTTAACAAAAATTGATGGTAAGATTTACTGTATTCAATATAGCATGCTATAATTTTGGACATTTTAAAATGTAAATTGAGTGAATGAAAAGACGAGTACTGAGTGTGTAATTTTATTAAAATTCCAGCTAAGCGCTTTCAGTCATTAGGCCATTCTCAAAGCTGTCGTCAAGAGAAAAACATACCACAGGTGTCAAGAAACATCAAACTGCTACATACAATGAAATAAAATGTTTGATGCTACATCATTATTTAAGTAAAATTTGTTTGGGTGTATTGTAATTCACATAACGAAACGTCTAATTTAAAATTATCAACTGAATGATATGTGTGTACCCTCTTTATAGGGTAATTTTAACAAATTTTACTTGAATAATGATGTAACATCAAACATTGTATTTCATTGTATGTAGCAGTTACAAGGTATGATGTTTTTTGACACCTGTTCTATGTTTTTCTCGACGGCAGCTTTGAGAATGGCCTAATGGCTGAAAGCGCTTAGCTGGAATTTTAATCAAATGACACACTCAGTACTCGTCTTTTCATTCACTAAGTTTATATCTAGTGTGTACACCATACTCAGACAATTCCATTTTAAAATGTACCCATTGAAAAAATAGTAATCTGGGTTTTATTTTATGTTAGAGCTATTCCCTCCACCAGCTATGGGATGGAAGGTATTGACCCCTTGCCGATTTTCATATATAGCCCATGGTATAACAATTTATGGGAAATGAAAGTGAGTATTAACTTTTGTTGAGGCATTACGTGTGAGTATTTGGTCTAGCGGTAACCAAAAATCCAAAATATCCAATAAAGACGAAAAATAAAAAAAAAACAATAAATCAAAAAATAGTTAAAAACCAAAAAAAATCAAGAATTCCTAAAAAAATCGAAAACTCCAAAAAAAGGAATTCAAAAAAACCAAAAAAACTTAAACATTCAAACATTTTTTGATATTTTTTTTGGCTTAGTACAAAAACATGTGTAAACTTATTATTTTAATAGTAAGCGCGTTTTATTTTCTTTTGTTGATATAAATTTTCAAATATATTTGTGTGTTTACTTATTTATTGTTGTTATTTTGTGTTTACTTGTAGAAGCTCAACCAGAAACGAGAAAGGACTTCCAGGAGACGGTGGGATTTTTAAGAGACCTTAAGAAACATTTTAACAGCCCTTAAAAAACATTTTAACAATCATAGACTGCCAGGATCTGCAGAGTAACTTAAAATGCCTTATGCGATGGTTTCATAAGAACAGAATGCTTTTAAATGTAGAAATATACAAATGTGGAATATACTAAGTTTAAACTTGTGATATAAACCTATTTAATACTTCCAGTAAAGAAATAAAGATGTGTTTTAAGTGTTAATGAAATGTTAGATATATTATTTTAAATTTTGTACAGTCACAGGTGCTGTTTAGCATTCTTATATGTAATTACTTGGCACCTTGTATTTACAGAGCTGGGCAGTAGTTAACAACTTCTCCTTTAAAAGTGTTTTAATTACTTTTGTTCTAACATTCACAGTAATTATACTCAAATGTTTTCTTTCACAGAAAGTTGCCAAAAATAGTAGTTAACAACTCATTGCCAACACTTTTTTTGATTAAGTAAGTAGCAGTTATACTCCAGTAGTTTGTCCAGCTCTGTGTGTTTATAGGAGTTTAATAATAAATAAATTAATTGATATAAAGTGATCATAAATAATTTTCTACTTTTATCTTGATTTAACATCATTTAAAATCTAATGATACTCCAATCTAGAATGTATGTTACTCAAACTATTTTTTAATTATTGTATTGTTTTTACATTATAGTTTATTTGTTGTCAGTCTGTTTGTTAAGAAAAGTACTTTGTGAAAGATGAAAGAAATTATTTGTTGTGTATTTTTACACCAAAATTAATAAACTGTTTATATGATTATTGTTTTATTAATGGAGTTAATTTAATGAAATGTCAAATGATGGACTATAAATGGTTATTTTGATATAAAATAATTGAAATACAGTAAATTTGAATATACCGCCAAAACCTAAAATTACAGAAATCTTTTTAACATCACTCAATCAGTGTCTCATCTATCTGTGGGTTATCTGTGATGGAACCTCGTTAACAATCAGTCAATCGATTAATAGTCAGAATTTGGCCCCAGCATCTACTAATTTTAAAAAATGTCACTTTTGAAGGGGATTATTTTAAATTAATTTTAGTCTTTTTATTATCAAAATCCGGAACTTATCGAATGCTTTGTTAAAAGTGATATAAAACATATAGATTTTTCTTGCGTCACAGTCGTGTATAAATAAGGTAAATTTTATTAAATATGTAAATAATTTTGGAACTCTCCATCCATATTAAGCGAGTTTATATCTCAAAATCTTATTTGTATACAAATAAAGATTAGTCTCTGTAGTTAAAACATTAAATAAATTTTAATAAGTACTCTATAGTACTTCCTTTGGTAACATTGTTAATTATTTGTAGTTTGTATGCCGCTCAGTATCAACACGAGCACATACCAACTTCTTATGTAAAATAAATGTTTAAATTACTTGCAAATTTTTTATTGTTGAATAGCTTTATGTTTGTGCATTATGTTTCATAAGATGGAATGTTTATTTATACTTAAAAGGCCCTTTAGGTCATGTCAGTGTACTCGGAACGCGAAAACATCCGCCGGCAATTGAATTTTTCTGTTCCTCCTACAAAATACTATTGTTATTTAACCCAGAAGTATTTATGAATTGTAAGTGTAGCTGATTACTTCCGAAGGTGTGCTTCAAAATTCTCATATAAACACGTGAGGACCCTAATAAGAACTTGCTGAAAAATTCTTGAATATAGTACTAAATTAATTTCATTGTTTAACAATGATTAAAACTTTAAGCTAGGTTCCAAAATTTTCTCAGGTGATAGAAAAGTAGTAGAAGGCGACACATCTATGTAAATAACTGTTTATCTTAACATTTATTTTCCATGATTGTTGCATTTACTGGTTCATTTTAGTGGATTGTATATTAATTTCTCATGTGATAAAAACTATGTAAATTACTGTAACGTAATTGTTTATTTCAATCCCATTAACATACATACTAATAATAACTCAATTTTTACATACTAATCAACAACTTAAAAAACAAAAACGAAGCTTTACATTTTTTTATACATAGATCAACCAAACTTTGGGTGTTTTTTATGTACTATATAAAAAAACAGAATTTAATACCCTGTATAGTATTATTTCGGAGGCTTACATGAACGTATATTTGAGCTTCCCATTGAATTGTGACATCAATACGAATTATTAATGAACCTATCGAGGAAAAAAATGAACTTTTTAGATCGTTTACTCTTAAGCATGTCCTTATAATTACTTACTTGTCTGTAAACAAACTGGAGGAAATTAAAAATCGATAGCTGACGTTCATTCAGCATCTAGTTCAGTTAATTAAAACTACTATTACTTCCGTTTTTGATGAATAGATACCCCAAATGTTTTACTAACTAATAATCACAATACAAAATATCAAATTAGGACACCGCATTTTGCTCTGCTTATACAATTAGGCATAGGATTGTTTCAAAAATAGAGCAACAAATAACCTTATATTCATTTAACAATAGTACTTGATTTTATCTATACGGTATCTTATTGAAAATATGCATCTCCAATTCAAAATAAGACGATTAAACAGAACATGTTTTGATAAAATATTACTCGTTTTCGAAATATGAGATACAGATGAAAACGGAATTATTAATTGTACTAAATTCGGCAAAAGTTTTAGACTTCTAAACACGAGTGCTAGAGCTTAGATAAAAAAGGATTCGGAATCAGCATGGTCTGAAACATCTCTAATGGAGAAAAATTCTTCAGCTTTTCATACAATTTTAACTGAAATTACTGTTTAGTACTATGATTATTCTACTAACACAACTGTTTGTGCTTTATTGGAAACAATACTGCCTTTACAATGATATCTACCTCGACACTTACGACAAAAAATGGTTTTTAGAAAAAATAAACGGTTTTACAGATTAAAACTAACTTCTCCACATCTGTCGCCCTGAACAATATTCTATTATAAAATTGTTACTTGTATACACTTCGGGGGATGTATCGTGCTAACAAACCGAAATTTCTCCAAAAATAAACAAAAATGTAGTATATCTGGATTTATAGGACCCGCTCTATTCACTCTAGTCAACTGAAAATCAATAGGGTACATCTGTGAGACACCTTGAACAATATTCAATCATAAAATTGATTAATCGTATACTCTCTGGTGGCTGTATCGTGTTAACGAACAGAAAATTCTCCTAAAACGAAAAAAATTTGGTACTTCGAGTACCATAGCACCCGTTGTACTGGCTTTAGTGAGCTGAATATCAATAGGGTTCATCTTTGAGACGCTATGAATAATATCCACTCATAAAATTGCTCACTTGTATATACTCCGGAGGCTGTATCGTGCTAACAAACTGAAACTTCTCCAAAAATGACAAAAATATCGCATTTAAAGTACTGTAAGCACCTGTAGTATTGGCTCTGGTGAGCTGAAAATCAATAGAGTTCATTTGTGAGATGCCCTGAATAATATTCAATTATAAAATTGGTGACTTGTTGAGCTCTGGAGGCTGTATCGTGCTAACAAACTAAAATTTCGCAAAAAATGACAAAATGTCGTACTTCAAGTATCATAGCACCCGTAGTACTGGCTCTGGTGAGCTGAAAATCAATAGGGTTTATCTGTGACATGTCCTTAACAATATTCAACCATAAAATTGGTGACTTATTACACGCCGGAGGCTGTATCGTGCTAACAAGACATGTAAGAAAAAGTGGCCGACGACGACATACACACAGGATTTTTTTTAAAACCGTTTTTTTGTGTTGTTGTTGATGGAAAACGTGAAAATAACTCAAAAACAATTTCAAAATTCCAACTTTTTTTGGGGTAAACCAATACTTTTCTCGCATATTAGATAGGTTGGGCGGAAAAGTAAAATCCTGTATGTCGTCGTCGTCGTCGTTGTCGTCGGCCACTTTTCGTTACATCTCTTGTTAGCACGATACAGCCTCCGGAGTGCAACAACTCACCAATTTTATGATTGAATATTGTTCAGGACATCTCACAGATGAACCCTATTGATTTTCAGCCCATAATAGCCTGTACAACGGATGATATGGTACTTGAACTACGAAATTTTTGTCATTTTTTGAGAAATTTCAGTTTGTTAGCACGATACAGCCTCCGGAGTGCAAAAAGTCACCAATTTTATAATTGAATCTTATTCAGAACATCTCACAGATGAACCCTATTGATTGTCAGCTCACCACAGCTAGTAGAACAGGTGCTATAGTACTTTAAGTACGACATTTTTGTTATTTTTGGAGAAATTTCAGTTTGTTAGCACGATACAGCCTCCGGAGTGCAACAAATCACCAATTTTATGATTGAATATTGTTCAAGACATCTCGCAGATGAACCCAATTGATTTTCAGCTCACAATAGCTAGTACAACGGATGCTATGGTACTTGAAGTACGACATTTTTGTCATTTTTTGAGAAACTTCAGTTTGTTAGCACGATACAGCCCCCGGAGTGCAAAAAGTCACCAATTTTCAAAACACCTCAAAGATGAACCCTATTGATTTTCAGCTCACCACAGCAAGTACAACAGGTGCTATAGTACTTTAAGTACGACATTTTTGTCATTTTTGGAGAAATTTCAGTTTGTTAGCACGATACAGCCTCCGGAGTGCAACAAATCACCAATTTTATTATTGAATATTGTTCAGGACATCTCGCAGCTGAACCATATTGATTTTAAGCTCACAATGGCCAGTACAACGGATGCTATGGTACTTGAAGTACAACATTTTTGTCATTTTTTGAGAAATTTCAGTTTGTTAGCACGATACAGCCTCCAGAGTGCAACAAATCACCAATTTTATGATTGAATATTGTTCAGGACATCTCACAGATGAACTCTATTGACTTTTAGGTTATCAGAGCCAGTAAAACGGATGCTATAGTACTTTAAGTACGACATTTTTGTCATTTTTGGAGAAATTTCAGTTTGTTAGCACGATACAGCCTCCGGAGTGCAAATAGTTACCAATTTTAGGATTGAATATTATTCAGAATAATTCACAGATGAACCCTATTGAGATTCAGCTCACTAAACTCAGTACAACGAGTGCTACGATACTTGAGGTACCAAATTTTTGTCATTTTTGGAGAATTTTCAGTTTGTTAGCACGATACAGCCTCCAGCGTGTATACAAGTGACCCATTTTATGATTGAATATTGTTCAGGGCGTCTTATAGATGAACCTTATTGATTTTTAGCTCACCAGAGCTAGCACAACGGGTGCTATGGTACCTGAAGTGCCACATTTTAGTCTTTTTGGATAAATTTCGGGTTTACTACGATACAGCCTCCGGAGTGTATACAAGTGGCCAATTTTATAATTGGATATTCCTCAAGGTGTCTCATAGATGTAACCTATTGATTTTCAGCTGACTATAGCGAGTACATCGGGTCCTATAAATCCAGATATACCTACTGCATTTTTGGTTACTTTTGGAGAAATTTCGGTTTGTTAACACGATACATCCCCAGAAGTGTATACAAGTTACAATTTTATGATAGAATATTAATCAGGACATCACACAGATGCGGAAAAGTTAGTTTTAATCTTTAAAACCGTTTATTTTTTGAAAATTTGAAAGAAAAGAAAACACTTTAAATGACTAAACTTGGAAATAGGAAAATTGTTTTAACAATATTTTAAATAAAATCGTTGTTGACATTGAAAATCAATGAAGTTCTGTCAGTTTCTCTAAAGTTATACAATTTTTTATTATCGACAATGATTTTGCACACATTTATAGTAAGTTTGCATGATCGCAAAACTTTGTTTAGGTTATATGCCAATTTAGATAATTACGGAGCTAGGCAAGAATAACAAGGTCTCTTTAGTCTGGGTTCCTGGCCACTCGGGAATCAAAGGAATACACTTGCCAGGAAAAGTGCACGAATGCCCTTTATTAGCCCGGAGCCTTTCTGTAGTGTAGGAAAATGCTCCTATAAGAGTTTCGGAAGAGGGACAAAACTGAAGGAGAAGGGCTCTGGTGGTTCCTTCCCGGGCTAGATCACTCCAAAAAGTTCTTGTGGAACTTTGACACCGCTAGATCCAAAAAGTATGTGGATCTCAGTAAAAATAAGCGAACATATCCTCGCGGGCTTCCTTACAGGGCACTGCCGCCTTAGGAAGCACCTAATAAGAATAGGTCTAGTAGAAACTGACGAGTTTAGATTCTGTGGGGAGAGAAATAAAATCCGGATCACCTAGTTCTAGAATGCGAAGCCATTGTAAGCCAACGCAAAAAATGCTTCGAACAAGAAACTTGTAAGCGAGGAACTAACCTCCTTGAAGCCGTCCCAAATACTAGAGTTCAGTATAACACTGGAAATGGAAGGCGAGCTTTAGTAGTAGCGAAAACAACTCTGATAGGGGTGGACACAATAAACCTTAGGTTTCAGTGCATTGTAACACCGTTAAAATCTATCTCCATTATTTGCAGGATTGTTACAGAATTTACCAATCCGAACGGATACGATGTGGGTTCACCAAAATTGTGCAGGCCCACATAATCGTAACACCATCACTATCTAAACCAAACAAATCCAGGAAAATGGATTGGAGTACTCAGGTGGCCCGCTCGATCTCCAAATGTTACACTGCTAGGGTTTTATTTGTGGGCCGATTTATAAAGTATGATTTACCAAGAACCAAGAGAGGATATGGACGACCTTTATAATAAAATGTTTGCCAATGTTGCAGCTATTAACCAACGTACACTATTACAAGTTTGTAGAAGTGAACTGATCAGAAAATTTAACATGTGTATTAATAAAAATGGCAACAATTTCCAACAACTCATACAATAAACTATTATCATATTGCGAAGTACGTTCATCCAGTAATAACTACATAGAATAAGTGTCACAATTGAGATTTTGATTTAAAAATTTGTATTTGGCTTTATTTTGAATTACAAACAAGTTTCTTTTATACACATTTTGCTTTAAGTAATAAATAATGGTACTTCTCTCTTGAAACATTTTCATGTTTTATTAATACCTTGTACATCTAATGTAAGATGATTATTTTTCTCCTATGGTGAACTCAATTCGTGGAGACACTGTATCGAAAATGGCTAGATTTACCGAATTAGTTCATAGAACAAAATATGTTTAAAAATGTATTTTCAACAAGGTGTTCAAAATTTGAAAGATCCTGCCATCAAAAAAAAATATTGAACACAGTGCCATCAACGTATTGACATATTTAAAGTCAATTTATACCCAAACCTGAATCTCTCTTATGGCTATACAAATTGGTTAATTGGTTTTTACAGAAATAAAATATCTCTATTACTTTCCGAAATATCCAGCCTGCGAGTTTTTATTGAAATACCCTGTAGAAAGGAAATGCCACTTACACCAATGGTAGTTTGAATACAGCTAGATTTTATTCATTTTCCGAAGAAAAAAATAACTACTTTTCTGGTTTTAGAAGGATTGTACCGGGGTTTTTCAAATGAGACAGAATATTAAGTACTTTTCCGCCCAACCTAACTAGTATGCGAGAAAAGTATTGGGTTGCCCCAAAAAAAAGTTGGCATTCTGGATTTTTTTTGTTATTTTTCCGATTTTCAACAAGAAAAACATGAAAAACCGTTTTTAGTGAAAAATCCTGTGTGTATGTCGTCATCGTCATCGTCGTTGGCCACTTTTGTAACATATCTTGTTAGCACGATACAGCCTCCGGAGTGCAATAAGTCGTCAATTTTATGATTGAATATTGTTCAGAGCTTCTCACAGATGAACCCTATCGATTTTCAGCGCCTAGATCCAGTACAACGGATGCTATCGTACTTGAAGTACAACTTTTTTTGTAATTTTTGGAGAAATTTCAGTTTGTTAGCACGATACAGCCTCCGGAGGTATACAAGTGACCAATTTTATGATTGGATATTCTTCAAGGCGCCTCACAGATAAACCCTATTGGTTTTCAGTTCACTAGAGCGAGTACACCAGTTGCTATAGTACTTGAAATACCACATTTTTGGTCATTTTTGAAGTAATTTTGGGTTACAGACTCCGGAGGGTATACAAGTAACCAATTTTATGATTGGATATTATTCAAGACATTTCACAGTCCTATTGATTTTCAGCTCACCAGGGCCAATACAACGGGTCCTATAAATCCAGATATACTACATTTTTGGTCATTATTGGAGAGTCAATGCTTGGTTTTTTGTCAATTTTTACTATTCCGCCGAACCTATCTAATATGCGAGAAAAGTATTGGTTTACCCCAAAAAAAGTTGGAATTTTGGAATTTTTTTTGAGTTATTTCTACGTTTTCCACAAAGAACAACACGAAAAAACGGTTTTTAGACAAAAAATCCAGTGTGTATGTCGTCGTCGTCGCCGTCGTCGTTCTCGTCGGCCACTTTTCGTAATATTGTCTTGTTAGCACAGCTCCGCACAGCCTCCGGAGTGCAACAAGTTACCAATTCTCTGATAGAATATTGTTCAGGAAATATCACGATGAACCCTATTGATTTTAAACTCACCAGAGCCAGTACATCGTGTGCTATGGTACTTGAAGTACACAATTTTGTCATTTTTGGAGAATTGTCAGTTTGTTAGCACAATACAGCCTCTGGAATGTTTACAAGTAACCATTTTCATGATTGAATATTGTTGAGGGTATTATATAGATGAACCTTATTGATTTTCAGGTCACTGGAGACAGTACAACGGGTGCTATGGCACTGGAAGGGCCACATTTTTGGTCATTTTTTGAGAAAGTGTATACAAGTGACCAATATTATAATTGTATAGTCTTAAGTGTGTGTCACAGATGAACCCTATTAATTTTCAGCTCACTGGAGCGTGTACAACTGGTCCTACAATTTCAGATATACTACATTTTTCGTTATTTTTTGAGAAATTTCAGTTTGTTAACACGATACAGCCTCCCAAGTGCATACAAGTGAGACTTTTATGATAGGATAATGTTCAGGGTGTCTCACAAATGCGGAAAAGTTAGTTTTGATCTTTAAAACCGTTTATTTTTCATTACTCTTTATGCTTGTTTTCAAATGAGAATAGTACATTATACTATAAGGGACAGAAATGCGTTATTTTGGCAGGGGTGCAATTGAAGTCCGAGGGCGAAGTTCGAAGGCTACAATGCACCGAGGACAAAATAGCATCTCTCCCGAATTGTATATACTATTTTTTCCACGGTCTCATTAACTTAAAAACACATATTTTGTCATTATGAAGTAAGTAGCACCAGAATTGTTGTATTCGTATTTGGAAATCAACGACAGGAAAGATCAAAATTGCTAATCAGGTTTTAGTAGGTACCACTACTAGCGCAATCACAAAAACCGTAAATGTAAGCGAAAGTAATATTCCTTCTAATATTAATTTTGAAAATTGTACAAATGTAACATTTAATTTAAATGTCAATAAATAATTACAATGTTATCTTTTTTTGCATGAAAAACGTTCTCCATAATGTAAACTCCTTTGGGAACATTATACTCCCTTGGGAATAATCAACTACTTGTGTAAACACAGTACAAATTAAAAAATGCTTTCGAAAAAGATATTAAAATAAATGGAATTCTAATAAAAATATTTTAAATGAATGGAATATTCTAATATTAGAATATAAAATAAAAAAACTTCTTAATTAAGCTGAAATGAATTTAAATCAAATGTTCGAATAAGCCAGCATTTTGAGGCTAAACAATACCCCAAACAGTTATAAAATTCTTGTCGAACATGGGTGAGTATTTCAGGGGTTACCTCCATAAAGGCTTGTAGAATTTGTTCCCTAAGCTCATTCAGGGATTTGGCCCTGTTCTTCTAGAATCCATAAATTCTCCATTTCACATAACCCCAGAAAAAGAAATCGTTGGGTGCCAAATCTGGAGATCTTGCAGGCTATCGAATATTAATAAAAAATAGTCCAATCAAATGATCCAGCTTAAACATTTAACTTTTGGGGATACTGAGTTCTACTATTATAGTGTTTGTATAGGTTTGTCCTAGACCAATATCACATAACGGATGAATTATGTGTACCATGTTTGGGAAAATTAGTTTCATCGGCGAACAAAATATTTTTTAAAAAATTTGCATCCAATTGTATTTTTCCATAACTATTTCCCAAAATTCCATTCTACGAAATTGATCGTCTAGAAATATTTCATGGCTCTTTTTCAGTTTGAAACTACGATAGCCATTTTTTTTAAATACAATCCGACTCGTTTTCGGATCAACATTAAAATTTTTGGCTAAATGAGTGATTTGATTTGATGTTTCGGCGTACGTGCTCCATGTTTTGTAGGAGTAACATATCAATTTTCCTCAAAAATGTTTATAACCGTTCTTACATGTGACTTGGTAATTAGTTGAGTATTTTCAAATGCTACAATAAACAAATTTTCTGTTATTTCTCGATATGAATTACCCTGGTAATACCATTTTACAATATGCACTTTTTGGTGTATCTGCAGACTACTTATTTTAAGATCTAAAGAGATTGGTCTTCATTCGATAACTAACAGTGAATTATTTAAATTTCAGTCTGTCTTGTACGAGTCTAAAGATCTCATGTAATTCATATGCTTCTAATAAAACGATTTCATAGAGAACCGTAATTCTTCCATTTTTATTTATACCCTCTCTTCATTTTCAATCTACATGTGAAAATTGCTAGTGCCTACAAAATATTCCGTATTGAAAACAACATAATTCAGACCCCATTTAATTCTAACGTAAAATGTCAAAGGGAAAATGTATAAGGCACATGGCGTTATCAGTGTATTAGAGAGAGACATAGAGAGATAGACAATCCAAGTCTTAGCGTAGATTATTAAAGTTATAATACAAATATTAGCAATGATACTTCTTTCGCATGTTAATATACCCTGTTAAAGAAAAGAGTGATACACTGAGTATATTTGTTCCTTTTTAGCACATTGTCGCTTATGTACCGTGTTAATTTGCACGTGACTAAGGAATATTCCTAGTACTGTATATTCGACATCAGGAGAAAAAGAGCTAGCCAAAAATAGAAAAATATACAGGGTGTCTCTTTTGAAAAAAAAGTTGCATTCAATATGTTGTACATCCTGTATATATTTAATTTTGTGAAATTATCTTGACAAAAATTTGTTGATTTCGTACAACTTTTGTATAAAAATTTTTTTTGTATATTTATTAATTAAAAAATTAACGGAGGGGTTATAGATCGGTTTCGGCCTTGTTAGGCCTCGTCAGTACAAGAAATATATTTCCTTGTTCTTAACCACGCCATCTATTGCGAACCCAACATTTAATTATACCGCCGTAAAGCAGTACACTGTAAAAACAATATTTACTTCGAATTACAGGTAAATATTTGTATTGAGATGTATTTTCTAATTTCTCAAGTTAATAACACGAAACCAATTAATAGTGGCAAATATACAAAAAATTTCTAGACGAATTTTAAATGTTTTATGAAAATAAATTGAATTTTTTTATAGTGTTTAATAAAGTTAAAGTTACTGACGTGTTGTATCTATTAAAAAAATGAATATAGTAAGGCATTAAAAGTCAAGTAGCTAATAAGCAAACAATGTATATCGATTGAAATTTGATATCTTCTATTGCTAAGTGCGTTAATTTTAACAAGGTTTTTCAAATAGAAATTACCACTTACTTTTTGAAAATGTAATACAGGATGCATCTAATCTTTTTAGTAGTTGTGTTTACAAACAAATCCATTTGTTTGCATTCAAAATTATAGGAGGGATCGGAAAGTAATATTTTTCTATAATAATTTCAAACCCTTTTAATCTTTAATTAATAATGTAATCACTCTCGTTATCAACAATATTTTCTCACGATACGTAGTTAAAAATTAACATGTTTTTGTGCAAAGTATCTGAATATGGAATTTTATTACTTTTCCGCACAAACATCTCTAATGCGAGGAAAGTATTGGTTTTCCCCCAAAAAAAGTTGGAGTTTTTGATTTTTTTTTGTTATTTTTACGTTTTTCAGTGAGAAAAGCAGGAAAAACGGGTTTTTAGAACAAAATCCTGTACGTATGTCGTTGTCGTCGGCCACTTTTTCTTGTTAACACGATACAGCCTCCGGGTGTATATAAGTGACCAATTTTATGATTGGATATTGATCAGGGCGTATCACAAATGAATCCTTTTGATTTTTAGCTCACCAGAGCCAGTATAACGGATCCTATAAATCTGGATATACTACATTTTATGAAAAATTTTCGTTTGTTAGCACGATACAGCCTCCGGAGTGTATACAAGTGACCAATTTTATGATTTGATATTATTCAAGGCATTTCACAGATAGCCCTTATCAATTTTCAGCTCACCAGAGTCACCACAGCCAGTACAACGGGTGCTATGGTACCTGAAGTATCACATTTTCGTCATTTTTGGAGAAATCTCAGTTTGTTAGCACGATGCAGCCTCCGGAGTGTAAACAAGTGACCACTTTTATGATTGGATATTGTTAAGGGCATCTCACAGATGAACCCTATTGATTTTAGCTCACCAGAGCCAGGACAATGGGTCCTATAAATCCAGATATACTACATTGTTGGTAATTTTTGGAGAAACTTCGGTTTGTTAGCACGATACAGCCTCCGGAGTGTATACAAGTGACCACTTTTATGATTGGATATTATTAAGGGCGTCTCACAGATGAACCCTATTGATTTTAGCTCACCAGAGCCAGTACAATGGGTCCTATAAATCCAGATATACTACATTATTGGTAATTTTTGGAGAAATTTCGGTTTGTTAGCACGATACAGCCTCCGGAGTGTATACAAGTGACCACTTTTATGATTGGATATTGTTAAGGGCATCTCACAGATGTACCGTATTGATTTTAGCTCACCAGAGCCAGGACAATGGGTCCTATAAATCCAGATATACTACATTATTGGTAATTTTTGGAGAAATTTCGGTTTGTTAGCACGATACAGCCTCCGGAGTGTATACAAGTGACCACTTTTATGATTGGATATTCTTAAGGGCGTCTTACAGATGAACCGTATTGATTTTAGCTCACCAGAGCCAGTACAATGGGTCCTATAAATCCAGATATACTACATTATTGGTAATTTTTGGAGAAATTTCGGTTTGTTAGCACGATACATCCTCCGGAGTGTATATAATTGACCACTTTTATGATTGGATGTTGTAAAGGGCGTCTCACAGATGAACCCTATTGATTTTCAGCTCACCAAAGCCAGTACAACTGGACCTATAAATTCAGATGATATATTACATTTGTGGAGAAATATCAGTTTGTTAGCACGATACAGCCTCCGGAGTATAAACAAGTGACCAATTTTATGATTGTATGTTGTTCAGGGCATCTCACAGATGAACCCTATTGATTTTAGCTCACCAGAGCCAATACAATGGGTCCTATAAATCCAGATATACTACATTATTGGTAATTCTGAATCTGCACAATATGTAATATAAAAGCACCAGAGTCCCGCTACCACATATTTTTTGAGTGCCCTCTATACCAACCGTACATAACGATCTATCTACAAATATTGACTTTCTGGTTAATATCCTTGACACTGCGACCTCCAGGCAATTGACAAATGTAGCTTATTTTATTAGTAATGTCCTAAAACTTAGATAATTTATATTTGATGAGTGACAACCTGAAATATCGAAATGTCAAATACTATTACTTACTTATTAATTTTGTTTGTGGTTAGGACCCTTGCAATAAGATTTTGTAAATTTCTTAAATGCAATAAAGATAATAATAATAATAATTATTGGTAATTTTTGGAGAAATTTTGGTTTGTTAGCACGATACAGTCTCCGGATTGTACACAAGTAGAAGTACATTTTATGATTGAATATTCTTCAGTGCGTCTCACAGATGAACTCTGTTGATTTTCAGCTCACTAGTGCCAGTACAACGGGTGCTGTAAATACAGATATACCATATTTTTGGTCATTTTTTGGAGTACCGACTTTTATTTGTCATGTTATTTGTTCACAGTGCTCTATTTTGTCAGTTCATTTTTGGGATTTTGAAAACTAATACCATAGAGAAAAAAGTTAATTTTCAATAAAAAAATTGAAAAAACATGACAAGGAATTACTTAATGCTTCTGAAGATGGTGAAGCATATGAACAAATGTATTTGTCCAAAGATACAGAAACAAATGTAAGTAGAAGAGAGATATATTGAATATATATTAAAAATAATCGAAAACTTTGGAAAATAGACTTTAGTAGTACGAATTTTCAATTAAGGGGATGTAAAATACTGCAACATCTATTAATGTATACTATACTAAATATTCAATATCATTGTCAGTAAAAGGTCATTTACACGGGGATAGATGCGAATAGAGTAGCGTATATATATATATATATATATATATATATATATATATATATATATAATGCTGATGTCCTGGCAGTCCTGGCACATTTGTTTCTGTCTGGAAGGGGTATATAGCACCTTGCTATTGAGCTTTATCCATTTATTTACGCTGTGTAACTAACTTTGTACCGTATTCATAAATATGACTCGACTGCAATTTCGACTTATTTATCCCTGAAAAGCAGCTGAAAAACAGGGTATATATATATATATATATATATAGTTTTTTTTTTGGTTCTTGGTCTTTTTTATTTACTTATATATTGTTTATTTTATATTCTTGGGATTGAGGACCATTTTTAAAGATATTTAACTAGTAGTCAATACATTTTTATTTAACGTTTCGGTCTTTCCATGACCTTCATCAGAAATAAAAAATTTTTGTTAAAACTTCGACAGATCGTTCATTTGATTATTCAATATATTTTATAGATGTTTTAGGACGCATCATATAACAGAATATAACTCACACCCAAAACAAAACGAACATTTTAAAAATATGACATTCATTGATGAAAATTTGTATTGGAATTCCAATATAAGTTCTGTACACAATTTGTAAATAGTAAAACCAAAAATTATTGTTAACAAAGACATTTTAAAACAAAACAAACAAACAAGGATTACGAATGTATATGGAATACCAGCAGTCCTAATTATAGAAATAGAGCAATGAGATCAGCCGCCTACGAAGAAATTGTAAAATATAAGGTAAAGGATAATTTTGGTATTGCTGAATTGAAATAAAAAATCTGAATCAAGAATCATGTGCCGGCATAAATGATGTCTATGTTACGAATATTAAATGGTTTAATGCTTGTTCATTATTACGCACGAATCGAACTATCTTTTCAAATTACTAACAAACGTGAATACAGTTACTCTACCAAAATGAACATTATAGAGTATTTCAGAAAAAAAGTGTACCAGGGAACTCTACTACTATTTATACCTACCAATATAAACCAACGTTTACAGATCAAAAATTAACGCTCTTGCCCAGGGGGTGTGTTTAGGGGGTTAAATGTATAATATTATAAATAACTTTTGAAATTGATAGAGGGGCAAATTCTAAGCAAAAAGTTCCTCACAAACACTTTTCGCTAAGTCAATACATTCTTTGTTATTGAAAACGCCCTTACTTCATTAAAAAATCCATGCTTGTCAACAGTTTTCCTCGAATAAGTCGGAAAATTGACATTCTACAAGAAAATATTGGAAATAAAATTAAGCTTATAAAAAAAGGAAAAGACTGAATTTGCTTTCATTTATATATGTGCAATTGGTGATGAGTTTAATTACATGCATTTAACGTAAAATAAATAAAAAAATTCAAGATTAAAAGACAACTTTGCCATACATTTTTTATGTACTTTGCAAAAATGTTAAAATGAACTTGATTTGAAGTGATTAGCATGAAAATTAACGAAGATATAAAACTCACTTCTGCAGTACAAAAACAGATAAATTTTAGGATAAATGCAAAATTAAAGGCAATCCTTGAATAATTTACTTTATTAATGCAATAACAATATGTCCGATAAAGTTGAGCGTTTTAGAATGTTAATTTTTTGGAAATATGACGTTTTAAACGAAAAAAAAGTCAAATTTTACGAAGAATTACATATTTTGGAAAATAACTAGAAAAATAAAAAAGATACAAAATATATGCAAGGGTAAAAATATTTAAATTTTTTGTAACAGAATATTACTTTTCCGCTAATCCTATCTACGATGCGAGAAAAGTATTGGTTTACCCCAAAAAAAGTTGAGGTTTTAGATTTTTTTTGAGATATTTTTTCGTTTTTCAGTGAGGAAAACACGAAAAACGACTTTTTACAAAAAAAATCCTGTGTGTATGTCGTCATCGTCGTCTTTTAGCCACGTTTTCTTGTTGGCACGATACAGCCCCCGAGTGTATACAAATGACAAATTTAATGATTGGATATTGTTCAAGGCATTTCACAGATGAACCCTATTCATTTTTAGCTCACGAGAGCCAGTACACGGATACTATGAAACTTGAAGTATCACATTTTGGTCATTTTTGGAGAAATTTCGATTTGTTAGCAAGATACAGCCTCCGAGTGTATACAAATGACCACTTTTACGATTGGATATTCCTCAGGGTATCTCACAAATGAACTCTATCGATATTCAGCACACCAGAGCCGGAAGAACGGGTGCTATGGTACTTGAAGTAGCACATGTTTTTGTCATTTTTAGAATTTTATGATTGATATTGTTCAGGGACAGTCACAAATGAACCCTATTGATTTTCATCTCACCATAGCCAATATAACAGATCCCATAAATACAGATATACTGCATTTTTAATTATTTTTGGAGAAATTTCGATTTGTTAGCACGTTACAGCCTTCGGAGTGTATACAAGTGACCAATTTTTTAATTGTTTAGGACGTCTCACAGATGAACCCTATTGATTTTCAGTCCAACAGATATATCACATTTTTTGAGAAATTCCGGTACGTTATATTGCTCCGAAGTGCGGAAAAGTTATTTTTAATCTTTACAACCGTTTATATCTTATTTAGATATAAACTTCGACTATGAATTCGCTCATAAGAAATATTTGCTAGACAAAATAAACAAGATGGAGACAATCCATGTGCTAATATTATCAATAATGAACCACGTAAACCTCAATAATTTAAAGTTATAACTCCTGCTAAAACCTAACTTATATGTGAGGCAGAAGAATGAACAATTAAAGATTTTTTTCTATAACCACTATGTAAACCACACTTTTCCACACAAATTTTTATACGCAAAGCAGGCTTTTTCTTAGATATCCGTTGGAAAAGTAATGAGTTACAGTGGAAAAGGAACACACGATGGCACTTTTCCGCACGGAAATGTCAATGTCAAATTATTTTTAACAATCTAATATTATCTTTATAGTGAATTTGGTTGACAGACATTAATATTACAATAAATGAAAACTTATTATCAAAAAAAGATACTCCAGGCATAATGATTCAAAATTGATCAAAGTTGAATACGTTTGCCCGATTGTTCTATATTAAATATTAATTTTATCTGTCTGTTCAAAATTTAAATAAAATATAATTTACTTTTTTCTCTCATTAATAAATGTGGTTGTAGAAAAAAGATTGTGTCTAACTCGTACGCAAAGCACTTCCCACTCGCTGGCTTTGCGACACTCGCCTTACGCCTCGTGCCACAAAGTTCTGCGCTCGCGGGAAAAGTTACGCTTTGCGCACTTGTACAAACTACTATTTATCTCTTTGACGAATACAAATTAATGAAACGAGAAAAACCCCTAATAAATAAATTATAATAAAAAAAAATTGATATAAAATTATAAATCGTAATAACATCCTAATTTTAATATAATTTCAAACAAAATTATAGAACCAGAAATTGGAGGTTCAATGTGAGCTTTAGGATGTCATAAATGTAAAAATATTAACTTTAACAAAAAAAAAACTAAATTCACACACAAAATATTAGAAAGAATTAACATTTAAGTTTTTAGGAATTAAAACAGTCACTGACAATGCTATTGAATTTTTATTATAATAATTAGTGTGGAGATTGTATTAATGCAAAAAATACGAGAAAAAGGACCAACTTGAAACTAAAAGACACCTTAGAAGAATTATGAAGTGGCAAACTCATATTTTGATGACTAGAATTGGACATACTGAATATACTCTGTTACAATATACTCCATTCAAAATTATATAATTGTTATTTTATTAATTTTTTTCAATGCTATATTTATTGGGTGTTAAAACAAGATTTGAATTTCAACTATTTCTTAAAACAAGTAGTTTGGAAATTTGTGTCCAGTACAAGCTATTTAAAAATATACACTATATACAAATAAATAAAAAGATTGGTTGTATTTCCTTATACAATTAACAAGATACGTTACAAGTAATAACAATTATTTTTCTTTTTTTATATTGTTTTATAAAAAAATGCCGTAATAATTATCAATTTTATAAAGTTATTATATTTCAAATAATATTTGGTATTTTAATAATATTAAAAATTTTGTTTATAAATGCTACATTTAATGTATTTAAATCAGAATTTACTTTTAATTATTTCTTGAATTAAATAGTTTTGAAATTAATGTCTAAAACAAGTTATTTAAAAGTAAACACTACACAAATTAATAAAAATGTTAGTTTTATTTTCATATTATAGAATTAACAAGATACGTTACAAGTAATAACAATTATTTTCCTTTTTTTATATAGCTTTATCAGTAATAAAAAAATGCACTAGTAATTATTTATTTAATAAAATTATTATATTCAAAATAATATTTACGATTTCAAGTTTCCCAATATTTTTTAGCAATAATATTTATTCGTATATTATTTAAACAACCTTATACAAAAAACATGAAACTTACTCAGAAATTTGCGAAAGATGAAGCTTATCCCTATTTTACCCTCAGTAACACCAAAAACTTTTTAATGTCGCAGAGATGTTCCCGCTACCACGTGATAGACCAGTATAATTCTCGCAAGCGTATAATGTTCTCATTCCATGACGCGGTACATCAATTATGGCTTATAATATCCTGTCCAAATGTGACATTATGGGATACGGTGTAGATCGTTGGTCTAATATTGACAATAAAATAACTATCGATTGTTAATTTTAACTGTTTCGTATTCATATAACGTTTTATAAGCCAATATTGTTTTTTCTGGTAACATAATTACGCATACGTCCTGTATTTTAGTTTATTTATAAACTATAAGAAATAAATTTAAGATGGAAATACGAATTCATAAAGTGTGGTTGGTATTTTTGAGTTTCCAAACGTTCTTATAAGAGATAATTATTTATTTGAGAAGAAAATTTGGGACACCTATAGCCTGGACATTAGTCAACCAAGCTCCAACAATAAAATATAAACATATCCGTAGACTTAGAATCTAACACATGCTTTAGTTAACCAAATGCAGATTAGCTAAACTCCGAATTTGTGAAGTCTTCTACTACACGAAATAACCTGGTTTTCTTTCTCAAATTCATTCTTGCAGCAAGAGTCTTCGTTTACAAATAATTTGAGGGAACATTCCAATATGAAACGAGTATTTTCATAAAAAAAATTTAATACTTGAAAAATTTTCAGATTTTTTTTTAATAATAAAGATTTCATAAAACTGAACAAAAAAATGGATTCCTCGTATTGAAATATATGGTACTGAATAATTCTTTCCATACATTGACTGTAAACGAAAATTTCCAATATTTTATTCAGGATCGCAACATTTTTGAAAATTTTTCAACTACTTCCATAAAAAATTCTATAATTCCGAAACTATGTTATATATCGATTTCTTTCTTACGCCATTCGATAGAGGAAAGATGCATTTTAATTATCAACTGTATTTGAATTCTTCTAATGTATATTTGTAGCAAATATACAGGGTTAAAGTTGGAGTGAAAATTTTTGTAATAAATTAGCTTAAATAAATTTGAAGTAACTACTTCTATGCAATGGAAAGACTGAAATTGGTGAAAATCGAAAGAGGAGTGTTCATACTATTATAAAAAAATACAGCAACTTTCCTCTGATAATACAAACCGAGTTATAAAACTTCAAAGTTGAATTTTTTAAAAGATGTTACTATTCCGACGGATTCAAAATCGATTTCAATGAAATTTTGCATTCGGGAGTTCTTTGATATAGGGATTTCAAAAAAAATGTCAGTTGTTCGGAAAAAAAATTATTTTGGGTGGAAAATTGAGAAAAATTAGTTAATATGGATTTTTCCGAAAAACTATACATTAAAATCAAAAACTGACATGATTTTTGGATTCTCCAACATAAAATACACAGTGCTACATAATTTTCCCCATACATTCAGTACTAACCAAATTATCAATATTGTTGTTAAAAACAGCAAAACTTAACGAAATTTGTTGACTAGCTTCTAAAAAAATATTGATAATTCCGAAAGTACAAGAGGTGCCAATTTATTTTTTACGTCATTCTCTAGAGGAAAGATGTATCTTGATAACGAATCCTATTTGGTTTTTTCGATTCCTTATTTGTAGAAAATGTACGGGGTTAAAGTACTATTATGAATAAATACAACAACTTTCCACTGATAATACAAACCGAGTTATAAATCTTCATAGGATTGATAATGGAAATTTTTTTTCCATATTAATGAAATTTGGCATACGGGGGTTTATTACTACGAGGACTTCAAAAAATTTCTTAGATGTTTGGAATAAAAATTATTTTGGGAACAAAATTGAGGAAAACTCATTTAAATGGGTTTTTCCGGAAAACTATACATCAAAATCCAGAACTGACATGATTTTGGGATTCCCCGACAAAAAATACATATTACTACATAGTTGCTCCCATACATTCACTACAAACCCAAATTTTCAATATTGTGGTAAAAAAACAGCAAAATTTTAGAAATTTTTTTACATGCTCCCATAAAAACTTTTATAATTCCGAAATTACAAGAGATGCCGATTTCTTTTTTTCGCTATTCGATAGAGGAAAGACCTTGATAACTGACCATATTTTTTTCGACTGCTTATTTGTATTGTAGAAAATATACAGGTTTAAAGTTGAACACAAAATTTTTGTGACACATCACAATAAAAAAAATTGTATTTGCTACACCTATGGAATGGAATGACTAAAATTAATGAAAATCGAAAGAGGAGTGCTCATATTATTATAAAAATAATACAGCAACTTTCCATTGAGAATACAAACCGAGTTATAAATATTTTTTTTAATTCCGAATCCAAAGGGGAACCCTTTGTATTGACAATCGAAAAAAAAAAGTCGATTTCGATGAAATTTTGCATTGGGTGCTTTTTGATAAGAGGATTCTAAAAATGTGACAGTTGTTCGAGAAAAAAATTATTTCGGGTGGAAAATTGAGAAAAATTTATGAATTTGGGATTTTCCGGAAAACTATTTTGTTGTATTGAGTTATCGTGTTGACAGACCGACCGACATTTTCTAACCAGTTGATGCACCCAGCACATGACTTCACATTATGTATCGAGGCTATTAGTTTTCATACTACATTTTTGACATTCGATGATATTTAATATCGAAACAATTGTCAATTTCTTAGAGTTTTTAACATTTTTTAAATATATTGTGGAATTATCTATTTAAAACACTAATAACTAAAGTGATCATACACAACATGACCATTGCGGAGTAAACTTATACCTAGTGACATCCTTTCGATCCTTTTGAGCAAGGTCTTAATCTCCCCCAATCTTCTCCTAACCTCAGGGTTAATAGCCACATTGTCGGCTTCCAGTATATCACTTACCTCGTCAAGTTTTCTGTGGATAGCCCCAGTAGTACTTTCCCCCTTACTACTCTCCTCCCTCCACTGCCTTCTTTGTTCTTTCTTTTGCGCCGCACTCAGCCGTGCGTTACGAGTATTTCTCGTCCCTGTATCCCCGAGACACTTCTCCTCGATGTCCAGTAGGATCATGTACAGTGACGATTCTTTGAAATCATAATCAGTATCATCCCCTCCTTTCCCCCCCGGCGTGGATTGTTTTACCACTTTTTCAGCTACAAGCGATACCTCTGTGCCTTCCCTTTCTGGGTCGTTAGCCCCCATTAGTGCAGGGCTGCCAAATTTCCCATCACCACCATCGCCTTCCCGTGTTTCTTGCGCTTCATTCGCTATCTCAGACTCGGCATCATCGTTGCCCTCATCCGAAACCCTTACATCCATCCTCATCCGTAGAATCTCCAGCTTTATCCAAATCCACATCCTGGTCCGATCTCGAATCAACTCTGTTTTTTTTTGCATCGATCGAAGTACTACTATTTCCCTCCGTCTCTTCACTCCTATTCTTCCTAGTCCTTTTTTTAATTTTGTTTCTTTTCATATTTATTCCCACGAGTAGGGTCGAACGAAAGTCCGGCGGGGCAGTGCGCCCTTACCCCGCTAAGGCTGAATACTCTGGGAGGTCGCCAGGTATCCCAGAGGCACCGTTTCTGACTGCGTTTCGTGCAGCCATTCATCCATGGTCACGGTGGCTAACAACGAGGATTACGGGTTCTTTTTTCGAGGTTTACTCCTCTAGGCTTTTTTCACGGTTGCCTCCGGACGCAGATTTGCCAACGGATAGCCCCACACAGCTGCCTCCCCTATGTGTGGACTATGAGATGAATTGATTTATCTGGGGAATTGACCGGGATGTTCCATGAAAAAATTGAAGAAATGGTAGTTGGAAAAAAAGAAGAAAAGGAGGAAAGAAAAAGAAAGTGACCTAGTTGGCGAGAGGAAAGAAGAGAGACAGACGTGCAAACCAAAATGATAAGGAAACTATTGTATTAGTGTAGAAAAGTGAGAAAGAAGAAGGATAGAGAAACTTCAAGAAATTGAAGGGTTGCTTAGGGAAGAAAGACATGATAGTCATGAAGAAGAAAGTTTTCCCTCCCCTTAACTGATTAAGATATTCAGCAGAGGCAAGGAGGTCAGCGACGATGATTTTTAGTCAGGTTTACTCCTCTATCCCTTTTGATCCGCGGGCGATTATTCAGAACTGTTCGTTCCTATTCATCACCTATCCCAGAGGTTGGTCGGTCGTGCCTCCCTCACAGCTCTAGGAGCGCAGGAAACATGACCGACCACTCCCCGTGGAGACACCCTATGAGCCATTGGGACGCGCCGTGTCGGGTAGGGCAACCCCTCCCAGGAAACTCGCATGGAAGATTAGGGGTGGATCACTTCCAGCCTCCTCCATCCGACTCTCCCGGGCACGGAGAAAGGTTAGGTTAGGTTAGGTTAGGTTAGGTTAGGTTAGGTTAGGTTAGGTTAGGTTAGGTTAGATTAGGTTAGGTTAGGTTAGGTTAGGTTAGGTTAGGTTAGGTTAGGTTAGGTTAGGTTAGGTTAGGTTAGGTTAGGTTAGGTTAGGTTAGGTTAGGTTAGGTTAGGTTCCGTGCCCGGGAGAGTCGGATGGAGGAGGCTGGAAGTGATCCACCCCTAATCTTCCATGCGAGTTTCCTGGGAGGGGTTGCCCTACCCGACACGGCGCGTCCCAATGGCTCATAGGGTGTCTCCACGGGGAGTGGTCGGTCATGTTTCCTGCGCTCCTAGAGCTGTGAGGGAGGCACGACCGACCAACCTCTGGGATAGGTGATGAATAGGAACGAACAGTTCTGAATAATCGCCCGCGGATCAAAAGGGATAGAGGAGTAAACCTGACTAAAAATCATCGTCGCTGACCTCCTTGCCTCTGCTGAATATCTTAATCAGTTAAGGGGAGGGAAAACTTTCTTCTTCATGACTATCATGTCTTTCTTCCCTAAGCAACCCTTCAATTTCTTGAAGTTTCTCTATCCTTCTTCTTTCTCACTTTTCTACACTAATACAATAGTTTCCTTATCATTTTGGTTTGCACGTCTGTCTCTCTTCTTTCCTCTCGCCAACTAGGTCACTTTCTTTTTCTTTCCTCCTTTTCTTCTTTTTTTCCAACTACCATTTCTTCAATTTTTTCATGGAACATCCCGGTCAATTCCCCAGATAAATCAATTCATCTCATAGTCCACACATAGGGGAGGCAGCTGTGTGGGGCTATCCGTTGGCAAATCTGCGTCCGGAGGCAACCGTGAAAAAAGCCTAGAGGAGTAAACCTCGAAAAAAGAACCCGTAATCCTCGTTGTTAGCCACCGTGACCATGGATGAATGGCTGCACGAAACGCAGTCAGAAACGGTGCCTCTGGGATACCTGGCGACCTCCCAGAGTATTCAGCCTTAGCGGGGTAAGGGCGCACTGCCCCGCCGGACTTTCGTTCGACCCTACTCGTGGGAATAAATATGAAAAGAAACAAAATTAAAAAAAGGACTAGGAAGAATAGGAGTGAAGAGACGGAGGGAAATAGTAGTACTTCGATCGATGCAAAAAAAAACAGAGTTGATTCGAGATCGGACCAGGATGTGGATTTGGATAAAGCTGGAGATTCTACGGATGAGGATGTAAGGGTTTCGGATGAGGGCAACGATGATGCCGAGTCTGAGATAGCGAATGAAGCGCAAGAAACACGGGAAGGCGATGGTGGTGATGGGAAATTTGGCAGCCCTGCACTAATGGGGGCTAACGACCCAGAAAGGGAAGGCACAGAGGTATCGCTTGTAGCTGAAAAAGTGGTAAAACAATCCACGCCGGGGGGGAAAGGAGGGGATGATACTGATTATGATTTCAAAGAATCGTCACTGTACATGATCCTACTGGACATCGAGGAGAAGTGTCTCGGGGATACAGGGACGAGAAATACTCGTAACGCACGGCTGAGTGCGGCGCAAAAGAAAGAACAAAGAAGGCAGTGGAGGGAGGAGAGTAGTAAGGGGGAAAGTACTACTGGGGCTATCCACAGAAAACTTGACGAGGTAAGTGATATACTGGAAGCCGACAATGTGGCTATTAACCCTGAGGTTAGGAGAAGATTGGGGGAGATTAAGACCTTGCTCAAAAGGATCGACAGGTTCGCTACATCGTCACCCAACGTGAGCATGGAAGTGAAGTGCGCCGAGTGTAGGAGGGAGCAAGATATGTTAAAAAAAAAAGAAAGAGCTCGGGCAATCAAAGAAGCAATCTGCAAAGGGAGAACGTACCAAGATTTCGTGAAGATTGGGGAGAAGAAATGGGATGAGGAGGTTTACACAAGGGTCAAATTTGCACAGATGACGGTGGACGAGGCTCTAAACAGAGAAAATTGTATTGTAGTGCGGCAGGGTGAGGGCACCCCGTATACGCCTGAGATTGGCGAGATTCTGGCTTCTCTGGCTGTGGGTAGTCACGATAAGGTGGAACATGTGACAAGGACAGCCAGGTCTTTCAAAATGTGGTGCCACCATGTGGTGAAGTTGGGGGACATCACTGCAAGTAACTTCGAGGCTCTACAACATGTTGTAGAAGAACTAAATATGACAGATGAGGAAAAGATAAACGTCCTAATCCAGGGCGGTGACGAAAATGAGGTTAGGAAGATTTTGGAGTTTGTGTCTAGGGATGGTAACTTTGTAATAGCACAAGAGCCCACAAGGGGTATTAGGAGGGCGGGGGATGAAGGGGAATCGGTCCTGGTGAGGACTGGAAACCGGCCGTATGCTGAGGTGCTCAAACAGATGAAGGAAAATGTCAACGTTGAGAACCTGGGAGTGCAGGTGAACAATGTCAAAAAAACTAGTGGCGGCGACATTGTAATTAGATTAAAAGGTAAGGGACAGGCCCAGATACTAAAGAATGCCATTAAAGATAAGATGGAGGAGGTGGCTATCTCCACTAGGATAAACGAGGTTGTCTTTAATATTCTGGATCTTGACCCAGCTGTTACTATGGAGGAAGTCAAGGAGGCTGTGGAGAGGCACACGGGCCTGGTGGGCCTCGTAGAGGTGAACGGTATGAGGAAGACAAGGTACGGGGGGCAAATGTGCCTGGTAGCGGTCCCTCCAGCGAAGGCGGGTAGGCTGAGGGAGTCCAGGGCTATCAAAATTGGGTGGTCAGCATGCAGGGTGAGGGAGAGGGTCACTCCTAGAAGATGTTTTAGGTGCCTAGAGTACGGGCACGACGCTGGGAAGTGTAAAGGTGTGGACAGAACAAACGAATGCTTAAATTGTGGGGAAAAAGGTCATCGGGCACAAGACTGTAAGGGCGAGTCTAGGTGTAGGAAATGTGACACAGCAGGTCACAGGATGGACACGATGAAGTGTCCGGAGTTCCGGAAGCTGGTATACGGGACACAAACACCGTATTCAAGCGGCGTTTAGAGACATCGTATACGGTCGGAAAAGGTGAGACCAGAACATTCCTTCTATTTATTAATTTTAATCAGGTTTTTAATCAGGGTTTTAAATATTCCGCTTGGCGTGGTGGGCACAGGATACGTCTGAGTTCGCTGCGAGGGCACTTTATTTTTATTTTTATCTTATTGGTGATTTGCAGCTTTTTATTCCGTATAAATAATATGTATACACTCTGTGTAGGACTCTTTACATCCTGCACAGAAATTTTAGATAGTTTTAAGTTAGTAGTAAGTGGGAATATGGTTTGGGTATTGGTAGGGTTAATTTCAAATGGCGGGGAGTAAGGGTAAGAAATGTTTGGATTTTTTACAGGTGAACTTGGGTAGGGCTAGGCTCGCCCATGATATATTCTTCGAGGATCTAGGGAAGCTGGGTACAGATATTTCAGTCATTTCAGAGCCGAATAAGAAAATTGCGGTGGATAAGGGATGGATTGTGGATAGGAAGTTGGACGTGGCTATTATGATTGCAAATAGGGATCTAGTGATTAATAAGACGGTGAAGGGTAATGGTTTCGTGGTCTTAAATACATGTGGGGTAAACGTTATCGCGGCTTACATATCACCCAATCTAAGAATCGAGGAATATACGAGAAAGGTCGACTCGCTGTTTGAAATGGCAGGTAGGTTGGGGGGAAAAACGATTATAGTCGGAGACTTGAACTCCAAATCACCTATATGGGGAGCACCGTTAACGGACGCCAGGGGGCAGGTGGTCGAAGACTGGTTGGATCAATTAAACTGGACCTCGGCAAATGATGGTAAACATACCTTCGAAAGAGGGTCATCCAGAACACATATCGACGTGACACTCGGATCGGCTAACACTTGTAGAGAAATCCATGATTGGAGGGTGGAACACCGCAATCCGTTCACACATCATGGTCACATAACGTTTAGCATTAAAACGAACGCGAAAGTAAGAAAATCTAACACCAAAAATAAGGTGTATCTGGATATAGAAAAATACGTCAGATTGGTGAAGGAAGGAAACGGTAATTACGAAGATATTGTTCAGGCATATAGGAAGGCTACGACCCAGGAAAGCGGATCGCCCGTGATCAAACCTTATTGGTGGAATGCCGATATAGAGCGTGACAGAGACGAACTCATGGCAGCTAGAAGAAAATTAGCCCGTGAGAAAAACTCACTAGCCAGAGAGGCTTTGATTACTGAGATGAGAGAGAAAAGGAAGAAATTGAAGAAGGGGATTTTTGCGGCGAAGAGGGCTTGCTGGGATAATCTCATCGCTGAACTTGAAAACGATATATGGGGGCAAGGCTACAGAATCGTGACTAGGAAGCTATGTAAAAACAACAGTGGGAAAATGTCTGTGAAGAGGAGGAAACGTATTCTCGACAAGCTCTTCCCCACAACGAGGACAGCGTCAGCCTGCGTCCGAGACCCGGAAGAGGTCTCCGACTTTTCCATGGAAGAACTACATTTAGCCACAAACAACATGAAGAACGGAAAGGCCCCGGGACCGGATGGGCTCACTATAGAGGCCCTGAAAATTGCTGTGAGGCTAAGACCCATGGAGCTCCTGGAATATTTTAACGTGGCCTTGCGGAGGCAAGTGTTTCCAGACGCACACAAGAAAGCAAAAGCAGTGTTATTATTAAAGGATGGGAAGGACCCCATGTTGAGTGGTAGTTACCGACCTATATGCTTGATCAATTCGGCGGGGAAGCTATTGGAAAGTCTTATTGTGAACAGACTGACGAGCGAGATTGAAGAAAAGGATTTATTGTCCCCAAGGCAGCACGGATTTCGGAAGAAATGTTCTACAGTTACAGCCATCAAGGAGTTACAAAGTAAAATTAAGGAAAGTAGGGAGAAATGGGGGGGGCTGGTTTCGTTGGACATTCGAAATGCGTTCAATACCGCCAGGTGGGATAAAATCATGGGTGCAATTATTGAAGGGAACATAAGTGGATATCTTGTTAACATAATAAGCAGTTACCTAAATAACAGAGTCGTGGTTTCGGGAGTTATTTCTCACAAATGCACCATGGGAGTTCCACAGGGCTCGGTCCTCGGCCCGGTCCTGTGGAACTTGATGTATAATGGGATCCTTAAGCTGCGCTACGGCCCGAGAACTCATGTGGTTGCCTATGCCGATGACCTGGTTTTTTGGGTTGTAGGGAACACGGAAAATATTATCAGAAATGAAGCGGAGAACGCGGCTGAGTTGGCGATTAGGTGGACTAGAGCGAACGGTTTGAGAATAGCTCCGGAAAAGACAGAAATTGTCCTGATCCGGTGTCCGGGGAAAACAGGTCCCTTCAGGGTGGCCATACATGGGAAGAGGATAGACGCTACGGATTCTTTCATATACTTGGGGGTAGTTTTCGCGAGAAAGATGAACTTCGCTAGGCATGTGGAGCACATAGTATCCAAGGCTAAAAGTAAAATGGCACAACTACAGAAGATCATGCCTAATGTTGGGGGCCCAGGGTATGGAAAAAGAAGAGTGCTTGGTAATGTTGTACACGGGATCTTGCTGTATGCGGCTCCGGTTTGGAGAGAGATAGTTAAGGTTAACAAATATAAAAACATTCTTGTATCTACCCAGAGAGGGGGCTTGCTTAGGGTGGCCGCTGCTTATAAAACGGTGTCTGCAGAGGCAGTTCAGGTTATATCAGGTTCCCACCGATAGACCTTCTTGTCGCTGAGAGGTGTTTTCTCTTCACGATAGGGAGTAGGTTGGCGGGCAACAGAAGAATGGCCAGAGAAAGAACGTACAAAAAATGGCAGGACAGCTGGAGTAGGCTTACATCGAAAGCACAGTGGACGAGAAGGCTGATACCGGACGTTAGGGCATGGGTAAGGTGCAAACATCGCACGACATCCTATTTCCTAACTCAAGTTCTTACGGGACATGGGTCGTTTGGCTCCTATACGCATAGGATTAAAAAATCCCCAAGTGATCTGTGTTCTTGGTGCGGGACTAGGGACGATCCGGGCCATGTCCTGTACGAATGTGTACGATGGGAGGATGAACGGAGGTCTTTGGTTGAAGATATAGGGCTTTTTCCAGGTGCGGAAGATCTTGTGGACTTTATGATGGCAGAGGTAGGGAATTGGAAAAGGGTTGAGGAATTTATTGTTAAGGTAATGAGCAGAAAGGAGGCGGAGGATAGGAGAGATAACGGGTAGGTATATGGTTAGGTTTGTTATAATTATTGCTGTTTAGTGGACGGGTGGTACATCGATGGCATGGCTTTTTTAGCTCTTTCCGGTGTACGTTACACCCGAGGTGTATTTGAGGAGGGTGGTTTAGTGCGGTGAAAGTCCCACACGAACTCACAGCATTGCACTGCCCGCTGTGGGAACGGCATTAGCTTCCACCCCACCTCATGGGCAAAAAAAAAAAAAAAAGGTTATGTTAGGTTAGGTTAGGTTAGGTTAGGTTAGGTTAGGTTAGGTTAGATTAGGTTAGGTTAGGTTAGGTTAGGTTAGGTTAGGTTAGGTTAGGTTAGGTTAGGTTAGGTTAGGTTAGGTTAGGTTAGGTTAGGTTAGGTTAGGTTAGGTTAGGTTAGGTTAGGTTAGGTTAGGTTAGGTTAGGTTAGGTTAGGTTAGATTAGGTTAGGTTAGGTTAGGTTAGGTTAGGTTAGGTTAGGTTAGGTTAGGTTAGGTTAGGTTAGGTTAGGTTAGGTTAGGTTAGGTTAGGTTAGGTTAGGTTAGGTTAGGTTAGGTTAGGTTAGGTTAGGTTAGGTTAGGTTAGGTTAGGTTAGGTTAGGTTAGGTTAGGTTAGGTTAGGTTAGGTTAGGTTAGGTTAGGTTAGGTTAGGTTAGGTTAGGTTAGGTTAGGTTAGGTTAGGTTAGGTTAGGTTAGGTTAGGTTAGGTTAGGTTAGGTTAGGTTAGGTTAGGTTAGGTTAGGTTAGGTTAGGTTAGGTTAGGTTAGGTTAGGTTAGGTTAGGTTAGGTTAGGTTAGGTTAGGTTAGGTTCCGTGCCCGGGAGAGTCGGATGGAGGAGGCTGGAAGTGATCCACCCCTAATCTTCCATGCGAGTTTCCTGGGAGGGGTTGCCCTACCCGACACGGCGCGTCCCAATGGCTCATAGGGTGTCTCCACGGGGAGTGGTCGGTCATGGTTCCTGCGCTCCTAAGAGCTGTGAGGGAGGCACGACCGACCAACCTCGGGGATAGGTGATGAATAGGAACGAACAGTTCTGAATAATCGCCCGCGGATCAAAAGGGATAGAGGAGTAAACCCGACTAAAAATCATCGTCGCCGACCTCCTTGCCTCTGCTGAACATCTTAAATCAGTTAAGGGGAGGGAGAAACTCCTTTCTTCACGACTATCATGTCTCTTCTACTCTAAGTAACCCCACAATTTCTATTAAGTTCTCTATCTTTCTTCTTCTTCTTACTCTTCCATACAACACAATAGACTTCTCTCCACTCTGGTTCTTGCATGTCTGTCTCTCTCTTCTCCTCTCGCCAACTAAGTCACCTCTTCTATCTTTCTTTCTTTTTTCCGTTTTCTTTTTCCAACTTTCACTGTCTTCAATTTCCTTATGGAACACTCCCGCTCTACCCCAAGATAATCATTTCAACTCAAAGGCCACACACAGGGGAGGCAGCTGTGTGGGGCTACCCGTTGGCAAATCTGCGTCCGGAGGCAACCGTGGAAAAAGCCTAGAGGAGTAAACCTCGAAAAAGAACCCGTAATCCTCGTTGTTAGCCACCGTGGCCATGGATGAATGGCTGCACGAAACGCAGTCAGAAACGGTGCCTCTGGGATACCTGGCGACCTCCCAGAGTAATTAGCCTTAGCGAGGTAAGGGCGCACTGCCTCGCTGGACATTCTTTCGTCCCAACTCGTGGGAATGGAATGAGTAACAAAGAAGATAAACCAATGGAAATACACGATGACGGAAATGGCAAGGACAAGGACAATATGACTACAGGCACTAATTCGACAATAAGCAAACAAGAAGAGGCAATGATATTCAGTAGGAGGAGCTCCCTACCAAGGACACCACCTAAGGCATTTAGAACGACCAGTTTGGAGGAGGGGTTCCATACACCTATGGGGGACAACACCCCGGACACACTGGAGAGGTTATTTAGCTGGGAGCGGGAGGACACAAATACCTCGATGAGAAACCTGGCGGAAGTGGGAATACAAAAGCCGATACTTGCGATTGAAATCAGCGACGAAGAGTGGGATGAGACATCGAGACATTCAACAAAGAAAAGGAAGGACGAGAAGAAAAGGAAAAGAGACAAGGATTGTTCACTGGTGGAAAAGGATAGGCTTGAATCTGAGGAAATGACAGAAATAAGAGAACTCATGGATATGGTGATGAGAGAGGCAGATAGCCTATTGACACTAACAAAAGGGATTATCAACACCAAAGTGGAAATAAAAGAGGGGGTCAGGAATATACATAAAAGAATACACAAGATGCAAAAAAAAGTGACGGCATATGAAGAAGTGGGGAAGGATACTGTAAAGGAGACTACAGTAGTTAAAAGGGATATGGGAATTCAAACAGACCCTGAGGACATAAACAGTGATAGGGAGGAAAAAAAGCGGGAGACTGAGGAGAAAATTAGAAAATGTATACAGGGGGAAGTCACGGGGGAAGCATTCGCAGAGGTGGCGGGAGAAGTATGGCCGGAGGAATTTTATAAAGTAACAAAACTAGTGGGGAGAAATGAAGCTAGACAGGATCTCAGCAAGGTCCTGATGGTATCAAATGGAGCAAGACTCGAGGAGCAACATTGCTACCTGGACGAGGTGAAGAAGCACCATCCAGGGCTTGAACGTATTTCACTGGGAAACGATGGCATGGACTATGTGATAAACCATATCTGCACAGAAACCAGGAAGGGTAAAGAGCAAGTCGATAGAGTGGCCTATGTGCTTAAATACATCAATGATAGGAAGAAGATGTTGGACAGTTGTGTAGAGCTGAAAATAGCGGTCGAGGAAATAGAAAGAGATCCTGCAGAAGTGCATAAAATCACCTGTGTGACGGAAACGGGAGTCGACTGGGGTTTGGTCAGGAAAGCACTGGAATGTGTAATGAATGATACCAAGTATGAAATATACATAGTGGTACCGGACGAGGATCTGATAAAAGGTAAGGAACGTGTACAAAAAGGAATGATCACAGTGCACCGGGGGGAGAAATCGTACGCGGAACTCCTTAAGGCTGTCAAAGACAAAGTTGACATCGATAGTAGCGGTGTGAGAGTACGACGCCTTAGAAAGGTAGGAGAGGGTGACCTACTACTGGAATTAGTTGGGGAAAGAGACAATATAAGAAAGTTCTCGACACAAATTGAAAACAAGACAGGCCAGGAAGCTAAACTAAAAGAAGTAGGAGAGAGGTTTTTCATTTATGATGTGGATTGCGATACGCAGAATGAGGAAGTCATTTCCGCTATTCAACACATGACGGGCAATGAAGAAGACACTGTGGAAATCCGGGAAAGGAAAACGACAACCTTCGGTAACGATACCATAACCGTAAATGTGGGTAGACGGGTTGCTGTGACACTGGATCGCATTGGGTCGGTGAAACTAGGATGGGTGAGATGCAGGGTGAGGAGAAGAGTTCGCCCAATTAGATGCCATAACTGTATGGGTGTTGGCCATCTAAGGAAAGAATGCCCCAACACTAATGCTGCGGGAGCATGCTTAAACTGCTGGCAAGCAGGTCATAGAGTAGGGGAATGTAAAAATCCTCCACATTGCAGGACATGTAAGGAAGAACATCGTGAGGATACCACGAAGTGTCCCAAATTCAGAGAATGGGCTAGAAAGGAGAGAGAAGGGATGAGGAGGGTAAACAGAGCGGACAGTAGAACGTAGACTTGGGATATGTATACTGGAAGGAAATTATTGTCACCTTCAAAATTATACAGGTAAATATAGGTAGGGCACGTGTGGCACATGATTTACTTTTTGCATTAGCAGGGGAACTAAGTGTTGACGTAATGGTAGTGTGTGAACCGAACAAAAAATTAGTTGATAGTAATAGATGGCTCACAGACAAAAACAGGGATGTAGCTGTATATATTCGAAATCGGGCATTAGGTGTGGAAAAATGCGATATCGGGGAAGGGGTATTGACAATTAAGTTTAGGGAGTGTACCTTGGTCTCTTGTTATATATCGCCAAATATTAGCTTAGATAATTACACAAGGATAGTAAATAAGATCATGTCCCAGATAGCAAAGGATAGACGCAGGACCATCTTACTCGGGGATATAAACGCAAAATCTCCGACATGGGGATCGCCCAACTTCGACCCTAAAGGGGAAATATGGTGCGAATGGTTCGCTCAGTGTGATATGATATGCTTGAATGATGGTACCCCAACTTTTATAAGAGGAGATACTAAAACCCACATAGATGTAACATGGGTTACTGAGGACCTATGTAGGGGGGTCCATAAATGGCAGGTGTTAGACACCAACATCTTTACGCACCATAGAGCGATCATGACGGAACTTGGTGATAGGTCTACAATGAATTATTCATGTAAAAGGACAGAAATTCTCGACAAAAATAAGCTGTTGAAGGAACTTGCTAGTCTACCACAAGGAGCGGACCTTGGCGCAATTACTACTGCGATCAGGAAATCGAGAGTGGTTCGAAAGAAGGATAACAGCACATATCCATATTGGTGGAACGATAGTATTATGGTGGCTAGAGAAAAGGCGATAAGGGCCAGAAGAGAGGCAACAAGGAATAGGGGTAATCAGGGTAGAGCCGAACTAGACCAAAAGCTTCGGAGGGCCAAGAAAGAGTTGAGAAAGTGTATCCTGGATGCTAAGAAGAACATGTGGAAGGACCTGGTGAATAGGCTGAATGAGGACGTATGGGGAGAAGGGTATCGTATTGCTATGAAAGGAATGAATGTAATTACACCTTACAATCTGACAAACGAGAAAAAATGGGCGGTCGCCGAAAAGCTCTTCCCTGAGAAAGGTAAGAGGAACTTTACAGTCTCACCGGTACCGGTTACGCAAAGGGTAACGGCTGAAGAAATCTGTATGGCCACGGATAAGATAGTGGCGGGAAAAGCGCCTGGACCTGATCGGATCACACCGGAAATGCTTAAGGAAGCAGTGAAGCGGGCACCTGATGCGTTCGTGGAAGCTATAAATGAGCTCATGACCAAGCAAGAGTTCCCTAAACAACTGAAAGTTGCGGCTCTTACACTCATTTGGAAAAAGGGCAAACCTCTCGATGATCTGTCATCGTACAGACCCATATGCTTACTGGACTGCATAGGGAAACTGCTAGAGAGAGTGATAAAAATGAGGATTGAGTCAGAAATGGAAGAGAAAGAGGCATTGTCGGCAAGTCAGTACGGGTTCAGAAAAGGAAGATCCACGTTGATGGCGGTACAAGCCGTTGTGAAGAAGGCAAAAGGATGCAAAAAAACATGGGCAGTCCTCATCACGGTAGATGTGGAGAACGCATTTAACTCTGCGTCATGGCCATTGATTATTGAGGCCATGGAGAGAAGAGGAATCTCGAAGTATTTAATCAACATGATTAGAAGTTATCTTTCAGACCGTGAGGTGGTAGTTCACAAGGGCAAGACGATGGCTATCTCGGCTGGGGTTCCACAGGGCTCGGTTCTCGGACCCACTCTGTGGAATATCCTGTATGATGATTTACTACGCATGAAGGTAGATAAAGATACCATGCTCATTGCTTTTGCTGACGACCTGGCTATATATATTGAGGCGGATAATTCACTAACGCTCCAGGATACTGGGAACTCTACATTGCGCTTAGTTAGTAAGTGGATGACAAACCACAGCTTAAAGCTTGCGGCTCACAAGACGGAATGTGTGGTGCTGAAAGGGCCTAGAGATAGGGGACATATTAGATTTAAGTTGAACGGTGAAACGATTGTACATAGTAGGATCATAAGGTATCTTGGTATCCAAGTAGATGATAGGCTTAGGTTTACCGGGCATGTAAAATATGCATGCAAGAAGGCTGACGAAAGGGTCACGGCTCTGGCAAGGATTATGCCTAACGTAGGGGGTCCATCTACGATGAAACGCAGAGTTCTGCTGGGTGTCGTGAATTCGACACTTTTATATGGTGCACCGATATGGATGGAGGCACTAAGGTTCAACACTGAGAGGAACAGGATGGCGCGGGTGCAGAGAAGAATTCTACTAAGAGTGGGGTGCGCATATAAGACGGTGTCTACTGAGGCTGTGCAGGTGATATGTGGAGAAATACCCATACACCTGTTGGTCAACGAAAGATCGAAGTTATATGAGGCAGAAGATCCCATCGCAATCAGGAAGGAAGTAAGGAAAGTTTCTCTGGCCGCCTGGCAACAGGAATGGAATAGCTCTACAAAAGGAATATGGACGAGGAGGCTCATCCCTCACATTAGAAAATGGTTCGAGTGCAAGCACAGGCACTTGAACTATTTTATAACACAGTTCCTGACAGGGCATGGCTCTTTCCGGGCCTACACTAAGAAAATCGGAAAGGAAATGGATGATACATGTACATACTGTGGGAATGAGGTGGACGACGCTGATCATACCATGTTCAGATGTAGCAGATTTGTAAAGGAACGTGCTTTGCTTGAGAATAGATTGGGTATGGTAATTACAGTAGATAACTTTCTTGAGATGATCACAAGCAGCAAAGAGCAGCATAATGTCATTATGCATCACATTACGGTTGTCATGAAGATTAAGGAGGCAGAAGAGAGAAGGAGACAGGAGGTAACGGTCTGAGTGGGCGTCTTTATTTCTTCTGACACTCTGATGCAATGTTCTACATGAACGGTCCCGGAGTGGTCAGTGTAGGGGTGGAGTGTTTAGTAGGTAGTCTCAGGGCAACCTGGGTATTCCTACACTGGGTGGTGGAGCTGAACGGTCTAGGGCGTTCAGTTCCACCACTCGTGCGTAAATGCATTTCAACCACCCCGAAACGCTCTGAATATCCTCCGGCACCCTATGAACGGACGATCGTACGCTTGATGGGGTGTCGGGAGATAGGCAGAACAAAAAAAAAAAAAAAGGTTAGGTTAGGTTAGGTTAGGTTAGGTTAGGTTAGGTTAGGTTAGGTTAGGTTAGGTTAGGTTAGGTTAGGTTAGGTTAGGTTAGGTTAGGTTAGGTTAGGTTAGGTTAGGTTAGGTTAGGTTAGGTTAGGTTAGGTTAGGTTAGGTTAGGTTTAGTTAGGTTAGGTTAGGTTAGGTTAGGTTAGGTTAGGTTAGGTTAGGTTAGGTTAGGTTAGGTTAGGTGGAAAGGAGTGACTGTGTGATAATATGTAAAGGAGATTCCGCGGGGAGGACCAGGGAAATCATACAGAAATGTAACAAGGAGATATTGGACCTGTTGGATAGTTGTGAGGAGGGGGGCTGTGATACCCTCGAAAATAAAATAAGAAGTACGAGGTCCCAAAGAACATGGTGGAACTATGTGGTGAAAATGGGGGTAGACGAAGGAGAGGTCTTCTATGAGACAGTCGAAAGGCTGATAAAAATGATTAGACAGACTCAGGATAAGGGTGAGGTGAAGGTTATAATAGGGGAGGGAATAGATAAAACCAAGATTAGGAAAGTGATGGAGTTTATATGCAGAAAGGGTGAGATTTTGTGGAAAATTATGGTGAGGTCAGAAGAAATGACGAAGGAAAGGGGGAAGATAGAGTCGGAGTCACTCCTAATTAAGACTGGTGACGATACATATGCAAATGTATTAAACAAAATAAAGTCCCAAGTTAACGTAGAGAGCCTGGGAATTAAAGTTGAGAACGTAAAAAAAACACAGGGAGGAGATATTATCGTCAAGCTCAAGGGCAGGGGGGCGGCTGAAAGGCTTAGGGATGAGGTAAGGAATAAGGTCGGGGCGCAGAAAATGGCCATCAGAAATAAGGATGCCAATTTTGAGATTTTGGACATCGACCCATCAATAGATGAACACGATTTTAAAGTGGAGGTTTGTGGGCGGACGGGTCTGGAAATGACGGATCTGAAGGTAAGGAGCCTGAGGGAGAGTAGGGGGGGAGGACAAATTGCAAATGTGTCGGTACGGGAAGAGAAGGCGGGGAGGATACGGGAGTATCAAAAAATTAAAATACATTGGCAGTATTGCAGAATAAGGGAGAGGTTCACCCCTCTCCGTTGTTATAAGTGCATGGAGTACGGGCATAACTCGTACTCCTGTAAAAATAAGGAAAGGGGCAGGGTATGCTTCAAATGTTTGAAAGAAGGCCATAACGCGAAAGAGTGCTTAAACGAAGCGACATGTTTAACATGTAAGGAGCCCGGACATAGAACCGATTCTATGGATTGCCCACATTACAGGGAGCTTGTCTTGGGCAAGAAGGAAAGAAGAGACTCCACACAACGATAGAGATTTGTAAAGCTGGCACGCATGATGATATGCCTGCTAAAGGCGGTGCCGTGCGTGTCAGTGGAGAAGGGTGGGGTTTTAGCTGGTAGGCGCCCGGCTTCCGGCCGAGTGAATCCAGCACGCCTGGGTCTTCTTCCCAGGCAGTCTTTGGAAGATTTCCCCACCCGCAACAAAAAAAAAAAAAAAGGTTAGGTTAGGTTAGGTTAGGTTAGGTTAGGTTAGGTTAGGTTAGGTTAGGTTAGGTTAGGTTAGGTTAGGTTAGGTTAGGTTAGGTTAGGTTCCGTGCCCGGGAGAGTCGGATGGAGGAGGCTGGAAGTGATCCACCCCTAATCTTCCATGCGAGTTTCCTGGGAGGGGTTGCCCTACCCGACACGGCGCGTCCCAATGGCTCATAGGGTGTCTCCACGGGGAGTGGTCGGTCGTGGTTCCTGCGCTCCTAAGAGCTGTGAGGGAGGCACGACCGACCAACCTCGGGGATAGGTGATGAATAGGAACGAACAGTTCTGAATAATCGCCCGCGGATCAAAAGGGATAGAGGAGTAAACCTGACTAAAAATCATCGTCGTTGACCTCCTTGCCTCTGCTGAACATCTTAAATCAGTTAAGGGGAGGGAAAACTCTCTTCTTCATGACTATCATGTCTTTCTTCCCTAAGCAACCCTTCAATTTCTTCAAGTTTCTCTATCCTTTTCTTTCTCACTCTTCAACACTAATACAATAGATTCCCTATCATTTTGGTTTGCACGTCTGTCTCTCTTCTTTCCTCTCGCCAACTAGGTCACTTTCTTTTTCTTTCCTCCTTTTCTTCTTTTTTTTCCAACTACCATTTCTTCAATTTCTTCATGGAACATCCCGGTCAATTCCCCAGATAAATCAATTCATCTCACAGTCCACACACAGGGGAGGCAGCTGTGTGGGGCTATCCGTTGGCAAATCTGCGTCCGGAGGCAACCGTGAAAAAAGCCTAGAGGAGTAAACCTCGAAAAAGAACCCGTAATCCTCGTTGTTAGCCACCGTGGCCATGGATGAATGGCTGCACGAAACGCAGTCAGAAACGGTGCCTCTGGGATACCTGGCGACCTCCCAGAGTAATTAGCCTTAGCGAGGTAAGGGCGCACTGCCTCGCTGGACATTCTTTCGACCCAACTCGTGGGAATAAGCATGAAGAATTCAAAAACAAAAAAAAGGAGAAGGAAAAATAGGAGTAAGGAGATGGAATCAAATAGCAGTATCTCGATTGAAGCCAAAAAAAAACAGAGGAGATTCGATTTCGGACCAGGATGTGGATTTGGAAAAGGAGGTGGAGAATATGGAAGAGGAAGCAAGGATTTTGGATGTGGGCGAAGACGATGTCGTGCCGGATCCGGATAAAGATAAGGAAGAGCGAGGAAAACGGGAAAGAGATGGTGGCGAGGGGGAATCAAGCAGGCCCGCACAGAAGGAGCTAAACGACTCAGGCCAGGAAGTTGTAAATATATCGATTACAGCCGAAGACGAGGTAAAACAATCTACGATGGTGGGGAATGGAAAGGAGGATGACGATTACGATTTCAAGGAGTCGTCTCTGTATATGATCCTTCTGGACATTGAGGATAAGTGCCTTGGGAATGCACAGAAGGGAAATATATGCAGTGAAAGGCTGAGTGCCGCGCAAAAAAAAAGAAAAGAGAAGACAATGGAGGGAGGAAAGTAGCAAGGGTGAAAGTACAACCGGGACCATTCACAGAAAGCTGGAAGAGGTCAATGGAATCATGGAAGCTGATAACATTGACATCAACCCTGAGGTTAAAAGAAGATTAGGGGAGATAAAGACCCTGCTCAAGAGAATCGATAAATTCGCTACATCGTCCCCAAATGAGAGCATGGAAGCGAAGTGCGCAGAGTGCAGAAAGGAGCAAGAAAAACTAAAGAAAAAAGAAAGGGCTCGAGAAATTAAAGAGGCTATATGCAAAGGCCAAACATATCAGGACTTTACGAAGATTGTGGAGAAGCAATGGGATGAGGAGGTCTTTACGAGAGTAAAGTTTGCAGCGATGACGGTAGAGGAAGCTCTAACAAGGGAAAACTGCCTTGTAGTGCGCCAGGGGGAGGGTACCCCGTATACGGTGGAGATCGGTGAGATCTTAGAATCTCTTGCCGAGGGTAGTTATGACAGGGTGGAACACGTTACTAGGACCACCAGGTCTTTCAAAATTTGGTACCACCATGTGGTGAGGCTGGGGGAAAATATGGAAAGTAATTTTGAGACTCTTCAACACATGGCTGATGAATTAAATATGGCGGACGAGGAGAAAATAAACGTCCTAATCCAGGGGGGGGATGAAATGGAGATAAGGAAGATGTTGGAGTTCGTGACTAGAACCGGGAATTACAAAATAGCGCAGGCGCCCACAAGGGGAACTAGGAGGGCTGGGGACGATGGTGAATCAGTTCTGGTAAGGACAGGGGATCGCCCTTACGCCGAAGTCCTGAAACGGATGAAGGAAAATGTAAATGTCGAAAACCTGGGAGTCCAGGTCAACAATGTGAAGAAAACTAGTGGAGGAGACATCGTGATTCGTTTGAAGGGGAAGGGTCAGGCTCAGATATTGAAGGACGCAATAAAGGGTAAGATGGAAGAGGTGGCAGTCACCACGAGGAAAAGCGAGGCCGTCTTCAATATTTTAGACCTGGATCCTGCGGTTACGATGGACGAGGTTAAAGAGGCTGTGGAGAGGCATACGGGTTTGGCGGGGATGGTGGAGGTAAATGGTCTGAGGAAAACTAGGTATGGGGGGCAAATGTGTCTGGTAGCGGTTCCACCGGCGAAGGCTGGAAGGTTGCGGGAGACCAGGTCTGTAAAGATAGGGTGGTCTGCGTGCAGGGTGAGGGAAAGGGTCACTCCTAGGAGATGTTTCAGATGTCTGGAGTACGGCCATGAAGCGGGGAAATGTAAGGGTGAAGATAGATACAATGAATGTCTAAACTGCGGGGAAAAAGGGCACAGGGCCCAAGATTGCAAGGGTGAGTCCAGGTGTCGTAAATGCGTCACAGTAGGTCATAGGATGGATTCGATGATGTGTCCGGAGTTTCGGAAACTGGTATACGGGATACAAACACCGTTTTCAAGCGACCACACTTGATAAGACACTGTGCTCCCAGGATTGTTGTGTACGTTAATCGCCCCACTGGCCCTCTTACAGCCATGTGGACGATGGGTTTTAGAGTTTATTTTAGCTATTTATTCAGTTATTGTGTCCAAAATTTTAAGGTATTTTATTTTATATATTTGCGTGTGTATATATTTATTTATTTATTTACACCCAACGTAGTTGGTAGGTATAGGTTATTTATTTATGTGTTATTTATTTATTTATTTATTTTATTTATTAGGGTGCGGAAGGAAGCTATGGAGTATGAGGACACAGAGATTCTTAGGGTCAAAAAGACAAAATGCCTGTAAAATCAAACAAAACAGGAATTAGAGTTTTACAAGTAAATATCGGAAGAGCCAAAGCGGCGCATGATTTGGTAATGGCTATGGCAGAAAAATTGGATGCTGACCTCATTGTTGTACCAGAGCCAAATAAAAAAGCGTCGGGGGGGCCTGGTTGGATACAGGATGATAAAAAGGATGTGGCGTGCTTTGTTAGGAATCGAAATATTAATGTGAAGGAGATAAGGAGGGGGGATGGATATGTAACGCTCACTATGAAGGGGTGGAGTATGGTTGGCTTCTATATCTCACCTAATATACGGAGGGAGGAATACAAAAGGAGGTTTGAGGAAGTAGTGGAGGCCGCTGAAAAGCACCGAAATTGCATCGTTGCGGGAGACGCAAACGCTAAATCAACAAGCTGGGGCTCCCCTACCACCGACGAAAGAGGTAAATTGTGGGAGGATTGGATAGCGACCGGGAACAGAGTGGTATTGAACAACAATAAACCAACTTTTAGGCGAGGCGCATCCAAGACCCACATAGATATAACTATATCGACCGGCAGCTTAGCTAAGAAGGTGGGAGGATGGGACGTTCTGGATGAACAGATATACACATACCATGGATATATTACTTTTGAGGTAGGGATAGAAGTGAAGAAGAAAGGGAGCCGATCGATATATGGGATGTCTATGGGGCGGTTGAAGGAAGAAATTGAGAAGTTGGATGAGGTAGGCGATAAGTATGAGGACTTGTATGGGAAAATACGGGAGATTTCGAGGGTGGTTACCACAAAGAATACGAGGGGGGGTAGGGGAGTACCTTACTGGTGGAATGAGGAGGTGGCGGAGATTAGGAGTAGATGCATAAGGGCAAGGAGGAAATTAACTAGGCGGGCAGGCAGGGGAGACAATGGGGAAGAGGTAGAAGAGTATAAGAGGAACAGGAAAGCTCTAAGAGTAGAGATAAGAAGGGCTCAGCGGAGGTGTTGGAAAGATAGCCACAAGAGCGCTGGTGACGAGCGACCCCTGTAACATCGAGGGAGCAGAAAAATTACGGGTGATAGAGGAACTATTCCCCCAAAGACAAGAAATTCAATTTCAAATGGATAATGGTGAGGCAACAGTAGACTTTTCAGTTGAGGAAATACAGGCGGCGGGGGAAAGGTTAAAGGTTGGGAAAGCACCGGGGCCGGATGGGGTTAAATCAGAAATCCTTAAGGCTCTGAGTAAAAACAAGCCGGCTATCCTGAGAGCGGTAATGAACGAGATACTGCATAGGCGGAACCTACCGGAGGAGATGAAGAGGGCCAAACTGGTCTTGATCCCGAAGCCGGGGAAGCCAGGGGGAATCTCTGTGTCGTTCAGACCCATATGTTTATTAAACACAATAGGTAGATTTTTTGAGAGTCTCGTTAAGGGAAGGCTGGAGGAGGAGTTGGAAGCTAGGGGATTGATTTCGGGTAACCAATTTGGTTTTAGGAAGGGTAGGTCAGCGGTCGACGCCGTGAAGAAATTAATGAGTATTGTCGAAGAAAGTAGATGTAGGTGGGTAGTGGTGTTTTTTATTGACGTCAAGAATGCGTTCAATTGTGCAAACTGGCAGGGGATCGTGAGAGCTCTGGAAGACATGGGCATTTCTACCTACTTGCTTAACACCATTAAGTCATACCTTACCAACAGGGTATTGGAGGTGGATAGAGACACAGATAGGAAGATCACGACGGGCGTTCCTCAGGGGTCAGTGTTGGGACCAACGTTATGGAACGTAATATATAACGGCCTATTAGAAAAAAGTCTGGGGAGGAACTGTACTTCGATAGCGTACGCGGACGATTTGGCTGTTGTGGTGGAGGCTGAATATGAGTGGGAGGTCGTACCGAAGGGGAACAGGGTCTTAGACAAGGTGCACCGTTGGTTACGACGGAATGACCTGGTGATGGCGGTGGAAAAAACCGAGGTGCTTATAATGAAGGGACCAAGGGAAAGGGCTAGGGTTAAATTTATGTTAGATAATCAAGAATTAATTCCAGGTAGGGCAGTAAAATACCTGGGGGTGTGGCTAGATGATAGGAGGTCGTTTAGTGAACACATTAAGATGGTGGTCAGTAAGGCAGACAAGAGAGCGGAGGCGATTGGAAAACTCATGCCAAACATAGGTGGACCGGGGACGGCGAAAAGGAGGCTACTGCTGGGCATTGTGAACTCCACGCTACTATATGGGGCGCCGGTGTGGAAAGAGGCGGTAAAGAGGAACAAAAACAAAGATGCGCTGGTGAGGTGCCAGAGGAAACCTCTAATGCGAGTGATATCAGCCTACAGGACGGTGTCGACGGTAGCCATGCAGGCAATAGCTGGGGAGTTGCCCATACATATTTTGGTCAGGGAAAGGGATGTCATATATAATCATGGGGAGGGACGGGACCCCATTAGTAGGAATATGGCTAGGAAGGAGAGTCTGGAGATTTGGCAGAAGGAATGGGAGAGCGAAACAAGAGCGGGGTGGACTAGGAGGTTGATGCCGGATGTGAGGAGGTGGTATGAATGTACGTTTAGGAGAACGAATTACTTCTTCACACAGTTTTTGACAGGGCACGGGTCGTTTAGGGCATATACATACCGTATTGGCAAAACGAGGGACGATAGGTGCGTGGACTGTGGATACGAAGATGACGCAGAGCATTGCGTCTTTGTGTGCGGCACATACAGGGAGAATAGGGAAAAAATGGTGAAGGAGATTGGGGAGAGGATAACTCCAGAAAATATTCTCAACCTGGGAATGGTATCTGAAAGGAACTTCGAGGCCATTATAGATGGTATAACCTGTATAATGAAGTGTAAAGAGGTGAGGGAGAGGGCTCTCCAACAGGAGGGAGTTGGGTAGGGTGGACTCTTGGATGGTGCGTTTCGGTGGTCTGTGAAGACGTCATGCTGAGGGGATGATGGGTTAATGCGTAGTTGCATTCTACCTGATTTGTTTGGCTGCCGGTCTTTGGGGTATTCTTAGTTCTTTCTTTCTTCTTGTTGCGGTTTCGAGTGTAAATTAATTGCGTCTCTTTTTTTTGATGAAATGCGAAATAGATGGATAAGGGTTTTGGAGTAGGGCAAACCCCCCAAGGTCGCTGATGATATGTTATCTTCTAACGGTTCCGGCGCCCTTGGGGGGGGGGGGGTGGAATGTTTAGTGGGTAGGGTTCGGCTTCGGCAGAGCGAGTCCCACAGTCTGTGGTGATCGCGGGTGGTCTAGGGCGCCCGCGGTCCCCACAGGTGCGTCAATGCATTTCAACCACCCTCGCAAATTCTGGCGGCGGTCTCCTGGGTGGCGGCGTTTGCATGGTATGCACCAAGTCGCCGCGCGTGGGACCGCCGGGAGAATAAAAAAAAAAAAAAAAAAAAAAAAAAAAAAAAAAAAAAAAAAAAAAAGGTTAGGTTAGGTTAGGTTAGGTTAGGTTAGGTTAGGTTAGGTTAGGTTCCGCCTTTGCTGAGCATCTTACACTCAGTTAAGGGGAGGGATAAACTTCTTCTTTATGGCTATCATGTCTTTCTTTTCTAAGTAACCCTTCAATTTCTTTAACTTCTGTATCTTCCTCCTTTTTTCGACTCTTCCACTAATACAATAGATTTCTTTCTCTGGTATTTGCATGTTTCGTATCTCTTTTTTCTCTCGCCAACTAAGTCACCTCCTTTCTCTTTCTTTCTTCTGTTCTGTTTCCTTTTCCAACTGTCACTTTTTTCAATTTCTTCATGGAACATCCCGATCTATTCCCCAGATAATTAATTCAACTCAAAGATCACACACAGGGGAGGCAGCTGTGTGGGTCTATCCGTTGGCAAATCTGCGTCCGGAGGCAACCGTGGAAAAAGCCTAGAGGAGTAAACCTCGAAAAAAGAACCCGTAATCCTCGTTGTTAGCTACCGTGGCCATGGATGAATGGCTGCACGAAACGCAGTCAGAAACGGTGCCTCTGGGATACCTGGCGACCTCCCAGAGTATCTAGCCTTAGCGAGGTAAGGGCGCACTGCCTCACCGGACTTTCATTCGGCCCAACTCGTGGGAAGTATTATGAATAGGAAGAATAAAACCAAAAAAAAGGAAGTGGAGAAGAGGGAAAGGAGTGAGCAGGAGGAAGAAGAGACAAGGAAATATGAGGAAAGCCTAATGGAAAAACAAAAAACCATTAAAAAATTGGACAGAAGTGGAAGTGAAATCGCAGGAAAGCAGGAAAAAGAGACGGAGTTGGTAGTGAGGGTCGAGGATTTGAAGGAAGAAGTAAGGGCAGAGTACCAGAAAAAAACGGAGAAGGATGAGAGGGAAAAGTACGAGAGGTGTATGAATAAAGCCAAGGAAGTATTTGTGAAGAATGATGGGGAGGAGGGAAAGGAGAAAGTAAGGGAAACAGTATTGGGGTTGGAAGACATGGCAAGAATGTCGGCAAAGAAAGAAAGAAGGGGGGATGGAAACGAGGAAGGGGGAGATTCTGTTTCTGATTCTGACTTTGAAGAGCAGGAAAGAATAGTAAGACAAAAGATGACTGGTCATATAGTGCGCACTCAAGAAGAAAGGGATAAAAGAGTAAGACTAATTATGGAGAAGCGACCCATGCTGATATGGGATGAAGAAAACGAGGAGGAGTTAGATCCTGAGGAAGAGGATACGCTATATACAATGGGAAGGTTAATAGAAGCAGAGATAGTATTTATAAAAAGGCTAGAGGAGTTGGAAAGAGAAAGTGAGGAGAGGACAAGAAGGACAAGGGAGGAGATGGAAGGAAGGGAGAGAGGAGAGTATAAGAAAGGGGGTGAGAGAGAAGAGGCAACAGATGAGGGGGCAAGTCAACCCGATGACATTATTGTCATCGACGAAGACGAGTCGGACGGGAAGAAAAGAAAAAATAGAGGAGACAGTCCCGAGGAGAAGCAGGTGGGGAAAAAAGGAAGGAAAGAGGAGGGGCTTAGGGAGAGACTAGGGCGAAAGCTGGAGGAAATGGAATGGATGGAAGCACATTTAGACACTCTGGATATGGCGGACTTCAGAAGAATTCTGGGGGATTTGAAAACAATCTATAGAGAGATGGAGAAAAAAAAGAACGTGCAGTGCAAAGAGTGTAAGGAGGTAGAGGAAAGGGAGAGGACAGAGGAGGTAATGGAGAAGATAAAAGAAGACCTGAATAAGGGCGGGGATTATAGGGATTATAGTAAAATCAAGGATATAGAGTGGGCTGAAGAAGTTTTTGATGCTACAAAATGGGAAAGGAGCAGTATAGAGGAGATACTTTTGGAGAAAGGAAATTGCGTGATTATAAGCAAAGGAGACTCGGAGAGGGGAATAAAGGATACCGTCCAGAGGTATAATAAGGAGATATGGACCCTACTGGATAGCTGTGAGGAGGGGGGGTGTGATGCTCTCGAGAACTGCCAAAAGAGCAAGAGAGGCCAAACGACATGGTTCAATTATGGTGTGAAAATGAGTGAAGATGGGGGGGAGGGCGCATATGAGGCACTTGCAGGTCTGACCGAAATGGTAAAGCTAAGACAAGAACAGGGAGAGGTGAAGGTAATAATAGGGGAGGGTATAGACAAACTCAAGGTTAGGAAAATGATAGAGTTTTTAGGTAGGAAGGGAAAGATCAAGTGGAAGATTGTAGGAGAGAGGACGGTAGAAAAGAGGGGAATGGAGAGGGAGACGCTCCTCATCAAAACGGGGGACGAAACCTACGCGGACGTGTTAAACAAGATGAAAGCCCGTGTCAATGTGGAAGATATTAAGGTGGAGAACGTTAAAAAGACTAAAGGGGGGGACTTGATAGTGAATTTGAAAGGGAGGGGGGCGGCCGAAAAGCTTAGCAAGGAATTAAGGGAGAATATAGGGGAGAAAATGACAATAGTGGGAAAGAAAAATGAGGCGAAATTTGATATTTGGGATTTGGACCCATCCGTGAACGAGCAGGAGCTCATAACAGCGGTGTGCGGATGGACAGGATTAGACCATGGAGAACTTAAGGTAAGGAGTCTGAGGGAAAATAGAGGTGGGGGCCAGACCGCTAGGGTGTGCGTTAGGAAGGAGATGGCGGAAAAAATGAGGAAGCATAGGAGAATTAAAGTGCATTGGCAGTACTGCAGAGTAAGGGAGAGGCTCACTCCCCTCCGTTGCTATAGGTGCATGGAGTATGGGCATAACTCATACTCCTGCAAAAACAAGGAAAGGGGTAATGCATGTTACAAGTGCCTCCAGGAGGGACACAGTGTGAGAGACTGCAGTAATGAGGCAATGTGCCTGACGTGTAAGAAGACCGGGCACAGGATGGACTCCATGGAGTGTCCGAAATATAGGGAGTTTACCCTTGGCGGGAGACAGGATAGTTAGAAGAGAGGAAACTGTCAAAAGCCGGTCACATGATGATATGCCTGCTAAAGGCGGTACCGTGTGTGCTGGTGTGGGAGAACGGTGGGGTTTTAGCTGGTAGGCGCCCGGCCACTGGCCGAGTGAATCCAGCACGCCTGGGTTCTCTTCCCAGGCAGTCTTTGGAAGATTTCCCCACCACAAAAAAAAAAAAAAAAAGGTTAGGTTAGGTTAGGTTAGGTTAGGTTAGGTTAGGTTAGGTTAGGTTAGGTTAGATTAGGTTAGGTTAGGTTAGGTTAGGTTAGGTTAGGTTAGGTTAGGTTAGGTTAGGTTAGGTTAGGTTAGGTTAGGTTAGGTTAGGTTAGGTTAGGTTAGGTTAGGTTAGGTTAGGTTAGGTTAGGTTAGGTTAGGTTAGGTTAGGTTAGGTTAGGTTAGGTTAGGTTAGGTTAGGTTAGGTTAGGTTAGGTTAGGTTAGGTTAGGTTGATGGGAAGGACCCCATGTTGAGTGGTAGTTACCGACCTATATGCTTGATCAATTCGGCGGGGAAGCTATTGGAAAGTCTTATTGTGAACAGACTGACGAGCGAGATTGAAGAAAAGGATTTATTGTCCCCAAGGCAGCACGGATTTCGGAAGAAATGTTCTACAGTTACAGCCATCAAGGAGTTACAAAGTAAAATTAAGGAAAGTAGGGAGAAATGGGGGGCGCTGGTTTCGTTGGACATTCGAAATGCGTTCAATACCGCCAGGTGGGATAAAATCATGGGTGCAATTATTGAAGGGAACATAGGTGGATATCTTGTTAACATAATAAGCAGTTACCTAAATAACAGAGTCGTGGTTTCGGGAGTTATTTCTCACAAATGCACCATGGGAGTTCCACAGGGCTCGGTCCTCGGCCCGGTCCTGTGGAACTTGATGTATAATGGGATCCTTAAGCTGCGCTACGGCCCGAGAACTCATGTGGTTGCCTATGCCGATGACCTGGTTTTTTGGGTTGTAGGGAACACGGAAAATATTATCAGAAATGAAGCGGAGAACGCGGCTGAGTTGGAGATTAGGTGGACTAGAGCGAACGGTTTGAGAATCGCTCCGGAAAAGACAGAAATTGTCCTGATCCGGTGTCCGGGGAAAACAGGTCCCTTCAGGGTGGCCATACATGGGAAGAGGATAGACGCTACGGATTCTTTCATATACTTGGGGGTAGTTTTCGCGAGAAAGATGAACTTCGCTAGGCATGTGGAGCACATAGTATCCAAGGCTAAAAGTAAAACGGCACAACTACAGAAGATCATGCCTAATGTTGGGGGCCCAGGGTATGGAAAAAGAAGAGTGCTTGGTAATGTTGTACACGGGATCTTGCTGTATGCGGCTCCGGTTTGGAGAGAGATAGTTAAGGTTAACAAATATAAAAACATTCTTGTATCTACCCAGAGAGGGGGCTTGCTTAGGGTGGCCGCTGCTTATAAAACGGTGTCTGCAGAGGCAGTTCAGGTTATATCAGGTTTCCCACCGATAGACCTTCTTGTCGCTGAGAGGTGTTTTCTCTTCACGATAGGGAGTAGGTTGGCGGGCAACAGAAGAATGGCCAGAGAAAGAACGTACAAAAAATGGCAGGACAGCTGGAGTAGGCTTACATCGAAAGCACAGTGGACGAGAAGGCTGATACCGGACGTTAGGGCATGGGTAAGGTGCAAACATCGCACGACATCCTATTTCCTAACTCAAGTTCTTACGGGACATGGGTCGTTTGGCTCCTATACGCATAGGATTAAAAAATCCCCAAGTGATCTGTGTTCTTGGTGCGGGACTAGGGACGATCCGGGCCATGTCCTGTACGAATGTGTACGATGGGAGGATGAACGGAGGTCTTTGGTTGAAGATATAGGGCTTTTTCCAGGTGCGGAAGATCTTGTGGACTTTATGATGGCAGAGGTAGGGAATTGGAAAAGGGTTGAGGAATTTATTGTTAAGGTAATGAGCAGAAAGGAGGCGGAGGATAGGAGAGATAACGGGTAGGTATATGGTTAGGTTTGTTATAATTATTGCTGTTTAGTGGACGGGTGGTACATCGATGGCATGGCTTTTTTAGCTCTTTCCGGTGTACGTTACACCCGAGGTGTATTTGAGGAGGGTGGTTTAGTGCGGTGAAAGTCCCACACGAACTCACAGCATTGCACTGCCCGCTGTGGGAACGGCATTAGCTTCCACCCCACCTCATGGGCAAAAAAAAAAAAAAAAAAGGTTAGGTTAGGTTAGGTTAGGTTAGGTTAGGTTAGGTTAGGTTAGGTTAGGTTAGGTTAGGTTAGGTTAGGTTAGGTTAGGTTAGGTTAGGTTAGGTTAGGTTAGGTTAGGTTAGGTTAGGTTAGGTTAGGTTAGGTTAGGTTAGGTTAGGTTAGGTACCGTGCCCGGGAGAGTCGGATGGAGGAGGCTGGAAGTGATCCACCCCTAATCTTCCATGCGAGTTTCCTGGGAGGGGTTGCCCTACCCGACACGGCGCGTCCCAATGGCTCATAGGGTGTCTCCACGGGGAGTGGTCGGTCATGTTTCCTGCGCTCCTAGAGCTGTGAGGGAGGCACGACCGACCAACCTCTGGGATAGGTGATGAATAGGAACGAACAGTTCTGAATAATCGCCCGCGGATCAAAAGGGATAGAGGAGTAAACCTGACTAAAAATCATCGTCGCTGACCTCCTTGCCTCCGCTGAATATCTTAATCAGTTAAGGGGAGGGAAAACTTTCTTCTTCATGACTATCATGTCTTTCTTCCCTAAGCAACCCTTCAATTTCTTGAAGTTTCTCTATCCTTCTTCTTTCTCACTTTTCTACACTAATACAATAGATTCCTTATCATTTTGGTTTGCACGTCTGTCTCTCTTCTTTCCTCTCGCCAACTAGGTCACTTTCTTTTTCTTTCCTCCTTTTCTTCTTTTTTTTTCCAACTACCATTTCTTCAATTTCTTCATGGAACATCCCGGTCAATTCCCCAGATAAATCAATTCATCTCACAGTCCACACACAGGGGAGGCAGCTGTGTGGGGCTATCCGTTGGCAAATCTGCGTCCGGAGGCAACCGTGAAAAAAGCCTAGAGGAGTAAACCTCGAAAAAGAACCCGTAATCCTCGTTGTTAGCCACCGTGGCCATGGATGAATGGCTGCACGAAACGCAGTCAGAAACGGTGCCTCTGGGATACCTGGCGACCTCCCAGAGTAATTAGCCTTAGCGAGGTAAGGGCGCACTGCCTCGCTGGACATTCTTTCGACCCAACTCGTGGGAATAAGCATGAAGAATTCAAAAACAAAAAAAAGGAGAAGGAAAAATAGGAGTAAGGAGATGGAATCAAATAGCAGTATCTCGATTGAAGCCAAAAAAAACAGAGGAGATTCGATTTCGGACCAGGATGTGGATTTGGAAAAGGAGGTGGAGAATATGGAAGAGGAAGCAAGGATTTTGGATGTGGGCGAAGACGATGTCGTGCCGGATCCGGATAAAGATAAGGAAGAGCGAGGAAAACGGGAAAGAGATGGTGGCGAGGGGGAATCAAGCAGGCCCGCACAGAAGGAGCTAAACGACTCAGGCCAGGAAGTTGTAAATATATCGATTACAGCCGAAGACGAGGTAAAACAATCTACGATGGTGGGGAATGGAAAGGAGGATGACGATTACGATTTCAAGGAGTCGTCTCTGTATATGATCCTTCTGGACATTGAGGATAAGTGCCTTGGGAATGCACAGAAGGGAAATATATGCAGTGAAAGGCTGAGTGCCGCGCAAAAAAAAGAAAAGAGAAGACAATGGAGGGAGGAAAGTAGCAAGGGTGAAAGTACAACCGGGACCATTCACAGAAAGCTGGAAGAGGTCAATGGAATCATGGAAGCTGATAACATTGACATCAACCCTGAGGTTAAAAGAAGATTAGGGGAGATAAAGACCCTGCTCAAGAGAATCGTTAAATTCGCTACATCGTCCCCAAATGAGAGCATGGAAGCGAAGTGCGCAGAGTGCAGAAAGGAGCAAGAAAAACTAAAGAAAAAAGAAAGGGCTCGAGAAATTAAAGAGGCTATATGCAAAGGCCAAACATATCAGGACTTTACGAAGATTGTGGAGAAGCAATGGGATGAGGAGGTCTTTACGAGAGTAAAGTTTGCAGCGATGACGGTAGAGGAAGCTCTAACAAGGGAAAACTGCCTTGTAGTGCGCCAGGGGGAGGGTACCCCGTATACGGTGGAGATCGGTGAGATCTTAGAATCTCTTGCCGAGGGTAGTTATGACAGGGTGGAACACGTTACTAGGACCACCAGGTCTTTCAAAATTTGGTACCACCATGTGGTGAGGCTGGGGGAAAATATGGAAAGTAATTTTGAGACTCTTCAACACATGGCTGATGAATTAAATATGGCGGACGAGGAGAAAATAAACGTCCTAATCCAGGGGGGGGATGAAATGGAGATAAGGAAGATGTTGGAGTTCGTGACTAGAACCGGGAATTACAAAATAGCGCAGGCGCCCACAAGGGGAACTAGGAGGGCTGGGGACGATGGTGAATCAGTTCTGGTAAGGACAGGGGATCGCCCTTACGCCGAAGTCCTGAAACGGATGAAGGAAAATGTAAATGTCGAAAACCTGGGAGTCCAGGTCAACAATGTGAAGAAAACTAGTGGAGGAGACATCGTGATTCGTTTGAAGGGGAAGGGTCAGGCTCAGATATTGAAGGACGCAATAAAGGGTAAGATGGAAGAGGTGGCAGTCACCACGAGGAAAAGCGAGGCCGTCTTCAATATTTTAGACCTGGATCCTGCGGTTACGATGGACGAGGTTAAAGAGGCTGTGGAGAGGCATACGGGTTTGGCGGGGATGGTGGAGGTAAATGGTCTGAGGAGAACTAGGTATGGGGGGCAAATGTGTCTGGTAGCGGTTCCACCGGCGAAGGCTGGAAGGTTGCGGGAGACCAGGTCTGTAAAGATAGGGTGGTCTGCGTGCAGGGTGAGGGAAAGGGTCACTCCTAGGAGATGTTTCAGATGTCTGGAGTACGGCCATGAAGCGGGGAAATGTAAGGGTGAAGATAGATACAATGAATGTCTAAACTGCGGGGAAAAAGGGCACAGGGCCCAAGATTGCAAGGGTGAGTCCAGGTGTCGTAAATGCGTCACAGTAGGTCATAGGATGGATTCGATGATGTGTCCGGAGTTTCGGAAACTGGTATACGGGATACAAACACCGTTTTCAAGCGACCACACTTGATAAGACACTGTGCTCCCAGGATTGTTGTGTACGTTAATCGCCCCACTGGCCCTCTTACAGCCATGTGGACGATGGGTTTTAGAGTTTATTTTAGCTATTTATTCAGTTATTGTGTCCAAAATTTTAAGGTATTTTATTTTATATATTTGCGTGTGTATATATTTATTTATTTATTTACACCCAACGTAGTTGGTAGGTATAGGTTATTTATTTATGTGTTATTTATTTATTTATTTATTTTATTTATTAGGGTGCGGAAGGAAGCTATGGAGTATGAGGACACAGAGATTCTTAGGGTCAAAAAGACAAAATGCCTGTAAAATCAAACAAAACAGGAATTAGAGTTTTACAAGTAAATATCGGAAGAGCCAAAGCGGCGCATGATTTGGTAATGGCTATGGCAGAAAAATTGGATGCTGACCTCATTGTTGTACCAGAGCCAAATAAAAAAGCGTCGGGGGGGCCTGGTTGGATACAGGATGATAAAAAGGATGTGGCGTGCTTTGTTAGGAATCGAAATATTAATGTGAAGGAGATAAGGAGGGGGGATGGATATGTAACGCTCACTATGAAGGGGTGGAGTATGGTTGGCTTCTATATCTCACCTAATATACGGAGGGAGGAATACAAAAGGAGGTTTGAGGAAGTAGTGGAGGCCGCTGAAAAGCACCGAAATTGCATCGTTGCGGGAGACGCAAACGCTAAATCAACAAGCTGGGGCTCCCCTACCACCGACGAAAGAGGTAAATTGTGGGAGGATTGGATAGCGACCGGGAACAGAGTGGTATTGAACAACAATAAACCAACTTTTAGGCGAGGCGCATCCAAGACCCACATAGATATAACTATATCGACCGGCAGCTTAGCTAAGAAGGTGGGAGGATGGGACGTTCTGGATGAACAGATATACACATACCATGGATATATTACTTTTGAGGTAGGGATAGAAGTGAAGAAGAAAGGGAGCCGATCGATATATGGGATGTCTATGGGGCGGTTGAAGGAAGAAATTGAGAAGTTGGATGAGGTAGGCGATAAGTATGAGGACTTGTATGGGAAAATACGGGAGATTTCGAGGGTGGTTACCACAAAGAATACGAGGGGGGGTAGGGGAGTACCTTACTGGTGGAATGAGGAGGTGGCGGAGATTAGGAGTAGATGCATAAGGGCAAGGAGGAAATTAACTAGGCGGGCAGGCAGGGGAGACAATGGGGAAGAGGTAGAAGAGTATAAGAGGAACAGGAAAGCTCTAAGAGTAGAGATAAGAAGGGCTCAGCGGAGGTGTTGGAAAGAACTGTGCCAGGCGTTGGAAGAGGACGTGTGGGGAGATGGTTACAAGATAGCCACAAGAGCGCTGGTGACGAGCGACCCCTGTAACATCGAGGGAGCAGAAAAATTACGGGTGATAGAGGAACTATTCCCCCAAAGACAAGAAATTCAATTTCAAATGGATAATGGTGAGGCAACAGTAGACTTTTCAGTTGAGGAAATACAGGCGGCGGGGGAAAGGTTAAAGGTTGGGAAAGCACCGGGGCCGGATGGGGTTAAATCAGAAATCCTTAAGGCTCTGAGTAAAAACAAGCCGGCTATCCTGAGAGCGGTAATGAACGAGATACTGCATAGGCGGAACCTACCGGAGGAGATGAAGAGGGCCAAACTGGTCTTGATCCCGAAGCCGGGGAAGCCAGGGGGAATCTCTGTGTCGTTCAGACCCATATGTTTATTAAAACACAATAGGTAGATTTTTTGAGAGTCTCGTTAAGGGAAGGCTGGAGGAGGAGTTGGAAGCTAGGGGATTGATTTCGGGTAACCAATTTGGTTTTAGGAAGGGTAGGTCAGCGGTCGACGCCGTGAAGAAATTAATGAGTATTGTCGAAGAAAGTAGATGTAGGTGGGTAGTGGTGTTTTTTATTGACGTCAAGAATGCGTTCAATTGTGCAAACTGGCAGGGGATCGTGAGAGCTCTGGAAGACATGGGCATTTCTACCTACTTGCTTAACACCATTAAGTCATACCTTACCAACAGGGTATTGGAGGTGGATAGAGACACAGATAGGAAGATCACGACGGGCGTTCCTCAGGGGTCAGTGTTGGGACCAACGTTATGGAACGTAATATATAACGGCCTATTAGAAAAAAGTCTGGGGAGGAACTGTACTTCGATAGCGTACGCGGACGATTTGGCTGTTGTGGTGGAGGCTGAATATGAGTGGGAGGTCGTACCGAAGGGGAACAGGGTCTTAGACAAGGTGCACCGTTGGTTACGACGGAATGACCTGGTGATGGCGGTGGAAAAAACCGAGGTGCTTATAATGAAGGGACCAAGGGAAAGGGCTAGGGTTAAATTTATGTTAGATAATCAAGAATTAATTCCAGGTAGGGCAGTAAAATACCTGGGGGTGTGGCTAGATGATAGGAGGTCGTTTAGTGAACACATTAAGATGGTGGTCAGTAAGGCAGACAAGAGAGCGGAGGCGATTGGAAAACTCATGCCAAACATAGGTGGACCGGGGACGGCGAAAAGGAGGCTACTGCTGGGCATTGTGAACTCCACGCTACTATATGGGGCGCCGGTGTGGAAAGAGGCGGTAAAGAGGAACAAAAACAAAGATGCGCTGGTGAGGTGCCAGAGGAAACCTCTAATGCGAGTGATATCAGCCTACAGGACGGTGTCGACGGTAGCCATGCAGGCAATAGCTGGGGAGTTGCCCATACATATTTTGGTCAGGGAAAGGGATGTCATATATAATCATGGGGAGGGACGGGACCCCATTAGTAGGAATATGGCTAGGAAGGAGAGTCTGGAGATTTGGCAGAAGGAATGGGAGAGCGAAACAAGAGCGGGGTGGACTAGGAGGTTGATGCCGGATGTGAGGAGGTGGTATGAATGTACGTTTAGGAGAACGAATTACTTCTTCACACAGTTTTTGACAGGGCACGGGTCGTTTAGGGCATATACATACCGTATTGGCAAAACGAGGGACGATAGGTGCGTGGACTGTGGATACGAAGATGACGCAGAGCATTGCGTCTTTGTGTGCGGCACATACAGGGAGAATAGGGAAAAAATGGTGAAGGAGATTGGGGAGAGGATAACTCCAGAAAATATTCTCAACCTGGGAATGGTATCTGAAAGGAACTTCGAGGCCATTATAGATGGTATAACCTGTATAATGAAGTGTAAAGAGGTGAGGGAGAGGGCTCTCCAACAGGAGGGAGTTGGGTAGGGTGGACTCTTGGATGGTGCGTTTCGGTGGTCTGTGAAGACGTCATGCTGAGGGGATGATGGGTTAATGCGTAGTTGCATTCTACCTGATTTGTTTGGCTGCCGGTCTTTGGGGTATTCTTAGTTCTTTCTTTCTTCTTGTTGCGGTTTCGAGTGTAAATTAATTGCGTCTCTTTTTTTTGATGAAATGCGAAATAGATGGATAAGGGTTTTGGAGTAGGGCAAACCCCCCAAGGTCGCTGATGATATGTTATCTTCTAACGGTTCCGGCGCCCTTGGGGGGGGGGGGTGGAATGTTTAGTGGGTAGGGTTCGGCTTCGGCAGAGCGAGTCCCACAGTCTGTGGTGATCGCGGGTGGTCTAGGGCGCCCGCGGTCCCCACAGGTGCGTCAATGCATTTCAACCACCCTCGCAAATTCTGGCGGCGGTCTCCTGGGTGGCGGCGTTTGCATGGTATGCACCAAGTCGCCGCGCGTGGGACCGCCGGGAGAATAAAAAAAAAAAAAAAAAAAAAAAAAAAAAAAAAAAAAAAAAAAAAAAAAAAAAAAAAAAAAAAAAAAAGGTTAGGTTAGGTTAGGTTAGGTTAGGTTAGGTTCCGTGCCCGGGAGAGTCGGATGGAGGAGGCTGGAAGTGATCCACCCCTAATCTTCCATGCGAGTTTCCTGGGAGGGGTTGCCCTACCCGACACGGCGCGTCCCAATGGCTCATAGGGTGTCTCCACGGGGAGGTGGTCGGTCATGGTTCTTGCGCTCCTAAGAGCTGTGAGGGAGGCACGACCGACCAACCCCGGGGATAGGTGATGAATAGGAACGATCCGATCTGAATAATCGCCCGCGGATCAAAAGGGATAGAGGAGTAAACCTGACTAAAAATCATCGTCGCTGACCTCCTCGCCTCTGCTGACTATCTTACAATCAGTTAAGGGGAGGGAAAATTTTTTCTTCATGACTATCATGTCTTTCTTCCCTAAGCAACCCTTCAATTTCTTGAATTTTCTCTATCTTTCTTCTTTCTCACTCTTCAACACTAATACAATAGATTCCCTATCACTTTGGCTTGCGCGTCTGTCTCTCTTCTTTCCTCTCGCCAACTAGGTCAATTTCTTTTCTTTTCTTCTTTTCTCCTTTTTTCCCAACTACCACTTCTTCAATTTCTTCATGGAACATCCCGGTCTATTCCCCAGATAAATCAATTCATCTCATAGTCCACACACAGGGGAGGCAGCTGTGTGGGGCTATCCGTTGGCAAATCTGCGTCCGGAGGCAACCGTGAAAAAAGCCTAGAGGAGTAAACCTCGAAAAAAGAACCCGTAATCCTCGTTGTTAGCTACCGTGGCCATGGATGAATGGCTGCACGAAACGTAGTCAGAAACGGTGCCTCTGGGATACCTGGCGACCTCCCAGAGTATTCAGCCTTAGCGAGGTAAGGGCGCACTGCCTCGCCGGACAGTCTTTCGACCCAACTCGTGGGACGTATTATGAACAGGAAGAATACAAAGCAAAAGGAAGTGGAGAAGAGGGAGAGGAGTGAGAAGGAGGAGGAAGAGACAAGGAAATACGAGGAGAGCCTAATAGAAAAGCAAAAAACCAAGAAAAAATTGGACAGAAGCGGAAGCGAACTCGCAGGAAATCTGGAAAAAAAGGAGTTGGTAGTGATGGTCGAGAATTCAGAGGACGAAGCGAGGGCAGAGTACCAAAGGTACCTACAAAGAGCCAAGAAGGAGGAAGAAAGAAGAGTAAGAGAAGAGGCTGAAAGAAGAGTAAGAGAAGAGACGGAGAGAACAGTAAGAGAAGAGAAAGAAAGAAGGGAATGGGAAGAGATGGAAAGATTACCAATAGAGGAGAGGATGAGAAGAGTGAGCGAAGAGAAGGAAAGAAGAGAAAGGGAAGAGAAGGAAAGAATCGAAAGAGAAGAGATTGAAAAAATAAGAGCTAGAGAAGTTGCAGAGAGGGAAAAACATGAGAGGTGTATGAGAAGAGCCAAGGAAAAATTTAGGAGGAGTGGAGCGGGAAAGGAAGCGGAGTGTATGAGAGGTAGGACATTGGAGACGGAAAAGAAGATAAGAGAGATGGTAAAGGAAAAAAGTGGGGGGGATGGAAATGAGGAGGGAGAATTCGAAGAGTGGGAGAAAAAAGTAATAAGAGAGATGCGCGCTATTGAAAAATCAGCTTTAAATGAAAGGCTACGAAGAATAAGGGTAGTGCTGGAGAAGCAGCCTATACTGATAGGGGATGGGGAAATCGAGGTGGATACAGATTCTGAGGAAGAGGAAGCTTTATACGCAATAGGGAAGTGTGTAGAAGCAGAGAGGCAACTCAGAATAAGGATAGAGGAGCTGGAAAGAGAAAGCGATGAGAGAGCAAGAAGGGTAAGGGAAGAGACGGAAGCAAAGGAGAGTGGAGAGCATAAGAAAGAGGGGAAGAGAGAAGAGGAAATAGATGAGTGGGCAAGTCAACCCGATGACATCATTGTTATCGACAAAGCCGAGTCGGATGATAGAAAAAGAAAAAATAGAGGAGACAGTCCCGAGGAGAAGCAGGTGGGTAAAAAAGGAAGGAAAGAGGAGGGAATCAAGGAGAGACTAGGGCGAAAGCTGGAGGAGTTAGCAGGTATGGAGGATCTGTTCGATATGGGGGAGTTTAGGAGAATCTTGGGGGATTTGAGAAGCATCCAAAGGGAGATGGGGGGACAACAACAAGCTCAGTGTAAAGAGTGTAAGAAAGTAGAGGAGAATAGAAAGAAAAAGGAGGTAACAGAGAAGGTGGCGGAGGATCTCAATAGGGGGGGTGAATTCAGGGAATTTAGTAGAATTAAAGACATTAAATGGGAAGAAGAAGTATATCGGAAAACGAGATTAGAAAGAGGTAGCACGGATGAGGTAATTATGGAAAGGAGTGACTGTGTGATAATATGTAAAGGAGATTCCGCGGGGAGGACCAGGGAAATCATACAGAAATGTAACAAGGAGATATTGGACCTGTTGGATAGTTGTGAGGAGGGGGGCTGTGATACCCTCGAAAATAAAATAAGAAGTACGAGGTCCCAAAGAACATGGTGGAACTATGTGGTGAAAATGGGGGTAGACGAAGGAGAGGTCTTCTATGAGACAGTCGAAAGGCTGATAAAAATGATTAGACAGACTCAGGATAAGGGTGAGGTGAAGGTTATAATAGGGGAGGGAATAGATAAAACCAAGATTAGGAAAGTGATGGAGTTTATATGCAGAAAGGGTGAGATTTTGTGGAAAATTATGGTGAGGTCAGAAGAAATGACGAAGGAAAGGGGGAAGATAGAGTCGGAGTCACTCCTAATTAAGACTGGTGACGATACATATGCAAATGTATTAAACAAAATAAAGTCCCAAGTTAACGTAGAGAGCCTGGGAATTAAAGTTGAGAACGTAAAAAAAACACAGGGAGGAGATATTATCGTCAAGCTCAAGGGCAGGGGGGCGGCTGAAAGGCTTAGGGATGAGGTAAGGAATAAGGTCGGGGCGCAGAAAATGGCCATCAGAAATAAGGATGCCAATTTTGAGATTTTGGACATCGACCCATCAATAGATGAACACGATTTTAAAGTGGAGGTTTGTGGGCGGACGGGTCTGGAAATGACGGATCTGAAGGTAAGGAGCCTGAGGGAGAGTAGGGGGGGAGGACAAATTGCAAATGTGTCGGTACGGGAAGAGAAGGCGGGGAGGATACGGGAGTATCAAAAAATTAAAATACATTGGCAGTATTGCAGAATAAGGGAGAGGTTCACCCCTCTCCGTTGTTATAAGTGCATGGAGTACGGGCATAACTCGTACTCCTGTAAAAATAAGGAAAGGGGCAGGGTATGCTTCAAATGTTTGAAAGAAGGCCATAACGCGAAAGAGTGCTTAAACGAAGCGACATGTTTAACATGTAAGGAGCCCGGACATAGAACCGATTCTATGGATTGCCCACATTACAGGGAGCTTGTCTTGGGCAAGAAGGAAAGAAGAGACTCCACACAACGATAGAGATTTGTAAAGCTGGCACGCATGATGATATGCCTGCTAAAGGCGGTGCCGTGCGTGTCAGTGGAGAAGGGTGGGGTTTTAGCTGGTAGGCGCCCGGCTTCCGGCCGAGTGAATCCAGCACGCCTGGGTCTTCTTCCCAGGCAGTCTTTGGAAGATTTCCCCACCCGCAACAAAAAAAAAAAAAAAGGTTAGGTTAGGTTAGGTTAGGTTAGGTTAGGTTAGGTTAGGTTAGGTTAGGTTAGGTTAGATTAGGTTCCGTGCCCGGGAGGGTCGGATGGAGGAGGCTGGAAGTGATCCACCCCTAATCTTCCATGCGAGTTTCCCGGGAGGGGTTGCCCTACCCGACACGGCGCGTCCCAATGGCTCATAGGGTGTCTCCACGAGGAGTGGTCGGTCTTGGTTCCTGCGCTCTTTGAGCTGTGAGGGAGGCACGACCGACCAACCTCGGGGATAGGTGATGAATAGGAACGATTCGTTCTGAATAGTCGCCCGCGGATCAAAAGGGATAGAGGAGTAAACCTGACTAAAAATCATCGTCGCTGACCTCCCCGCCTTTGCTGAGCATCTTACACTCAGTTAAGGGGAGGGATAAACTTCTTCTTTATGGCTATCATGTCTTTCTTTTCTAAGTAACCCTTCAATTTCTTTAACTTCTGTATCTTCCTCCTTTTTTTTTCGACTCTTCCACTAATACAATAGATTTCTTTCTCTGGTATTTGCATGTTTCGTATCTCTTTTTTCTCTCGCCAACTAAGTCACCTCCTTTCTCTTTCTTTCTTCTGTTCTGTTTCCTTTTCCAACTGTCACTTTTTTCAATTTCTTCATGGAACATCCCGATCTATTCCCCAGATAATTAATTTAACTCAAAGATCACACACAGGGGAGGCAGCTGTGTGGGTCTATCCGTTGGCAAATCTGCGTCCGGAGGCAACCGTGGAAAAAGCCTAGAGGAGTAAACCTCGAAAAAAGAACCCGTAATCCTCGTTGTTAGCTACCGTGGCCATGGATGAATGGCTGCACGAAACGCAGTCAGAAACGGTGCCTCTGGGATACCTGGCGACCTCCCAGAGTATCTAGCCTTAGCGAGGTAAGGGCGCACTGCCTCGCCGGACGTTCATTCGGCCCAACTCGTGGGAAGTATTATGAATAGGAAGAATAAAACCAAAAAAAAGGAAGTGGAGAAGAGGGAAAGGAGTGAGCAGGAGGAAGAAGAGACAAGGAAATATGAGGAAAGCCTAATGGAAAAACAAAAAACCATTAAAAAATTGGACAGAAGTGGAAGTGAAATCACAGGAAAGCAGGAAAAAGAGACGGAGTTGGTAGTGAGGGTCGAGGATTTGAAGGAAGAAGTAAGGGCAGAGTACCAGAAAAAAACGGAGAAGGATGAGAGGGAAAAGTACGAGAGGTGTATTAATAAAGCCAAGGAAGTATTTGTGAAGAATGCTGGGGAGGAGGGAAAGGAGATTGTAAGGGAAACAGTATTGGGGTTGGAAGACAAGGCAAGAAGGTCGGCAAAGAAAGGAAGAAGGGGGGATGGAAACGAGGAAGGGGGAGATTTTGTTTCTGATTCTGACTTTGAGGAGCAGGAAAGAGAAGTAAGAAAAACGATGGCTGGTCATATAGTGCGCACTCATGAAGAAAGGGATAAAAGAGTAAGACTAATTATGGAGAAGCGACCCATGCTGATATGGGATGAAGAAAACGAGGAGGAGTTAGATCCTGAGGAAGAGGATACGCTATATACAATGGGAAGGTTAATGGAAGCAGAGATAGTATTTAAAAAAGACTAGAGGAGTTGGAAAGAGAAAGTGAGGAGAGGACAAGAAGGACAAGGGAGGAGATGGAAGGAAGGGAGAGAGGAGAGTATAAGAAAAGGGGTGAGAGGGAAGAGGCAACAGATGAGGGGGCAAGTCAACCCGATGACATTATTGTCATCGACGAAGACGAGTCGGACGGGAAGAAAAGAAAAAATAGAGGAGACAGTCCCGAGGAGAAGCAGGTGGGGAAAAAAGGAAGGAAAGAGGAGGGGCTTAGGGAGAGACTTGGGCGAAAGCTGGAGGAAATGGAATGGATGGAAGCACATTTAGACACTCTGGATATGGCGGACTTCAGAAGAATTCTGGGGGATTTGAAAACAATCTATAGAGAGATGGAGAAAAAAAAGAACGTGCAGTGCAAAGAGTGTAAGGAGGTAGAGGAAAGGGAGAGGACAGAGGAGGTAATGGAGAAGATAAAAGAAGACCTGAATGAGGGCGGGGATTATAGGGATTATAGTAAAATCAAGGATATAGAGTGGGCTGAAGAAGTTTTTGATGCTACAAAATGGGAAAGGAGCAGTATAGAGGAGATACTTTTGGAGAAAGGAAATTGCGTGATTATAAGCAAAGGAGACTCGGAGAGGGGAATAAAGGATACCATCCAGAGGTATAATAAGGAGATATGGACCCTACTGGATAGCTGCGAGGAGGGGGGGTGTGATGCTCTCGAGAACTGCCAAAAGAGCAAGAGAGGCCAAACGACATGGTTCAATTATGGTGTGAAAATGAGTGAAGATGGGGGGGAGGGCGCATATGAGGCACTTGCAGGTCTGACCGAAATGGTAAAGCTAAGACAAGAACAGGGAGAGGTGAAGGTAATAATAGGGGAGGGTATAGACAAACTCAAGGTTAGGAAAATGATAGTAGGAAGGGAAAGATCAAGTGGAAGATTGTAGGAGAGAGAACGGTAGAAAAGGGGGGAATGGAGAGGGAGACGCTCCTCATCAAAACGGGGGACGAAACCTACGCGGACGTGTTAAACAAGATGAAAGCCCGTGTCAATGTGGAAGATATTAAGGTGGAGAACGTTAAAAAGACTAAAGGGGGGGACTTGATAGTGAATTTGAAAGGGAGGGGGGCGGCCGAAAAGCTTAGCAAGGAATTAAGGGAGAATATAGGGGAGAAAATGACAATAGTGGGAAAAAAAAATGAGGCGAAATTTGATATTTGGGATTTGGACCCATCCGTGAACGAGCAGGAGCTCATAACAGCGGTGTGCGGATGGATAGGATTAGACCATGGAGAACTTAAGGTAAGGAGTCTGAGGGAAAATAGAGGTGGGGGCCAGACCGCTAGGGTGTGCGTTAGGAAGGAGATGGCGGAAAAAATGAGGAAGCATAGGAGAATTAAAGTGCATTGGCAGTACTGCAGAGTAAGGGAGAGGCTCACTCCCCTCCGTTGCTATAGGTGCATGGAGTATGGGCATAACTCATACTCCTGCAAAAACAAGGAAAGGGGTAATGCATGTTACAAGTGCCTCCAGGAGGGACACAGTGTGAGAGACTGCAGTAATGAGGCAATGTGCCTGACGTGTAAGAAGACCGGGCACAGGATGGACTCCATGGAGTGTCCGAAATATAGGGAGTTTACCCTTGGCGGGAGACAGGATAGTTAGAAGAGAGGAAACTGTCAAAAGCCGGTCACATGATGATATGCCTGCTAAAGGCGGTACCGTGTGTGCTGGTGTGGGAGAACGGTGGGGTTTTAGCTGGTAGGCGCCCGGCCACTGGCCGAGTGAATCCAGCACGCCTGGGTTCTCTTCCCAGGCAGTCTTTGGAAGATTTCCCCACCACAAAAAAAAAAAAAAAAGGTTAGATTAGGTTAGGTTAGGTTAGGTTAGGTTAGGTTAGGTTAGGTTAGGTTAGGTTAGGTTAGGTTAGGTTAGGTTAGGTTAGGTTAGGTTAGGTTAGGTTAGGTTAGGTTAGGTTAGGTTAGGTTAGGTTAGGTTAGGTTAGGTTAGGTTAGGTTAGGTTAGGTTAGGTTAGGTTAGGTTAGGTTAGGTTAGGTTAGGTTAGGTTAGGTTAGGTTAGGTTAGGTTAGGTTAGGTTAGGTTAGGTTAGGTTAGGTTGATGGGAAGGACCCCATGTTGAGTGGTAGTTACCGACCTATATGCTTGATCAATTCGGCGGGGAAGCTATTGGAAAGTCTTATTGGGAACAGACTGACGAGCGAGATTGAAGAAAAGGATTTATTGTCCCCAAGGCAGCACGGATTTCGGAAGAAATGTTCTACAGTTACAGCCATCAAGGAGTTACAAAGTAAAATTAAGGAAAGTAGGGAGAAATGGGGGGCGCTGGTTTCGTTGGACATTCGAAATGCGTTCAATACCGCCAGGTGGGATAAAATCATGGGTGCAATTATTGAAGGGAACATAAGTGGATATCTTGTTAACATAATAAGCAGTTACCTAAATAACAGAGTCGTGGTTTCGGGAGTTATTTCTCACAAATGCACCATGGGAGTTCCACAGGGCTCGGTCCTCGGCCCGGTCCTGTGGAACTTGATGTATAATGGGATCCTTAAGCTGCGCTACGGCCCGAGAACTCATGTGGTTGCCTATGCCGATGACCTGGTTTTTTGGGTTGTAGGGAACACGGAAAATATTATCAGAAATGAAGCGGAGAACGCGGCTGAGTTGGAGATTAGGTGGACTAGAGCGAACGGTTTGAGAATAGCTCCGGAAAAGACAGAAATTGTCCTGATCCGGTGTCCGGGGAAAACAGGTCCCTTCAGGGTGGCCATACATGGGAAGAGGATAGACGCTACGGATTCTTTCATATACTTGGGGGTAGTTTTCGCGAGAAAGATGAACTTCGCTAGGCATGTGGAGCACATAGTATCCAAGGCTAAAAGTAAAACGGCTCAACTACAGAAGATCATGCCTAATGTTGGGGGCCCAGGGTATGGAAAAAGAAGAGTGCTTGGTAATGTTGTACACGGGATCTTGCTGTATGCGGCTCCGGTTTGGAGAGAGATAGTTAAGGTTAACAAATATAAAAACATTCTTGTATCTACCCAGAGAGGGGGCTTGCTTAGGGTGGCCGCTGCTTATAAAACGGTGTCTGCAGAGGCAGTTCAGGTTATATCAGGTTTCCCACCGATAGACCTTCTTGTCGCTGAGAGGTGTTTTCTCTTCACGATAGGGAGTAGGTTGGCGGGCAACAGAAGAATGGCCAGAGAAAGAACGTACAAAAAATGGCAGGACAGCTGGAGTAGGCTTACATCGAAAGCACAGTGGACGAGAAGGCTGATACCGGACGTTAGGGCATGGGTAAGGTGCAAACATCGCACGACATCCTATTTCCTAACTCAAGTTCTTACGGGACATGGGTCGTTTGGCTCCTATACGCATAGGATTAAAAAATCCCCAAGTGATCTGTGTTCTTGGTGCGGGACTAGGGACGATCCGGGCCATGTCCTGTACGAATGTGTACGATGGGAGGATGAACGGAGGTCTTTGGTTGAAGATATAGGGCTTTTTCCAGGTGCGGAAGATCTTGTGGACTTTATGATGGCAGAGGTAGGGAATTGGAAAAGGGTTGAGGAATTTATTGTTAAGGTAATGAGCAGAAAGGAGGCGGAGGATAGGAGAGATAACGGGTAGGTATATGGTTAGGTTTGTTATAATTATTGCTGTTTAGTGGACGGGTGGTACATCGATGGCATGGCTTTTTTAGCTCTTTCCGGTGTACGTTACACCCGAGGTGTATTTGAGGAGGGTGGTTTAGTGCGGTGAAAGTCCCACACGAACTCACAGCATTGCACTGCCCGCTGTGGGAACGGCATTAGCTTCCACCCCACCTCATGGGCAAAAAAAAAAAAAAAAGGTTAGGTTAGGTTAGGTTAGGTTAGGTTAGGTTAGGTTAGGTTAGGTTAGGTTAGGTTAGGTTAGGTTAGGTTAGGTTAGGTTAGGTTAGGTTAGGTTAGGTTAGGTTAGGTTAGGTTAGGTTAGGTTAGGTTAGGTTAGGTTAGGTTAGGTTAGGTTAGGTTAGGTTAGGTTAGGTTAGGTTAGGTTAGGTTAGGTTAGGTTAGGTTAGGTTAGGTTAGGTTAGGTTAGGTTAGGTTAGGTTAGGTTAGGTTAGGTTAGGTTAGGTTAGGTTAGGTTAGGTTCCACTCCTAAGAGCTGAAAGACCTTGTCGCTGGTGGAGTGGCTCAGTAACTTCTTCCCTTCTCGAGCCGAAAGGACGGGGAAGGAAGAGTGAAGCTAAGAATCAGCTCAAGAAATGGTCAGTGGGGCACTGGCGGGGCTGCTGATGTCGAGTAGGTAGCACCAGTAAAATGCCAGTAGAAGATCCAACATGCCCAAGTTACATCCGAACGCACTGACAAGTCCTACCAGACACGGAGGGCGATCGGCGAGTTCCCGGCGCCGTATAACGGGGACCCCTCGACTATGGTATGGCAACCCAGACAGAAGATTCCCGAAGGAGAAAACCTGCGGAAAAAAATCCGAAATTCAAGGTGGAAGAGACCGTGCTGATGAATGCATGGCCACACGAAACGTGGTCGAGAACGGTTCCCTTGGGGAACATGGCGACACCCCATTGTAAACAGCCTTATATCTGCAAGCGGGGCTCTGCAGATACGGACAGAAAATTCCCTAGCTACTCGTGGGATTGATATGAGTATAAGAAAAAATGACATTATTGACATAACCGGAGGCGACCCGAGCGGTTCAAAATTCTTGGGAAGAGAAGACAATAAATTGGGTAGAAGGAGGCTAAACTCCCTACCAGATACCATCATAGATAGTTTTAGCTGCACCACAAGCGGGCTTAAGAGGAAGGCAAACACCTCAGAGACTGAGGAGGACGGTATATACAAAAGACGAGAAGCGGTGGAATATTTCACACTAGTTGAAAGCATCGAAACATACGAAAAACTGATAAACGACCTGCAGAAGATGATAACTGATATCCCTAACACCCATAAACAAATTAAGGAAATCTCGACCAGACTAAAGAAAGTTAGTAATAACTTTAAAAAAGATATGGTGATGAAATGGCTCAAAAAACACAGGCTAGAACCGGTGGAAAAAATGACCATCGATGCGGATACTCAGACAGATCCGTGGCATGGGGGTGGCAGTGGAAAATACGTCACTCGTCTAGACGGGGTAGACTCGATAACTGAATTCGATAGGGTGGCAAACTGGACGTGGCCCGACGAAATATACAAAAGGACGGAGGTACTAGTGGGGAACCCAATCGAGACGCCGAACGATACCACGAAAGTGGTTATAGTCAACCCGGAGGACCTAGGAATGGAAAATAGCATTCAGAGGCTATACAGAAACAAATATCCGGAGCTCTTGGACCTAGAGGAGCCTTTCGAGGTATTGGAACAACAGACTACCATTAAATCCCAAAAAAATTCAGTACAAACAAAGAGAATAATAAAAATTGTCCACAACGGGAAAAGAGACGACATCTGGAGCAAGCTCAGTGCAGTTAAGGAGGAGATGGGTGGAAAAGGGAAAGTGGCACTGCACCACATCAGTTCCCTAGCGTTAGCCGAGATGAGAAAAATGTGTGAAAGTATCTTTTATAACACTAACATAGACGTAAAAATATACACGACAAACACGAGGCAGAGAACGACCTATGGGATGATAGTGTCCAAAAAAGACGCAGGTTATAAAGAAATCTTGAGCACCGTGAAGAACGCTGTCAGAGAATCGGAATCCACGGAGGCGATAAGGTCCATGAGGAGTACGAAGGACGGCAAACTGTTGATCACCATGGAAAAAAACAGCGAGGCCTTAAGGAAGATTAAGGCGGCAATTGGTACGGCAGAGAGAGGCTTGAAGACACTACAGCTAGGAGGCGAGAACAATATCGCTATTCATATTAGGGGAATGGCAGCGGACTCAACAAAAGAAGAGGTGGTTGACGCCCTAAAAGAAGAACTAGGGAGCTGGGAGGATAACTATAAAATCACGGAGCTGAGACCTATGCGCGGTAGCACCCAAGCCGCCACAGTGGTACTTCCCCCCAAAGAAGCAAATAGGCTGATAAGCAAAACACACCTAAAAATAGGTATGGTTAGGTGTCAAGTTGAAAAAAGGCTGAGTGTAAAAAAATGTGCAAAGTGCTGGGATTATGGACACACAATGGCGCAATGCATGGGTCCCGACAGGAGAAGCTCGTGTTTCAGATGCGGGCAGACAGGGCATGACAGCAAGGTATGTAAGGAAGAGGAAAAATGTGTCCTCTGTGAAGAGAGGCATAGGATGGGCAGCATGGAATGCCCTAGATTTAAGGCAGCCCTAAAGAAAGCTAGGGCTAAGGAAAGGCATGGCGGCATTCTTACAGAAACGGGAGGGCACACTGGCCCGCCGAATGTACACACGAAACAGAACATTCCTCCTACACGCAGCAACGACTGTTTAGAAGACGAGGTAAATAAAGACCACGACACCTGCCAGTTAATGGCCGAAACATCAACAAGTTCACAATAATTCAAATTAATGTGGGTAGGGAGAGAGTCGCCTACGACCTCTTATTCGCTATGGCTGCAGAAAAATCTGCGGACTTGATAGTGGTTTGCGAACCCAACAAAAAAATCACAAGCTCGACAAAATGGTTATCCGATACAAACGTAGACGTGGCAGTCCACCTCAATAACAACGGAGTAGGAGTCAACAATTGTATAAAAGGGGAAGGTTATATGGTAATAAGTTTAGAAAAACTCTCCATTATTCCATGCTACATTCCACCAAGTATAAACCTGAGAAGATATGAAGATATTGTGGATGAGATATTCACACATCTATCCCAGATCAGACACAGGACAATCGTCTTGGGCGACATAAATGCCAAATCGCCACTATGGGGATCTCCTGCAAGCGATAAAAGAGGCGATATATGGAGCGAACGAATAGCACAGCACGATCTGATTTGCCTAAACGACGGAACCCCAACGTTTGTCAGGGGAAACAGCCGTTCGCACATTGACGTCACGTTGGTCACCAAAGACTTATACAAGGAAGTGAGCAAATGGGAAATTCTCGACTCTAGCCTGTTCACCCATCACAGGCCAATAGTGATCAACTTAGGAAAGGGGAAAACCACAAGAACTGCTAGAATAAGGCACACAGCCACCAAAGAATCCATAGGCGAAGCACTCAAGGACCTCAACGATAATAGTAATATCGAAGATATATTGGAAGCATTGGGGAAAATTACCAAGGAAACTGTTAACATGAGAAGCACATACCCCTATTGGTGGACATCTGAGATAGCATTGGCCAGAAAGGAGGCTATAGCGGCAAAGAGGGTACTAACTAGGGCGAATAGGATGGGCACCGGTGTGGAACAACATAAACTCCTGTTTAAACAAAAAAGAAATAAACTAAAAAAGGCAATACTAGACTCCAAGAAAAATATATGGATGGAACTGATTAGTAAGCTAGACGAGGATATATGGGGAGATGGGTACAGGATCGCGATGAAGGACTTGCGGGCGGTCGCACCATTCAAACTCTCCAAGTCAAAGCAGTGGGAAGCAGCTGAGGCCCTCTTTCCAGACAAATACCCGGGACAATTCTCTCCCACTCTTACCACCAACCCGCCGGAACTGACTGACGAGGAGCTAATGGAAGCGGTGAATAAAATAGTAAAAAGGAAAGCCCCAGGACCGGACCAAATCACGCCTGAGATGGTGATTATGGCAGTGCAACAGAAACCCATACTATTTCAAAACGTTTTTAACAACCTGCTGCAAAGACAAATCTTCCCTAAACCATTTAAACTGGCCTCCTTGATATTGATTTGGAAAAGGGGAAAACCTGCTGAACAAGCCACTTCCTATAGGCCAATATGCCTGCTTAGTTGTATTGGGAAATTATACGAAAGGATAATTAAGACCAGGATGGAGAAGGAACTAGAGGCAAGGGACTGCATCTCCGAGAACCAGTTTGGCTTTCGAAAGGGGCGTTCGACTGTCATGGCAGCGAAGCTACTCACAAAAAAAATCAGAGAGTGCAAGAAACACTGGGGCGTAGTGATAGCACTAGATATTAAAAACGCGTTCAATTCAGCCTCGTGGCCGCACATAGTCAATGCAGCAGAAAGAAAAAATTTGTCCACGTATCTAATAAATTTAATAAAAGCCTATCTCGCGGACCGAGAAGTAATTGTGACGCCGGGTAAGAACAAGAGTCTAACGGCAGGAGTACCACAGGGTTCCGTACTGGGTCCAACCCTCTGGAATTTACTATACGACGACCTGTTGAGGATGAAGACCATTAAAGGTGTATCCATGGTGGCATTTGCGGATGACCTAGCCATATTCGTGGAGAGTGATAACTCGTATCATCTGACCCAAACCGTAAACCAGACCCTTGCGAAGGTCCAGCAGTGGATGGAGCAAAACAGCCTAGAACTCTCGGAGACAAAGACAGAATGTGTCATATTTAAAGGTTCCAGGGACAGGAGTTTTATCCAATTCAGCCTAAACGATACAATCATCAGACCCACGAACGGATTCAAGTACCTTGGCATTCATTTGGACCATCGTCTGCGGTTCACCCAGCATATCACACAAATATGCAGTAAGGCGGAAGCAAGGCTAGCAGCACTCTCAAAAATCCTTCCCAATATTGGAGGCCCCGGCACCCTAAAGAGAAGAGTACTTTTAGGAGTGGTTAATTCAATCCTTCTATATGGAGCCCCCATCTGGAACACAGCACTAAACTACGCTAGCGAGAGAAACAAACTAACAAAAGTCCAGAGAAGGGCACTGATACGTGTAGCCTGTGCATACAAAACAGTTTCCAGTCAGGCTATACAGGTTGTCTGTGGCGAGGTGCCCATACATCTCCTGGTGCACGAGCGTGCAAGAATACATGATACCGACGAACCAATGAGGCGTAAGAGACACGAAAGAGACAAAACGATGCGATTGTGGCAGGAGGAATGGGATAACTCGGAAAAGGGGAAATGAACGCGAGAGCTAATACCAAACCTCGACAAATGGGTAAACTGTCCTTATCGAATCCTGAACTTCCACATGACTCAGTTCCTAACAGGACATGGTAGTTTTAAGAGCTTCACCCATAAAATTGGCAAGGACGATAACACAACATGCGACTACTGCCAAGCTCAGACGGATGATCCCAGGCATACCATGTTCGAGTGTCCGAGGTTCCACGATAAAAGAATGGCCCTACACCTAAGAATAGGAAATTCATTGACAGTAGGAAACTTTTTGGACGAATTAGTCAGCACGAGGGACAGGTACCAAATCATCTTAAGCCATGTAACGGAGATAATATCTATTAAGGAGAAAGATGAGCGGACCAGACAGACCAGATAAGGGAACAATACAGACACATCAAAGGAAAAACCGCGCGCAACTGATGATATGCTTCCAGGCGGTACCGGGAGCGTTGCGGTGAGGACGGGGTGGAATGTTTAGTGAGTAGTTCCATTAGGAGATTCTCACACTGTGAAGTGGCGGCAGATAATCAAGGTTGCCTGCCTCCACTTCGCGTGCGTAAATGCATTTCAACCACCCCGTACAACTTGGCGATGACCGGCCGTCACTGCTGTGTAAACAGTACTGTTGCCACGGCGGTGCCGGGCGATCACCGACAAAAAAAAAAAAAAAAAGGTTAGGTTAGGTTAGGTTAGGTTAGGTTAGGTTAGGTTAGGTTAGGTTAGGTTAGGTTAGGTTAGGTTAGGTTAGGTTAGGTTAGGTTAGGTTAGGTTAGGTTAGGTTAGGTTAGGTTAGGTTAGGTTAGGTTAGGTTAGGTTAGGTTAGGTTAGGTTAGGTTAGGTTAGGTTAGGTTAGGTTAGGTTAGGTTAGGTTAGGTTAGGTTAGGTTAGGTTAGGTTAGGTTAGGTTAGGTTAGGTTAGGTTAGGTTAGGTTAGGTTAGGTTAGGTTAGGTTAGGTTACGTTAGGTTAGGTTAGGTTAGGTTAGGTTAGGTTAGGTTAGGTTAGGTTAGGTTAGGTTAGGTTAGGTTAGGTTAGGTTAGGTTAGGTTAGGTTAGGTTAGGTTAGGTTAGGTTAGGTTAGGTTAGGTTAGGTTAGGTTAGGTTAGGTTAGGTTAGGTTAGGTTAGGTTAGGTTAGGTTAGGTTAGGTTAGGTTAGGTTAGGTTAGGTTAGGTTAGGTTAGGTTAGGTTCCGTGCCCGGGAGAGTCGGATGGAGGAGGCTGGAAGTGATCCACCCCTAATCTTCCATGCGAGTTTCCTGGGAGGGGTTGCCCTACCCGACACGGCGCGTCCCAATGGCTCATAGGGTGTCTCCACGGGGAGGTGGTCGGTCATGGTTCTTGCGCTCCTAAGAGCTGTGAGGGAGGCACGACCGACCAACCCCGGGGATAGGTGATGAATAGGAACGATCCGTTCTGAATAATCACCCGCGGATCAAAAGGGATAGAGGAGTAAACCTGACTAAAAATCATCGTCGCTGACCTCCTCGCCTCTGCTGACTATCTTACAATCAGTTAAGGGGAGGGAAAATTTTTTCTTCATGACTATCATGTCTTTCTTCCCTAAGCAACCCTTCAATTTCTTGAATTTTCTCTATCTTTCTTCTTTCTCACTCTTCAACACTAATACAATAGATTCCCTATCACTTTGGCTTGCGCGTCTGTCTCTCTTCTTTCCTCTCGCCAACTAGGTCAATTTCTTTTCTTTTCTTCTTTTCTCCTTTTTTCCCAACTACCACTTCTTCAATTTCTTCATGGAACATCCCGGTCTATTCCCCAGATAAATCAATTCATCTCATAGTCCACACACAGGGGAGGCAGCTGTGTGGGGCTATCCGTTGGCAAATCTGCGTCCGGAGGCAACCGTGAAAAAAGCCTAGAGGAGTAAACCTCGAAAAAAGAACCCGTAATCCTCGTTGTTAGCTACCGTGGCCATGGATGAATGGCTGCACGAAACGTAGTCAGAAACGGTGCCTCTGGGATACCTGGCGACCTCCCAGAGTATTCAGCCTTAGCGAGGTAAGGGCGCACTGCCTCGCCGGACAATCTTTCGACCCAACTCGTGGGACGTATTATGAACAGGAAGAATACAAAGCAAAAGGAAGTGGAGAAGAGGGAGAGGAGTGAGAAGGAGGAGGAAGAGACAAGGAAATACGAGGAGAGCCTAATAGAAAAGCAAAAAACCAAGAAAAAATTGGACAGAAGCGGAAGCGAACTCGCAGGAAATCTGGAAAAAAAGGAGTTGGTAGTGATGGTCGAGAATTCGGAGGACGAAGCGAGGGCAGAGTACCAAAGGTACCTACAAAGAGCCAAGAAGGAGGAGGAAAGAAGAGTAAGAGAAGAGGCTGAAAGAAGAGTAAGAGAAGAGACGGAGAGAAGAGTAAGAGAAGAGAAAGAAAGAAGGGAATGGGAAGAGATGGAAAGATTACCAATAGAGGAGAGGATGAGAAGAGTAAGCGAAGAGAAGGAAAGAAGAGAAAGGGAAGAGAAGGAAAGAATCGAAAGAGAAGAGATTGAAAAAATAAGAGCTAGAGAAGTTGCAGAGAGGGAAAAACATGAGAGGTGTATGAGAAGAGCCAAGGAAAAATTTAGGAGGAGTGGAGCGGGAAAGGAAGCGGAGTGTATGAGAGGTAGGACATTGGAGACGGAAAAGAAGATAAGAGAGATGGTAAAGGAAAAAAGTGGGGGGGATGGAAATGAGGAGGGAGAATTCGAAGAGTGGGAGAAAAAAGTAATAAGAGAGATGCGCGCTATTGAAAAATCAGCTTTAAATGAAAGGCTACGAAGAATAAGGGTAGTGCTGGAGAAGCAGCCTATACTGATAGGGGATGGGGAAATCGAGGTGGATACAGATTCTGAGGAAGAGGAAGCTTTATACGCAATAGGGAAGTGTGTAGAAGCAGAGAGGCAACTCAGAATAAGGATAGAGGAGCTGGAAAGAGAAAGCGATGAGAGAGCAAGAAGGGTAAGGGAAGAGACGGAAGCAAAGGAGAGTGGAGAGCATAAGAAAGAGGGGAAGAGAGAAGAGGAAATAGATGAGTGGGCAAGTCAACCCGATGACATCATTGTCATCGACAAAGCCGAGTCGGATGATAGAAAAAGAAAAAATAGAGGAGACAGTCCCGAGGAGAAGCAGGTGGGTAAAAAAGGAAGGAAAGAGGAGGGAATCAAGGAGAGACTAGGGCGAAAGCTGGAGGAGTTAGCAGGTATGGAGGATCTGTTCGATATGGGGGAGTTTAGGAGAATCTTGGGGGATTTGAGAAGCATCCAAAGGGAGATGGGGGGACAACAACAAGCTCAGTGTAAAGAGTGTAAGAAAGTAGAGGAGAATAGAAAGAAAAAGGAGGTAACAGAGAAGGTGGCGGAGGATCTCAATAGGGGGGGTGAATTCAGGGAATTTAGTAGAATTAAAGACATTAAATGGGAAGAAGAAGTATATCGGAAAACGAGATTAGAAAGAGGTAGCACGGATGAGGTAATTATGGAAAGGAGTGACTGTGTGATAATATGTAAAGGAGATTCCGCGGGGAGGACCAGGGAAATCATACAGAAATGTAACAAGGAGATATTGGACCTGTTGGATAGTTGTGAGGAGGGGGGCTGTGATACCCTCGAAAATAAAATAAGAAGTACGAGGTCCCAAAGAACATGGTGGAACTATGTGGTGAAAATGGGGGTAGACGAAGGAGAGGTCTTCTATGACACAGTCGAAAGGCTGATAAAAATGATTAGACAGACTCAGGATAAGGGTGAGGTGAAGGTTATAATAGGGGAGGGAATAGATAAAACCAAGATTAGGAAAGTGATGGAGTTTATATGCAGAAAGGGTGAGATTTTGTGGAAAATTATGGTGAGGTCAGAAGAAATGACGAAGGAAAGGGGGAAGATAGAGTCGGAGTCACTCCTAATTAAGACTGGTGACGATACATATGCAAATGTATTAAACAAAATAAAGTCCCAAGTTAACGTAGAGAGCCTGGGAATTAAAGTTGAGAACGTAAAAAAAACACAGGGAGGAGATATTATCGTCAAGCTCAAGGGCAGGGGGGCGGCTGAAAGGCTTAGGGATGAGGTAAGGAATAAGGTCGGGGCGCAGAAAATGGCCATCAGAAATAAGGATGCCAATTTTGAGATTTTGGACATCGACCCATCAATAGATGAACACGATTTTAAAGTGGAGGTTTGTGGGCGGACGGGTCTGGAAATGACGGATCTGAAGGTAAGGAGCCTGAGGGAGAGTAGGGGGGGAGGACAAATTGCAAATGTGTCGGTACGGGAAGAGAAGGCGGGGAGGATACGGGAGTATCAAAAAATTAAAATACATTGGCAGTATTGCAGAATAAGGGAGAGGTTCACCCCTCTCCGTTGTTATAAGTGCATGGAGTACGGGCATAACTCGTACTCCTGTAAAAATAAGGAAAGGGGCAGGGTATGCTTCAAATGTTTGAAAGAAGGCCATAACGCGAAAGAGTGCTTAAACGAAGCGACATGTTTAACATGTAAGGAGCCCGGACATAGAACCGATTCTATGGATTGCCCACATTACAGAGAGCTTGTCTTGGGCAAGAAGGAAAGAAGAGACTCCACACAACGATAGAGATTTGTAAAGCTGGCACGCATGATGATATGCCTGCTAAAGGCGGTGCCGTGCGTGTCAGTGGAGAAGGGTGGGGTTTTAGCTGGTAGGCGCCCGGCTTCCGGCCGAGTGAATCCAGCACGCCTGGGTCTTCTTCCCAGGCAGTCTTTGGAAGATTTCCCCACCCGCAACAAAAAAAAAAAAAAGGTTAGGTTAGGTTAGGTTAGGTTAGGTTAGGTTAGGTTAGGTTAGGTTAGGTTAGGTTAGGTTAGGTTAGGTTAGGTTAGGTTAGGTTAGGTTAGGTTAGGTTAGGTTAGGTTAGGTTAGGTTAGGTTAGGTTAGGTTAGGTTAGGTTAGGTTAGGTTAGGTTAGGTTAGGTTAGGTTAGGTGCCGTGCCCGGGAGAGTCGGATGGAGGAGGCTGGAAGTGATCCACCCCTAATCTTCCATGCGAGTTTCCTGGGAGGGGTTGCCCTACCCGACACGGCGCGTCCCAATGGCTCATAGGGTGTCTCCACGGGGAGTGGTCGGTCATGTTTCCTGCGCTCCTAGAGCTGTGAGGGAGGCACGACCGACCAACCTCTGGGATAGGTGATGAATAGGAACGAACAGTTCTGAATAATCGCCCGCGGATCAAAAGGGATAGAGGAGTAAACCTGACTAAAAATCATCGTCGCTGACCTCCTTGCCTCTGCTGAATATCTTAATCAGTTAAGGGGAGGGAAAACTTTCTTCTTCATGACTATCATGTCTTTCTTCCCTAAGCAACCCTTCAATTTCTTGAAGTTTCTCTATCCTTCTTCTTTCTCACTTTTCTACACTAATACAATAGATTCCTTATCATTTTGGTTTGCACGTCTGTCTCTCTTCTTTCCTCTCGCCAACTAGGTCACTTTCTTTTTCTTTCCTCCTTTTCTTCTTTTTTTCCAACTACCATTTCTTCAATTTTTTCATGGAACATCCCGGTCAATTCCCCAGATAAATCAATTCATCTCATAGTCCACACACAGGGGAGGCAGCTGTGTGGGGCTATCCGTTGGCAAATCTGCGTCCGGAGGCAACCGTGAAAAAAGCCTAGAGGAGTAAACCTCGAAAAAGAACCCGTAATCCTCGTTGTTAGCCACCGTGGCCATGGATGAATGGCTGCACGAAACGCAGTCAGAAACGGTGCCTCTGGGATACCTGGCGACCTCCCAGAGTAATTAGCCTTAGCGAGGTAAGGGCGCACTGCCTCGCTGGACATTCTTTCGACCCAACTCGTGGGAATAAGCATGAAGAATTCAAAAACAAAAAAAAGGAGAAGGAAAAATAGGAGTAAGGAGATGGAATCAAATAGCAGTATCTCGATTGAAGCCAAAAAAAACAGAGGAGATTCGATTTCGGACCAGGATGTGGATTTGGAAAAGGAGGTGGAGAATATGGAAGAGGAAGCAAGGATTTTGGATGTGGGCGAAGACGATGTCGTGCCGGATCCGGATAAAGATAAGGAAGAGCGAGGAAAACGGGAAAGAGATGGTGGCGAGGGGGAATCAAGCAGGCCCGCACAGAAGGAGCTAAACGACTCAGGCCAGGAAGTTGTAAATATATCGATTACAGCCGAAGACGAGGTAAAACAATCTACGATGGTGGGGAATGGAAAGGAGGATGACGATTACGATTTCAAGGAGTCGTCTCTGTATATGATCCTTCTGGACATTGAGGATAAGTGCCTTGGGAATGCACAGAAGGGAAATATATGCAGTGAAAGGCTGAGTGCCGCGCAAAAAAAAGAAAAGAGAAGACAATGGAGGGAGGAAAGTAGCAAGGGTGAAAGTACAACCGGGACCATTCACAGAAAGCTGGAAGAGGTCAATGGAATCATGGAAGCTGATAACATTGACATCAACCCTGAGGTTAAAAGAAGATTAGGGGAGATAAAGACCCTGCTCAAGAGAATCGATAAATTCGCTACATCGTCCCCAAATGAGAGCATGGAAGCGAAGTGCGCAGAGTGCAGAAAGGAGCAAGAAAAACTAAAGAAAAAAGAAAGGGCTCGAGAAATTAAAGAGGCTATATGCAAAGGCCAAACATATCAGGACTTTACGAAGATTGTGGAGAAGCAATGGGATGAGGAGGTCTTTACGAGAGTAAAGTTTGCAGCGATGACGGTAGAGGAAGCTCTAACAAGGGAAAACTGCCTTGTAGTGCGCCAGGGGGAGGGTACCCCGTATACGGTGGAGATCGGTGAGATCTTAGAATCTCTTGCCGAGGGTAGTTATGACAGGGTGGAACACGTTACTAGGACCACCAGGTCTTTCAAAATTTGGTACCACCATGTGGTGAGGCTGGGGGAAAATATGGAAAGTAATTTTGAGACTCTTCAACACATGGCTGATGAATTAAATATGGCGGACGAGGAGAAAATAAACGTCCTAATCCAGGGGGGGGATGAAATGGAGATAAGGAAGATGTTGGAGTTCGTGACTAGAACCGGGAATTACAAAATAGCGCAGGCGCCCACAAGGGGAACTAGGAGGGCTGGGGACGATGGTGAATCAGTTCTGGTAAGGACAGGGGATCGCCCTTACGCCGAAGTCCTGAAACGGATGAAGGAAAATGTAAATGTCGAAAACCTGGGAGTCCAGGTCAACAATGTGAAGAAAACTAGTGGAGGAGACATCGTGATTCGTTTGAAGGGGAAGGGTCAGGCTCAGATATTGAAGGACGCAATAAAGGGTAAGATGGAAGAGGTGGCAGTCACCACGAGGAAAAGCGAGGCCGTCTTCAATATTTTAGACCTGGATCCTGCGGTTACGATGGACGAGGTTAAAGAGGCTGTGGAGAGGCATACGGGTTTGGCGGGGATGGTGGAGGTAAATGGTCTGAGGAAAACTAGGTATGGGGGGCAAATGTGTCTGGTAGCGGTTCCACCGGCGAAGGCTGGAAGGTTGCGGGAGACCAGGTCTGTAAAGATAGGGTGGTCTGCGTGCAGGGTGAGGGAAAGGGTCACTCCTAGGAGATGTTTCAGATGTCTGGAGTACGGCCATGAAGCGGGGAAATGTAAGGGTGAAGATAGATACAATGAATGTCTAAACTGCGGGGAAAAAGGGCACAGGGCCCAAGATTGCAAGGGTGAGTCCAGGTGTCGTAAATGCGTCACAGTAGGTCATAGGATGGATTCGATGATGTGTCCGGAGTTTCGGAAACTGGTATACGGGATACAAACACCGTTTTCAAGCGACCACACTTGATAAGACACTGTGCTCCCAGGATTGTTGTGTACGTTAATCGCCCCACTGGCCCTCTTACAGCCATGTGGACGATGGGTTTTAGAGTTTATTTTAGCTATTTATTCAGTTATTGTGTCCAAAATTTTAAGGTATTTTATTTTATATATTTGCGTGTGTATATATTTATTTATTTATTTACACCCAACGTAGTTGGTAGGTATAGGTTATTTATTTATGTGTTATTTATTTATTTATTTATTTTATTTATTAGGGTGCGGAAGGAAGCTATGGAGTATGAGGACACAGAGATTCTTAGGGTCAAAAAGACAAAATGCCTGTAAAATCAAACAAAACAGGAATTAGAGTTTTACAAGTAAATATCGGAAGAGCCAAAGCGGCGCATGATTTGGTAATGGCTATGGCAGAAAAATTGGATGCTGACCTCATTGTTGTACCAGAGCCAAATAAAAAAGCGTCGGGGGGGCCTGGTTGGATACAGGATGATAAAAAGGATGTGGCGTGCTTTGTTAGGAATCGAAATATTAATGTGAAGGAGATAAGGAGGGGGGATGGATATGTAACGCTCACTATGAAGGGGTGGAGTATGGTTGGCTTCTATATCTCACCTAATATACGGAGGGAGGAATACAAAAGGAGGTTTGAGGAAGTAGTGGAGGCCGCTGAAAAGCACCGAAATTGCATCGTTGCGGGAGACGCAAACGCTAAATCAACAAGCTGGGGCTCCCCTACCACCGACGAAAGAGGTAAATTGTGGGAGGATTGGATAGCGACCGGGAACAGAGTGGTATTGAACAACAATAAACCAACTTTTAGGCGAGGCGCATCCAAGACCCACATAGATATAACTATATCGACCGGCAGCTTAGCTAAGAAGGTGGGAGGATGGGACGTTCTGGATGAACAGATATACACATACCATGGATATATTACTTTTGAGGTAGGGATAGAAGTGAAGAAGAAAGGGAGCCGATCGATATATGGGATGTCTATGGGGCGGTTGAAGGAAGAAATTGAGAAGTTGGATGAGGTAGGCGATAAGTATGAGGACTTGTATGGGAAAATACGGGAGATTTCGAGGGTGGTTACCACAAAGAATACGAGGGGGGGTAGGGGAGTACCTTACTGGTGGAATGAGGAGGTGGCGGAGATTAGGAGTAGATGCATAAGGGCAAGGAGGAAATTAACTAGGCGGGCAGGCAGGGGAGACAATGGGGAAGAGGTAGAAGAGTATAAGAGGAACAGGAAAGCTCTAAGAGTAGAGATAAGAAGGGCTCAGCGGAGGTGTTGGAAAGAACTGTGCCAGGCGTTGGAAGAGGACGTGTGGGGAGATGGTTACAAGATAGCCACAAGAGCGCTGGTGACGAGCGACCCCTGTAACATCGAGGGAGCAGAAAAATTACGGGTGATAGAGGAACTATTCCCCCAAAGACAAGAAATTCAATTTCAAATGGATAATGGTGAGGCAACAGTAGACTTTTCAGTTGAGGAAATACAGGCGGCGGGGGAAAGGTTAAAGGTTGGGAAAGCACCGGGGCCGGATGGGGTTAAATCAGAAATCCTTAAGGCTCTGAGTAAAAACAAGCCGGCTATCCTGAGAGCGGTAATGAACGAGATACTGCATAGGCGGAACCTACCGGAGGAGATGAAGAGGGCCAAACTGGTCTTGATCCCGAAGCCGGGGAAGCCAGGGGGAATCTCTGTGTCGTTCAGACCCATATGTTTATTAAACACAATAGGTAAATTTTTTGAGAGTCTCGTTAAGGGAAGGCTGGAGGAGGAGTTGGAAGCTAGGGGATTGATTTCGGGTAACCAATTTGGTTTTAGGAAGGGTAGGTCAGCGGTCGACGCCGTGAAGAAATTAATGAGTATTGTCGAAGAAAGTAGATGTAGGTGGGTAGTGGTGTTTTTTATTGACGTCAAGAATGCGTTCAATTGTGCAAACTGGCAGGGGATCGTGAGAGCTCTGGAAGACATGGGCATTTCTACCTACTTGCTTAACACCATTAAGTCATACCTTACCAACAGGGTATTGGAGGTGGATAGAGACACAGATAGGAAGATCACGACGGGCGTTCCTCAGGGGTCAGTGTTGGGACCAACGTTATGGAACGTAATATATAACGGCCTATTAGAAAAAAGTCTGGGGAGGAACTGTACTTCGATAGCGTACGCGGACGATTTGGCTGTTGTGGTGGAGGCTGAATATGAGTGGGAGGTCGTACCGAAGGGGAACAGGGTCTTAGACAAGGTGCACCGTTGGTTACGACGGAATGACCTGGTGATGGCGGTGGAAAAAACCGAGGTGCTTATAATGAAGGGACCAAGGGAAAGGGCTAGGGTTAAATTTATGTTAGATAATCAAGAATTAATTCCAGGTAGGGCAGTAAAATACCTGGGGGTGTGGCTAGATGATAGGAGGTCGTTTAGTGAACACATTAAGATGGTGGTCAGTAAGGCAGACAAGAGAGCGGAGGCGATTGGAAAACTCATGCCAAACATAGGTGGACCGGGGACGGCGAAAAGGAGGCTACTGCTGGGCATTGTGAACTCCACGCTACTATATGGGGCGCCGGTGTGGAAAGAGGCGGTAAAGAGGAACAAAAACAAAGATGCGCTGGTGAGGTGCCAGAGGAAACCTCTAATGCGAGTGATATCAGCCTACAGGACGGTGTCGACGGTAGCCATGCAGGCAATAGCTGGGGAGTTGCCCATACATATTTTGGTCAGGGAAAGGGATGTCATATATAATCATGGGGAGGGACGGGACCCCATTAGTAGGAATATGGCTAGGAAGGAGAGTCTGGAGATTTGGCAGAAGGAATGGGAGAGCGAAACAAGAGCGGGGTGGACTAGGAGGTTGATGCCGGATGTGAGGAGGTGGTATGAATGTACGTTTAGGAGAACGAATTACTTCTTCACACAGTTTTTGACAGGGCACGGGTCGTTTAGGGCATATACATACCGTATTGGCAAAACGAGGGACGATAGGTGCGTGGACTGTGGATACGAAGATGACGCAGAGCATTGCGTCTTTGTGTGCGGCACATACAGGGAGAATAGGGAAAAAATGGTGAAGGAGATTGGGGAGAGGATAACTCCAGAAAATATTCTCAACCTGGGAATGGTATCTGAAAGGAACTTCGAGGCCATTATAGATGGTATAACCTGTATAATGAAGTGTAAAGAGGTGAGGGAGAGGGCTCTCCAACAGGAGGGAGTTGGGTAGGGTGGACTCTTGGATGGTGCGTTTCGGTGGTCTGTGAAGACGTCATGCTGAGGGGATGATGGGTTAATGCGTAGTTGCATTCTACCTGATTTGTTTGGCTGCCGGTCTTTGGGGTATTCTTAGTTCTTTCTTTCTTCTTGTTGCGGTTTCGAGTGTAAATTAATTGCGTCTCTTTTTTTTGATGAAATGCGAAATAGATGGATAAGGGTTTTGGAGTAGGGCAAACCCCCCAAGGTCGCTGATGATATGTTATCTTCTAACGGTTCCGGCGCCCTTGGGGGGGGGGGGGGTGGAATGTTTAGTGGGTAGGGTTCGGCTTCGGCAGAGCGAGTCCCACAGTCTGTGGTGATCGCGGGTGGTCTAGGGCGCCCGCGGTCCCCACAGGTGCGTCAATGCATTTCAACCACCCTCGCAAATTCTGGCGGCGGTCTCCTGGGTGGCGGCGTTTGCATGGTATGCACCAAGTCGCCGCGCGTGGGACCGCCGGGAGAATAAAAAAAAAAAAAAAAAAGGTTAGGTTAGGTTAGGTTAGGTTAGGTTAGGTTAGGTTAGGTTAGGTTAGGTTAGGTTAGGTTAGGTTAGGTTAGGTTAGGTTAGGTTAGGTTAGGTTAGGTTAGGTTAGGTTAGGTTAGGTTAGGTTAGGTTAGGTTAGGTTAGGTTAGGTTAGGTTAGGTTAGGTTAGGTTAGGTTAGGTTAGGTTAGGTTAGGTTAGGTTAGGTTAGGTTAGGTTAGGTTAGGTTAGGTTAGGTTAGGTTAGGTTAGGTTAGGTTAGGTTAGGTTAGGTTAGGTTAGGTTAGGTTGATGGGAAGGACCCCATGTTGAGTGGTAGTTACCGACCTATATGCTTGATCAATTCGGCGGGGAAGCTATTGGAAAGTCTTATTGTGAACAGACTGACGAGCGAGATTGAAGAAAAGGATTTATTGTCCCCAAGGCAGCACGGATTTCGGAAGAAATGTTCTACAGTTACAGCCATCAAGGAGTTACAAAGTAAAATTAAGGAAAGTAGGGAGAAATGGGGGGCGCTGGTTTCGTTGGACATTCGAAATGCGTTCAATACCGCCAGGTGGGATAAAATCATGGGTGCAATTATTGAAGGGAACATAAGTGGATATCTTGTTAACATAATAAGCAGTTACCTAAATAACAGAGTCGTGGTTTCGGGAGTTATTTCTCATAAATGCACCATGGGAGTTCCACAGGGCTCGGTCCTCGGCCCGGTCCTGTGGAACTTGATGTATAATGGGATCCTTAAGCTGCGCTACGGCCCGAGAACTCATGTGGTTGCCTATGCCGATGACCTGGTTTTTTGGGTTGTAGGGAACACGGAAAATATTATCAGAAATGAAGCGGAGAACGCGGCTGAGTTGGCGATTAGGTGGACTAGAGCGAACGGTTTGAGAATAGCTCCGGAAAAGACAGAAATTGTCCTGATCCGGTGTCCGGGGAAAACAGGTCCCTTCAGGGTGGCCATACATGGGAAGAGGATAGACGCTACGGATTCTTTCATATACTTGGGGGTAGTTTTCGCGAGAAAGATGAACTTCGCTAGGCATGTGGAGCACATAGTATCCAAGGCTAAAAGTAAAACGGCACAACTACAGAAGATCATGCCTAATGTTGGGGGCCCAGGGTATGGAAAAAGAAGAATGCTTGGTAATGTTGTACACGGGATCTTGCTGTATGCGGCTCCGGTTTGGAGAGAGATAGTTAAGGTTAACAAATATAAAAACATTCTTGTATCTACCCAGAGAGGGGGCTTGCTTAGGGTGGCCGCTGCTTATAAAACGGTGTCTGCAGAGGCAGTTCAGGTTATATCAGGTTTCCCACCGATAGACCTTCTTGTCGCTGAGAGGTGTTTTCTCTTCACGATAGGGAGTAGGTTGGCGGGCAACAGAAGAATGGCCAGAGAAAGAACGTACAAAAAATGGCAGGACAGCTGGAGTAGGCTTACATCGAAAGCACAGTGGACGAGAAGGCTGATACCGGACGTTAGGGCATGGGTAAGGTGCAAACATCGCACGACATCCTATTTCCTAACTCAAGTTCTTACGGGACATGGGTCGTTTGGCTCCTATACGCATAGGATTAAAAAATCCCCAAGTGATCTGTGTTCTTGGTGCGGGACTAGGGACGATCCGGGCCATGTCCTGTACGAATGTGTACGATGGGAGGATGAACGGAGGTCTTTGGTTGAAGATATAGGGCTTTTTCCAGGTGCGGAAGATCTTGTGGACTTTATGATGGCAGAGGTAGGGAATTGGAAAAGGGTTGAGGAATTTATTGTTAAGGTAATGAGCAGAAAGGAGGCGGAGGATAGGAGAGATAACGGGTAGGTATATGGTTAGGTTTGTTATAATTATTGCTGTTTAGTGGACGGGTGGTACATCGATGGCATGGCTTTTTTAGCTCTTTCCGGTGTACGTTACACCCGAGGTGTATTTGAGGAGGGTGGTTTAGTGCGGTGAAAGTCCCACACGAACTCACAGCATTGCACTGCCCGCTGTGGGAACGGCATTAGCTTCCACCCCACCTCATGGGCAAAAAAAAAAAAAAAAAAGGTTAGGTTAGGTTAGGTTAGGTTAGGTTAGATTAGGTTAGGTTAGGTTAGGTTAGGTTAGGTTAGGTTAGGTTAGGTTAGGTTAGGTTAGGTTAGGTTAGGTTAGGTTAGGTTAGGTTAGGTTAGGTTAGGTTAGGTTAGGTTAGGTTAGGTTAGGTTAGGTCAGGTTAGGTTAGGTTAGGTTAGGTTAGGTTAGGTTAGGTTACCGTGCCCGGGAGGGTCGGATGGAGGAGGCTGGAAGTGATCCACCCCTAATCTTCCATGCGAGTTTCCCGGGAGGGGTTGCCCTACCCGACACGGCGCGTCCCAATGGCTCATAGGGTGTCTCCACGAGGAGTGGTCGGTCTTGGTTCCTGCGCTCTTTGAGCTGTGAGGGAGGCACGACCGACCAACCTCGGGGATAGGTGATGAATAGGAACGATTCGTTCTGAATAGTCGCCCGCGGATCAAAAGGGATAGAGGAGTAAACCTGACTAAAAATCATCGTCGTCGACCTCCCCGCCTCTGCTGAGCATCTTACACTCAGTTAAGGGGAGGGATAACTTCTTCCTCATGACTATCATGTCTTTCTTCTCTAAGTAACCCTTCAATTTCTTGAGTTTTCTCTATCTTTCTTTCTTTTCTATTCCTCTCTTCCTCCATATTTATACAATAGACTCTTTTTCACTTTGGTTTGCATGTCTGTTTATCTCTTCTTTCCTCTCGCCAACTAGGTCACTAATCTCTTTCTTCCTTCCTTCTCTGTTCTTTCTTTCCACACATCACACTTATCTATTTCTGCACGGAACACCCCGACTTATGCCCCCTAAAACATCAGTCTAATTCCACGGCCACACATAGGGGAGGCAGCTATGCGAGCCTGTCCGTTGGCAAACCTGCGTCCGGAGGCAACCGTGACAAAAGCCTAGAGGAGTAAACCTCGAAAAAAGAATCCGAAATCCTCGCTGTTAGCTACCGTGGCCATGGATGAATGGCTGCACGAAACGCAGTCAGAAACGGTGCCTCTGGGATACCTGGCGACCTCCCAGAGTAATCAGCCTTAGCGGGGTAAGGGCGCACTGCCCCGCCGGACCTTCACTCGTCCCGACTCGTGGGATCTGAATGGATAGCCTAAAAACAAAAACGGATGAGGAGAAGGAGAAGGAGAGGAGTGATAGGGTGGAGGAAGAAGTGAAACGACTCAAGGAAGAGAAGGAGAGGATAGAGTTTGAAGAGGTGTTAATACAACAGCAAAAGGAAAGGAAAGCGCTCAACAGAAGTGGGCAGGGACTGACACAAGCGCAGTCGACTATGTTGGAAGATTGCATGGATGAGGGAGAAAAGGCGAAGGACTGGCAACCCGACGCCAGTGACAGTGAGGAAGAGGACAATATATATAACAGTGTACTAAGGTCGATTGTGTTGGACGAAGATGATTGGGGGCCGAGCAAGAACAAAAAAAGGAAAAGAGACAACTGGGAGGAAAAGCAAAAAAAAATAAAGGGGAAAAAGGAAGATAGTCTCAAATATAAAGATGAATCGTTAAGGGAGACTTTCCAGAGGAAACTTACTGAGTTAACCAGGGTGGCCGAGGCAATCAGGGACGACCCGGACTTTAAAAGAGTCATAGGTGAACTAAAAACAATATATAATAAAACGGTGGGAGGGGAAACGGTGGGTAAAATAAGTTGTGGGGAGTGCCTGAATCTCCAGGCTACACAGAAAAAGAAAGAGGAAATGGAGCTGCTGAAAAAAAGTATAAATAAGGGAGGGGGAATAGAGGGCTTCAAAGAAGTAATAGACAAAGACTGGGAGGAAGAAGTATATCTAAACACGAAATGGGAAAATGGAGACATAGAAAGGATCATGGGAAAAGAAGATTGTATAGTGGTTGGAAAGGCAGAGATCAAAGAGGGAGGAACGAGGGAAGCGATCAAGCGGGCAAAAGAAGAGATTTTAACAATTTTAGACAGCTGTAACGAAGGTGAATGTGAGTACATCGAAAATAGGATTAAGACAGCTAAGTTCGAGAGGGTGTGGTACAGTTATGCAGTTAAGCTTCACGAAAGTGGGGAAGATGCGGCGCTGTACCAAGCGATTGAGAGCCTGGTCGGCCTTGTTAAATCAACTAAAGGAAAAACCAAGGAGATCAAGGTTATTATAGGAGAAGGGATAGATAAGGAAAGAGTGAGGAAAGCTATAGAATTTATAGGAAGAAGGGGAGGGACTACCTGGAAACTGATGGTGAAAGGGAATGAAATGGGTAGGGCCACGGCAACGGAAAAGGAGGCTTTGCTGATTCGGACGGGCGGCATGACATATACGGAAGTCCTAAAAAAAATGAAAACCAACGTCAACGTAGAGGGCCTAGGCATTAGAATAGAGCACGTAAAAAAAACGAATGGGGGAGACGTATTAGTAAAATTAAACGGCAAAGGAGCAGCGGAAAAACTCAAGGGAGAGCTGAACGAAAAGGTTGGGGGCATCTCAATGTCCGTAAGGAACAGGGAGGTGGCCTTCAATATCCTGGATATCGACCCGGCGGTGGATGCGGAAGAGTTGAGGGTAGCGGTAAGTCGATGGACAGGGATGAAAGAAGAGGAGATTACGATAAAAAATATCAGAGAAAGCAGGGGAGGTGGTCAAATAGGGACGGTGGCCGTCAGGGCTGAAAAAGCCGATCTTCTCCGCGGTTTTAAAACCGTAAAAGTCCACTGGAATCAGTGTGATATCAAAGAAAGGTTTATACCTGTCAGATGTTACCGATGTCTGGAATACGGGCATAGTACTTATGAATGTAAAGGGGAGGATAGAAGCAGAAAATGCTTCAATTGCATTAAGGAGGGACACCGCGTACAGGAGTGCCCAAATGAGGCATTCTGCATGTCGTGTCAGGAGACAGGTCACAGGATGGACACAATGAGGTGTCCGAAGTATAGGGATAGGGTGCATGGAAAAGGATAGGTTTAAAAAATTCAAACTCCCTGCGCAATTATCTATGGGCGGAGGGGAGATTTGGATACACTGTGTATTATATCATTTTAAACGTGTTTCGTCCGCAGAGTTTTATAATTTGCATGTTTTTTACAATTATTTATATGTATGTTCTAAATGTTTGTTATTAACGTTCTATGTATTTGACTTATACAATGTGGTGTTGATATATGTTCCTTTTTATTTATATTATTACCCAGTTCTAAGTGTGCTGTCTTGTTCTTATATATTTTATCTATACAATGTGTCGTTCCGTGTTTTATTTTATTTATACCATGTTTTAGTCCCACATGTGCCGTCTTGCTTTTATATATACAATTTTAGAAGTGTGATCGTTAAAATTTTATTCTCATATTTGTTTATTCAAACCATGAACGCGCTTACCAAGTGTCGTGGTGGTCCTTCTATACTCGTGGATGTCCCTTTTACTACTGTTATTCAGTTGAATGTTTTCTTTTATTTTTATAATTGCATGGATTTTAAGTACTGTAAATTTTATTTATACAATTTTATTATTGTGGTAGTCTATTTTATTCTCTTATATATCTATATTTATGTGTTATTTATTTATGTGTTATTTATTTATTTATTTATTCATTTATTTATTTATATATTTATTCATTATACGTACTCATTTACGTATGATGGGGTAGAATACAGGTAACACAATAAAATGGCTCTCAGTCATCGACCCGGCATAAAAGTGTTACAAGTGAATGTGGGCAGGGCAAGGGCGGCTCACGACCTTGTCCACGTTAAAGCAACAAAACTAGACATAGACGTTCTCGTCATTCCAGAGCCCAATAAACTCCTGACTGCAGGTGGAGGGTGGGTACAGGACAAGACAAAAAACGTAGCAGTTCTCTTTCGCAATAAGGACATTGGGGTGAGAAACATAACGACAAAAGCGGGCTACATAATAATTGAGCTGAAGGAAACCACTCTTATAGCCTGCTATATCTCCCCCAATGTAAAGAAAAAAGAATACGAAAGACAAGCTGCGGCGATCATGAGCACTGCTGAGAAGTTCAAGAACATCATCATCATCGGGGACATCAACGCGAAGTCAATCCAGTGGGGATCCCCTGCTAACGATGAGCGGGGGGATCTTTGGAATGAATGGATGGCCCAGCGAGATGTAACACCAATAAATAATGGCAAAGCCACTTTTGTTAGAGGAGCTAGCAGGAGTCACATCGACGTGACCCTTGCGAGCGCAGGGCCGTCCCGGAAAATAGTAAACTGGGATGTCCTCGATGAACAAGTCTTCACCCACCATAGGTTCATCACTTTTGAGAAAAAGACAGCAAACCTGCCAAAAAAAAGAAGTCTATATCATAAATTCAACTACAATACCTT